>JAPPVO010000031.1:110223741-110823741 GCA_030407325.1 Camellia japonica
TAAATTAAAACCTTCAGGGAACTCATTGTAATTATGCGAAGATTACTGTATTTTCTCCAAACCTCAAGGGTGGTCAGTGTAATCCACATCCCTTTTTAAATTTTTTTATTTTATTACAATTCTATCCTCATGTAAAATTAAAAAAAAAAAACTCTCCTACAAATTATAAATCCTAATTTTTCAACACCCCAAACTACCATTGCTACTGGCAATTGCACCGACAACCAACGCCACAACCTTCCCAACTTGCTACCATTCCTTCCTATAACCACCGCAACCTCTCTACTAACCCTGCGAACCAATACAACCTCTCCTCTCCATCCCGATGAACCACGACAACCCCTCCTCCACACCAGCAAACCACTGCAATCTCTTCCCATAACCACCGCAACCCCTTCCCATAGCCATTGGCGTACCACGCGCACCCCCTCCCCCTTCCTCTTCCCTAGTGAACTTGTTCGATGACTCCCCAGTGAACTATACCATCCTGTTCGATGGCTGCTCTCCAAACAAACATGATTTATTCAACATCAAAAAATTGAACAAATGCTATTCGTTTGTCTCTGGTTATCTATATTCGAACATTGAGCATTGAATCGATGCCATGAAGCTGCAAAGAGACGATTTGTTCAGCTTCGGTAGCTTGATGACAGTGACTTCCTCTTTTCTTCTTGAGAACTCTAGATCCTCTTCCCTTCCTTTATGAAAACCCTAGATTTGAGGTTGGGGAAGGGTGGGGGGAGGCTACGAAGTGATGGCCACTTGGATAGGGAAGGTTGCATAGTGGGGTCGTTGGGTTGGGGATGGTTGCGATGTGGTGGTCCCTGAGCTTGGGAGGGCTGAGGGGGATGGGGCTATGTAATGGTGTAGGAGGTTGGGGAGGGCTGGTGGTTGCTGTGGTTAGAGATGGTAGCTACGGCAGTCAGAGATGGTGGTTACAGCTGTTAGGGGTAGGTATGTGAGTTAGGATTTGGGAAGGTGAATATTTTTAATTTTTGATGGGCTGCAAATAGAAAAAAGGTGCAAGGAGATACAGTTGTTGTATAAGTAGAGGCTCATATTGTTTGGGTTGTCCATGGTTTGTATTTTGGATCCAATTATTAAATGGATTATGATATGGGGATAATTATTAGCAGGCCATATTGACTAGACTTATTTACTCACAAGTCCCAATATTTATTTATTTTTTAACATATTTGCCTCTTGTTTTGATAATGAGAACATTTTCAAACTTTTTAGATGTGTTTTGTGTTTGTGGAATGATAATTTGTGACTAGTAATGATACTGATAAATTTATCAAATTTGACTTTTGTTTGTGAATTTTGTTTTATTCTTAGTTTATTTGTGTTAGTTTGTATTGAAATATGATGTGGGAAATAGTTGAATTGCATTTTAAAAAAACATTTTTTAAGTGATAAATTTATCACTGAAAGTTGGAGTGTACTTTTTGATAAATAAGTCCAGTCCACAGGATTGGCTTGTAACTACCCCTATTATATATATGTTTTGTTATGTGTAGAATAGTCTTAGTGGTAAAAAAGGTCAAAGTTTCCTATTTTGAATTCATGTCATAGTTGGAGTAGAATTAGAAGTCATAGTAATAGTTTGTCTAGAATTTTTGTAGTTTTAGTTTCTAAATTTGAGTCTTAATCCTTTGTTTGAGTAGGGAGTAGGGGAGTCTTTAGCCTATAAATATATGTGTACTCTCAATGATTCAATAGAGTTCAAATTATGAGAATTTAAGACTGTGTTTGTGTGTGATTGGCGTAACCCTTTCGAGGGTGAAGCACCTATTTCTTCTTCTATTTCTTTTTCTTCTTTTTTTTGTACATACCCAAGTTACTATTTTCCGGTTATATTATTCACAGCCCTCAAAAAGTGCACTTTTCAGCCTGAAAATCCTTTACAATCAAACCCAAATCAACGCTAATTTCTTCTCCTACTTATTAGCTTCCAATTTAATCATTAAAACCTAAATTACACTGTTTAGCTGTTAAATAGCCTCTGTTCTGAAAATCCAAAAAGCTGTCCTACATTACATTGTTTGGCAAATGACCACACTTTGACTTTGGTGATAATGTTGTATGAATTGGAAATTGGTATGTTTACTTTGTCAAGATCTTTTTCGACTGTATGATTAATTCATGATTATTAAAATAAATGAACTGATCCTCAGTTTCTTCTTCCATCAGAATCTACTTTTTGTTCTGACCATGTGATATTTAAGTTTCAAATGTACAGTAATCATCCATTCTAATTGATTTGTTGCTTGGACAGAATATGATCAGTATGTTTTTTTGGTCATATATGTAGAATATTGTTTTGCATCAGTTCAATTAATTTAGGCTGAGCAGTGTGTTTTGTTGTCTTTGACATTTGTTGCTTTCATGTCATCAAATATTCATGCTTAGCACCTTAGTTTTTTATTTTTCTTTTTTGGGTTAAATAGGGCTATGTTAAGAACATCACACCAAAGGGATGCTTCATTATGCTTTCTCGGAAGCTCGATGCGAAATCCTTCTCTCAAACTTGTCTGATGGCTATGTTGAAAATCTCGAAAAAGAATTCCCTATTGGGAAACTTCTTGTTGGCAAGTAAGTATTTCTGGTAGTACTACTTTCTGATAGATAGTTGTTAAGGCAATCTTTTGAGACACTTTGCATGCAGGGTGGCATCTGTGGAGCCTTTGTCTAAGCGAGTTGAAGTCACCCTTAGGACATCAAATGCAAGCAAAACACAAAAAAGTGACATAAATGGTTTAAATAGTCTCCATGTTGGAGATATTGTTTCTGGCCAGATTAAGCGCATTGAATCATACGGTTTGTTTATCACAATTGATCATACAAACACAGTAAGTAATTTGGTATTTCTCTGCAAGTTCGTTCTTATGATATCCAGATTTGTAGTTTTGAACAAGAATAATTGGGTCTCAGTTTATTTACTGTAACATCTGGCCCATCAACTTCTGTCACTATAATAATAAGCCAGTTTGTACAATCATCACATTTGTTTGATTTTACCAAACTTTGAATATAGGATGTGTTTTATGGGTAGGTGTGCCCAACTCTTTTTAGGTTATGTAACACATGGTATTCTGCTCTGGCAGCGGACTGTATATTAGTTTGGGTTTATAATTGCTTTCTTCTGCCTAGGTTGGATTATGCCATATTTCCGAGCTTTCTGATGATCATGTTGACAATATTGAAACTAAATACAGAGCAGGGGAGAGAGTTACATCAAAGGTTTGAAGGTAAACAATTGCATGTCAAGCTTTGCAAGCAGATCTGTGTTATGATTGCTGAATTGATTATTGTAACCTCTTTCTAGACTCTGGAGAACATGTATATTGATTCAAATGAATAATTTCTCTAAATATTGTCTAAATAGGAACAGCTGCTATGGAACTTCTGCCAGTTTGAGTAACTCTCTGTGGCTACAGAAGCTGTATTTTTTATTTTCTTCTGTTTTTCAAACTATTATCAGGTGGATGAGGATAGACAACGAGTTTCTCTAGGATGAAGAATTCATATTTATGAGCAATTATGACATTCAAGCCCTTCAAAGCAGAAGTATGATGATGCCATGAGGAAAAGACACATGGTGGGTACTCAGTTAACAATGTTGCCAGATAGAGGCTCATTGGGGATGCAGAATTTGGACTTTGAATGTGAAAATGGGCAGCATCCTCTTCCTGCTGAAGTGGAAGCGAGGGCTTCTATTCTTCCACTTGAGGTCCCTCTCGATGATATAGAGAAATCAGACATGGTTAATGCTGCTTGTCAAAATATAGAGCACGTTGATGATGCTGATGCTGTAGATCAAAAGAATAAAAGCCAGGCAAAGAAGAAAGCCAATGAAGAGAGGTAATTTTTTTATTCACATATTTTCATGATTTTCTTATTAAAGGCTGTCTGTCTCAGTTTTCCTGTTAAGAATGGAAATTGTTCTGCTCAGGGAACGAGAAATTAGGGCTGCTGAAGAAAGGCTATTAGAGAAAGATATTCCAAGAAGTGCTGATGAATTTGAGAAAGTGGTTAGAATTTCCCCAAATAGCAGCTTTGTCTGGATAAAGTACATGGCATTTATGCTTTCTTTGGCTGATGTTGAGAAAGCCCGCTCAATTGCTGAGAGGTAATCATTTAGCTGTATTATTAGTTTCCAGTTTGCTCTGGCAAAAACATATGGAGTGTTTTTTTTTTTTCTGCATTTGTATTTTTATTTTATTTTTTAAATCTTATTTGAAATTCTTGCTTCAAGCAAAACATTTTGTCCCTAAATGTGTCTTTTTATTGTTATTATTCTCCTTATTATGATTTATTTTTTAACAGGAAATACTGAAAGTTATTAACAATGGGATCCAATCCACTGCCTGCTTTTATCAATGTTATAATAAGCATTTCTCCGGTAGTATGAAGAAAGAAAATATTCAAATTGAGCTGAGATAATTGAGACAAAGGCTTGTTTAATTTGAGTTGAAAAGTAAACGCTAAACCTTAAATTTTCAAAATAATGAGACTGATTTGTTGAGTGGATAGCCACATGGCACATATGAGTGCATGGTCTTGTGTGTAAGCTTTTGTTTGTCAAGAAAAAGCGAGAATATCTGAACAGGATGTGAAAGTGGATTAGTGATCTTGGGCTTGAAGCAGAGAATTGACGTTATTATGGGTCCTGAATTGCATTTCTGCTTTCTGGTCACGTGATGTCTTATTGTATTGATTTGTTCCTTTTTTTTTCTTTGTTTCTTTCTTCTTTGGTTTCATTTTTCTCTACATTCAAATTTTTTGGTTTTACCTTATATTCCCTTCATCAAATATGCTGTGGTTGAACCAACAAGCCATTTTTTGTGTCAGCAGTAGCTAGTTGCATCAAAAAAATAAAATAAATGCACATCCACAAATTGGCTTTTATGTTCATAATGTGTGCTAGTTTGCTTCTCACTCTATGTCTGTGTTGTGTTCTTTAGGGCTTTGAAGACAATAAACATCCGAGAAGAATCTGAGAAGTTGAATGTATGGGTGGCTTATTTTAATTTAGAGAATGAATATGGATATCCTCCAGAGGTAAAATATATTACTATACATGTATATCCTTTTGCCTTGTTTCCAAAAAACTCTCACCATCAGTATCATTTCAATAGCTTCTAGGAGTTTTCTTACTTTAGTTTTTCTCTACAGGACGCCGTTTCAAAAATATTTGGAAGAGCATTGCAGTATTGTGATCCCAAAAAGGTGCATCTGGCACTGTTGGGAATGTATGAAAGGACTGAGCAACACAAGTTGGCTGACGAGCTTCTCAGCAAAATGAGCAAGACATTCAAAGCATTCATGCAAGGTATTTTTATGATATAATAAACTAGAGTATTGTTATTGTTTTTTCCTCGAGCAGTGGAGCTATCAAATTAATCTACTAGACTTCACTATACGTTTTTTATTAATTTTTATTTTTTATAGGTTTGGTTAAGGCGGATTCAGTGGCTTTTGAATCAAAATCAGGATAAAGTTCAGTCTATTGTAAAACAAGCTGTTGTATGCCTTCCCAGGCATAAGCACATTAAGTTCCTCTCGCAAGCAGCTATTCTAGAGTTCAAATGTGGGGTTCCTGATAGAGGGCGATGGGAATGCTTCGCGAGTACCCAAAGAGAACAGATTTGTGGAGCATTTATCTTGATCAAGTAAAAATCCTTTTCTTCTATTTCTGTTGTTTATTTTTAACAATGAATGATAAAAAAATATAGTTTGCTTTATGCATTAAAATTTGTCTTAAAATAAAAATTAACAAACAGGAAATTCGACTTGGTGATGTGGATGTGATTCGTGCATTATTTGAGAGGGCAACAAGTTTGAGCCTTCCACCTAAAAGGATGAAGGTGTGTGCAACTTAACTGGTTGGTTGTGTTTGTTTTTGTTTTGTTTTGTTTTTTTTTTCGTGCTCATGCTGAAGGTTTAGTTTTTGAGACTTTCCTTGTCACATGAATGAGTGAATAAGTGTGGTTTGTTGGAAATGCAGTTCTTATTCAAAAAGTATTTGGAGTATGAAAAGTCTGTAAGTGATGATGAAGAAAGGATTGAATCTGTTAAGAGGAAGGCGATGGAATATGTTGAGAGGTAGTCTTGCTTGATGAGGATGAAGATGAAGATGAAGATGAGGTTGAGGTTGAGGTTGTTTCGCATTTCAATGGGAATCATCCATTGGGTACACAGTCCAAAGTATTATGACATCCGCTCGTTCGCTCACCTACTCAATATTTGCAATAGGAGGATGAGCAGCAGCAGCACGACAGTTAGAAATAGATGGCATAAATAACTTATAACCATCCTCCTGTTTGTCTCATGATTGTGTATGCTTTTTGTTTAATTAATTATTCACTGAACGTCTTTGTTCTCTCTCTCTCTCTCTCTCTCTCTCTACATTAGGTTTCTTTTATTTTTTATTGAATAATGCTTGGGACCCCCTTTTAGGGGTCACCCCCTCACCCCCCTTTGCCACGTGGCGGGTGGTGATTGGAGGAGCAGGAAAAAAAAGAAAAAGAAAAAGAAAATGTAACCAATGAGAGAGAGAGGGGGTCAAAGGGGGTGGGGGGAAAAGGGGGGATGAATCATTGTTGTTTTTTATTTTTGTTTCGGTGTCCTGAACAACACTTCATATATATATACACTAGTGGGTGAGTGTCACCCAATAAATGTCATGTTAAATCTATAAAATATACATTTTGATTTTGAATTAAAAATATAGTGTCTATTGCTTTAGTGGTAGAAGTATTGTTTATTATCACCTTAATAAATTTTATATTTCTCTAAGAAATATGGGACACATGGCATAAAAAGAAGGTTTAGACATCAAGTAACATGTTCACTTTATGGGGGTGTTTGGCAAGTTGGATTTTAGCTTTTTTTGGATTAAAATTTACAAAAGGACAAAATATGCTAAAATAATTAATAAGATAAAATGTTAAAATTAATAATCATTTCACTTTTTCTCTTACAAACATCACATTCAATTACAAAAAAAAATCTATCTTCTTAAACACAGATTTTTAGCTTACTAAAATAACTAAAAATTAAAATATCCTACTAAAATAGTAACTTTCCAAACACTCACTATATATAGTTGAATAAAAATAACACGGGTAACAATATTGATGTGAAAACGATCTGGATCGGACACTTGAATTGCAAGCCTCATTTGGAAAACCCTTTGTCAATTAAGACCCAACACTGATTCAGTGCTCTAAAATGGTAGTACTAATGTCAGCTCTAATGAGCTGGCAGTGCAAGAAGAAAAAAATAAAAATAAAAAACAAAGGCCAAACTATCACACCAGTGATGGACTTCGCATGGTGTCATATCATTAGTGGTGTATTAGTGGTATTGAATTAGTGGTCTGAAGCATTTTTCATTAAGAAGTTATTAGAGTTTCTTAATATTATATCCACATTCCAAATCCTTAGATTTTACAATGGTGACATAAGAGGGAAGAACAAAGAGAAATATTTTGTAGAGATTTTTGTTTTTTTTTTTTGGGGTGAATAAGTCATAAAATAAAACAGAAGAAAATACAAGAATACAAGGGGCATGCCCCAGGATCTAGCCAACTATACAAACAAATAGAGACAAGCAAAACAAAAAAGAAGAAGCGGAACAAAGAACTATAAACTATTAACAAAAGCACCAACCCAACAGATAAAGAACAAATGAGCGGAGAACAAACTCGAACTCGAAAAGCACAAACAAATAAAGACAAAACTAGAACTGAAAATCCCCCTAGGACAAACGCACCATAGCAGCAAAGCAGCAACAGCCCAGTGAACCCCAAAACCAAAACTAGAAGAGAAAGTTTCTACATAGCAACGACCAACAACAGAACCAGTGTCACGCCCTCAAAATAATACATAAAACCCATCACTTTTAACATGCATTGATATATAAAAGACCCTCATTCTTCTATTCATCAGAGTATTCCATTACAAAATGTATTACATGTTAACAATAAACAAATGCCCTACGGGCTTACAACTTTCCAAGTTAACACTTGGTTACAAAAAGAGAGTACTAACTCAATTACACATTAAGCCCTTGGCTTGAATCCACATGTAATACATCAAAAGAAAGTAAGCCAATAAAGTCTGCCCGCCTTAAGCCTCCCAAGCTATATCCTTGGAGGTGGCATGCTACCTATACCTGAAAATGATATTCCCGTATAGGGTGAGCTAACAGCCCAGTAGAAATACACTAAACCAGCTATGAACAATGACTAAAAGATTAACAGTTTGATAGATGGTTAACACTTTTACATTCTTTCATAACACATTACAGTTTCATTTTCCATTCATTTACAATTCTCAATTCATAACCATGGTTCAGAACCTGACCAAATAACCGATATGAGACAGTAACTTATATTAAACATTTCCTCATTTCACAATAGATAAGCATACTAGCTATATCAACACAGCAATAGATAAGCATATGAGCTATATCAACACTTCCAAAGATAAGCATATGAACTGTATCATCACATCAATAGACAAGCATATGAGCTGTATCTACGGAGTCCATCCCCTATCTCCTCCCACACAACACCCGGTTTAGAGGTCCATCCCCTATCTTCACCTAAACCGTGGAGTACATCCCCTATCTCCTCCAACACAACACAATGCATATAAACAATTATTATACACATCATCAATCAATACATAAAGTTAATATATTCTTTCAATCATCATACTCAATGACACATTCTAGTGATTAGTTTTAGTTTTCCTAATCATCATGCATTGTCTACAACAATCAAGACTATCCTCCACCGATAGCCCAAAACAGTTATTTCTAAACAGAAAATAAATGCACAAAATGAATATAAAATCAACATTTCAACTAGGTGAGCAGTACATCTTTTAACCCCATACATTCTCAATTCCAACATTTCTCTATGCTAAACATGCATATAGGTTTATTATAAATAAAACCCCAACTTTTGTAAAATTGCACAAAAGCCCCAAACTTTTCCAAAATTACACAACAACCCCCAACATATCAAAATGTTAAAATTTAAAGACAAAGCTCATAAAGAGGAGTAGGTTATCCCTACCTCAAATTCGAAGCTCAAACGGAGAAGATGAAAAGAGTTGAAACTCGATCTCCACAACACACCACAAAGCCCTCTAGAAATAACACAACTTTGGCGAAGGGACTATGGCCAAAATCCCAATGGAACTATGGCCAAAATCCAGCTCGGCACAACTAAAATTTATAACTCAAGCTCGGTTTGTAATGGCTTATTAAACCAAGAAAGAACCATAGAAGTTGATAAGCTAACCCTATGCACTTGCACCTATATATAGAAGTTTGTCCACCTTAAAATGTGTCTTGTAACCGATGTGGGACTTCCAACTATATATAGAAGTTTGTCCATCTTAAAATGTGTCTTGTAACCGATGTGGGACTTCCAACAAACACACCAAAGGTTCCCAAAATAGAATGAAGGGTCCAAATACATTTACCAAAAGCCTTAAAAGGCACAAGTGCTACAACCTCCCCACTTTAGGAAATTTCGTCCCCGAAATTAAGGACAAGTTTTTGAAAAATAAGTTTTTCTCCGTTTTTAAACAATGTTAAATTTCAACATTTAATAACTCGACCCATTACCGGTCATTCCATCTCTTGTCAAGAGACATAACAAATACATTTCATCATGCATTTCCTTTCCTTCTCAACCATTTTCAACATACATAGTTCACAATTTCATATCATAAACAATTTTCATGATACATCTCCAGTTCTATAATATGGCCCACATATGCAATATTACAATCAACTCCCATATCAAGGCAGTTCTACAATATTTCCATAAACCAAAACATTTACAATGTTTTACAACTTAAGACATACTTAATGATCTTAAAGTCCAACAATACAACAATACATATATAACATACGTTCAAGCATCCACAAATAGGTCCGGATATTTCTCTCGGACCTCCAACTCACGTTCCCAAGTGGTCTCCTCCACTCCGTGATGTTTCCACAAAACCTTTACCAAAGGAATGGTCTTGCCACGCAGGACTTGATCCCGCCTATCCAAGACCCGAACCGGTCTCTCCTCATACGAGGCATCCTCATCTACCTCTAAGTCGGTCCAATCCAATACATGTGATGGATCCGGCTCATACTTCCGAAGCATACTCACATGAAACACGTCATGAACTCCGGACAACTGCGGCGGCAAAGCCAAACGATAGGCAACCTCACCAATCCTCTCAAGGATCTCAAAAGGGCCAATAAACCGAGGGGACAACTTCCCACTCTTCCCAAACCTCATCAATCCCCGCCTAGGTGATATCTTTAGAAAGACATGATCACCCATCTCAAATACCAAAGGTCTTCTCCTACGGTCAGCATATGACTTCTGACGACTCTAGGCTGTAACAAGCCTCCTACGGATAAGCTCAACCTTCTCCGTTGTTTCCCTCACCAACTCCGGACCCAACAAAGGTGCATCACCCACCTCGGCCCAACAAACTGGAGACCTACACGGTCGGCCATACAAGGCCTCAAACGGTGCCATACCGATGCTAGACTGGAAACTGTTGTTGTAGGCAAACTCTACCAATGGCAAGTGCCTCTCCCACGTCCCACTAAAGTCAAGGACACAACCCCGAAGCATATCCTCAAGGATCTGAATAGTACGCTCGGACTGCCCGTCAGTTTGAGGATGGTAAGCTGTACTAAAGGTCAACTTAGTGCCCAAGGCACTCTGCAAACTCTGCCACAACCTTGCAGTAAAACGAGGATCTCTATCTGAGACGATCGTCACTGGGACTCCGTGTAACCTCACTATGTCCCGAATATACAAGTCGGCAAGATGATCTACCGAATCTCTCACGCGCATAGGAATGAAGTGCGCCGACTTAGTCAACCGGTCTACAACCACCCAAATAGCATCACTACCCCGCTGAGTCCTCGGAAGACCTACAACGAAGTCCATAGTGACATGCTCCCATTTCCACTCGGCAATAGGCAAGGGTTGCAACAAACCCGTTGGCCTCTGATGCTCGGCCTTCAGTTGCTGACAAGTAAGACACTTAGACACGAAAACTGCCACATCTCTCTTCATACCCCGCCACCAAAACTGGCGACCCAAATCCCGATACATCTTGGTGCCTTCCGGATGCACCACAAGGCGCGAATGGTGAAACTCTCGGAGTACCTCCTCTCGGCAAGACTCCGGCACAAACAGACGGTCTTGGTATCTCACACTCACGGGATACACCGTCAAACCCTTCTCAACTTCCCACTGGAGATTTTCCTCTCGGAGGGATTCTACCTCAAGGTCACCTCTCTGTGCCTCCAACACTCGAGTCACAAGTGTAGGCTGCGCAACAACAGAAAACAAGGCCGCAGCCTCAACAGATTCGCCCAGATGCAAATCAAACTTTCCAAGTGCCCCCAACATCCCCACTCCCGGATGGCTACACAAGCTACATCACTAATGGATTTTCTGCTAAGGGCATCGGCCACAACATTGGCCTTTCCCGGATGATAATGCAACTCGAAGTCATAGTCCTCAATAAACTCCATCCACCTCCTCTGCCTCAAGTTCAAGTTTCTGTGTAAACAGGTATTTCAGACTCTTATGATCGAGAACACCTCGAATCTCTCACCATAAAGGTAGTGCCTCCAGATTTTTAAGGCAAAGATCACAGCTGCTAACTCTAGGTCATGAGTGAGGGTAATTCTTCTCGTGTATTTCAACTGACGTGAGCCATAAGCTACCACTTTCCCTTCCTGCATCAACACACAACCCAATCCTCTCGTGAGGCATCACAATAAAACCGCATAACTCAACCCTCTCTCTGGAATAATCAAAATCGGAGCGGTGGAATCTAACCTTCAACTCTTGGAACGACTTTTCACAAGTCTCACTCATACAAATTGGACTCCCTTCCGAGTCAGTCTAGTCAACAGTGAAGCTAATCTGGAGAAATCCTTCACAAACCGGCGGTAAGGTAATACCCAGCTGATCCCAGAAAACTGCGGATCTCAAACACACTCTTAGGCTGTGCCCAATCCTGCACTGCCTCAGTCTTGGATGTATCAACAGACATCCCTTTCCCGGATACCACATGGCCTAAGAACTTGACTTTCAAGGGGAAGAAAGCAGAGCTTCTCTCTCTAGATTCTAGAGAGAGAAAGCTCCCCCCGGAGTGAAAATGGTGTTATTTTCCGGTTATCTTCCTCACCCATGAGGAAGGAAGTATACTGTGTTAGTTACCAGTCTGGGTTTTCTTGGCTGGTCTGTTATCAATAGAGTGAGTTTAGTGAGTTTGTGTTACGGTGCTGTTCCAATGCATCATTTGATACAGCCATATATTTTCATATATTGGTTGGAGTGTTTCCTATTCATGTCTGTTCTGTCCAGCTTGGGTTCTTCAAGATGGGAAGTTCTGATCATGGTGGGAAGTTGTTACAACCGGTCTTTTCGAAGCCGGAGTTTGTTCTGGTTGGAATCCATCCATGGCAGCGTTTCGGTACTGTGGTGGTGAGGGATCTGTTTCATGCGGTGGGCTTCACGTAGTAGTGTGTTTACGGGTGCTGTTCTGGCGTGGGGATCATTTCCGACGCTGGTATGAGTTCACCGTTGCTGGTTTGTTTTCCGGCGATTTAACCATCGGTGATGGGTTACGGCGCCATTGTTATAGTGAGTTAGCTGCTGTAGCTTGGGGCCGTGCGATTTCTTTTGCTATTGTGTTGAGCAAGATGCAGTGTGTTGGTGGTTCGACGGGGTGACTTGGGTGCCTCGCTGAGCTGCGGCATGGTCTGTTTGGTTTTCTGTGGAGACGTGTGATATTCACGATTAGCCTACGCCGTTCTGTTCGCCGGCTTGGTTCAGACGTGATATTTGAGGAGACGAGTGAGCTTCACGTGAGCTCTTGAGCGTGGAATAGCTGTACACATTCCCGCCCACTCTAACCTGGTATTTGATTTGATTTGTTTTCTTCAAGACTGGTTTTAATTTCTGTGGGCTGGTTTTGATTAAAATATAGTATTGTGTTTGGAAGGGTGTAGTGCAGCTGGCACTCTTGTGGAGTTGATTCAGAAGGTTATCATTGATATATATTTTATATATATTTGGTGTGCCGTGTGGAGCCCGCGTTGTTTATTATCAATTGGGCTTTGTAAAGGCATTGGTGGTTGTTGAACCCACGTGGGTATGCATGAGCAGATGGGTTTCTTCACTTGCGACCACTTGTAAGTAAGTTGGTTTGTCAATTTGTGTGGGCCACGGTTCTACTTTTTTGGGTGGGACTCAAAAAGTAATTCAAATTGGTTTCATGTGGGTGACTTTTTACAAACTTTAATTGGTTTCACAAAACCAGTAAGTGTGACCCACGGTTTTGTATATATATAATATATTTGTAACTCAGTGGGTAATTGGTTGAGAGTGTTGGTTTGATGTGGGCCCGACAAAACTTTACTTCATGGTTATTTGATTTGTTTTTGTTGGCTATGGTTTTTTGGTGGAAGTTTAAAGGCTTGGGCTGCTGGGGCCCACTTGGAAAGTTTTTATGCCGAGTTTGGGGCATGGAGTGGACTGTAGTAGTTGGCAAATTTTGGGCACACGACAATTTTTGTGGGGCCCAATTTCTTTTGGGTGAAAATAGTGGGCTCACTATGTTTTGTGGGCTGTGTTCTTGGGTTTAATCTTTGGGCTACTATATTGGGGTCGACGGGCTCTATTATTGGGTTCATTTTGGTTATTCTTTTGTTTAGACTCTTGGCAGCGAATCATTTATAGTTAATGATTTTATGATGATTGATTGTGTGATCCTCATGTGACTCGATATGAGGGTGGTTTTGTGCCATATCCGCCAAGAGTGATTGGGGAGTCACTGCTATGGGGAACAGTGGTTTGATAACCAACCGAATTCGAGACTGGGAAATGAGCGGGAGGATAGCTACCGGTTTTCTGGTTGCTTCTTGTTTTCATGTGACCCGTCCTAATTGATCGTATTGCCACGCCTGACATGGAGTGTAGGGCCCACTGCCGTGGGGTTGAGGCTTGTGATCTACCAAGGATGGGACTGGGGGATGTGATGATTGATCTCATGATTTTGTTGGCTGTGTATTGGTTTGTTGCTGAGGGGCTACTGTCTTTTCACTTCAACTCCCTGGTCCGTGGCTTATGGTTTTTTGATCGTGCTAGCTTCATGTGACTTTGCTGGGATTTCTCATGGAGTAGATCTTATCCTCCGTCATGGCTTGGGTTAAGTGGCTTGCATGTCACGGCTGTGAGGAGTGGGTTGCTTATTGGATTCCATGTTTTATTTGCAGTAGAGACTGGGGGCTTGTGGGGTTGATTATTATCTTTGACTCGGCTTGAGGGTTGTTGTTTGGTCTGTGTCTGTTTTGGTTATTAGCTTAGTGGTGTTATTTTGTATGTTTCTCTGCCCATATATCCACCTCAAGTTCCCATCTATTATCTCTGATGGTAGGGGTTACTTGAGGACAAAGAGGATATATGGGCAGAGTTGGGGTTTTTCTGTATTTCAGTTGTTCTTGCTTGTCATCCCTATTTTAGGGGTTGTAGTGGTAGTTTATGTTGGTTATATTTGTTTTTTTATTTGTTGTTGGGTGTGCCTGGGGTATGCCCCTTGTAAACGTGTAAATTTCATTGTCTTTATTTTATGACTTACTTACCCAAAAAAAAAAAAAAAAAGCCAGAACTCACACTTCCCAAACTTGGCATACAGCCTATGGGCTCTAAGTAACTTAAGCACCACTCTCAAGTGTTCCTCGTGCTCATCCTCTGAAGGTGAATAAATTAGAATGTCGTCCACGAAAACGACCACAAAACGGTCTAAGAATTCCCGGAAGATCCGGTTCATCAAGTCCATAAAGACTGCCGGTGCATTGGTAAGTCCAAATGGCATCACCAGAAACTCATAATGGCCATACCGCGTACGGAATGCCGTCTTCGGAATATCCTCCTCCCTGACCCTCAACTGGTGGTAACCCGATCTCAAGTCTATCTTAGAGAAACAACGGGAACCCTTCAACTGATCAAACAAATCATCTATACGGGGCATAGGATACTTATTCTTAACCGTAGCCCGATTCAACTTCCGGTAGTCGATACACAATCTCAAGGCACCATTTTTCTTTTTAGCAAAGAGGGTCAGTGCTCCCCATGGTGAAACACTAGGGCGAATGAAGCCCTTATCTAGCAATTCCTGGAGCTGAACTTTCAACTCAACCAACTCTGCTAGAGCAAAACGGTAAGGTGCCATAGAAATCGGCGCCGTGCCGGGCACTAGATCAATAGAGAACTCAATCTCTCAATGAGGTGGCAAATCAACGAGGTCCTCGGGAAAGACATCCGAATACTCACAAACTACCCTCGGCAATACAATCTGGGTCTCATCACACTCGCCACTCTCAAAGCCAGCAAGTAGACCACTAAGCTCACTCCGCCCTCGCGGATCATACCCCGGTGGCAAAACACTACCAACCCGGTCCCCCAAGAAATGGAAACACTCCCCACTCACGGTACAACAAGTGACCCTCTGGCGGTAGCAATCAATAACTGCCCGGTATGACGATAACCAGTCCATACCTAAAATAACATCAAAGCCCTTCATGGGCATAACCACAAAAGGAAACGGAAGCCTATGATCGACGACCTCTATATCACAACCTCTACATCTGTGTTTCAAAATCAACTCACCCCTGATAGGTGACACAACACAAATAGGAGATGCCAATAGTGCTAACTCCAACTCCAACACAGATGCAAATGCAGCAGATACAAAAGAATGAGATGCACCCGTATCAATCAATACACTAGCAACCGAATTGCAAAATAGAAAGGTACCTCTCACAACTGACGGAGCCGGTACTAGATCCTGCGCGGTAACAGCATACACGCGCCCTGCAGTCCCCTGATCCACTTGCTCACCTCTAGGAGCATAAGACTGCTGCACAGACTGGGACGATGAAGCCCCCTGATTGGCCCTTGAGGCCTGAACGGACTGAGCTGGCTGATGACTCTGAGTCTGCCTCAAACCAGATGCACCAGATGTGCCACTCAACTGCGGGCAAAACCTCTTCATGTGCCCTGCCTGACCACACTGATAACACGAGAACTGCTGGTCTCTACCCTGACTCTGGCTCTGAGGTCGAGCCGAAGATGACGCTGCTCTCTGTCCTCCGCCCTTCTGTGGGCAAACCGAAGCCTTGTGACCTAGCTGGCCACACTTGTAGTAGGTGAACTCCCCCTGATTGCCTTTCCCCGAGCCTGCACTCGGCACTGGAAAGGTCGATCTAACAACTCCACCCTGAGACTGCTGAGGGTTATAACCCCTCTGTCTCATGCCATCACTCTGGCCATCTTGACTCCTCTTGGAGCCTTTCTGCCCTTCCTCCTCCTCCTGCATCATGATCTCAGTATGGGCTGCAGCATCAACCAAACGCCCATAATCTCGAATCATAGTCCCTACAACTCTCAACTTGAGGCCGCGCCTCAACTTCTTCTCGAACTCTATACAACGGCGTTCCTCAGACGCCACCAACTCAGGTGCAAACCTGGACAAGCTAGTAAATGCGGCCTC
Organism: Camellia japonica; assembly: GCA_030407325.1. Taxonomy (NCBI): domain Eukaryota; kingdom Viridiplantae; phylum Streptophyta; class Magnoliopsida; order Ericales; family Theaceae; genus Camellia; species Camellia japonica. The sequence continues at coordinate 110,240,352 of JAPPVO010000031.1, forward strand.
AAACTCGGCCACTGAAGAACTGTTCTGCTTAAGCTGACAGAACTGATCTCTCAACCTCTCCTTAACAGCTGGAGACAGGAACTTCTCCTGGAAAGCGTTAACAAAAGCCTCCCAAGTCCCTCCTATACGGCTCTTCGTGAACTTCCACCACTGACCTGTATCCCCCTTCAGCTGGAAAGATGCTAAGGTCACCTTCAGTGCCCCGTCTTCGATGCCTAGCATCTCAAACGTCTTTGTTGTCTGTTCGAGCCATTCATCTGCCTTAAGTGGCTCTTTAGGATCACCCAAAAATTCGTCCGGGTTAGACCGGAAGAACTCCCTCTTCAGAAAAGAAGGACCTGTATCTGCAACATGAACCTGGGCCTGATTCTCAACTCTGAGAATGTCTACTGATTGCCTGAATGCCCCTGCTATCTCTCGGGCTAAAGCGCCCATAGCCTGCTGACCTGCTGGCTTGGCCACGTTGGCCTGGCCAACCCCCTCATGTACTGCCGGAATCTCATCCGGTATAGGCACCTCCTGCCTCCCAGGCCTACCACGCCTACCACGTCCTCGTCCCCATCCTGACATCCTAATAAAGGAAACGAAGAATATTAGCATATTCATAAACGTGTCAAAACTAAACACTCACGTCCTAATGCATGGACAACTTTAATTCACTCCATGTAAGCATATAAACACATAAGCACTTACGAATTTCCTTTCCGGATAATGATAGTCCCGAGGCGTTACTAGAGTTCCGGTTAGAAACAGCATTGATCAAGTGCTTTTCTAACAAGACTCACAGAAATCCAAGGATCCAATCAACATCCTAGAAATTAAATCTCATACCCACATAATCACATAAGCATGTTATCAATTAAACACATAGCATATGACACTACATAGAAGTCTCTATCAAGCGAGACAAACCCATTGTGATCCTAATCACTTCCCACATATCCAAAGTATTCGAACCCGGTACGCTCTGATACCAAGTTGTCACGCCCTCAAAATAATACATAAAACCCATCACTTTTAACATGCATTGATATATAAAAGACCCCATTCTTCTATTCATCAGAGTATTCCATTACAAAATGTATTACATGTTAACAACAAACAAATGCCCCGGACGGGCTTACAACTTTCCAAGTTAACACTTGGTTACAAAAAGAGAGTACTAACTCAATTACACATTAAGCCCTTGGCTTGAATCCACATGTAATACATCAAAAGAAAGTAAGCCAATAAAGTCTGCCCGCCTTAAGCCTCCCAAGCTATATCCTTGGAGGTGGCATGCTACCTATACCTGAAAATGATATTCCCGTATAGGGTGAGCTAACAGCCCAGTAGAAATACACTAAACCAGCTATGAACAATGACTAAAAGATTAACAGTTTGATAGATGGTTAACACTTTTCATTCTTTCATAACACATTACAGTTTCATTTTCCATTCCTTTACAATTCTCAATTCATAACCATGGTTCAGAACCTGACCAAATAACCGATATGAGACAGTAACTTATATTAAACATTTCCTCATTTCACAATAGATAAGCATACTAGCTATATCAACACAGCAATAGATAAGCATATGAGCTATATCAACACTTCCAAAGATAAGCATATGAACTGTATCATCACATCAATAGACAAGCATATGAGCTGTATCTACGGAGTCCATCCCCCCTATCTCCTCCCACACAACACCCGGTTTAGAGGTCCATCCCCTATCTTCACCTAAACCGTGGAGTTCATCCCTATCTCCTCCAACACAACACAATGCATATAAACAATTATTATACACATCATCAATCAATACATAAAGTTAATGTATTCTTTCAATCGTCATACTCAATGACACATTCTAGTGATTAGTTTTAGTTTTCCTAATCATCATGCATTGTCTACAACAATCTATCCTCCACTGATAGCCCAAAACAGTTATTTCTAAACAGAAAATAAATGCACAAAATGAATATAAAATCAACATTTCAACTAGGTGAGCAGTACATCTTTTAACCCCATACATTCCCAATTCCAACATTTCTCTATGCTAAACATGCATATAGGTTTATTATAAATAAAACCCCAACTTTTGTAAAATTGCACAAAAGCCCCAAACTTTTCCAAATTACACAACAACCCCTAACATATCAAAATGTTAAAATTTAAAGACAAAGCTCATAAAGAGGAGTAGGTTATCCCTACCTCAAATTCGAAGCTCAAACGGAGAAGATGAAAAGAGTTGAAACTCGATCTACCACACACCACAAAGCCCTCGAGAAATAACACAACTTTGGCGAAGGGACTATGGCCAAAATCCCAATGGAACTATGGCCAAAATCCAGCTCGGCGCAACTAAAATTTATAACTCAAGCTCGGTTCGTAATGGCTTATTAAACCAAGAAAGAACCATAGAAGTTGATAAGCTAACCCTATGCACTTGCACCTATATATAGAAGTTTGTCCACCTTAAAATGTGCCTTGTAACCGATGTGGGACTTCCAACTATATATAGAAGTTTGTCCATCTTAAAATGTGTCTTGTAACCGATGTGGGACTTCCAACAAACACACCAAAGGTTCCCAAAATAGAATGAAGGGTCCAAATACATTTACCAAAAGCCTTAAAAGGCACAAGTGCTACAACCTCCGCGTGATCCACTCTAACAACCATAAAAAACCAAAACCTGTTCAGCAGCCATATACAGCACATAGGGGTGATGAACAGGGGAGAACCAACTTTGTAGCAAAGGCAAGAAGAAACCTAGCAAAGTCAACATGTCCAAAATGCCAAACGGTTCCAACAAAAGAGAAAGAAAAGAGAAAAAGAAAAAGAGATTTACCCTACACAGCCCGTAGGGATAGGACAATTACCATAATAAAAGAGCTATACCATTCAAAACTGTGTAAATCAAAACATAAACAAAAGAGCCAACTATCATAATAAGAACAACGAATTTCCAACTAGATTCCACCAAGTTTGGCGCACCTATGCAACCATGAGAGTCTTCAAACCGGATACTGCAAACTACACAGCAAGCAACGCAGCAAACACTACCTCCATTGATTAATAAAACTTGACAACCAAAGCAAGTGTAAGAACCTTGATTACCCTGATCCAATTCAGATTAGTAAACAGCGATGAAGCTATATATAATCACGAATAAGAACATGAAAATAAAGAAAACCCGCAACAATTCTCACTCATGTAAATTCCTTGGTCACTCAACCCACAAATAAAGGACACTCAACAATTAACAGCAGGTTAGAGAAGAAACCCTAATTAACCAACAATTTATACACTCAATCACTCAACCCTCAACAATGGATATCCCTAAAAATTGTACCAGCATATGTACCTGCAGCAGTATTAGAAAATATTATAGGGCTATTTCACTCAACCCACACCTTACAACACTCCTCACAGGATTTATAAACTCACTACACTCAACCCTCCTATTGCTATACTCTTTACTCCACTGGAATGGCCTGCAAATCTGCAACAACACACATTAGAACCAAACAAATATAATGATTAGATTTAAAAACCTCACTATATGGCTCACATCACTTGGCCCTCTTATACTAGCCCTAGCTGCCCTTTGTGTCTTGCTCCTGAGGAGAACCATTCCCATCTGTTTTTTGGGTGTACATACTCCTCTAGGATCTGGGCTGCTATCCAAGCTAAATGTAATTCCAATTGGCCTTCTCTGCCCTGGTTGGAAATTGTTGAGTTTGCTACTAAATCCATCAATGGCAATTCTTTGAAAACTATGATTTTGAAACTATCTTTTCTCTGCACTATCTACCACATTTGGATGAAAAGAAATAGTAGAATCTTTAGTAAGGTTTTCAAACCTGAAGAGGTTGTTACTAACTCTATCATCCAAATGGTTAGGGGCAGACTCCTTTCTATGGAAAATGTGAAAACTTCTGCAGGTGACAATTGGTATTTGGTGCAATGGAACTTGCCTCCTAAAAAATCTTGTTGCAGTCCCAAGCTGCTGCTGTTGAAAGGAGTTTGAGTGGTGTGAGTTTACCTACATTGAGGGTTGAGTGATGGTGAGGAGATATTGAGGGTTTTCTAATGAGGGTGTTGTTTTGCAGATGGTATGTTCTCAGATTCTATCAGTTTGTTATGGATCCCACAGTTTTACAAAATCTGGAGACAATGAAGGGAGGGTTGAGTGATGTGAGCCAGTATATTTGCTACCGTATATGTGGGTTGAGTGGGGGGAGGAAGTATATATATTTTATCCTAACATTTACTATATATTATATATATTTTGTGCAGGTAAATGGAATTCTCAAGTACATAGTTCCGCTGGCTGGAATGAGTGAGCATGAGATGTGTGGGCCGAGTGACGGGAGACCTTACATGGAGTGGAGAGTTCTCCTTTACTGTGGGTCGAGTGTGGGGAGGTCCTATATTGAGTGCTTGTTGTTTCTTCTTCTCTATGATTCGTTATATTGTTATGGAAATTCCTTTCTATTCTATGTTGAACCGGTATATGGTACGGTTGGGAGGGATGTTGGTTGCTTCTTGTGTTGGTTTAGGTGGCCATGTGAAGAGTGTATGTGTAACGAGGTGATGGCAGCTCCAAGCGCCTTGTTGTGTTACATGAAAGAGGAAAACAATCGTCTTTTTTATTGTGTGTACATAGTTCTTTTATATATTTTGCCTACCCCTACGGGCTGTGTAGGTGGTTTTTTTGTGCGGTTAATGATGCTATGTTTTTGTCATTCCTATAAGGAAATTGTAATGGGCTTGGTAGGTTTCTCCTGTAAGGATCATGGTAGTCTTCTATTTTGTATGCTACAGGTTCAGGAACCTACCCCTACGGGTTGTGTAGGAAGGATCCTAGAAGGCTTTGCACATTTGTTTTGTATTGGTCTAGGCTGGCTGCTGTTATCTATTGTACAAGATCCCTATCTATTTTAGGATATGGCTTTTGTACAATCAGTTGGCTTATTACCACCCTTTGATTCGGTTTGTGTATGTAGTTTTGTTTTGTGTGGTCTTGTTATTGTTAGGGCCTGGGGCATGCCCCTTGTAATCATGTAAATTCTTTGTCTTTTATTTATTTCTTATTCACCCAAAAAAAAAAAAAAAAACCCACAACACAACACTCATTTAAGGATAGAGGCAGGAAGCCTCCACTCTTGGAGGAACCATTCATTAGTTTGAGTTCCTTTGATGTTGGAGATAGCCAAAAGTCCGTATCTGACAAGAGACACAATGCCTTTGACCACCACTTCTTCAGGTTTCTTTTCATGGGAAAATATTCTATTATTTCTTTCCAGCCACATATGGTAAACTGAGCTACAAAAGCTCAATCGTCTAATGATGGTAGCTAAGGATTTTCTTTTACAGTCAGTAGCCACTACTGGGTAGGTATTAAGGTTTTCTTTCAATTTACTTGGCATTTGTCTTGGATAGCAGTCCACACTCGCAAGGCAAACGGACATTGAAAGAATAGATGTTGGTGATCTTCCCCATTATGGGTACAAAATTGACAATTGGAGACCCCATTAATGCCAAAGGTGGCAAGTCTGTCCCCAGTATTCAGTCTCCCTAAGATAGCCATCCAAACAAGAAAGCTAGATTTAGGGATGTTGTAAGGACCCCACAAAAGATCAGCCCAAGATACCTTAGGCCACTTCTTTCTCCAAAGATTCCAAACAGACCCAATAGTAAACAACCCACTCTTATTTAGTAGCCAAATTACCTCATCCCTACTACCAATGGTTGGCACCATGATAGGAGGAGAGTGCCCCACAATTTCCTGCACTTCCCAAGAGGAAGCATTAGGCCAATGCCAACCAGTAACAGAAATCACAGAGTCAACCTTGGATTGGCTCGGGAGACCAGTATCATACACAAATCTGGCACCATATTTCTCTCACAGGGAACCAAAAGGATGCCAATTATCATGCCAAAGGAAAACCTTGCTACCAGGACCAACCACCCATTTAACAAGGGGATAGATCCTTTCTCTCAATGATAGTAACTTCCTCCAAACCCAGGAAGGATTACTTGGGGTTTTGACACCCCAAAAGCAGTTTTCTTTTAAGAGGTAGGATTTAACTCATTGGCACCACATAGACTGCTCTCCACCAGAGATTAAGAACCAAACATGTTTAGACACAGCAGCCTTATTCCACACCTCCATATTTTTAAAACCAAGGCCCCCTTCATTAACAGGAGCACTAATTTTATCCCAAGCCACTTTAGCCCCAGTTTGTTTAAGATCCAAACCAGTCCAAAGAAAAGCTCTACATAATGATTCAATCTCTTTAATCACTTTTTTTGGAAGGATAAAAAGAGAGGACCAGTAAACTTGCATAGAGAATAAGATTGTCTTGATAAGCTGGGCCCTCCCAGCATAAGACAAGACCTTGTTGGTCCAAGATTTCAACTTTTTAGTAATTCTAGTGACTAAACTCCTACAGTCACTAGCTCGCAATCTAGTGGTGATCAAAGGAACTCCCAAATACCTTACAGGCAACTCTCCCTCAATGAATTGGGTAAGATCCAAAATATCCTTCCTCAGGGTGTGGTTACAACCTGAGAAGAAGATATGACTCTTACTAGGATTAGGGACAAGGCCAGATAAGGCTTGAAATTCCAAAACGCCCTGTTTTATGAGGTTAACTGTAGGAATAAAGTACTATGGCACCATCACGGAGTAGAAGAAGCCACTTGGGAAACAGAAGTGGAAGTCTGAGAGAAATACCCTAAGTTGTTTAGAGATGTGTAATCTTATTGACTTTGTGATGTTAATGTTTGTAATATAGCCTAAAGAATGTGAATAAACTTTGGTTGGTATATGTGTTGTAATGATAAGAAGTTCATGTGTTTTAGCTATTCATACTTCGAATTATGGTGTGTGATGATAATATGATGATTAGAGGTATTACAAGAGTAGTAATTGTCTTCTTGGAAATTTTTAGAGTTGCTTTTAACAAGGATTACCGAAATTTCGGGGGCGAAATTCTTTAAAGAGGGTAGGCTGTGACACCTGGGTTTTTTGGACCGCTCGAACGATGCTTTTGTCGCTCGAGCGTAGATCTTCAGGTCACAGTAGTTGGCAGTTTTGCAGGCGGATCGCTCGAGCGAAGAAGTTGTCGTTCGAGCATAGAATGTTTGCTCCAGTAATTTCACTGTAGCTTTGCAAAACTTCAGGGACCTTTCATTTTTCGCTCGAGCGTAGGATGTGTCGCTTGAGCGACACTGTTCGCTCGAGTGAAAGAAGTTGTGCTCGAGCAGTTAGTCAGGACAGTAGATTTTAAAAGTCGATCCTCACTCATTTTATTTTAACTTTTCACACTCTCTTTCTCTCTAACGCTATTTTTCTAAAAACCCCAATTCGCAAACCCTAGATTTCTCTAACTTCAACCCAAGATTCCCTCAAAATCACCCAAGAAAAGTTGAAAGGAAGTCTAGATCAACACTTCTACCTATTATTTCGTTGGATCATCAAAGTTTCGAGTGTGATTCACAACCCCAGCTTCCACATTCAAGGTAGGGGTGTCTTTAACTTGCTATATCTTCAATTTGAACTACTTATGTGGTAATTTTCATTAGCTATTCATGTGTATGTGTATATATATATGTGTGTGTGTACATTGTATTGTTAGTAAGTGATTTGGGAAAATGTGAGTAATACTCTATGGTTATGGATGAAATTATGTTTATTATTGAAGATTATTGTAAGTGATGATGAGAGTTGATCTCCAATTTATATTTTAGAGAGAAACCCCAAATTTTCCATAACCCTAATTTTGAGACGCATTCAACAAAGAGGGGTGGTTTTGCTCAATTGGTTTAAAAAACATGAAATTGAAAGCATAGTATCCCTCTCGACTTGAGGTCCGATCTCCTTAGCTTTCAAACCTTGATTCAGAATGTTCAGTAATCAACCAAAGTACAAGGCTTGCATAGCCAGAATGGAGTCAGCCCTTGAACTAGGGGCAATAAGGTCAGATGTGATTCAGATTGGAAACTGCCCTCCCTTGAACTAGGGGAAATAAGGTCGAATGTGATTTAGATTGGAAGCAGCCCTTAAACTAGGGGCAATAAGGTTGGATGTGATAAAAAATTTAAAATTGGATTGTTTCTCAAGCTAATGAAGACCGAAAAATAAGTCAAATCCCGAAATATGAGGGAATGAGTTTTATTACTAAAGGACAGTCGAGTTTCTATCCATGACACTAGGGGCAAATTTAGACCCAATTAGCCTAGTCCCTACATCATCATATCTATCAAGTCAAGTTTAGCAATCATTCTTATAGATTTAGATGGCCTAAAGATCTCATAACCAATCAACATGGGCAAGCTAAAATGAAAGTATCATCCTTGAGAGGCTTGTTGGGCTGAAAACCCAAAAGGGCAACCTAAGCAAAAGTTAGAGCAGAAAAACAAAAAATAGAAAGTGAAAAAAAAAATGAAAAAAATAGAAAAATAAAAAATGAAAAGCGTGCAAAGTTGAAAATTTGAAAGGGCGACTTTGGCAAAAGTTAGAGCACAAAAGGAGAGTGTCAATACCTGAGTGAACCTTAGCTAGAACCACATATGGCCTGATTCCTATCTTTGGGATATGTAGGCAGTTTCATCTTGAAGTTCGGCTCTAATCATTTTTCAACTCACTCATCTCGTCTGTGTTTGATTGGTGTATCTTTGTTCAACTCAACTACCCATATTTGAGTGACTCGTCCCCATTTGATTTAGTTGTCCTATTTCTCCTTCATGACGAATTCAGTTACAAGACAAATTCAGTTGTACATCTCAAGCATTTCATGTTGATCGAGTAGTGGTCATTTGCGAAAATAGATTTTGAGGACTTTTAATGTTGACTGATTTTCTCAAAAATTATTCCATTTTTGTAAAACTTAGACCATTCTTTGGACCAAAAAGAGAATTTTCAGTGCTCATAATTTGGCTTATATGATTTCCAGTTAGAAAATGGAAGAAGTGTGCTAATTTACCTTTCATGTTGATCAAAATCACTTTAGCAGAAAGAAAAAAGAAAAGAAAAAAAAAAACAGAAAGTCAAAGCAATGAATTAGGGGCATAGTCGAGTCAGGAATTTTGTCTTCTCCCTGCGCTCTCGAGTCGCATGTTCATATATCTGCTGGCTGGTTAAACATTCAGTCGGCCATCCAGATTTTAGTTGACTCTAGGTGTGTTTCTTGTTTGTGTCAACCGGTCGGTCACTCAATCTGCCTGTAGGCCAATTTATGAACCCAGAATGGAAAAACTGCAGAATTTGTGTAAAGCTCAATGGCTTGTCTTTTAGAGTTTTGTTTTGAGTCTATTTCATTCCAGTGAATGTAAATAGGTTTGTTTGGATTGTTTTTGCTTTGTTCTTCTTCCATTGAGTCATTATTTGATTTTTGATCAGGTAAGGGCTCAATATCCAATTCAGAATTCATTGAAACTTGATCATTCTCAAATTCAAATTCAATAAAATATTTTCAAACTCAATTGCAAAGCCATTCACACCGTGATGTGCAAAAAATGAAATTTCTTTCATTCAATTCTAAGGTGAACCCCCCTCCTCCGATTACAAATTACAAAAAGAGGAAGGAATTTTGACAAAAAAAAAAAAAAATCTGAAGCATTGGTGCTCCTTCCTAAGGGGAAAAAAAAAACAAAAAGGAACAAACTTCTCGGATTCTGGCAGTGGCCCGGCGGTGACGGATACACGCCGACTTTCCTTGTTGATACCTTCTTTGCTCAATTCTCCCACTGATCACTTATTCTTGCCTTCATTTTGGGAGGCTCTTGAAGACCTTGCCTCAGTGTCTACAAAACTGCCGAAAGAGATGATCCCTCGCTGGCCATCAAAAGTAGTCCCATAACGAACAGCGATGGTCACTTGCCATTTCAACTCCTTGATTTGTTTCTTCAATCCGCTAACTTTCCCTTTAGAATCTTTGTACATACGTTGAAGTAAAGAAAGTTGTGCATTCAATCGATGCACCTCATTCGTCCTACACTCCAGGCGATGGGACAGATTAGAGACCACAATCACGGTCTCCACGCATGCTTTCAGCGTGAAAGAATTGGCCTCAATGTTAGACTGAGCAGCCATCAGTTGCTTGAATGGAATTGTAGGGAAGCTGAAAACAGGGGAAGGAAGAGGGGCACGTGGTTGAGGCGAGGAGTCAGAATCAGTGAACTCTATTGTAGACTCATTGAGGTCTGGAAAAAGAGAAAGAGAATGGTGAGAGGCCATGTCAGATGAGAGGGATGCAAAAGAGGGGTTGCAGAGTAGGTTTTGCATCCTTTTGTCTCTGCTTAGCTTTCTGCTCTGCCTCCCCTACAGAACTTAGATTAAGGAAGATGATGAAGCCAAAGAAGAAGACAAAGAGGGAGGAAGGCCGAGACGATCATTGACAATCGAGGCATGATTGGATAGCCTGTCGGTCAGGCACTGCGATTGTTGAAATCACCCGCCAGACACAATGCTCGAAGAAGATGAAGAGAGAGAGAGAGAGAGAGAGAGAAAAAAACGAGGGAGGAGAGAGAGAGATGTGTATATGTATATGTGTGTATGTGTATGTATATATTATGTATGTATATGTAGTGTACATTTAACTTTATATATTTTGTCTGTATATGTATATGTGTGTATCCATATATGTATATAGTTTGCCCGTGTGTATACATATATGTATGTAATTCGTATTTTGCATATCATCGCATCCTACATTTGCTCCTTTCATGTGAAACGTGTTAGGATTTGACGTTTACCTAGTTAAAACCTTCCCCTCTCCGTATGAGATACGGTCAGGTATGCCTGTTGGTTACACCACTTTTTCACCTTCCATGTGAGACGTGTTAGGATTTGACATTTACCTGGTTAAAACCTTCTCCCTCTTCGTATGAGATACGGTTAGCACCTTTTCACCTTTCACGTGAGACGTGTTAGGATTTGAAGTTTACCTGGTTAGAACCTCCCCCCTCTCCGTATGAGATACGGTTAGGTACGTCTGTTGGATACACCACCTTTCTTCCTTTCATGTGAAACGAGTTAGGATTTGATGTTTACCTGGTTAAAACCTTCCCTCTTTTCGTATGAAATACCATTAGGTACGCCTGTTGGTTACACACCTTTGTTCCTTTCACGTGAAACGTGTTAGGATTTGATGTTTACCTAGTTAAAACCTTCCCCTTCTTCATATGAGATACAGTTAGGTACGCCTGCTGGTTACACCGCCTTTTCTTCATTCACATGAAATGTGTTAGGATGTGACATTTACCCGGTTAAAATATTTCCCCTCCCGTAGGAAATACGGTTAGGTACGTTTGTTGGTTATACCACCTTTTATTCTCTCACGTGAGACGCGTTTGGATTTGTTCATTCTTTCTCCTCTCGCGTGAGACGCGTTTGGATTTGTTCACTATTTTGCCTCTCGCATGAGATGCGTTTGGATTCGTTCACTATTTCTCCTCTCGCGTGAGACACATTTAGATCTCAAGTTCACCTTTCTCCTCTTGCGTGAGACGCATTTGGATTTGTTCACCATTTCCTCCTTTCGCATGAGACGCGTTAGGTTGTTGATTCACTTGGTTAAAAACATTAGGTGCGCTTGGTGTTCACACCATCTTTTCTCATTTCGCGTGAGACGCCTTAGGTTGTTGATTTACTTAGTTAAAAACATTAAGTGTGCCTGATGTTCACACCATCTTTCCTCCTTTCGCGTGAGACGCGTTAGGTTATTGATTTACTCGGTTAAAAACATCAGGTGCACCTGGTGTTCACACCATCTTTCCTCATTTCGCGTGAGAAGCGTTAGGTTGTTGATTTACTCGGTTAAAAACATCAGGTGCGCCTGGTGTTCACACCATCTTTCCTCCTCTCACGTGACACGTGTTTGGATTTCAAGTTCATCATTTGTGTTGTGGCACATTTGTATGCGACACCCCTCTTTCATTTGTGCGGTATGCACATTTGTATGCGATGCGCCCCCCTTCTTTCATTTGTGTGGTATGCACATTTGTATGCGATGCACCCCTCTTTCATTTGTGTAGTATGCACATTTGTATGCGATGCACCCCCTTCTTTCATTTGTGCGGTATGCACATTTGTATGCGATGCACCCCACTCTTTCATTTGTACGATATGCACATTTGTATGCGATGCACCCCCTACTTTCATTTGTGCGGTATGCACATTTGTATGCGATGCACCCTCTTCTTCCATTTGTGCAGTATGCACATTTGTATGCGATGCACCCCCTTTTTTCATTTGTGCAGTATGCACATTTGTATGCGATGCACCCTCTTTTATTTCATATCATTTGCATGAGGCTTGCCTCACTATACATTACATCTTGCATTGTACACATCATGCGTTTCCAAAATAAAAGAACAAAAAGAAAAACTCGACTTTCACTTTCACTTGCATTAGCATATCATTTGCATAGTTACATGTTGCATCACTTGGCTACAATCTATTCACATCACCATTTGACACAGTTTATGCCAGCTCCCACTTTTTGAGTTGTAAAAACCACTCGTTTGTACTGGCTCTTTTTTAAGATGACGAAACTATCCCTTTCTCGGGTTGTTAGTCCAAACCATTATTGGTTAATACCTCCATTTTCTTGGGTTGTTGGTTAAAACTATCCCTTGGTTAATACCTTTCTCGTTTTGGGACCATCGGTTACATTTCGTTCTTTTACGTGAGTGTATTCGGTTTGTATCCCTTGTTATGCTTCATATTACTTGTTGTATTGCATTAGTCATGCGCTTTTTCAAGAAAAGACAAAAAAAAAAGAAAAAGAGTTCAATTTTCAATTGCATATCATTTGCATTCTGCCCTTGAACTACACCTTTTCTTGTTTTATTTATGTCTTATTCACCCCCCCACACACACAAAAAAAAAAAAAAAAAAGAGAAGAGAAAGTTAGAGAAAAGAAAGAAAATTAGGATGAAAATCACTGGGAATTCAAATTCATCCTTTTGGACTTGAGAATTGAACACTTTGCTGATTTAGAAAAACTTAGATGAGGTACTTAAGTTAAACTAATATCGTTATGCTATAATTACTCAGAAAATTCTCTTTCTTAGAGGCTAAGCAAGGTTAGTTTGAGTTAAACTTGGCCACTTAAGCTAATGAAACAATTAACGGCCTAAGCTATTTAGTTCTTAGAACAAAATAGAGAAGGAAGGAGAAGAACGGAGAAAGTCTGAGAGGAACATTCCTTCTTGAGCTCTAGAAGAGAAAGTTTGAAAAAAAAAAAAGAGAAATAGGAAGAAAATCAAAAGGAATTGAAGTTCATCATTTTGGATTTGAGAATTGAACGCTTAGGTGATTTAGATACCTTAAATGAGGTGCTTAAGTTGAACTAATTTTCTTAAGCTACAATGACTCATAAAATTCTTTTTCTTAGAGGCTAAGCAAGGTTAGTTTGAGTTAAACTTGGCCACTTAAGCAAATGAAACAATTAGCGGCCTAGGCAATTTTGTTCTTAGAACAAAATAGAGAATGATGGAGAAGGACTGAGAAAGGTAGAGAGAAACATTCTTCATCAGAGGTAGAAGAGAAAGTTAGAGAAAAGAAAAAATAATAGGAAAGAAAATCAAAGGGAATTCAAATTCATCCCTTTGGACTTAAGAATTGAACACTTAGTTGATTTAGAAAACCTTAAATGAGGTGCTTAAGTTTAACTAATATCCTTATGCTACAATTACTCAGAAACTTTTATTTCTTAGAGGCTATGCAAGGTTAGTTTGAATTAAACTTGGCCACATAAACAACTGAAACAATTAGCGGCCTAAACCAATTGGTTCATTGAACAAAACAGTTAATGGAGAAGGACAGAGAAAGCTAGACAGAAACATTCGTCTTGAGAGGTAGAAGAGAAAGTTAGAGAAAAGAAACAGTAATAGGAAAGAAAGCAATGAGAATTCAAGCTCATCGTTTTGGACTTGTGAATTGAACACTTAAGTGAATTAGAAAACCTTAAATGAGGTGCTTAAGTTAAACTAATATCGTTAAGCTACAATTACTCATAAAATTCTCTTTCTTAGAGTCTAAGCAAGGTTAGTTTGAGTTAAACTTGGTTGCTTAAGCTAATAAAACAATTAGTGGCCTAAGCTAATTAGCTTCTGGAACAAAATAGAGAAGGATGGAGAAAGTTAGAGAGAAACATCTTCTTGAGAGGTAGAATAGAAAGTTAGATAAAAGAAAGAGTAATAGGAAGGGAATCAAAGAGAATTCAAATTCATCATTTTGGACTTGGGAATTGAACACTTAGGCGATTTAGAATACCTTAAAAGTACCCTCCTAAAAAAAAAAAAAAAAAAAACGAGTTGATTAAGTTTTAAACTAATATCGTTACTCAAAAATTATCTTTCTTAGAGGCTAAGTAAGGTTAGTCTGAGTTAAACTTGACCACTCAAGCTAAGGAAACAATTAGTGGCTAAGCTAATTAGTGCCTAAATAGAGAAGGAGAGAGAAAGTTTGTGAGGAACATTCTTCTGGAGACCTAAAAGCGGAAGTTAGAGAAAAGAAAGAGAAACGGGAAGAAAATGAAGGGGAATTCAAATTCATCCTTTTCTACTTGACAACTGAACACTTAGGTCATTTTGAAAACCTTAAATGAGGTGCTTAAGTTAAACAACTAGCGTTAAGCTACAATTACTCAGCATTTTTTTTTTTTGTTAGAGGCTAAGCAACGTTAGTTTGAGTTAGTTTGAGCATGGTACAGTGGTTTGGAAGGTGTGAGTTTCCACGCGTGTCATCGGCGGTGGGCTTTGTTTCATGGGTGGTTGTGCAAATACCGTGTAGGTAAGTGTACAACTGGTTTTGATTTGTGGTTTTGGAAAGCTGTGGGCTGAAATTTCCCGCCCATTGTTTAATAATATTTAAGGTGCAAAAGGTTGATAGGATTCACGTGGGGCCTCCTATGGTATGTGGGGTTTTTATATGGGTGTGCATATTATATTATATGTGTTGAGTTGCATAGTGGGGTTTCCTGACCCACAGGTATTATTGTTTTGGGCCCACGGTGATTTTTTGAACTTCAAAGATTTATATTTTACGTGGGCCCACTATATAATTTTGGGCGGTGGGCTTGGTTTTCCCACTGTGGGTAGTCCGTGGGCCTCCTTTATGGTGTTCGTGGTCTTATTGTCATAATTGGGTCATTTTGGAATTTTTGTTTAACCTCTCTGCAGCGGATCTCTTATAGTTGATTATTTTATGGTGATTGATCGTATGATCCTCATGTGACTCGATATGAGGGTGGTTTTGAGCCATCTCTGCCAAGAGTGATTGGGGAGTCACTGCTATGGGGAATAGTGGTTCAATAACCAGCCGAGTTAGAGACTGGGAGATGAGCAGGAGGTTAGCTACCGGTTTTCTGGTCGCTTCTTGTCTTCATGTGACCCGTCCTAATTGATCGTATTGCCACGCCTGACATGGAGTATTGGTCACACTGCCGTGGGGTTTGAGGCTTGTGATCTACCAAGGAAGGGACTGGGGGATGTGATGATTGATTTCATGATTTTGTTGGCTGTGGATTGGTTTGTTGCTGAGGGGTTATTGTCTTTTACTTCAACTCTCTAGTCCGTGGCATATGGTTTTTGATCGTGCTAGCTTTATGTGACTTTGCTCAGATTTCTCTTGGGGTATATCTTTTCCTCCGTCCCGGCTTTGGTTAAGTGGCTTGGATGTCACGGCTGTGAGGAGTGGGACGCTTATTGGATTCCATGTTTTTATCTGCAGTAGAGACTGGGGGCTTGTGGGGTTGATCATCATCTTCGTTTCGGCTTGAGGGTTGTTGCTTTGTCAGTGTGTGTGTTTTGTTTTTAACTCTGTGATGTTTTTGTATTTCTTTGCCCATATATCCACCTCAAGTTTCCTTCTCTTATCTCTGATGGTAGGGGTTACTTGAGGATAAAAAGGATATATGGGCAAAGTTGGGTTATTGTGTTTTCAGTTCTTGTTTACCCCCTTTCTTAGGGGGTGTAGTGGTAGTTTTGTTGGTTATGTATGTTTTTCATTTGTTGTTTGGGCGTGCCTGGGGTATGCCCCTTGTAAACTTGTAAATTTCATTGTTTTATTTTATGACTTACTTACCCAAAAAAAAAAAAAAAAAAGCTAACGAAACAGTTAGGGGCCTAAGCTAATTAGTTCTCGAACAAAATAAAGAAGGATGGAGAAGGACAGAGAAAGTTACAGAGAAACATTCTTCTTGAGAGGTAGAAGAGAAAGTCATACAAAAAAAAGAGAAATAGGAAGAAAATCAAAGAGAATTCAAATTCATCCTTTTAGATTTGAGAATTGAACACTTATGTGACTTAGAAAACCTTAAATGAGGTGCTTACGTTAAACTAATGTCGGTAAGATACAATTACACAGAAAATTCTATTTCTTGGAGGAGGCAAGGTTAGTTTGAGTTAAACTTGGCCACTCAAGCTAATGAAACCATTAGTGACCTAAGCTAATTAGTTCCTAGAACAAAATAGAGAAGGATGGAGAAGGACAGAGAAGGCTAGAGAGAAACATTCTTCTTGAGAGCTAGAAGAGAAAGTTAGAGAATAGAAAGAGAAATAGGAAGAAAATCAAAGGGAATTAAAATTCATCTTTTTGGATTTGAGAATTGAACACTTAGGTAATTTATAAAACTTTAAATGAGATGATTAAGCAAAACTAATATCGTTAAACTAATATTACGTAGAAAATTCTATTTCTTAGAGGCTAAGTAAGGTTAATTTGAGTTAAACTAGGCAACTTAAGCTAATGAAACAATTGGTGGCCTAAGGAAATTAGTTCCTAGAACAAAATAGAGTAGGACGGAGAAAGTTAGACAGAAACATTCTTCTTGAGAGCGAGAAGAGAAAGTTAGACAAAAGAAAGAGAAATAGGAAGAAAATCACAGGGCATTCAAATTCACCATTTTAGACTTGAGAATTGAACACTCAGGGGTTTTAGAAAACCTTAAATGAGGTGCTTGCGTTAAACTAATATCGTTATGCAACAATTGCTCTGAAAATTCTCTTTCTTAGAGGCTAAGCAAAGTTAGTTTCAGTTAAACTTGGCCACTTGAGCAAATGAAACAATTAGTGGCCTAAGCTACTTAGTTCCCAGAACAGAAAAGATAAAGATGGAGAAGGACGGAGAAAGTTATAGAGAAACATTTTTCTTGAGAGCTGGAAGAGAAAGTTAGAGAATAGAAAAAGAAATAGGAGGAAAATCAATGGGAATTCAAATTCATCTTTCTGGACTTGAGAATTGAACACTTAGGTAATTTAGAAAACCTTAAATGAGGTGATTAAGCTAAACTAATATCATTAAAGTAATATTACTAAGCAAGGTTCATTTGAGTTAAACTAGGCAACTTCAGATAATGAAACAATTAGTGGCCTAAGTTAATTAGATCCCAGAACAATGTAGAGAAGGATAGAGAAGGACGGAGAAAGTTAGATAGAAGCTTTCTTCTTGAAAGCTAGATGAGAAAGTTGGAGCAAAGAAAGAGAAATAGGAAGAAAATTAAAGCGAATTCAAATTCATCCATTTAGACTTGACTTTTGAAAACATAGGTGATTAACAAAACCTTAAATTATGTGCTTAAATTAAACAAATATCATTGTGCTACAATTACTCAGAAAATTCTCATTCCTAGAGGCTAAGCAAGGTTAGTTTGAGTTAAACATGGCCACTTAAACTAATAAAACAATTAGTGGCCTAAGTTAATTGTTTCCTATAACTAAATAGAGAATGATGAAGAAAGTTAGAGAGAAACATTGTTCCTGAGAGCTAGAAGAGAAAGTTAGAGAAAGAGGAAGAAGATCAGAGAGAATTCAAATTTAACCTTTTAGACTTGAGAATTGAACAATTAAGTGATTTAGAAAAGCTTAAATGAGGTGCCTAAGTTAAACTAATATCGTTAAGCCACAATTACTTTGAAAATTCCCTTTCTTAGAGGCTAAGCAAGGTTAGTTTGAGTTAAACTTGGTCACTTAAGCTGATGAAATAATTAGTGGCCTAAGGTAATTAGTTCCTAGAACAACATAGAGAAGGATGGAGAAGGACGGAGAAAGTTAGAGAGAAACATTCTTGTTAAGAGCTACAAAAGAAAGTTAGAGAAAAGAGAGAGAAATAGGAAGAAAATCCAATGGGGTTCAAATTCCTCATTTTGGATTTAGCATTTTTTTTTTTTTTGGGGTGGATATTTGGATTTGGATTTGGAGACTTAGGTCATTTAGAAAAAACTTACGTGGGGTGTTTAAGTTAAACTAATATTGTTAAGCTACAATCACTCAGAAAATTCTCTTTCTCATGGTTAGTTTGAGTTAAACTTGGCCACTTAAGCTAATGAAACAATTAGCGGTCTAGGCAATTTAGTTCCTAGAAAAAAATGGAGAAGTATGGAGAAAGTTAGAGAGAAACATTCTTCTTGACAAAGCATAGTGCCAAAATTGGAGCTTTCTTTTGGTCTGGTACTGATCTTAAAAAGCATAGTGCCAAAATTGCTTTGGATATGGTTTGCCGCCCTAAAAATGAGGGTGGCCTTGGCTTTAAATCTTTAGACATTTGGAATAGGGCTGCCATTGCTAAGCATATCTGGTTCCTGTTGTTTGGAGGTGAGAAATCTATGTGGTGCCAATGGGTGAAATCCTACTTACTTAAAGGCAAGAGTTTCTGGAAAGTCAGGGTCCCTAATGACCCTTCTTGGGTCTGGAGGAAGATTTTATCTCTTAGGGATACTGTGTCTCCTCTTATCCTGCATAAGATTGGTAGAGGAAACTCTACTTTTTTATGGCATGATAATTGGCATCCCCCCAATCCCCTTTGGCATAAGTATGGTGATAGAATCTTGTATGATTCCTGTCTCAACAGTGAGGCTAAAGTTAGTCAGATTGTTGATCCTCAATAAGCTAAAACGAAGGTTCAAAAGGTTCAAGCTTCCTCAAGAAGCTAAAACGAAGGTTCAAAAGGTTCAAGCTTCCTCAAGAAGCCAAAACAAGGGTTCAAAAGGTTCAAGCTCCCTCAAGAAACTAAAACGAAGGTTCAAAAGGTTCAAGCTCCCTCAAGAAGCTAAAAACGAAGGTTCAAAAGGTTCAAGCTCCCTCAGGAAACTAAAATGAAGGTTCAGAATGTTCAACTTCCTCAAGAAGCTAAAACCAGGGTTCAAAAGGTTCAAACTTCCTCGGAGAAGCAAGAGCAAATGTTCAAAAAGTTCAAACTTCCTCAAGAAGCTAATACGAAGGTTCAAACGGTTCAAGCTTCCTCAAGAAGCTAAAACGAAGGTTGAAAAGTTCAAAATTTCAAGCTTCCTCAAGAAGCCAAAACAGGGGTTCAAAAGGGTCAAGCTCCCTCAAGAGGCTAAAACGAAGGTTCAAAACGTTCAAGCTCCCTCAAGAAGCTAAAACGAAGTTTCAAAAGGTTCAGGCTCCCTCAGGAAGCTAAAACGAAGGTTCAGAAGGTTCAACTTCGTCAAGAAGCTAAAACCAGGGTTCAAAAGGTTCAAGCTCCCTCAAGAAGCTAAAACGAAGGTTCAAAAGGTCTAAGCGCCCTCAAGAAGCTAAAACCAAGGTTCAAAAGGTTCAAACTCCCTCAAGAAGCTAAAACGAAGGTTCAGAAGGTTTAACTTCCTGAAGATGCAAAAATAAGGGTTTAAAAGGTTCAAGCTTCCTCAAGAAACTAAAACGAAGGTTCAAAAGGTTCAAGCTGTCCAAAAACCGTGCCAAACGGAGAAAGTTAAGCGGTCCCGAAACGAGGTGCACGACCGACGGCTCCGAAAATCGGAAAATGGTCTCCAAACGGGAACAGTGGTCTACGACCACGAAAAGTAGCCTACGGCCACTGAGAGATGGTCTACGAAACCTCTCCCTCCCTTCGGGGAGAGAAAACAGAACCTGGTTCGTAAATCGAGGCAAAGCACAAAAGAGTCCCGAGGTCCGGAGGTAAGGCTCTCAGCCGAAACTCCGTAACCTCAGAACGAGCACAACATGCGCAATCACCGGTGGTGTTAAAGGCCAAGAACAAACACCCTCTCTAAGCCTAGAATGTAGAGATATAAAGAGATATATGTGCTTTTCCTTAGACAAATTTTTTTCAACCTCTCTAAAGGAGAGGAAGACCCTCTCTTATAAAGAAACAAGAGGGTTCAAGCTTCTTGGAGAAGCTAGAGCAAAAGGTTCAAGCTTCTTAGAGAAGCTAGCGCAAACGTTCAAAAGTTTCAAGCTTCTTGGAGAAGCTAGAGCAAAGGTTCAAAAGGTTCAAGCTTCCTCAAGAAGCTAAAACGAAGGTTCAAAAGGTTCAAGCTTCCTCAAGAAGCCAAAACAAGGGTTCAAAAGGTTCAAGCTCCCTCCAGAAGCTAAAACAAAGGTTCAAAAGGTTCAAGCTCCCCCAAGAAGCTAAAACGAAGGTTCAAAAGGTTCAAACTCCCTCAGGAAACTAAAACGAAGGTTCAGACGGTTAAACTTCCTCAAGAAGCTAAAACCAGGGTTCAAAAGGTTCAGGCCTCCTCGGAGAAGCTAGAGCAAAGGTTCAAAAGGTGCAAGCTTCCTCAAGAAGCTAAAACGAAGGTTCAAAAGGTTCAAGCTTTCTCAAGAAGCCAAAACAAGGGTTCAAAAGGTTCAGGCTCCCTCAAGAAGCTAAAAGAAAGGTTCAAAAGGTTCAAGCTCCCTCAAGAGGCTAAAACGAAGGTTCAAAAGGTTCAAGCTCCCTCAAGAAGCTAAAACGAAGGTTCAAAAGGTTCAGGCTCCCTCCAGAAGCTAAAACGAAGGTTCAGAAGGTTCAACTTCGTCAAGAAGCTAAAACCAGGGTTCAAAAGGTTCAAGCTCCCTCAAGAAGCTAAAACGAAGGTTCAAAAGGTCCAAGCGCCCTCAAGAAGCTAAAACCAAGGTTCAAAAGGCTCAAACTCCCTCAAGAAGCTCAAACGAAGGTTCAGAAGGTTTAACTTCCTCACGAAGCTGAAATAAGGGTTCAAAAGGTTCAAGCTTCCTCAAGAGCTAAAACGAAGGTTCAAAAGGTTCAAGCTGTCCAAAAACCGTGCCAAACGGAGAAAGTTAAGCGGTCCCGAACGGAGGCGCACGACCGACGGCTCCGAAAACCGAAAAATGGTCTCCAAATGGGAACAGTGGTCTACGACCACGAAAAGTAGCCTACGGCCACTGAGAGATGGTCAACGAAACCTCCCCCTCCCTTCGGGGAGAGAAAACAGAACCTGGTTCGCAAATTGAGGCAAAGCACAAAAGTGTCCCGAGGTCCGAAGGCAAGGCTCTCAGCCGAAACTCCGTAACCTCAGAACGAGCACAACATGCGCAATCACCGGTGGTGTTAAAGGCCAAGAACAAACACCCTCTCTAAGCCTAGAATGTAGAGATATAGAGAGATATATGTGCTTTTCCTTAGACAAATTTTTTTCAACCTCTCTAAAGGAGAGGGAGGCCCTCTCTTATAGAGAAACAAGAGGGTTCAAGCTTCTTGGAGAAGCTAGAGCAAAAGGTTCAAGCTTCTTAGAGAAGCTAGAGCAAAGGTTCAAAAGTTTCAAGCTTCTTGGAGAAGCTAGAGCAAAGGTTCAAAAGGTTCAAGCTTCCTCAAGAAGCTAAAACGAAGGTTCAAAAGGTTCAAGCTTCCTCAAGAAGCTAAAACGAAGGTTCAAAAGGTTCAAGCTTCCTCAAGAAGCCAAAACAAGGGTTCAAAAGGTTCAAGCTCCCTCAAGAAGCTAAAACGAAGGTTCAAAAGGTTCAAGCTCCCTCAGGAAACTAAAACGAAGGTTCAGAAGGTTCAACTTCCTCAAGAAGCTAAAACCAGGGTTCAAAAGGTTCAAGCTTCCTCGGAGAAGCTAGAGCAAAGGTTCAAAAGGTTCAAGCTTCCTCAAGAAGCTAAAACGAAGGTTCAAAAGGTTCAAGCTTCCTCAAGAAGCTAAAACGAAGGTTGAAAAGTTCAAAATTTCAAGCTTCCTCAAGAAGCCAAAACAGGGTTCAAAAGGTTCAAGCTCCTCAAGAAGCTAAAACGAAGGTTCAAAAGGTTCAAGCTCCCTCAAGAATAAAACGAAGGTTCAAAAGGTTCAAGCTCCCTCAAGAAGCTAAAACGAAGGTTCAAAAGGTTCAAGCTCCCTCAGGAAACTAAAACGAAGGTTCAAAGGTTCAACTTCCTCAGAAGCTAAAACAGGTTCAAAAGGTTCAAGCTTCCTCAGAAGCTAAGCAAGGTTCAAAAGGTTCAAGCTTCCTCAAGAAGCTAAAACGAGGTTCAAAAGGTTCAAGCTTCCTCAAGAAGCTAAAACGAAGGTTCAAAAGGTTCAAGCTTCCTCAAAAGCTAAAACGAAGGTTGAAAAGTTCAAAATTTCAAGCTTCCTCAAGAAGCCAAAACAGGGGTTCAAAAGGTTCAAGCTCCCTCAAGAGGCTAAAACGAAGGTTCAAAAGGTTCAAGCTCCCTCAAGAAGCTAAAACGAAGGTTCAAAAGGTTCAGGCTCCCTCAGGAAGCTAAAACGAAGGTTCAGAAGGTTCAACTTCGTCAAGAAGCTAAAACCAGGGTTCAAAAGGTTCAAGCTCCCTCAAGAAGCTAAAACGAAGGTTCAAAAGGTCCAAGCGCCCTCAAGAAGCTAAAACCAAGGTTCAAAAGGTTCAAGCTCCCTCAAGAAGCTAAAACGAAGGTTCAGAAGGTTTAACTTCCTCAAGAAGCTAAAACGAAGGTTCAAAAGGTTCAAGCTGTCCAAAAACCGTGCCAAACGGAGAAAGTTAAGCGGTCCCGAACCGAGGCGCACGACCGACGGCTCCGAAAACCGGAAAATGGTCTCCAAACGGGAACAGTGGTCTACGACCACGAAAAGTAGCCTACGGCCACTGAGAGATGGTCTACGAAACCTCTCCCTCCCTTCGGGGAGAGAAAACAGAACCTGGTTCGCAAATCGAGGCAAAGCACAAAAGAGTCCCGAGGTCCGGAGGTAAGGCTCTCAGCCGAAACTCCGTAACCTCAGAACGAGCACAACATGCGCAATCACCGGTGGTGTTAAAGGCCAAGAACAAACACCCTCTCTAAGCCTAGAATGTAGAGATATAGAGAGATATATGTGCTTTTCCTTAGACAAATTTTTTTCAACCTCTCTAAAGGAGAGGGAGGCCCTCTCTTATAGAGAAACAAGAGGGTTCAAGCTTCTTGGAGAAGCTAGAGCAAAAGGTTCAAGCTTCTTAGAGAAGCTAGAGCAAAGGTTCAAAAGTTTCAAGCTTCTTGGAGAAGCTAGAGCAAAGGGTTCAAGCTTCTTGGAGAAGCTAGAGCAAAGGTTCAAAAGGTTCAAGCTTCTCAAGAAGCTAAAACGAAGGTTCAAAAGGTTCAAGCTTCCTCAAGAAGCTAAAACGAAGGTTCAAAAGGTTCAAGCTTCCTCAAGAAGCCAAAACAAGGGTTCAAAAGGTTCAAGCTCCCTCAAGAAGCTAAAACGAAGGTTCAAAAGGTTCAAGCTCCCAAGAAGCTAAAACGAAGGTTCAAAAGGTTCAATCCTCAGGAAACTAAAACGAAGGTTCAGAAGGTTCAACTTCCTCAAGAAGCTAAAACCAGGGTTCAAAAGGTTCAAGCTTCCTCGAGAAGCTAGAGCAAAGGTTCAAAAGGTTCAAGCTTCCTCAAGAAGCTAAAACGAAGGTTCAAAAGGTTCAAGCTTCCTCAAGAAGCTAAAACAAGGTTGAAAAGTTCAAAATTTCAAGCTTCCTCAAGAAGCCAAAACAAGGGGTTCAAAAGGTTCAAGCTCCCTCAAGAAGCTAAAACGAAGGTTCAAAAGGTTCAAGCTCCCTCAGGAAACTAAAACGAAGGTTCAAAGGTTCAAGCTCCTCAAGAAGCTAAAACGAAGGTTCAAAAGGTTCAAGCTCCTCAGAGAAGCTAAAGAAGGTTCAGAAGGTTCAACTTCCTCAAGAAGCTAAAACCAGGGTTCAAAAGGTTCAAGCTTCCTCAAGAAGCTAAAACGAAGGTTGAAAAGTTCAAAATTTCAAGCTTCCTCAAGAAGCCAAAACAGGGGTTCAAAAGGTTCAAGCTCCCTCAAGAGGCTAAAACGAAGGTTCAAAAGGTTCAAGCTCCCTCAAGAAGCTAAAACGAAGGTTCAAAAGGTTCAGGCTCCCTCAGGAAGCTAAAACGAAGGTTCAGAAGGTTCAACTTCGTCAAGAAGCTAAAACCAGGGTTCAAAAGGTTCAAGCTCCCTCAAGAAGCTAAAACGAAGGTTCAAAAGGTCCAAGCGCCCTCAAGAAGCTAAAACCAAGGTTCAAAAGGTTCAAGCTCCCTCAAGAAGCTAAAACGAAGGTTCAGAAGGTTTAACTTCCTCAAGAAGCTAAAATAAGGGTTCAAAAGGTTCAAGCTTCCTCAAGAAGCTAAAACGAAGGTTCAAAAGGTTCAAGCTGTCCAAAAACCGTGCCAAACGGAGAAAGTTAAGCGGTCCCGAACCGAGGCGCACGACCGACGGCTCCGAAAACCGAAAATGGTCTCCAAACGGGAACAGTGGTCTACGACCACGAAAAGTAGCCTACGGCCACTGAGAGATGGTCTACGAAACCTCTCCCTCCCTTCGGGGAGAGAAAACAGAACCTGGTTCGCAAATCGAGGCAAAGCACAAAAGAGTCCCGAGGTCCGGAGGTAAGGCTCTCAGCCGAAACTCCGTAACCTCAGAACGAGCACAACATGCGCAATCACCGGTGGTGTTAAAGGCCAAGAACAAACACCCTCTCTAAGCCTAGAATGTAGAGATATAGAGAGATATATGTGCTTTTCCTTAGACAAATTTTTTTCAACCTCTCTAAAGGAGAGGGAGGCCCTCTCTTATAGAGAAACAAGAGGGTTCAAGCTTCTTGGAGAAGCTAGAGCAAAAGGTTCAAGCTTCTTAGAGAAGCTAGAGCAAAGGTTCAAAAGTTTCAAGCTTCTTGGAGAAGCTAGAGCAAAGGGTTCAAGCTTCTTGGAGAAGCTAGAGCAAAGGTTCAAAAGGTTCAAGCTTCCTCAAGAAGCTAAAACGAAGGTTCAAAAGGTTCAAGCTTCCTCAAGAAGCTAAAACGAAGGTTCAAAAGGTTCAAGCTTCCTCAAGAAGCCAAAACAAGGGTTCAAAAGGTTCAAGCTCCCTCAAGAAGCTAAAACGAAGGTTCAAAAGGTTCAAGCTCCCTCAGGAAACTAAAACGAAGGTTCAGAAGGTTCAACTTCCTCAAGAAGCTAAAACCAGGGTTCAAAAGGTTCAAGCTTCCTCGGAGAAGCTAGAGCAAAGGTTCAAAAGGTTCAAGCTTCCTCAAGAAGCTAAAACGAAGGTTCAAAAGGTTCAAGCTTCCTCAAGAAGCTAAAACGAAGGTTGAAAAGTTCAAAATTTCAAGCTTCCTCAAGAAGCCAAAACGGGGTTCAAAAGGTTCAAGCTCCCTCAAGAAGCTAAAACGAAGGTTCAAAAGGTTCAAGCTCCCTCAAGAGCTAAAACGAAGGTTCAAAGGTTCAAGCTCCCAAGAAGCTAAAACGAAGGTTCAAAAGGTTCAGGCTCCCTCTGGAAGCTAAAACGAAGGTTCAGAAGGTTCAACTTCGTCAAGAAGCTAAAACCAGGGTTCAAAAGGTTCAAGCTCCCTCAAGAAGCTAAAACGAAGGTTCAAAAGGTCCAAGCGCCCTCAAGAAGCTAAAACCAAGGTTCAAAAGGTTCAAGCTCCCTCAAGAAGCTAAAACGAAGGTTCAGAAGGTTTAACTTCCTCAAGAAGCTAAAATCAGGGTTCAAAAGGTTCAAGCTTCCTCAAGAAGCTAAAACGAAGGTTCAAAATTTTCAAGCTGTCCAAAAACCGTGCCAAACGGAGAAAGTTAAGCGGTCCCGAACCGAGGCGCACGACTGACGGCTCCAAAAACCAGAAAATGGTCTCCAAACGGAACAGTGGTCTACGACCACGAAAAGTAGCCTACGGCCACTGAGAGATGGTCTACGAAACCTCTCCCTCCTTTCGGGGAGAGAAAATAGAACCTGGTTTGCAAATCAAGGCAAAGTACAAAAGAGTCCCGAGGTCCGGAGGTAAGGCTCTCAGCTGAAACTCCGTAACCTCAGAACGAGCACAACATGCGCAATCACCGGTGGTGTTAAAGGCCAAGAACAAACACCCTCTCTAAGCCTAGAATGTAGAGATATAGAGAGATATATGTGCTTTTCCTTAGAAATTTTTTTTTCAACCTCTCTAAAGGAGAGGGAGGCCCTCTCTTATAGAGAATATAAGAGGGTTCAAGCTTCTTGGAGAAGCTAGAGCAAAAGGTTCAAGCTTCTTAGAGAAGCTAGAGCAAAGGTTCAGAAGTTTCAAGCTTCTTGGAGAAGCTAGAGCAAAGGTGTAACATGCCCGGGGGGTACCCGCGCGCGTTAAACAGTTCGGACTCCCGAGATCTCTTTGATCTCAAGTTTCACGAGTGCAATGTGAAACGTAGATGAGAGTCCAGATTTGGCAATTTTTATTGAAAATCCATTTTATTGCAATTTCGTCAAAAATGGACTGCGTCATCAGATCTCAGAGTCGCCACCTAATATTTTGGGAAATTAGGAAACCCATGACTCGGTGCCAAAGGCCACTGTTCGTCGTAACCAAGGATGCTTGGCTCGGAACCTTAGTATGAGAGGGGAAGGTCAATAATGAGCACCCCCGCTCACCCGATCAAAAGATCGGCCTCTACTAAACCATGATATGACTTTTATTTTCTTTATATGTTCATGTTCTGATTAGTTAATAAATCCTAAAATTTACTATGTGAAGCATACAAGTATAGACTAGTTTGCTCAAATTGGAACAATTCAATTTCATGTTTGTTTTGCGAAAAGGGTTTGAATTTGCCACTTGACAAAGTGGGCTTAAAGCATACATTTATTGAATTATTCCAATTCAAACAACAAGCCTTCATCCACAGGCATTCAAACAGTTTATCACTTAAACAAATAGCCACATGGTAGGATGCTAAACATAATAAGAAAATCACACACAAATGAGATGCTAAAGCATAAAAACTCACAGATTGACCGACGTCCCTCGAACAACTACAAAACAAAAGTTAGTAAAATATGCATGATCTTATATACAGAATCCTAATGCAATTCACTCATGAGATGCACTAAAGATTTGGCTTCTAAAATATGGCATGTGAATCCGATAGCACACAGAATCATGGGATAATCAATTGAAGCATAAAGATGCAAATTTAGCCAAATCTTATGCATGGATCATGGATGTAAAGCAGGGATATGCATGACATGTCAACATATATACATACACACAGTTAGGGAAAGCGATAAAGAACGGGATAGAAAGAAGCGGGGTGGGGGAATTATTACAACACGTTGAATATTACAAATCCAAATGAGGGAGAGATAAAATAAAATAAAATCCTCACAACACTCAAAATAAATAAAAGACTTCATCACTGGCACATGTCACTCCTTTTCGCATGTCCCGGGTTCATTTTCTGGATTCAAGCGGCAAACCAAGGAACGGATTTGAAATCTGACTAGCATGGCTTATAGGGAAATCACTATTGGATGATGTGCAAATTTCCTCAGTCTACAACTCTCCCCACATCTCTGCAGCCCAGCTTTGGCAGGCAACGTGAAACCAACATAAATATTTATAACAATCTTTTTTGTTTTTTTTATTACCCACACCCATGACCATGTGAAACCAACATAAATATTTCTAAAAATCCCATGTGACCCCAAAATAAAAAAAAAAAATCTTTTTATTGGTTTTTTATTACCCACACCCATGACCAAACCAACATAAATATTTAAAAAAAAAATCCTATGTGAACCCAAAAATAAACATTTTTCTTTTGTTAAAAAAAAAAAACATTTTTATTACCCACAACCCACACCCATGAACCACACCTCCCCCCACCACCTTTTCTCTCTCTAGACCGAGAGAGAGAGAGAGAGAGAGAGAGAGAGAGAGAGAGATCAAAGACCCAGAGAGAGAGAGTCATAGAGAGAGAGAGATCAAAGACCCAGAGAGAGATTGAGTGAGAGAGAGAGAACCGTGTGGTGTGTGAGCTGTGGTGCATGTGCTGTCCGTGGTGATGCCGTGGTGGTTGTGGGTGTGTGTTCTTTGGTCTCTAGAGAGAGATGAGAGAAAGAGCTGGGTTGGTGGATGGTCTGCCGTGGGTTGGTGCCGTGCATGCTGTGTGTGTGTGCATGGTGTGGAAGGAGAGAGAGTGAAGCCGTGGTGTGGAAGGAGTGTCTCCCGTGCATGGTGAGGTGCCGAGGGTGTGATGAGTGAGGTGGCTGGGTTGTGTCATGCATGTGTGTTGTCTCGTGGGCCTGTGTGAGAGGTGGGTTTAGAGAGAGGAGAGAGAGAGAGTGTAGTGTGTATGCTGGATGATGCTGTCGTGAGTGTATGTGTGCAGTGATGGCCGTGGGTGTGGTGAGCTGTGGGTGTTAGAGAGAGAGGTGAGGGAGAGAGAGCCGTGTGGGTGTGCATGTGGGTGTCAATGGCAGTGGTGCCGAGAGGGAGAGGAGAGTGAAGAGAGAGTTGGGTTGTGGTGTTAGAATGGTGGTGTGCTGCTGGTTGGTCTATGGTAGCAGTGATGAAGAAAGAATGGATATCGGTCAGTAGCTCGGTTGGACAGGTGGTGGTGAGGGAAGTGGCTGTTGACTTGGTTGGCAACAAAGTTGCAGAACTCTGCTGGGTTTGTTGCCGTATTGGAACCTTAGATTTGTTGTAGCATGCCAGATTGAGTTCCGAGCAATTGCTGCTGTTGCTGCTGTAGCCCAGCAACATACCATAGGGACCCAACTGTTGCTGATGATGAAGTCAGGCTGTGCTTGAATCTGTGACTCAATTGCTGTTGTGGAGTTGTGGTTGTGACTGTTGACCTTGGGTTGGCAACAAAGTTGCAGAACTTTGCTGGTTTGTTGATTTCTTACTCCTAAAACATGCTTGTATTCCCTCTTGCCAATGCATGGAGAAAGAGAGAAAAAGAGTTGAAGTAGGTGTGTGTATCCTTTTTTCAATCAAATGCCGAGAGAAAAATCAGAGCCGAGTTCGAATGCATGGTTTTATCAAGGCAATCATGGCTAGAGAGGATGAGAGTGAAATGTAAGAGAGAAACTGGGCATGTTTCATGTCTTCCTCTCCTATGTGCCGTGTGTGCTCTTGTATGTGTGTGGGCATCATGTGGTGAAGAAGAGAAGACTTGTGTATGGTGAGTGTGTGTATTCAATCTAGTGTGTGTGTGTTGTGTGTGAGGTGTATCATGTGTGTGTTGTAGTGTGGTGTGGTGTCAGTCGTGTGTGGAGTCATGCATGAGTGTGTTGGGTGCGTTCCGGTGGCTGTGTGGGTGTGGTGTTAGTCGTGTGTCGTGTGTGTGTGTGAGGTGTATCATGTGTGTGTTGTAGTGTGGGTGTGTTCATGGTGGGTGAGAGAGAGAGAGGGAGAGGTTCCATGGGGTGTATCAGTGCATGTTTAGCCGACCTCCTCCCATGGTATCCTCTCTTTTTTTCTTTTCAGCTGCCCCCCTTCATCTTGCTCATGTGAGGGTGTAGTATCAGTGATGGTGTGTCATGAGTGCGCCCCCCACTCTCCCCACCGAACCATTATCCCCTTGCCCTCTATGATGATATTCCCCAACCTCCCCACTACTCCTTTCTTTATCTATTTTTTTCAAAAACACAATATTCTCCACCATCATCATGCTTCCATATTATTTTCTTTTCTTTTCTTTTTCTTTTCTCTTTTTTTTTTGATTTTATGTTTTTGTTAATTTTTTATTTCCTATTTTTTTATTTTTCTTTTTTTTCTTTAGTTTATAATATTTATCAATTCATATAAAACACACCTAAATATATGTACACACACCAAATTATAAAATATTATAAAATACTACAAATTACAAATTTGGCCAAAATAGGTGAGGTTTGAGATTAAAATGTCAATTTGATTTTTTTGGTGAGGGTGGTCAAAATAAAATTCCCAAGTCTTAGGGCCGGTCAAAATGGGGTGTCTACAGT
Source organism: Camellia japonica (assembly GCA_030407325.1). Taxonomy (NCBI): domain Eukaryota; kingdom Viridiplantae; phylum Streptophyta; class Magnoliopsida; order Ericales; family Theaceae; genus Camellia; species Camellia japonica. Next base: position 110,270,272 of record JAPPVO010000031.1, read on the forward strand.
TGCCCCTCTTTGACAGAGCTCGAAGTCATGAAATGACGTGAGTAAATGTCAAAGCCAGAAGACGACCCTTTTGACAAGGCCGTAAGACTTGGGCAATCACACAAAATGCAATGCATGTGGTTGAACCCGAAGGTTGCCTACGTATCCCTTTGCAAGGAATCAAACCAGCGTAGTTCAGGGGCAAGAATGCAAATGTTATGCAAGAAGATTTTGAAATTGGACTTATACGCCTTACGCGAAGCCGGTTTGAAAAGTGGACTTATACGCCTGACGCGAAGCCGGTTTGAAAAGTGGACTTATACGCCTGACGCGAAGCCGGTTTGTAAGTGGACTTATACGCCTGACGCGAAGCCGGTTTGAAAAGTGGACTTATACGCCTGACGCGAAGCCGGTTTGTAAGTGGACTTATACGCCTGACGCGAAGCCGGTTTGAAAAGTGGACTTATACGCCTGACGCGAAGCCGGTTTGTAAGTGGACTTATACGCCTGACGCGAAGCCGGTTTGTAAGTGGACTTATACGCCTGACGCGAAGCCGATTTGTAAGTGGACTTATACGCCTGACGCGAAGCCGGTTTGTAATTGGACTTATACGCCTTACGCGAAGCCGGTTATTTTTGACAACCTTATGATCATGCAAGAGAGGGAAGACCTCAACCAAGAGAAATCACCATCCTAACACGTGTCACGCGAAAGGAGGAAAGATGGTGTAAACAACAGGCGCACCTGATGTTTTTAACCGATTTGGGTGGTGTGAACAGACAGGCGCACCTGCTGTTGTTAACCGATTTGGGTGGCCATGGATGCCGCTTTTCTGATCATATTACAACTTTCCCTATTCTCCAACGGGGTGACAGACTAGGTTGGTTCAGTTTCCAGGGTTGCGGCGCATACAAGCTACCTCAACCTATGGGGCTACCATACAGATTTCAAGCCGAGAATGCACCCCTGGATGCACCTCTGGGTATTTAAACCAGACTTTAGTCTCGGAAATCCCGAACCTTTTGCGTTCTAGGCATCGCCATTCGAACTCTAGTTTCCACCGTCGCAGTTGGTCTCTTAGGAACTCATTGCAATCACAGGCAGGTGGCTATACCAGACCACCCAAAGTCGTTCGGGCACGACAAACACCAAAGGAATTGCACCTTCAGAGGATTTAAGGTCTCCTAGACCAGTGAAGTCGTTCGGGCACGACAAACACCAAAGGAATTGCACCTTTAGAGGATTTAAGGTCTTCTAGACCAGAAAAAGAACAACAAGCACACTTGCTATTTTTTAATCGATTGAATGGCCACGGATGCCGCTTTACTTCCTGATCATATTCACAACTTTCCCTATTCTCCAACGGGGTGACAGACTAGGTTGGTTCAGTTTCCAAAGTTGAGGCGCATACAAGCTAGCTCAACTTATGGGGCTACCATACAGATTTCAAGCCGGGGATACACCCCTGGGTATTTAAACCAGACTTTAGTCTCGGAAATCCCGAACCTTTTGCATTCTAGGCATCGCCATTCGAACTCTAGTTTCCACCGTCGCAGTTGGTCTCCTAGGAACTCGTTGCAAACATAGGCAGGATAATACACAAATATTTACATATAAATACACACATACATGTACATATACAGACAACATACAGACATATATATACAGATATATACACAGACATATACAGTATATATTCATGTATATACGACACAGACATATACGGACCTATACACAAACATTACGGATATATACACAGATATGTATAGACAAAATACAGACATATACACAGATATATACAGTATACACACTCATATATATATACAGACAAAAAATACACAAGTACGAACATACACACAGACATGTATATACGGTATACGTATACAGACTCGGGGAATATTCTGTTACGGGAAGGCATATTCTGTTTGCTGACGTCAGCACACGCACGCAAAACACGCAAAAAGAAAGAAAAAACACAAAATGCATGGACATGGGACACGGGGTGTCGAACCCCTGACCTCAAACTCGGCCTCCGAGTCCTTAACCACTGAGCCACGTTACTCTTGTGACAAAATATACAAACAAATATATATATATACTATACAAGACATATATATACAAAAAACCAAAACAAACCAAAAGAAACACTCGATGTGGGGTTCGAACCCCTGACCTCAGGCTCAGCCTCTCACTCTTCAACCACTGGGCCAAACCATTGAACCCAAGCCACACCTGTGACTCAAATGTTCAAACAAATATATAAGACATAAAATGAAAACAAAACAAAAAACACTCATTGTGGGGTTCGAACCCCTGACCTCGGGCTCAGCCTTTCAATCCTTAACTCACTAGGCCAAACCACTGAACCCAAGCCACACCTGTGACTCAAATGTTCAAACAAATATCTATATTTCATAGCTATACAATATATATACATATATGCATACACAACTCTCCCGCGTCTCTCTCTTCTTTGATAGCCACGCCTGACACGAGGCCCAGCTTTTGCGTCAGCTGGCCGACAAAAGCAGGCCTCGATTTGCAGGCTCTCCTCGGCCCTCTCACTCTTTGTCTTCTTCTTCTCAGCTTCTTCTTCTCTTCAGCATCTTCCATCTTCTCCATCTTCTTCTTCTTAACCATTCTCTTATTCTTCTCCTTCTCCATTATCGCTCTTCCATCGTCCTCCTCCTTCTTTTCCTCATCGTTTCTCTGTGACTCCCTTCTTTCCTGCCATTTCTGCCTTCTCTTCTCTTATACATGGCTTCATCTCGCCCTCTTTCTCTGTTTCCGGATCTTAATGATCCATCAAGCTCCTCTGGGCCAAGTGCCCCTGCTCTTACTCATCCCAGTCTCCCCACACTAACAGTTGAGCAAGTGATGGCTACTCAAAATGATATCGAGGCCAACCACTACACGTTGAGGTCCTGCATGGAGACAGTGGCGGCGGTCACCAACCTGTCTCACCGTCTGCAAAACAAGGCGTGTGAGGTGTACCAGGCCAACGCCCAACTGTCTCTCCTCCAGTGCATGTACAGAGATGCACGGGCAGAGATTTGTGCCTTGAAGGTTGAAAACAAGGAGCTGAAGGCTGAAAACAAGGAGCTGAAAAGGCACTCCACCTCTATGGCCCGATTTGGGCAATCTTCGTACCTTGCCTTTGATGGTCGGCGGGGAGCCGACTCTGTCGGCGGAAACACTGTGGTCGTTCTTGGCGGAAGCACTGGAGAAGGGCCTTCGAGGAGTGACAAAAAGCGGAAGAGCTCGGCGACGGAAGAGCCGAGTAAGTGAAGTTGGCCTGTGGCCGGCACCGGAGATGAAAGAAGAAAACAGATCCCTCTTTTTTTCTTTTTTTGTATTTTCTGTTTTTGTTTTTGTTTTTTTTTGTTTTTTTTGTATTTCTGGTTTTCTCTTCTTTTTTTTTTCTGTATTTTCTATTTTTCTTCCTTTTTTTTTTTTGTATTTTCTGTTTTTGTTTTTTTTTTTTTTTTGAAGTCTCTGTAATCGGGGATGTCCTCCCCTGACTGTAATAAAAAGTTTCGATTTTGTACATCAATGGCGTGACTGGCATCACTTCTGATTTTGAAAATTCTTTTGTTTGATCGCATTTGAGAATGATTGAAATTTGAACTCTGAATTGGACATTGATCCACACTGACCTGAATAAAAATAAAACTGACTCAACGTGAGAAAAACGAAGCCAAAATAATCCAAACACACTTCTATACACTGACTGGTATAAATACACCGACTGGTATAAATATACTGGCTGGTATGAAAGAAACACACTTATATACACTGATTGGTATGAATACGCTAACTGGTATAAATACACTGACTGGTACGAATACACACTGATATACATGGACTGGTATGAATACCCTGGTTGGTATAAATACACTGACTGGTACGAATACACGCTCATATGAAGACACACTCATATACACTGACGAGTTGACTCGAGCGGGGGAGAAGATAGAATCACTGACTCGACTATGCCCCTAATTCATCGCCTTGATTTTTTTTCTTGATTTTTTTTTGTAAAAATGTTTTGATCAACATGAGAATTAGATTAGCATACTTATTCCATTTTCTGTTTTGAAATCACGTAAGCTAAACTGTGAGCACTGAAAATTTTCCCTTTTCAAATCCAAAGAATGGTCCAAGTTTTGCAAAAATGGAACAATTTTCGAGAAAAATTAGTCAGCTTCATTCAAATTAATCAAACCCTATTTTTGCAAATGGTCACTACTCAACTAACATGGAATCAACCACTGGAGTGCATAGTCCCAAACTAGATAATCAAGGTGATATCTGAACCAAGCCAACCGAACCAAGCCAATCCGAACCGAATAAAGTCGAGCAAAACTGGACCGGACCGAACCGAACCGAACCGCCAAATCGAATCAAACCGAATTGAACCAAGTTAAATCGAACCAATTGAACTGAGCAGAATGAAGATACACCAATCAAACACGGATAGGACAACCAAGTCAACTAAAGACACACCAATCAAAACATGGACGAGATGAATGAATTGAAAAATTATTAGGGCCGAACTTCGAGATGAAGCTACCTACGTATCCCAAAGATAGGAATCAGGCCATCGTAGTTCGGGCAAAGGTTCACTCGGGTATTGACACTCTCATTTTTTGCTCTAATTTTTGCCAAAGCCGCCCATTTGGGTTTTCAACCTTGCGAGCTTTTTATCATTTTTTTTATTTTTCATTTTGTTCATCATTTTTTTTTTATTTTGTTCATTTCTTTTTTTTTTATGTCTTTTGAGTTTCTATATTTTTTTGTTTTTCTGCTCTAACTTTTGCCTGGATCGCCCTTCCGGGTTTTCAACCCAGCGAGCCTCTCAAGGGTTACTTTCATTTTAACTTGTCCATGTTGATTGGGGAATCTCTAAGCCAACTATAAGAACAACTGCTACACTTGACCGGTAGATATGATGATGTAGGGACTAGGTTGAATTGGGTCCGAATTTGCCCCTAGTGTTGCCCCTAGTGTAGTGGATAGGAACTCGGCTGTCCTTCAATAATAGAATTCATTCTCTCAAATTCTGGGTTTGGCCTTTTTGGGCGGCCTTCATTGGGAAACGATTCAGTTTTAACTCTTTAATCACATCCAACCTTTTGCCCCTAGTTCAAGGGCTGCTTCAATTAATCACATCCAACCTTTTGTCCCTAGTTCAAGGGCTGTTTCAAATTTAAATCACATCCAACCTTCTTGCCCCTAGTTCAAGGGTTGCTTCTAATCTGAATCACAGGCCCTATAGAGTTGTGGCTAAGGTTCACTCGGGTATTGACACTCTCCTTTTACGCTCTAACTTTTGTCAAAGCCGCCCTTTCGGGTTTTCAACCTTGCAAGCTTTTCATTTTTCTTTTTTATTTTTCCTTCTTTTTTTTATTTTTTATTTTTTTGTGCTCTAACTTTTGCCTGGGTCGCCCTTTCGGGTTTTCGGCCCAGCGAGCCTCTCAAGGGTGGTACTTTATTGCCCCTAGTTCAAGGGCTGCCTCCATTTCAACTATGCAAGCCTCACACTTTTGCCCCTAGTTCAAGGGTTCTTTCCATTTGAATCACATCATTGCCCCTAGTTCAAGGGCTATTTCCAATTCGGCTATGCAAGCCTTACACTTTGGTTGGACCACGAGTCAAGAGGGATCCTATGCTGTATAATCAATTTCAGGCCTGTTTTCGTAGAACCACGCAAAAACAGTTTTTGAAATCTTTTCACAAAGTGACTAATCACTCGTACTCTTATGAAGACAAGCTAGAACCAATTTGGACCAAGCCATGATCCTTTTCAGTACCCACATTAGCAAAAATGATTTTGTTCATCAAAGGCTTAGCACACCTCTCTTCCTCTCAGTTGATCAAAATTTACAAATCCCGAGGAAATTCTTCCTCTTCGTTTTTATCAGAGTTTTGGAAAACTTTTGAAAAACTTTGGTCAAGGCAATGATTTAACGGCACAGAAAAGTAGGCAGACTCTGTGGCATTTTTTGTTTTTCTGTTTATTGAAAAGAGACTATGACTCAACAATGACACCAAACTTTTGACAACATACTCAAAAGAAAATGAAAAAGAGGACCTAGACAGGACAGAAATGTCTAAGTTAGCACTATCGAAATTAACAGACTCTGACTCCATAGGCTGACTTGAGCCTGACTCTAACTTTACAAACTTTACAAATTTGGTGGAGTCAAACTTGGACTCAATATTCAATTCAGAACTCAAAATAAAACCAGTCTCAAATTGCCAGTCAAAGTGTGGGCCATCCACATCATTCAAAATAAAGTCTGTGCAATCAACAGGTGGTCACTCCCCAATTACAGAAACAAAATGGAACTTCCAATTATGCCCTCACTAAAAACACACTGAACCCCACAAACTGAAATGCCTGAACCATTCACTTGAATTTGCGAACCCCTGTATAGATCCAATACATTGCACATAACACATAGCAGGAAAGGGAACAAACACCCCTATGGGGGGTAGGGTTATCCTGTCCTAGCTTTTGAAATGATCTAGGGTTTCACTATTCAGACAAGTGGTATCACACATCCTAGAAATGGGAGAGCATCCTGTCCTAATTTGAAAGGTACTATAGCTCACTATATGTACAAGGTTGGCTTTATTCTAGGGGTTGAAGTCAAGGTGACGTTACCAAAGAGTCCTTTGAGTCATAACCAATAAAGATCCCAGGAAATCAGAAGAGTCAAATAGCCTCTCTTCGAAGTCTGAGAACCTTAGATAGCAGAGCTAGATAGCAAAGCTACCCTTTTGACAGATCTCAAAAGGTTACAACACAAGGCCTCTAAAGTAACGTAAAGATAGGTGTAGTGTCACAAAAAGTGTGTCCGTGTTCCCACCAGCATCTGGGCAACACAGGGACTTTAAGTGCACCAATGCATGCAATGCAATAAACATATAATTGAAAATAAAAGTCATATCATGGAGTTCGAGTCAAGGTTTCATAAATCCCCAGCAGAGTCGCCAGAAACTGTAACATGCCCGGGGGGTACCCGCGCGCATTAAACAGTTCGGACTCTCGAGATCTCTTTGATCTCAAGTTTCACGAGTGCAATGTGAAACGTAGATGAGAGTCCAGATTTGGCAATTTTTATTGAAAATCCATTTTATTGCAATTTCATCAAAAATGGACTGCGTCATCAGATCTCAGAGTCACCACCTAATATTTTGGGAAATTAGGAAACCCATGACTCGGTGCCAAAGGCCACTGTTCGTCGTAACCAAGGATGCTTGGCTCGGAACCTTAGGTATGAGAGGGGAAGGTCAATAATGAGCACTCCCGCTCACCCGATCAAAAGATCGGCCTCTACTAAACCATGATATGACTTTTATTTTCTTTATATGTTCATGTTCTGATTAGTTAATAAATCCTAAAATTTACTATGTGAAGCATACAAGTATAGACTAGTTTGCTCAAATTGGAACAATTCAATTTCATGTTTGTTTTGCGAAAAGGGTTTGAATTTGCCACTTGACAAAGTGGGCTTAAAGCATACATTTATTGAATTATTCCAATTCAAACAACAAGCCTTCATCCACAGGCATTCAAACAGTTTATCACTTAAACAAATAGCCACATGGTAGGATGCTAAACATAATAAGAAAATCACACACAAATGAGATGCTAAAGCATAAAAACTCACAGATTGACCGACGTCCCTCGAACAACTACAAACAAAAGTTAGTAAAAATGCATGATCTTATATACAGAATCCTAATGCAATTCACTCATGAGATGCACTAAGATTTGGCTTCTAAAATATGGCATGTGAATCCGATACACAGAATCATGGGATAATCAATTGAAGCATAAAGATGCAAATTTAGCCAAATCTTATGCATGGATCATGGATGTAAAGCAGGGATATGCATGACATGTCAACATATATACATACACACAGTTAGGGAAAGCGATAAAGAACGGGATAGAAAGAAGCGGGGTGGGGGAATTATTACAACACGTTGAATATTACAAATCCAAATGAGGGAGAGATAAAATAAAATAAAATCCTCACAAACACTCAAAATAAAATAAAAGACTTCATCACTGGCACATGTCACTCCTTTTCGCATGTCCCGGGTTCATTTTCTGGATTCAAGCGGCAAACCAAGGAACGGATTTGAAATCTGACTAGCATGGCTTATAGGGAAATCACTATTGGATGATGTGCAAATTTCCTCAGTCTACAACTCTCCCCACATCTCTGCAGCCCAGCTTTGGCAGGCAACGTGAAACCAACATAAATATTTATAACAATCTTTTTTGTTTTTTTTATTACCCACACCCATGACCATGTGAAACCAACATAAATATTTCTAAAAATCCCATGTGACCCCAAAATAAAAAAAAAATCTTTTTATTGGTTTTTTATTACCCACACCCATGACCAAACCAACATAAATATTTAAAAAAAAAATCCTATGTGAACCCAAAAATAAACATTTTTCTTTTGTTAAAAAAAAAAAACATTTTTATTACCCACAACCCACACCCATGAACCACACCTCCCCCCACCACCTTTTCTCTCTCTAGACGAGGCGAGAGGAGAGGAGAGATCAAGACCCAGAGAGAGAGAGTCATAGAGAGAGAGAGATCAAGACCCAGAGAGATTGAGTGAGAGAGAGAGAACCGTGTGGTGTGTGAGCTGTGGTGCATGTGCTGTCCGTGGTGATGCCGTGGTGGTTGTGGGTGTGTGTTCTTTGGTCTCTAGAGAGAGATGAGAGAAAGAGCTGGGTTGGTGGATGGTCTGCCGTGGGTTGGTGCCGTGCATGCTGTGTGTGTGTGCATGGTGTGGAAGGAGAGAGAGAGTGAAGCCGTGGTGTGGAAGGAGTGTCTCCCGTGCATGGTGAGGTGCCGAGGGTGGTGAGTGAGTGAGGTGGCTGGGTTTGTGTCATGCATGTGTGTTGTCTCGTGGGCCTGTGTGAGAGGTGGGTTTAGAGAGAGGAGAGAGAGAGAGTGTAGTGTGTATGCATGGATGATGCTGTCGTGAGTGTATGTGTGCAGTGATGGCCGTGGGTGTGGTGAGCTGTGGTGTTAGAGAGAGAGGTGAGGGAGAGAGAGCCGTGTGGTGTGTGCATGTGGGTGTCAATGGCAGTGGTGCCGAGAGGGAGAGGAGAGTGAAGAGAGAGTTGGGTTTGTGTGTGTTAGAGTTGGTGGTGTGCTGCTGGGTTGGTCTATAGCAGCAGTGATGAAGAAAAGAATGGATATCGGTCAGTAGCTCGGTTGGACAGGTGGTGGTGAGGGAAGTGGCTGTTGACCTTGGGTTGGCAACAAAGTTGCAGAACTCTGCTGGGTTTGTTGCCGTATTGGAACCTTAGATTGTTGTAGCATGCCAGATTGAGTTCCGAGCAATTGCTGCTGTTGCTGCTGTAGCCCAGCAACATTACCATAGGGACCCAACTGTTGCTGATGATGAAGTCCAGGCTGTGCTTGAATCTGTGACATCAATTGCTGTTGTGGAGGTTGTGGTTGTGACTGTTGACCTTGGGTTGGCAACAAAGTTGCAGAACTCTGCTGGGTTTGTTGATTTCTTACTCCTAAAACATGCTTTGTATTCCTCCTCTTGCCATGCATGGAGAAAGAGAGAAAAAGAGTTGAAGTAGGTGTGTGTATCCTTTTTTCAATCAAACTGCCGAGAGAAAAATCAGAGCCGAGTTCGAATGCATGGTTTTATCAGGCAATCATGGCTAGAGAGGAGTGAGAGTGAAATGTAGAGAGAGAAACTGGGCATGTTTCATGTCTTCCTCTCCTATGTGCCGTGTGTGCTCTTGTATGTGTGTGGGCATCATGTGGTGAAGAAGAGAAGACTTGGTGTATGGTGAGTGTGTGTATTCAGTCTAGTGTGTGTGTGTTGTGTGTGAGGTGTATCATGTGTGTGTTGTAGTGTGGGTGTGGTGTCAGTCGTGTGTGGAGTCATGCATGAGTGTGTTGGGTGCGTTCCGGTGGCTGTGTGGGTGTGGTGTTAGTCGTGTGTCGTGTGTTGTGTGTGAGGTGTATCATGTGTGTGTTGTAGTGTGGGTGTGTTCATGGTGGCTGTGAGAGAGAGAGAGGGAGAGGTTCCGTGGGGTGTATCAGTGCATGTTCTAGCCGACCTCCTCCCATGTGTATCCTCTCTTTTTTTTCTTTTCAGCTGCCCCCCCTCATCTTGCTCATGTGAGCTGTGTATGTATCAGTGATGGTGTGTCATGAGTGTGCCTCCCCCACTCTCTCCCCACCGAACCATTATCCCCTTGCCCTCTATGATGATATTCCCCAACCTCCCCACTACTCCTTTCTTTTATCTATTTTTTTCAAAAACACAATATTCTCCACCATCATCATGCTTCCATATTATTTTCTTTTCTTTTCTTTTTCTTTTCTCTTTTTTTTTTTGATTTTATGTTTTTGTTAATTTTTTTATTTCCTATTTTTTATTATTTTTCTTTTTTTTCTTTAGTTTATAATATTTATCAATTCATATAAAACACACCTAAATATATGTACACACACCAAATTATAAAACATTATAAAATACTACAAATTACAAATTTGGCCAAAATAGGTGAGGTTTGAGATTAAAATGTCAATTTGATTTTTTTGGTGAGGGTGGTCAAAATAAAATTCCCAAGTCTTAGGGCCGGTCAAAATGGGGTGTCTACAAAAGGGTTCAAGCTTCTTGGAGAAGCTAGAGCAAAGGTTCAAAAGGTTCAAGCTTCCTCAAGAAGCTAAAACGAAGGTTCAAAAGGTTCAAGCTTCCTCAAGAAGCTAAAACGAAGGTTTAAAAGGTTCAAGCTTCCTCAAGAAGCCAAAACAAGGGTTCAAAAGGTTCAAGCTCCCTCAAGAAGCTAAAACGAAGGTTCAAAAGGTTCAAGCTCCTCCAAGAAGCTAAAACGAAGGTTCAAAAGGTTCAACATCCCTCAGGAAACTAAAACGAAGGTTCAGAAAGTTCAACTTCCTCCAGAAGCTAAAACCAGGGTTCAAAAGGTTCAAACTTCCTCGGAGAAGCTAGAGCAAAGGTTCAAAAGGTTCAAGCTTCCTCAAGAAGCTAAAACGAAGGTTCAAAAGGTTCAAGCTTCCTCAAGAAGCTGAAACGAAGGTTGAGAAGTTCAAAATTTCAAGCTTCCTCAAGAAGCCAAAACAGGGGTTCAAAATGGTCAAGCTCCCTCAAGAGGCTAAAACGAAGGTTCAAAAGGTTCAAGCTCCCTCAAGAAGCTAAAACTAAGGTTCAAAAGGTTCAGGCTCCCTCAGGAAGCTAAAACGAAGGTTCAGAAGGTTCAACTTCGTCAAGAAGCTAAAACCAGGGTTCAAAAGGTTCAAGCTCCCTCAAGAAGCTAAAACGAAGGTTCAAAAGGTGCAAGCGCCCTCAAGAAGCTAAAACCAAGGTTCAAAAGGTTCAAGCTCCCTCAAAGAAGCTAAAACGAAGGTTCAGAAGGTTTAACTTCCTCAAGAAGCTAAAATAAGGGTTCAAAAGGTTCAAGCTTCGTCAAGAAGCTAAAACGAAGGTTCAAAAGGTTCAAGCTGTCCAAAAACCGTGCCAAACGGAGAAAGTTAAGCGGTCCCGAACCGAGGCACACGACCGACGGCTCCGAAAACCGGAAAATGGTCTCCAAACGGGAACAGTGGTCTACGACCAGGAAAAGTAGCCTACGGCCACTGAGAGATGGTCTACGAAACCTCTCCTTCCCTTCGAGGAGAGAAAAGAGAACCTGGTTCGCAAATCGAGGCAAAGTACAAAAGAGTCCCGAGGCCCGGAGGTAAGGCTCTCAGCCGAAACTCCGTAACCTCAGGACGAGCACAACATGCGCAATCACCGGTGGTGTTAAAGGCCAAGAACAAACACCCTCTCTAAGCCTAGAATGTAGACATAAAAAGAGATATATGTGCTTTTCCTTAGACAAATTTTTTTCAACCTCTCTAAAGGAGAGGGAGGCCCTCTCTTATAGAGAAACAAGAGGGTTCAAGCTTCTTGGAGAAGCTAGAGCAAAAGGTTCAAGCTTCTTAAAGAAGCTAGAGCAAAGGTTCAAAAGTTTCGAGCTTCTTGGAGAAGCTAGAGCAAAGGGTTCAAGCTTCTTGGAGAAGCTAGAGCAAAGGTTCAAAAGGTTCAAGCTTCCTCAAGAAGCTAAAACGAAGGTTCAAAAGGTTCAAGCTTCCTCAAGAAGCTAAAACGAAGGTTCAAAAGGTTCAAGCTTCCTCAAGAAGCCAAAACCAGGGTTCAAAAGGTTCAAGCTCCCCCAAGAAGCTAAAACGAAGGCTCAAAAGGTTCAAGCTTCCTCGAGAAGCTAAAACGAAGATTCAAAAGGTTCAAGCTCCCTCAGGAAACTAAATCGAAGGTTCAGAAGTTTCAACTTCCTCAAGAAGCTAAAACCAGGGTTCAAAAGGTTCAAGCTTCCTCGGAGAAGCTAGAGCAAAGGTTCAAAAGGTTCAAGCTTCCTCAAGAAGCTAAAATGAAGGTTCAAAAGGTTCAAGCTTCCTCAAGAAGCTAAAACGAAGGTTGGAAAGTTCAAAATTTCAAGCTTCCTCAAGAAGCCAAAATGAAGGTTCAAAAGGTTCAAGCTCCCTCAAGAAGCTAAAACGAAGGTTCAAAAGGTTCAAGCTCGCTCAGGAAACTAAAACGAAGGTTCAAAAGGTTCAAGCTCCCTCAAGAAGCTAAAACGAAGGTTCAAAAGGTTCAAGCTCCCTCAGGAAACTAAAACGAAGGTTCAGAAGGTTCAACTTCCTCAAGAAGCTAAAACCAGGGTTCAAAAGGTTCAATCTTCCTCAAGAAGCTAAAACGAAGGTTCAAAAGGTTCAAGCTTCCTCAAGAACCTAAAACGAAGGTTGAAAAGTTCAAAATTTCAAGCTTCCTGAAGAAGCCAAAACAGGGGTTCAAAAGGTTCAAGCTCCCTCAAGAGGCTAAAACGAAGGTTCAAAAGGTTCAAGCTCCCTCAAGAAGCTAAAACGAAGGTTCAAAAGGTTCAGGCTCCCTCAGGAAGCTAAAACGAAGGTTCAGAAGGTTCAACTTCGTCAAGAAGCTAAAACCAGGGTTCAAAAGTTTCAAGCTCCCTCAAGAAGCTAAAACGAAGGTTCAAAAGATCCAAGCGCCCTCAAGAAGCTAAAACCAAGGTTCAAAAGGTTCAAGCTCCATCAAGAAGCTAAAACGAAGGTTTAGAAGGTTTAACTTCCTCAAGAAGCTAAAATAAGGGTTCAAAAGGTTCAAGCTTCCTCAAGAAGCTGAAACGAAGGTTCAAAAGGTTCAAGCTTCTTGGAGAAGCTAGAGCAAAAGGTTCAAGCTTCTTGGAGAAGCTAGAGCAATGGTTCAAAAGGTTCAAGCTTCCTCAAGAAGCTAAAACGAAGGTTCAAAAGGTTCAAGCTTCCTCAAGAAGCCAAAACCAGGGTTCAAAAGGTTCAAGCTCTCTCAAGAAGCTAAAACGAAGGTTTCAAAGGTTCAAGCTTCCTCAAGAAGCTAAAACGAAGGTTCAAAAGGTTCAAGCTCCCTCAGGAAACTAAAACGAAGGTTCAGAAGGTTCAACTTCCTCAAGAAGCTAAAACCAGGGTTCAAAAGGTTCAACCTTCCTCGGAGAAGCTAGAGCAAAGGTTCAAAAGGTTCAAGCTTCCTCAAGAAGCTAAAACGAAGGTTCAAAAGGTTCAAGCTTCCTCAATAAGCTAAAACGAAGGTTGAAAACTTAAAAATTTCAAGCTTTCTCAAGAAGCCAAAACAGGGGTTCAAAAGGTTCAAGCTCCCTCAAGAGGCTAAGACGAAGGTTCAAAAGGTTCAAGCTCCCTCAAGAAGGTAAAACGAAGGTTCAAAAGGTTCAAGCTCCCTCAGGAAACTAAAACGAAGGTTCAAAAGGTTCAATGTCACGCCCCTAACCCGCCCCTAAAAGTTTGGGCATGACCCATTCGAAAAACAGACACTAAACCTGCTATGCATATCATACGGGGCCTGAACGGAAGCATTCAATAATGTAAAATACATAGAATAACATCCATTGAGCTATTCCTAACATGCCAGGATCCCAAAATCACACCAAGTAAATATTATACAGACAGTTTACACACATATGCCTCGACTCAACCCCACAAATAGGCGCATAACAAAAATATTAATGAAGAAGGAATTATATACAATCAACCCAAAAATAGACATCTAATGCATAATTTGAAACTCAGCAAAACTTTACAAAACGAACGGCTTCAGGTGGTGCCTGGACGCCTCAAGGTTGACAAGAGGAACACAAGCTTTTAAGGTTGGGACTGAACTCCCGGTTGGTTACCTACAGAAACAGACAGACAAAATACAGAATGAGCGAACTCAGTGAATAATAGTACATAAATATTGTGATATTTAACCTGAATAATCAAACATATAGCTGCAGATACATATTATTAACTACATTCCGTGATTATTTCCAAAACAGCCATGGGTCCACTTTCCGTAACAGAATGGCTTTAAGCCCAGTATATACAGAACAGCCATAGGCCTACAGATGCAGAATGACCATAGGTCCAGCAATATCAGAACGGCCAACGGCCCGGAAATAACCGAAATAACCGAAATAACAGAACCAAAAGAAATAGCAGAAATAACAGAACGCACCGAAATAACAGAAATAATAGGAATAACAGAAATAACAAAAATAGTAGAACTAACAGAAATAACAGAAATACAGAACTAACAGAAATAACAGAAATAGCAGAACTAACAGAAATAACAGAACGCATAAAGCGTAGTAACAGAACGCATAAAGCGTGATAACAGAACACATAAAGCGTGGGTACAGAACGCATATAGCATGGTAGCAGAACGCATAAAGCGTAGGTAACACAACGCATATAGCGTGGTAACAGAACGCATAAAGCGTGGTAACAGAGGGTAACAGAACGCATATAGCGTGGTAACAGAGGGTAACAGAACGCATATAGCGTGGTAATAGAAGGTAATAGAATGCATAAAGCGTGGTAACAGAGGGTAACATAACGCATATAGCGTGGTAACAGAGGGTAACAGAACGCATATAGCGTGGTAACAGAGGGTAACAGAAAGCATACAGCGTGGTAACAGAGGGTAACAGAACGCATAAAGCGTGGTAACAGAGGGTAACAGAACGCATATAGCGTGGTAACAGAGGGTAACAGAACGCATAAAGCGTAGTAACAGAGGGTAACAGAACGCATAAAGCGTGGTAACAGAGGGTAACAGAACGCATATAGCGTGGTAACAGAAGGTAACAGAACGCATATAGCGTGATAACAGAACGCATATAGCGTGGTAACATAAGGTAACAGAACGCATAAAGCGTAGTAACAGAGGGTAACAGATGTATGGACTCAAGAGGTGGCTCGTACGGATTCCAGAGGTGGCTCCCACCAAGGTGTAGCACTTCGTTCCGTACAGCACTTTGTTCCATACCAGAAAACATCAGAACAGATTAATATAGATAAACTCATTCTTCCCATTAATCACATAGACATACTTAATTCGTAATTAACAGAACCTTAACATTACCAATAATCTGAAGGTAAATGTACCATTACATCAACAGGCCAGAACAATTTATAACCCAGCTACAGAAGTATAGATAATTCATAGGATGATACATTGACAATAATTAATAGCCATAACTCAAAATACGGAGTAGGTTCAGAATCATACCGATATGTGCTAACTCTTCTAATGTTCACATCAATTCTCAATCAACAAACATGTTAACATTTTAGCTCACGGAAAATAGGATGTTGTTAACAATATTCTTAACGATAACAAGGTACATTTGTACATTTGTAGTACTATTACTCATAGAGTTACAATGGAGCGCTTGTCCCTCCCGGAGTGCGTTCTCAATAATCAAGCAAATGAGTGAGCTTGAGAAGGAGCCTTCACAAATCCAAGTTCTAATCGGGTAAAAACATTGATCCTCCCTTATTCTCCCTCCTTGATGTCAAAAACCATGGTGGATCATGATCAAAGTAAAGGAATTCAAGGGTTTGGGGCTAGGGTTTCAGACTAGGAAGAAGAGGAAAGAAGAGGGTAAAAGAAAATATCAAGAAATGATCCAAAATCACGATTTTAAAGCTGCTGTCCCGAAAACCCCGCTCGAGCGGACCTATTCCCGCTCGAGCGGACCTACTCACAGCACAGATTCCAAAACTTCAAACAGGTGTAACTCCCATCCGGACTCCGTTTTAGGTCGTTCTTGTGTCCAAATTGAAGCCCCGAAAATAAGCTTTCCAATGGTTCTAACCTCATATCCAAATTCAAAGTGTAGAAAAGAAAAGGGCAAAAGAGTGGCAACTGTTCGTAAATAACTATCCGAATTAAATTCTTTGGTTCAATCTTACTTTACCATCATATTACCACCTCAATCAAAATCCCCAAGTCCAAAAATAAAACATGAGATCCTCCACAAACATTCACCAAACCTTTAACAACTTTCCATTACACCTAGTTTCAATTCCAATAGATATAGTTGAATCTACGCATATTGGGGTCATTACATTCTCCCCACCTTAAGAAGTTTGGTCCTCCAAACTTGATTCGCCTGGTTATAAGTCTAGTTCCGTCCTGGACGTATAATATTTCTCAATCATTCTCAATCATTTCATAAACTATCAAACATAAATCAAACTTGGTAAGTTCACAAGTAACTCCCATTATCGCAATTCCTCAAAGGTATAAGCTTATTATAACAATTAGATCCATAAGTGCTAAATCAACGACTTTGGCACTCTAATTCATCATCTGCATTAGACTTATCGGTTCAAATCAAATCTCTAACAGGCTCAAATTTAAAGCCAATACTGGCTTAGCTCAAAGTCAACATCTTGACATCAAACAGAGGTTCAAACCTTTCAAAAATATCAGATAATGGGATAATTCCCAATAGTATTTAAATTGATGTAAACTTTGACAGAATAATCCCCAAACCAACGTATAACAGATAAAACAGAATAGCTTGAAGCTCAATATAGAGTCTTCATCAATTATCAATTGAAGGACTTATCATACATAGCAAAATATTATTATTATTATTATTTTTTTTTTTTTAGAAAACTTGTCATCTTAGGAAAATTATCCAGAAAACTTATCATATCATAAACTTGTCGAAAGTTCGTAACATTTTTGTCACTTCAGAAAATACTTACCATATCGAACATTTCGTAACTCGAAACATGAATTTCCTTAAACATTGAATAGCATAGTTATAGTTAAAATCATTTATGTCAAATCAATGCATCAGTTACAGCAATATCGAAATTAGCATTATATACTCTGCTTGAAACATAAAGTACAAAACTGTAGAAGCATATGATTGATTACATTTTGTAATTATTTTCATTACAGCCAGGGATCCAATTTTCTTAGCAGAGTGATTTTAAACCCAACATGTACCGAGCAGCCATAAATCCACAGATACAGAACGGCCATAAGCCCAGAAATATATATACATATGCAACTGCAGAACTCAAAAAGTTATTCCAATACTATTGTATTTTCAGAACAGCCTTAGGCCTGGAAATAACAGAACGGCCCTTGGCCCAGAATGTTACAGAATAAGTTACTAGATATACACAGACTTATATCTCGGAAATGATTTCTCAATTTCAAATTCTTAATACACAGAGGCAGGATTCTAATTCTTGCAGTAACTTATTAGAGTACCACTCATTCTGGTTTGATGTTAAATTAGTCAGTAATTATCTATTGTTTTACAAATGTCATATGGACAAATACGTATTATAGGCGGGGTTCCTCATGTCATTCGACTATGACATAGAAAAAGTCCTAATTACAAATTACAGATTAGCCATATACAGAACAGATTACAGATTACGGACTTCAGATTTCAAATCACAGATTACAGAGGTCAGAATACGGAGTACAGTACAGAGTACCGATTCCCACAATCAAATCCCAATTACGCATAAACCATACTCATTAGGCACCATCAATTATTCCCTATCAGAAGTCGTCAGTAATTTCTTTAGTTCACAAAATCATATTACTTACATACTGTCTCAAGGTCAATAACCAATTTCCCCAGCATAGCTCACAATGCATAACAGTGCATTCATAGAAACATGAGATCCAATAGTGAGTCTGATATTGGTTTACTTTCAAACGACCTTTGGTCTAGTATTACAGTTATTACAGAACGGCCTATTGGCCCAGAATAATCAGAACGACCTTTCGGCCCAGAACAGCCTTTCGGCCCATTTAAATTGTCAGCAAAAAGTGAATTCACAATTTTAAAAGGATTACTATATGAAGAATTCCTTCTTATGGCCGATCATACTTAACACAACCTCAATTATTACACAAAACACATCTTATCAAAATATTCCAATATAGTAGCTTCCCAGAACCACTGATCTAAACATTGATACAGCAAGGGAGACATAACAGGCCATACGGTAACACACTTAAAATTTAATTAATTTACTCCAATAGGTGTAAAACAGCATAATTATATTGCCATCACTTCCCACAGATAATGATCAACTGATAACACACATTGTATCTAATCAGTTCTATATAAACTGACTTACCAATCGGTTCAAAATCTTACCACACCTCTACTGCAACATTGTTGACTTAATCCCATCTGCATGTCTTGCTTTTTCACCAATCTATATAAGATAAACAGAGGCAATAAAAGAATATGCAACAGACATAGATTGTAACCATCAGAAATAGCAGATACAACATATACATTTAACGTTGCCATCAATCTTTTCATGTACTTTCAGAATGTTATGCATGATTGCCCTAGTCTTGCTAACATCCTAAAGCTCAATGGATTCGTGTGTGAGATGGCAACTCGTGCTCTGATACCACCTGTCACGCCCCTAACCCGCCCCTAAAAGTTTGGCATGACCCATTCGAAAACAGACACTAAACCTGCTATGCATATCATACGGGGCCTGAACGGAAGCATTCAATAATATGAAATACATAGAATAACATCCATTGAGCTATTCCTAACATGCCAGGATCCCAAAATCACACCAAGTAAATATTATACAGACAGTTTACACACATATGCCTCGACTCAACCCCACAAATAGGCGCAAAACAAAAATATTAATGAAGAAGGAATTATATACAATCAACCCAAAAATAGACATCTAATGCATAATTTGAAAACTCAGCAAAAACTTTACAAAACGAATGGCTTCAGGTGGTGTGGACGCCTCAAGGTTGACAAGAGGAACACAAGCTTTTAAGGTTGGGACTGAACTCCCGGTTGGTTACCTACAGAAACAGACAGACAAAATACAGAAATGAGCGAACTCAGTGAATATAGTACATAAATATTGTGATTTTAACCTGAATAATCAAACATATAGCTGCAGATACATATTATTAACTACATTCCGTGATTATTTCCAAAACAGCCATGGGTCCACTTTCCGTAACAGAATGGCTTTAAGCCCAGTATATACGAAAACCATAGGCCTACAGATGCGAATGACCATAGGTCCAGCAATATCAGAACGGCTAACAGCCCGGAAATAAACGAAATAACCGAAATAACAGAACCAACAGAAATAGCAGAAATAACAGAACGCGCCAAAATAACATAAATAATAGAAATAACAGAAATAGTAGAACTAACAGAAATAACAGAAATACGGAACAAACAGAAATAACAGAAATAGCAGAACTAACAGAAATAACAGAAATAACAAAACGCATAAAGCGTAGTAACAGAACGCATAAAGCGTGGGTACAGAACGCATATAGCGTGGTAGCAGAACGCATAAAGCGTAGGTAACACAACGCATATAGCGTGGTAACAGAACGCATAAAGCGTGGTAACAGAGGGTAACAGAACGCATATAGCGTGGTAACAGAGGGTAACAGAACGCATATAGCGTGGTAACAGAAGGTAATAGAATGCATAAAGCGTGGTAACAGAGGGTAACAGAACGCATATAGCGTGGTAACAGAGGGTAACAGAACGCATATAGCGTGGTAACAGAGGGTAACAGAACGCATATAGCGTGGTAACAGAACGCATACAGCGTGGTAACAGAGGGTAACAGAACGCATAAAGCGTGGTAACAGAGGGTAACAGAACGCATATAGCGTGGTAAACAAAGGTAACAGAACGCATAAGCGTGGTAACAGAGGCTAACAGAACGCATATAGCGTGGTAACAGAGGGTAACAGAACGCATATAGCGTGGTACAGAAGGGTAACAAGAACGCATATAGCGTGATAACAGAACGCATATAGCGTGATAACAGAACGCATATGCGTGTAACATAAGGTAACAGACGCAATACGCGTGGTAACAGAGGGTAACAGATGTATGACTCAAGAGTGGCTCGTACGGATTCCAGAGGTGGCGCCACCCAGGTGTAGCACTTTCGTTCCGTTACAGCACTTTGTTCCATACCAGAAAACATCAGAACAGATTAATATAGAATAAACTCATCTTCCCATTAATCACATAGACATACTTAATTCGTAATTAACAGAACCTTAACATTACCAATAATCTGAAGGTAAATGTACCATTACATCAACAGGCCAGAACAATTTATTACCCAGCTACAGAAGTATAGATAATTCATAGGATGATACAATTGACAATAATTAATAGCCATAACTAAAAAACGGAGTAGGTTCAGAATCATACCGATATGTGCTAACTCTTCCAATGTCACATCAATTCTCAATCAACAAACATGTAACATTTTAGCTCACGGAAAATAGGATGTTGTTAACAATATTCTTAACGATAACAGTTACATTTGTACATTTGTAGTACTATTACTTACAGAGTTACAATGGAGCGCTTGTCCCTCCCGGAGTGCGTTCTCAATAATCAAGCAAAGGAGTGAGCTTGAGAAGGCCTTCCAAAATCCAAGTTCTAATCGGTAAAAACATGATCCTCCCTTATTCTCCCTCCTTGGATGCCAAAAACCATGGTAGATCATGATCAAAGTAAAGGAATTCAAGGGTTTGGGCTAGGGTTTCGGACTAGGAAGAAGAGGAAAGAATAGGGTAAAAGAAAATATCAAGAAATGATCCAAAATCACGATTTTAAAGCTGCTGTCCCGAAAACCCCGCTCGCGCGGACCTACTCACAGCACAGATTCCAAAACTTCAAACAGGTGTAACTCTCCCATCCGGACTCCGTTTTAGGTCGTTCTTGTGTCCAAATTGAAGCCCCGGAAATAAGCTTTCCAATGGTTCTAACCTCATATCCAAATTCAAAGTGTGGAAAAAGAAAAGGGCAAAAGAGTGGCAACTGTTCGTAAAATAACTATCCGAATTAAATTCTTTGGTTCAATCTTACTTTACCATCATATTACCACCTCAATCAAAATCCCCAAGTCCAAAAATAAAACATGAGATCCTCCACAAACATTCACCAAACCTTTAACAACTTTCTATTACACCTAGCTTCATTACATTCAAGCTCCCTTAAGAAGCTAAAACGAAGGTTCAAAAGGTTCAAGCTCCCTCAGGAAACTAACACGAAAGTTCAGAAGGTTCAACTTCCTCTAGAAGCTAAAACCAGGGTTCAAAAGGTTCAAGCTTCCTCAAGAAGCTAAAACGAAGGTTCAAAACGTTCAAGCTTCCTCAAGAAGCTAAAACGAAGGTTGAAAAGTTCAAAATTTCAAGCTTCCTCGAGAAGCCAAAACAGGGGTTCAAAAGGTTCAAGCTCCCTCAAGAGGCTAAAACGAAGGTTCAAAAGGTTCAAGCTCCCTCAAGAAGCTAAAACGAAGGTTCAAAAGGTTCAGGCTCCTCAGGAAGCTAAACGAAGGTTCAGAAGGTTCAACTTCGTCAAGAAGCTAAAACTAGGGTTCAAAAGGTTCAAGCTCCCTCAAGAAGCTAAAACGAAGGTTCAAAAGGTCCAAGCGCCCTCAAGAAGCTAAAACCAAGGTTCAAAAGGTTCAAGCTCCCTCAAGAAGCTAAAACGAAGGTTTAGAAGGTTTAACTTCCTCAAGAAGCTAAAATAAGGGTTCAAAAGGTTCAAGCTTCCTCAAGAAGCTAAAACGAAGGTTCAAAAGGTTCAAGCTGTCCAAAAAACCGTGCCCAAACGGAGAAAGTTAAGCGGTCCCGAACCGAGCCGCATGACCGACGGCTCCGACAACCGGAAAATGGTCTCCAAACGGGAACAGTGGTCTAACACCATGAAAAGTAGCCTACGGCCACTGAGAGATGGTCTACGAAACCTCTCCACCCATCGAGGAGAGAAAACAGAACCTGGTTCGCAAATCGAGGCAAAGCACAAAAGAGTCACGAGGTCTGGAGGTAAGGCTCTCAGCCGAAACTCCGTAACCTCAGAACGAGCACAACATGCGCAATCACCGGTGGTGTTAAAGGCCAAGAACAAACACCTCTCTAAGCCTAGAATGTAGAGTATAGAGAGATATATGTGCGTTTCCTTAGACAAATTTTTTTCAACCTCTCTAAAGGAGAGGGAGGCCCTCTCTTATAGAGAAACAAGAGGGTTCAAGCTTCTTGGAGAAGCTAGAGCAAAAGGTTCAAGCTTCTTAGAGAAGCTAGGGAAAAGGTTCAAAAGTTTCAAGCTTCTTGGAGATGCTAGAGCAAAGGGTTCAAGCTTCTTGGAGAAGCTAGAGCAATGGTTCAAAAGGTTCAAGCTTCTTCGAGAAGCTAAAACGAAGGTTCAAAAGGTTCCAGCTTCCTAAAAAAGCTAAAACGAAGGTTCAAAAGGTTCAAGCCTCCTCAAGAAGCCAAAACCAGGGTTCAAAAGGTTCAAGCTCTCTCAAGAAGCTAAAACAAAGGTTCAAAAGGTTCAAGCTCCCTCAAGAAGCTAAAATGAAGGTTCAAAAGGTTCAAGCTCCCTCAGGAAACTAAAACGAAGGTTCAGAAGATTCAACTTCCTCAAGAAGCTAAAACCAGGGTTCAAAAGGTTCAAGCTTCCTCGGAGAAACAAGAGCAAAGGTTCAAAAGGTTCAAGCTTCCTCAAGAAGCTAAAACGAAGGTTGAAAAGTTCAAAATTTCAAGCTTCCTCAAGAAGCCAAAACAGGGGTTCAAAACGTTCAAGCTCCCTCAAGAGGCTAAAACGAAGGTTCAAAAGGTTCAAGCTCCCTCAAGAAGCTAAAACGAACGTTCAAAAGGTTCAGGCTCCCTCAGGCAGCTAAAACGAAGGTTCAGAAGGTTCAACTTCGTCAAGAAGCTAAAACCAGGGTTCAAAAGGTTCAAGCTCCCTCAAGAAGCTAAAACGAAGGTTCAAAAGGTCCAAGCGCCCTCAAGAAACTAAAACCAAGGTTCAAAAGGTTCAAGCTCCCTCAAGTGGCTAAAACGTAGGTTTAGAAGGTTTAACTTCCTCAAGAAGCTAAAATAAGGGTTCAAAAGGTTCAAGCTTCCTCCAGAAGCTAAAACGAAGGTTCAAAAGGTTCAAGCTGTCCAAAAACCGTGCCAAACGGAGAAAGTTAAGCGGTCCCGAACCGAGCCGCATGACCGACGGCTCCGACAACCGGAAAATGGTCTCCAAACGGGAACAGTGGTCTAACACCATGAAAAGTAGCCTACGGCCACTGAGAGATGGTCTACGAAACCTCTCCCACCCATCGAGGAGAGAAAACAGAACCTGGTTCGCAAATCGAGGCGAAGCACAAAAGAGTCCCGAGGTCCGGAGGTAAGGCTCTCAGCCGAAACTCCGTAACCTCAGAACGAGCACAACATGCGCAATCACCGGTGGTGTTAAAGGCCAAGAACAAACACCCTCTCTAAGCCTAGAATGTAGAGATATAGAGAGATATATGTGCGTTTCCTTAGACAAATTTTTTTCAACCTCTCTAAAGGAGAGGGAGGCCCTCTCTTATAGAGAAACAAGAGGGTTCAAGCTTCTTGGAGAAGCTAGAGCAAAAGGTTCAAGCTTCTTAGAGAAGCTAGAGAAAAGGTTCAAAAGTTTCAAGCTTCTTGGAGATGCTAGAGCAAAGGGTTCAAGCTTCTTGGAGAAGCTAGAGCAATGGTTCAAAAGGTTCAAGCTTCTTCGAGAAGCTAAAACGAAGGTTAAAAAGGTTCCAGCATCCTAAAAAAGCTAAAACGAAGGTTCAAAAGGTTCAAGCCTCCTCAAGAAGCCAAAACCAGGGTTCAAAAGGTTCAAGCTCTCTCAAGAAGCTAAAACAAAGGTTCAAAAGGTTCAAGCTCCCTCAAGAAGCTAAAATGAAGGTTCAAAAGGTTCAAGCTCCCTCAGGAAACTAAAACGAAGGTTCAGAAGGTTCAACTTCCTCAAGAAGCTAAAACCAGGGTTCAAAAGGTTTAAGCTTCCTCGGAGAAACAAGAGCAAAGGTTCAAAAGGTTCAAGCTTCCTCAAGAAGCTAAAACGAAGGTTGAAAAGTTCAAAATTTCAAGCTTCCTCAAGAAGCCAAAAAGGGGTTCAAAACGTTCAAGCTCCCTCAAGAGGCTAAAACGAAGGTTCAAAAGGTTCAAGCTCCCTCAAGAAGCTAAAACGAACGTTCAAAAGGTTCAGGCTCCCTCAGGCAGCTAAAACGAAGGTTCAGAAGGTTCAACTTCGTGAAGAAGCTAAAACCAGGGTTCAAAAGGTTCAAGCTCCCTCAAGAAGCTAAAACGAAGGTTCAAAAGGTCCAAGCGCCCTCAAGAAACTAAAACCAAGGTTCAAAAGGTTCAAGCTCCCTCAAGAGGCTAAAACGTAGGTTTAGAAGGTTTAACTTCCTCAAGAAGCTAAAATAAGGGTTCAAAAGGTTCAAGCTTCCTCCAGAAGCTAAAACGAAGGATCAAAAGGTTCAAGCTGTCCAAAAACCGTGCCAAACGGAGAAAGTTAAGCGGTCCCGAACCGAGGCGCACGATCGACGGCTCCGAAAACTAGAAAATGGTCTCCAAACGGGAACAGTGGTCTACGACCACGAAAAGTAGCCTACGGCCACTGAGAGATGGTCTACGAAACCTCTCCCTCCCTTCGGGGAGAGAAAACAGAACCTGGTTCGCAAATCAAGGCAAAGCACAAAAGAGTCCCGAGGTCCGGAGGTAAGGTTCTCAGCCAAAACTCCGTAACCTCAGAACGAGCACAACATGCGCAATCACCGGTGGTGTTAAAGCCCAAGAACAAACGCCCTCTCTAAGCCTAGAATGTAGAGATATAGAGAGATATATGTGCTTTTCCTTAGACAAATTTTTTTCAACCTCTCTAAAGGAGAGGGAGGCCCTCTCTTATAAAGAAACAAGAGGGTTCAAGCTTCTTGGAGAAGCTAGAGCAAAAGGTTCAAGCTTCTTAGAGAAGCTAGAGCAAAGGTTCAAAAGTTTCAAGCTTCTTGGAGAAGCTAGAGCAAAGGGTTCAAGCTTCTTGGAGAAGCTAGAGCAAAGGTTCAAAAGGTTCAAGCTTCCTCAAGAAGCTAAAACGAAGGTTCAAAAGGTTCAAGCTTCCTCAAGAAGCTAAAACGAAGGTTCAAAAGGTTCAAGCTTCCTCAAGAAGCCAAAACAAGGGTTCAAAAGGTTCAAGCTCCCTCAAGAAGCTAAAACGAAGGTTCAAAAGGTTCAAGCTCCTCAAGAAGCTAAAACGAAGGTTCAAAAGGTTCAAGCTCCCTCAGGAAACTAAAACGAAGGTTCAGAAGGTTCAACTTCCTCAAGAAGCTAAAACCAGGGTTCAAAAGGTTCAAGCTTCCTCGGAGAAGCTAGAGCAAAGGTTCAAAAGGTTCAAGCTTCCTCAAGAAGCTAAAACGAAGGTTCAAAAGGTTCAAGCTTCCTCAAGAAGCTAAAACGAAGGTTGAAAAGTTCAAAATTTCAAGCTTCCTCAAGAAGCCAAAACCAGGGTTCAAAAGGTTCAAGCTCCCTCAAGAAGCTAAAACGAAGGTTCAAAAGGTTCAAGCTCCCTCAAGAAGCTAAAACGAAGGTTCAAAAGGTTCAAGCTCCCTCAAGAAGCTAAAACGAAGGTTCAAAAGGTTCAAGCTCCTCAAGAAGCTAAAACGAAGGTTCAAAAGGTTCAAGCTCCTCAAGAAGCTAAAACGGGTTCAAAAGGTTCAAGCTCCTCAAGAAGCTAAAACGAAGGTTCAAAAGGTTCAAGCTTCCTCAAGAAGCTAAAACGAAGGTTGAAAGTTCAAAATTCAAGCTTCCTAAGAAGCAAAACAGGGTTCAAAAGGTTCAAGCTCCTCAAGAAGCTAAAACGAAGGTTCAAAAGGTTCAAGCTCCCTCAAGAAGCTAAAACGAAGGTTCAAAAGGTTCAAGCTCCCTCAGAAGCTAAAACGAAGGTTCAAAGGTTCAACTTCGTCAAGAAGCTAAAAAAGGTTCAAAAGGTTCAAGCTCCCTCAAGAAGCTAAAACGAAGGTTCAAAAGGTTCAAGCGCCCTCAAGAAGCTAAAACCAAGGTTCAAAAGGTTCAAGCTCCCTCAAGAAGCAAAAACGAAGGTTAAGAAGGTTTAACTTCCTTAAGAAGCTAAAATAAGGGTTCAGAACGAGCTCCGGAGGTAAGGCTCTCTGCCGAAACTCCGTAACCTCAGAACGAGCGCAACATGCGCAATCACCGGTGGTGTTAAAGGCGAAGAACAAACACCCTCTAAGCCTAGAATGTAGAGATATAGAGAGACATATGTGCTTTTCCTTAGACAAATTTTTTTCAACCTCTCTAACGGAGTGGGAGGCCCTCTCTTATAGAGAAACAAGAGGGTTCAGCTTCTTGGAGAAGCTAGAGCAAAAGGCTCAAGCTTTTTTGAGAAGCTAGACCAAAGGTTCAAAGTTTCAAACTTCTTGGAGAAGCTAGAGCAAAGGGTTCAAGCTTCTTGAGAGAAGCTAGAGCAAAGGTTCAAAAGGTTCAAGCTTCCTCAAGAAGCTAAACGAAGGTTCAAAAGGTTCAAGCTTCCTCAAGAAGCCAAAACCGGGTTCAAAAGGTTCAAGCTTCCTCAAGAAGCTAAAACGAAGGTTCAAAGGTTAAGTTAACTCAAGAAGCTAAAACGAAGGTTCAAAAGGTTCAACCTCCTCAGGAAACTAAAACAGAAGGTTCAGAAGGTTCAACTTCCTCAAGAAGCTAAAACCAGGGTTCAAAAGGTTCAAGCTTCCTCGAAGAAGCTAGAGCAAAGGTTCAAAAGGTTCAAGCTTCCTCAAGAAGCTAAAACGAAGGTTCAAAAGGTTCAAGCTTCCTCAAGAAGCTAAAACGAGGTTGAAAAGTTTAAAATTTCAAGCTTCCTCAAGAAGCCAAAAAGGGGTTCAAAAGGTTCAAGCTCCCTCAAGAGGCTAAAATGAAGGTTCAAAAGGTTCTAGCTCCCTCAAGAAGCTAAAACGAAGGTTCAAAAGGTTCAAGCTCCTCAGGAAACTAAAAACAAGGCTTTCAAAAGGTTTCAAGCTTCCTCAAGAAGCTAAAACGAAGGTTCAAAAGGTTCAAGCTTCCTCAATAAGCTAAAACGATGGTTGAAAAGTTCAAAATTTCAAGCTTCCTCAAGAAGCCAAAACAGGGGTTCAAAAGGTCCAAGTTCCCTCAGGAGGCTAAAACGAAGGTTCAAAAGGTTCAAGCTCCCTCAAGAAGCTAAAACGAAGGTTCAAAAGGTTCAGGCTCCCTCAGGAAGCAAAAATGAAGGTTTAGAAGGTTCAACTTCGTCAAGAAGCTAAAACCTGGGTTCAAAAGGTTCAAGCTCCCTCAAGAAGCTAAAACGAAGGTTTAAAAGGTCCAAGCGCCCTCAAGAAGCTAAAACCAAGGTTCAAAAGGTTCAAGCTCCCTCAAGAAGCTAAAACGAAGGTTCAGAAGATTTAACTTCCTCAAGAAGCTAAAGTAAGGGTTCAAAAGGTTCAAGCTTCCTCAAGAAGCTAAAAAAAAGGTTCAGAAGGTTCAAGCTGTCCAAAAACCGTGCCATACGGAGAAAGTTAAGCGGTACCGAACCGAGGCGCACGACCGACGGCTCTGAAAACAAAAAAATGGTCTCCAAACGGGAACAGTGGTCTACGACCATGAAAAGTAGCCTACGGCCACTGAGAGATGGTCTACGAAACCTCTCCCTCCCTTTGGGGAGAAAAAACAGAACCTGGTTCGCATATCGAGGCAAAGCACAAAAGAGTCTGGAGGTAAGGCTCTCAGCCGAAACTCCGTAACCTCAGAACGAGCACAACATGCGCAATCACCGGTGGTGTTAAAGGCCAAGAACATCTCCACTCTCTAAGCCAAGAATGTAGAGATATAGAGAGATATATGTGCTTTTCCTTTGACAAATTTTTTTCAACCTCTCTAAAGGAGAGGGAGGCCATCTCTTATAGAGAAACAAGAGGGTTTAAGCTTCTTGGAGAAGCTAGAGCAAAAGGTTCAAGCTTCTTAGAGAAGGTAGAGCAAAGGTTCAAAAGTTTCAAACTTCTTGGAGAAGCTAGAGCAAAGGGTTCAAGCTTCTTGGAGAAGCTAGAGCAAAGGTTCAAAAGGTTCAAACTTCCTCAAGAAGCTAAAACGAAGGTTCAAAAGGATGAAGCTTCCTCAAGAAGCCAAAACTAAGGTTCAAAAGGTTCAAGCTCCCTCAAGAAGCTAAAACGAAGGTTCAAAAGGTTCAAGCTCCCTCAGGAAACAGAAACGAAGGTTCAGAAGGTTCAACTTCCTCAAGAAGCTAAAACCAGGGTTCAAAAGGATCAATCTTCCTCGGAGAAGCTAGAGCAAAGGTTCAGAAGGTTCAAGCTTCCTCAAGAAGCTAAAACGAAGGTTCAAAAGGTTCAAGCTTCCTCAAGAGGCTAAAACGAAGGTTCAAAAGGTTCCAGCTCCCTCAAAAAGCTAAAACAAAGGTTCAAAAGGTTCAAGCTCCCTCAGGAAGCTAAAACGAAGGTTCAAAAGGTTCAAGCTCCCTCAGGAAACTAAAACGAAGGTTCAGAAGGTTCAACTTCCTCAAGAAGCTAAAACCAGGGTTCAAAAGGTTCAATCTTCCTCAAGAAGCTAAAACGAAGGTTCAAAAGGTTCAAGCTTCCTCAAGAACCTAAAACGAAGGTTGAAAAGTTCAAAATTTCAAGCTTCCTGAAGAAGCCAAAACAGGGGTTCAAAAGGTTCAATCTCCCTCAAGAGGCTAAAACGAAGGTTCAAAAGGTTCAAGCTCCCTCAAGAAGCTAAAACGAAGGTTCAAAACGTTCAGGCTCCCTCAGGAAGCTAAAACGATGGTTCAGAAGGTTCAAGTTCGTCAAGATGCTAAAACCAGGGTTCAAAAGGTTCAAGCTCCCTCAAGAAGCTAAAACGATGGTTCAAAAGGTCCAAGCGCCCTCAAGAAGCTAAAACCAAAGTTCAAAAGGTTTAAGCTCCCTCAAGAAGCTAAAACGAAGGTTAAGAAGGTTTAACTTCCTTAAGAGTCCCGAGGTCCGGAGGTAAGGCTCTCAGCCGAAACTCCGTAACCTCAGAACGAGCACAACATGCGCAATCACCGGTGGTGTTAAAGGCCAAGAACAAACACCCTCTCTAAGCCTAGAATGTAGAGATATAGAGAGATATATGTGCTTTTCCTTAGACAAATTTTTTTCAACCTCTCTAAAGGAGAGGGAGGCCCTCTCTTATAGAGAAACAAGAGGGTTCAAGCTTCTTGGAGAAGCTAGAGCAAAAGGCTCAAGCTTTTTTGAGAAGCTAGACCAAAGGTTCAAAAGTTTCAAACTTCTTGGAGAAGCTAGAGCAAAGGGTTCAAGCTTCTTGGAGAAGCTAGAGCAAAGGTTCAAAAGGTTCAAGCTTCCTCAAGAAGCTAAAACGAAGGTTCAAAAGGTTCAAGCTTCCTCAAGAAGCCAAAACCAGGGTTCAAAAGGTTCAAGCTTCCTCAAGAAGCTAAAACGAAGGTTCAAAAGGTTCAAGTTAACTCAAGAAGCTAAAACGAAGGTTCAAAAGGTTCAACCTCCCTCAGAAAACTAAAACGAAGGTTCAGAAGGTTCAACTTCCTCAAGAAGCTAAAACCAGGGTTCAAAAGGTTCAAGCTTCCTCGAAGAAGCTAGAGCAAAGGTTCAAAAGGTTCAAGCTTCCTCAAGAAGCTAAAACGAAGGTTCAAAAGGTTCACGCTTCCTCAAGAAGCTAAAACGAAGGTTGAAAAGTTTAAAATTTCAAGCTTCCTCAAGAAGCCAAAAAAGGGGTTCAAAAGGTTCAAGCTCCCTCAAGAGGCTAAAATGAAGGTTCAAAAGGTTCTAGCTCCCTCAAGAAGCTAAAACGAAGGTTCAAAAGGTTCAAGCTCCGTCAAGAAGCTAAAACGAAGGTTCAAAAGGTTCAAGCTCCTCCAAGAAGCTAAAACGAAGGTTCAAAATGTTCAAACTCCCTCAGGAAACTAAAACGAAGGTTCACACCTTGTAGCTGTGTAATTTTTTTGTTTTTTATTTCATGTCTTATTCACCCAAAAAAAAAAAAAGGTTCAAGCTTCCCCATGAAGCTAAAACGAAGGTTCAAAAGGTCCAAGCGCCCTCAAGAAGCTAAAACCAAGGTTCAAAAGGTTCAAGCTCCCTCAAAGAAGCTAAAACGAAGGTTCAGAAGGTTTAACTTCCTCAAGAAGCTAAAATAAGGGTTCAAAAGGTTCAAGCTTCGTCAAGAAGCTAAAATGAAGGTTCAAAAGGTATAAGCTGTCCAAAAACCGTGCCCAACTGAGAAAGTTAAGCGGTCCCGAACCGAGGCCCACGACCGACGGCTCCGAAAATCGGAAAATGGTCTCCAAACGGGAACAGTTGTCTACGACCACGAAAAGTAGCCTACGGCCACTGAGAGATGGTCTACGAAAACTCTCCCTCCCTTCGAGGAGAGAAAACAGAACCTGGTTCGCAAATCGAAGCAAAGCACAAAAGAGTCCCGAGGTCTGGAGGTAAGGCTCTCAGCCGAAACTCCGTAACCTCAGGACGAGCACAACATGCGCAATCACCGGTGGTGTTAAAGGCCAAGAACAAACACCGTCTCTAAGCCTAGAATGTAGACATATAAAGAGATATATGTGCTTTTCCTTAGACAAATTTTTTTCAACCTCTCTAAAGGAGAGGGAGGCCATCTCTTATAGAGAAACAAGAGGGTACAAGCTTCTTAGAGAAGCTAGAGCAAAAGGTTCAAGCTTCTTAGAGAAGCTAGAGCAATGATTCAAAAGTTTCAAGCTTCTTGGAGAAGCTAGAGCAAAGGGTTCAAGCTTCTTGGAGAAGCTAGAGCAAAGGTTCAAAAGGTTCAAGCTTCCTGAAGAAGCTAAAATGAAGGTTCAAAAGGTTCAAGCTTCCTCAAGAACCTAAAACGAAGGTTCAAAAGGTTCAAGCTTCCTCAAGAAGCTAAAACGAAGGTTCAAAAGGTTCAAGCTCCCTCAGGAAACTAAAACGAAGGTTCAGAAGGTTCAATTTCCTCAAGAAGCTAAAACCAGGGTTCAAAAGGTTCAACCTTCCTCGGAGAAGCTAGAGCAAAGGTTCAAAAGGTTCAAGCTTCCTCAAGAAGCTAAAACGAAGGTTCAAAAGGTTCAAGCTTCCTCAATAAGCTAAAACGAAGGTTGAAAACTTAAAAATTTCAAGCTTTCTCAAGAAGCCAAAACAGCGGTTCAAAAGGTTCAAGCTCCCTCAAGAGGCTAAGACGAAGGTTCAAAAGGTTCAAGCTCCCTCAAGAAGCTAAAACGAAGGTTCAAAAGGTTCAAACTCCCTCAGGAAACTAAAACGAAGGTTCAAAAGGTTCAAGCTCCCTTAAGAAGCTAAAACGAAGGTTCAAAAGGTTCAAGCTCCCTCAGGAAACTAACACGAAAGTTCAGAAGGTTCAACTTCCTCAAGAACCTAAAACCAGGGTTCAAAAGGTTTAAGCTTCCTCAAGAAGCTAAAACGAAGGTTCAAAAGGTTCAAGCTTCCTCAAGAAGCTAAAACGAAGGTTGAAAAGTTCAAAATTTCAGGCTTCCTCAAGAAGCCAAAACAGGGGTTGAAAAGGTTCAAGCTCCCTCAAGAGGCTAAAACGAAGGTTCAAAAGGTTCAAGCTCCCTCAAGAAGCTAAAACGAAGGTTCAAAAGGTTCAGGCTCTCTCAGGAAGCTAAAACGAAGGTTCAGAAGGTTCAACTTCGTCAAGAAGCTAAAACCAGGGTTCAAAAGGTTCAAGCTCCCTCAAGAAGCTAAAACGAAGGTTCAAAAGGTCCAAGCACCCTCAAGAAGCTAAAACTAGGGTTCAAAAGGTTCAAGCTCCCTCAAGAAGCTAAAACGAAGGTTTAGAGGGTTTAACTTCCTCAAGAAGCTAAAATAAGGATTCAAAAGGTTCAAGCTTCCTCAAGAAGCTAAAACGAAGGTTCAAAAGGTTCAAGCTGTCCAAAAACCGTGCCAAACGGAGAAAGTTAAGCGGGTCCCGAACCGAGCCGCATGACCGACGGCTCCGAAAACCGGAAAATGGTCTCCAAACGGAACAGTGGTCTAAGACCACAAAAGTAGCCTACGGCCACTGAGAGATGGTACTACAAAACTCTCCCTCCCTTCGAGGAGAGAAAAAGAAACCTGGTTCGCAATCGAAGCAAAGCACAAAGAGTCCCGAGGTCCGGAGGAAGGCTCTCAGCCGAAACTCCGTAACCTCAGGCGAGCACAACTGCGCAATCACGGTGGTGTTAAAGGCCAAGAACAAACACCGTCTCTAAGCCTAGAATGTAGACATATAAAGAGATATATGTGCTTTTCCTTAGACAAATTTTTTTCAACCTCTCTAAAGGAGAGGGAGGCCCTCTCTTATAGAGAAACAAGAGGGTTCAAGCTTCTTGGAGAAGCTAGAGCAAAAGGTTCAAGCTTCTTAGAGAAGCTAGGGAAAAGGTTCAAAAGTTTCAAGCTTCTTGGAGAAGCTAGAGCAAAGGGTTCAAGCTTCTTGGAGAAGCTAGAGCAAAGGTTCAAAAGGTTCAAGCTTCCTCAAGAAGCTAAAACGAAGGTTCAAAAGGTTCAAGCTTCCTCAAAAGCTAAAACGAAGGTTCAAAAGGTTCAAGCTTCCTCAAGAAGCCAAAACAAGGGTTCAAAAGGTTCAAGCTCCCTCAAGAAGCTAAAACGAAGGTTCAAAAGGTTCAAGCTCCCTCAAGAAGCTAAAACGAAGGTTCAAAAGGTTCAAGCTCCCTCAGGAAACTAAAACGAAGGTTCAGAAGGTTCAACTTCCTCAAGAAGCTAAAACCAGGGTTCAAAAGGTTCAAGCTTCCTCGGAGAAGCTAGAGCAAAGGTTCAAAAGGTTCAAGCTTCCTCAAGAAGCTAAAACGAAGGTTCAAAAGGTTCAAGCTTCCTCAAGAAGCTAAAACGAAGGTTGAAAAGTTCAAAATTTCAAGCTTCCTCAAGAAGCCAAAACAGGGTTCAAAAGGTTCAAGCTCCCTCAAGAGGCTAAAACGAAGGTTCAAAAGGTTCAAGCTCCCTCAAGAAGCTAAAACGAAGGTTCAAAAGGTTCAGGCTCCCTCAGGAAGCTAAAACGAAGGTTCAGAAGGTTCAACTTCGTCAAGAAGCTAAAACCAGGGTTCAAAAGGTTCAAGCTCCCTCAAGAAGCTAAAACGAAGGTTCAAAAGGTCCAAGCGCCCTCAAGAAGCTAAAACCAAGGTTCAAAAGGTTCAAGCTCCCAAGAAGCTAAAACGAAGGTTCAGAAGGTTTAACTTCCTCAAGAAGCTAAAATAAGGGTTCAAAAGGTTCAAGCTTCCTCAAGAAGCTAAAGAAGGTTCAAAAGGTTCAAGCTGTCCAAAAACCGTGCCAAACGGAGAAAGTTAAGCGGTCCCGAACCGAGGCGCACGACCGACGGCTCCGAAAACGAAAATGGTCTCCAAACGGGAACAGTGGTCTACGACCACGAAAAGTAGCCTACGGCCACTGAGAGATGGTCTACGAAACCTCTCCCTCCCTTCGGGGAGAGAAAACAGAACCTGGTTCGCAAATCGAGGCAAAGCACAAAAGAGTCCCGAGGTCCGGAGGTAAGGCTCTCAGCCGAAACTCCGTAACCTCAGAACGAGCACAACATGCGCAATCACCGGTGGTGTTAAAGGCCAAGAACAAACACCCTCTCTAAGCCTAGAATGTAGAGATATAGAGAGATATATGTGCTTTTCCTTAGACAAATTTTTTTCAACCTCTCTAAAGGAGAGGGAGGCCCTCTCTTATAGAGAAACAAGGGGGTTCAAGCTTCTTGGAGAAGCTAGAGCAAAAGGTTCAAGCTTCTTAGAGAAGCTAGAGCAAAGGTTCAAAAGTTTCAAGCTTCTTGGAGAAGCTAGAGCAAAGGGTTCAAGCTTCTTGGAGAAGCTAGAGCAAAGGTTCAAAAGGTTCAAGCTTCCTCAAGAAGCTAAAACGAAGGTTCAAAAGGTTCAAGCTTCCTCAAGAAGCTAAAACGAAGGTTCAAAAGGTTCAAGCTTCCTCAAGAAGCCAAAACCAGGGTTCAAAAGGTTCAAGCTCCCCAAGAAGCTAAAACGAAGGTTCAAAAGGTTCAAGCTCCCTCAGGAAACTAAAACGAAGGTTCAGAAGGTTCAACTTCAAGAAGCTAAAACCAGGGTTCAAAAGGTTCAAGCTTCCTCGGAGAAGCTAGAGCAAAGGTTCAAAAGGTTCAAGCTTCCTCAAGAAGCTAAAACGAAGGTTCAAAAGGTTCAAGCTTCCTCAAGAAGCTAAAACGAAGGTTGAAAAGTTCAAATTTCAAGCTTCCTCAAGAAGCCAAAAAGGTTCAAAAGGTTCAAGCTCCCTCAAGAGCTAAAACGAAGGTTCAAAAGGTTCAAGCTCCCTCAAGAAGCTAAAACGAAGGTTCAAAAGGTTCAGCTCCCTCAAAAGCTAAAACGAAGGTTCAAAAGGTTCAAGCTCCTCAAGAAGCTAAAACGAAGGTTCAAGGTTCAACTTCCTCAGAAGCTAAAACAGGTTCAAAAGGTTCAACTTCCTCAAGAAGCTAAAACGAAGGTTCAAAAGGTTCAAGCTTCCTC
Source organism: Camellia japonica (assembly GCA_030407325.1). Classification (NCBI taxonomy): domain Eukaryota; kingdom Viridiplantae; phylum Streptophyta; class Magnoliopsida; order Ericales; family Theaceae; genus Camellia; species Camellia japonica. The sequence continues at coordinate 110,305,001 of JAPPVO010000031.1, forward strand.
AAGAAGCTAAAACGAAGGTTGAAAAGTTCAAAATTTCAAGCTTCCTCAAGAAGCCAAAACAGGGGTTCAAAAGGTTCAAGCTCCCTCAAGAGGCTAAAACGAAGGTTCAAAAGGTTCAAGCTCCCTCAAGAAGCTAAAACGAAGGTTCAAAAGGTTCAGGCTCCCTCAGGAAGCTAAAACGAAGGTTCAGAAGGTTCAATTCGTCAAGAAGCTAAAACCAGGGTTCAAAAGGTTCAAGCTCCCTCAAGAAGCTAAAACGAAGGTTCAAAAGGTCCAAGCGCCCTCAAGAAGCTAAAACCAAGGTTCAAAAGGTTCAAGCTCCCTCAAGAAGCTAAAACGAAGGTTCAGAAGGTTTAACTTCCTCAAGAAGCTAAAATAAGGGTTCAAAAGGTTCAAGCTTCCTCAAGAAGCTAAAACGAAGGTTCAAAAGGTTCAAAAGGTTCAAGCTGTCCAAAAACCGTGCCAAACGGAGAAAGTTAAGCGGTCCCGAACCGAGGCGCACGACCGACGGCTCCGAAAACCGGAAAATGGTCTCCAAACGGGAACAGTGGTCTACGACCACGAAAAGTAGCCTACGGCCACTGAGAGATGGTCTACGAAACCTCTCCCTCCCTTCGGGGAGAGAAAACAGAACCTGGTTCGCAAATCGAGGCAAAGCACAAAAGAGTCCCGAGGTCCGGAGGTAAGGCTCTCAGCCGAAACTCCGTAACCTCAGAACGAGCACAACATGCGCAATCACCGGTGGTGTTAAAGGCCAAGAACAAACACCCTCTCTAAGCCTAGAATGTAGAGATATAGAGAGATATATGTGCTTTTCCTTAGACAAATTTTTTTCAACCTCTCTAAAGGAGAGGGAGGCCCTCTCTAATAGAGAAACAAGAGGGTTCAAGCTTCTTGGAGAAGCTAGAGCAAAAGGTTCAAGCTTCTTAGAGAAGCTAGAGCAAAGGTTCAAAAGTTTCAAGCTTCTTGGAGAAGCTAGAGCAAAGGGTTCAAGCTTCTTGGAGAAGCTAGAGCAAAGGTTCAAAAGGTTCAAGCTTCCTCAAGAAGCTAAAACGAAGGTTCAAAAGGTTCAAGCTCCTCAAGAAGCTAAAACGAAGGTTCAAAAGGTTCAAGCTTCTCAAGAAGCTAAAACGAAGGTTCAAAAGGTTCAAGCTCCTCAGGAAACTAAAACGAAGGTTCAGAAGGTTCAACTTCCTCAAGAAGCTAAAACCAGGGTTCAAAAGGTTCAAGCTTCCTCGGAAAGCTAGAGCAAAGGTTCAAAGGTTCAAGCTTCCTCAAGAAGCTAAAACGAAGGTTCAAAAGGTTCAAGCTTCCTCAAGAAGCTAAAACGAAGGTTGAAAAGTTCAAAATTTCAAGCTTCCTCAAGAAGCCAAAACAGGGGTTCAAAAGGTTCAAGCTCCCTCAAGAGGCTAAAACGAAGGTTCAAAAGGTTCAAGCTCCCTCAAAAGCTAAAACAAGGTTCAAAAGGTTCAAGCTCCTCAGAAGCTAAAACGAAGGTTCAAAAGGTTCAAGCTCCTCAAGAAGCTAAAACGAAGGTTCAAAAGGTTCAAGCTCCCTCAGAAGCTAAAACGAAGGTTCAGAAGGTTCAACTTCCTCAAGAAGCTAAAACCAGGGTTCAAAAGGTTCAAGCTCCCTCAAGAAGCTAAAACGAAGGTTCAAAAGGTTCAAGCTTCCCAAGAAGCTAAAACCAAGGTTCAAAAGGTTCAACTTCCTCAAAAGCTAAAACGAAGGTTCAAAAGGTTCAAGCTTCCTCAAGAAGCTAAAACGAAGGTTCAAAAGGTTCAAGCTTCCTCAAGAAGCTAAAACGAAGGTTGAAAAGTTCAAAATTTCAAGCTTCCTCAAGAAGCCAAAACAGGGTTCAAAAGGTTCAAGTCCCTCAAGAGGCTAAAACGAAGGTTCAAAAGGTTCAAGCTCCCTCAAGAAGCTAAAACGAAGGTTCAAAAGGTTCAGGCTCCCTCAGGAAGCTAAAACGAAGGTTCAGAAGGTTCAACTTCGTCAAGAAGCTAAAACCAGGGTTCAAAAGGTTCAAGCTCCCTCAAGAAGCTAAAACGAAGGTTCAAAAGGTCCAAGCACCCTCAAGAAGCTAAAACCAAGGTTCAAAAGGTTCAAGCTCCCTCAAGAAGCTAAAACGAAGGTTCAGAAGGTTTAACTTCCTCAAGAAGCTAAAATAAGGGTTCAAAAGGTTCAAGCTTCCTCAAGAAGCTAAAACGAAGGTTCAAAAGGTTCAAGCTGTCCAAAAACCGTGCCAAACGGAGAAAGTTAAGCGGTCCCGAACCGAGGCGCACGACCGACGGCTCCGAAAACCGGAAAATGGTCTCCAAACGGGAACAGTGGTCTACGACCACGAAAAGTAGCCTACGGCGACTGAGAGATGGTCTACGAAACCTCTCCCTCCCTTCGGGGAGCGAAAACAGAACCTGGTTCGAAAATCGAGGCAAAAGCACAAAAGAGTCCCGAGGTCCGGAGGTAAGGCTCTCAGCCGAAACTCCGTAACCTCAGAACGAGCACAACATGCGCAATCTCCGGTGGTGTTAAAGGCCAAGAACAAATACCCTCTCTAAGCCTAGAATGTAGAGATATAGAGAGATATATGTGCTTTTCCTTAGACAAATTTTTTTCAACCTCTCTAAAGGAGAGGGAGGCCCTCTCTATAGAGAAACAAGAGGGTTCAAGCTTCTTGGAGAAGCTAGAGCAAAAGGTTCAAGCTTCTTAGAGAAGCTAGAGCAAAGGTTCAAAAGTTTCAAGCTTCTTGGAGAAGCTAGAGCAAAGGGTTCAAGCTTCTTGGAGAAGCTGAGCAAAGGTTCAAAAGGTTCAAGCTTCCTCAAGAAGCTAAAACGAAGGTTCAAAAGTTCAAAATTCAAGCTTCCTCAAGAAGCTAAAACAGGTTCAAAAGGTTCAAGCTCCTCAAGAAGCTAAAACAAGGTTCAAAAGGTTCAAGCTCCCTCAAGAAGCTAAAACGAAGGTTCAAAAGGTTCAAGCTCCCTCAGAAGCTAAAACGAAGGTTCAAAAGGTTCAAGCTCCCTCAGAAACTAAAACGAAGGTTCAAAGGTTCAAGCTTCCTCAGAAGCTAAAACCAGGTTCAAAAGGTTCAAGCTTCCTCAAGAGAAGCTAAAAAGGTTCAAAAGGTTCAAGCTTCCTCAAAAGCTAAAACGAAGGTTCAAAGTTCAAGCTTCCTCAAGAAGCTAAAACGAAGGTTGAAAAGTTCAAATTTCAAGCTTCCTCAAGAAGCCAAAACAGGGGTTCAAAAGGTTCAAGCTCCCTCAAGAGGCTAAAACGAAGGTTCAAAAGGTTCAAGCTCCCTCAAGAAGCTAAAACGAAGGTTCAAAAGGTTCAGGCTCCCTCAGGAAGCTAAAACGAAGGTTCAGAAGGTTCAACTTCGTCAAGAAGCTAAAACCAGGGTTCAAAAGGTTCAAGCTCCCTCAAGAAGCTAAAACGAAGGTTCAAAAGGTCCAAGCGCCCTCAAGAAGCTAAAACCAAGGTTCAAAAGGTTCAAGCTCCCTCAAGAAGCTAAAACGAAGGTTCAGAAGGTTTAACTTCCTCAAGAAGCTAAAATAAGGGTTCAAAAGGTTCAAGCTTCCTCAAGAAGCTAAAACGAAGGTTCAAAAGGTTCAAGCTGTCCAAAAACCGTGCCAAACGGAGAAAGTTAAGCGGTCCCGAACCGAGGCGCACGACCGACGGCTCCGAAAATCAGAAAATGGTCTCCAAACGGGAACAGTGGTCTACGACCACGAAAAGTAGCCTACGGCCACTGAGAGATGGTCTACGAAACCTCTCCCTCCCTTCGGGGAGAGAAAACAGAACCTGGTTCGCAAATCGAGGCAAAGCACAAAAGAGTCCCGAGGTCCGGAGGTAAGGCTCTCAGCCGAAACTCCGTAACCTCAGAACGAGCACAACATGCGCAATCACCGGTGGTGTTAAAGGCCAAGAACAACACCCTCTCTAAGCCTAGAATGTAGAGATATAGAGAGATATATGGCTTTTCCTTAGACAAATTTTTTTCAACCTCTCTAAAGGAGAGGGAGGCCCTCTCTTATAGAGAAACAAGAGGGTTCAAGCTTCTTGGAGAAGCTAGAGCAAAAGGTTCAAGCTTCTTAGAGAAGCTAGAGCAAAGGTTCAAAAGTTTCAAGCTTCTTGGAGAAGCTAGAGCAAAGGGTTCAAGCTTCTTGGAGAAGCTAGAGCAAAGGTTCAAAAGGTTCAAGCTTCCTCAAGAAGCTAAAACGAAGGTTCAAAAGGTTCAAGCTTCCTCAAGAAGCTAAAACGAAGGTTCAAAAGGTTCAAGCTTCCTCAAGAAGCCAAAACAAGGGTTCAAAAGGTTCAAGCTCCCTCAAGAAGCTAAAATGAAGGTTCAAAGGTTCAAGCTCCCCAAAAGCTAAAACGAAGGTTCAAAAGGTTCAAGCTCCCTCAGGAAGCTAAAAAAGGGTTCAAAGGTTCAAGCTCCCTCAAGAAGCTAAAAGAGGTTCAAAAGGTTCAACTCCCTCAGGAAACTAAAACGAAGGTTCAGAAGGTTCAACTTCCTTAAGAAGCTAAAACCAAGGTTCAAAAGGTTCAAGCTTCCTCGGAGAAGCTAGAGCAAAGGTTCAAAAGGTTCAAGCTTGCTCAAGAAGCTAAAACGAAGGTTCAAAAGGTTCAAGCTTTCTCAAGAAGCTAAAACGAAGGTTTGAAAGTTCAAAATTTCAAGCTTCCTCAAGAAGCCAAAACAGGAGTTCAAAAGGTTCAAGCTCCCTCAAGAGGCTAAAACGAAGGTTCAAAAGGTTCAAGCTCCCTCAAGAAGCTAAAACGAAGGTTCAAAAGGTTCAAGCTCCCTCAGAAACTAAAACGAAGGTTCAAAAGGTTCAAGCTCCCTCAAGAAGCTAAAACGAAGGTTCAAAAGGTTCAAGCTCCCTCAGGAAACTAAAACGAAGGTTCAGAAGGTTTAACTTCCTCAAGAAGCTAAAACTAAGGTTCATAAGGTTCAAGCTCCCTCAAGAAGCTAAAACGAAGGTTCAGAAGGTTTAACTTCCTCAAGAAGCTAAAATAAGGGTTTAAAAGGTTCATGCTTTCTCAAGAAGCTAAAACGAAGGTTCAAAAGGTACAAGCTGTCCAGAAACCGTGCCAAACGGAGAAAGTTAAGCGGTCCCGAACCGAGGCGCACGACCGACGGTCCGAAAATCGGAAAATGGTCTCCAAACGGGAACAGTGGTCTACGACCACGAAAAGTAGCCTACGGCCACTGAAGATGGTCTACGAAACCTCTCCCACCCTTCGGGAGAAAACAGAACCTGGTTCGCAAATCGAGGCAAAGCACAAAAGTCACGAGGTCCGGACGTAAGGCTCTCAGCCGAAACTCCGTAACCTCAGAACGAGTACACAACATGCGCAATCACCGGTGGTGTTAAAGGCCAAGAACAAACACCCTCTCTAAGCCTAGAATGTAGAGATATAGAGAGATATATGTGCTTTTCCTTAGACAAATTTTTTTCAACCTCTCTAAAGGAGAGGGAGGCCCTCTCTTATAGAGAAATAAGAGGGTTCAAGCTTCTTGGAGAAGCTAGAGCAAAAGGTTCAAGCTTCTTAGAGAAGCTAGAGTAAAGGTTCAAAAGTTTCAAGGTTCTTGGAGAAGCTAGAGCAAAGTGTTCAAGCTTCTTGGAGAAGCTAGAGCAAAGGTTCAAAAGGTTCAAGCTTCCTCAAGACGCCAAAACAAGGGTTCAAAAGGTTCAAGCTCCCTCAAGAAGCTAAAACGAAGGTTCAAAAGGTCCACGCTCCCTCAAGAAGCTAAAACGAAGGTTCAAAAGGTTCAAGCTCGCCCAAGAAACTAAAACGAAGGTTCAGAAGGTTCAACTTCCTCAAGAAGCTAAAACCAGGGTTCAAAAGGTTCAAGCTTCCTCGGAGAAGCTAGAGCAAAGGTTCGGAAGGTTCAAGCTTCCTCAAGAAGCTAAAACGAAGGTTCAAAAGGTTCAAGCTTCCTCAAGAAGCTAAAACGAAGGTTGAAAAGTTCAAAATTTCAAGCTTCCTCAAGAAGCCAAAACAGGGGTTCAAAAGGTTCAAGCTCCGTCAAGAGGCTAAAACGAAGGTTCAAAAGGTTCAAGCTCCCTCAAGAAGCTAAAACGAAGGTTCAAAAGGTTCAAGCTCCCTCAAGAAGCGAAAACCAAGGTTCAAAAGGTTCAAGCTCCCTCAAGAGGCTAAAACGAAGGTTCAAAAGGATCAACTCCCGCAAGAAGCTAAAACGAAGGTTCAAAAGGTTCAAGCTCCCTCAGAAACTAAAACGAAGGTTCAAAAGGTTCAATCTCCCTCAAGAAGCTAAAACGAAGGTTCAAAGGTTCAAGCTCCCTCAGAAACTAAAACGAAGGTTCAGAAGGTTCAACTTCCTCAAGAAGCTAAACCAGGGTTAAAAGGTTCAAGCTTCCTCAAAAGCTAAAACGAAGGTTCAAAAGGTTCAAGCTTCCTCAAAAGCTAAAACGAAGGTTGAAAAGTTCAAAATTTCAAGCTTCCTCAAGAAGCCAAAAGAGGGGTTCAAAAGGTTCAAGCTCCCTCAAGAGGCTAAAACGAAGGTTCAAAAGGTTCAGGCTCCCTCAAGACGCTAAAACGAAGGTTCAAAAGGTTCTGGCTCCCTCAGGAAGCTAAAACGAAGGTTCAGAAGGTCCAACTTCGTCAAGAAGCTAAAACCAGGGTTCAAAAGGTTCAAGCTCCCTCAAGAAGCTAAAACGAAGGTTCAAAAGGTCCAAGCGCCCTCAAGAAGCTAAAACCAAGGTTCAAAAGATTCAAGCTCCCTCAAGAAGCTAAAACGAAGGTTCAGAAGGTTTAACTTCCTCAAGAAGCTAAAATAAGGGTTCAAAAGGTTCAACCTTTCTCAAGAAGCTAAAACGATGGTTCAAAAGGTTCTAGCTGTCCAAAAATCATGCCAAACGGAGAAAGTTAAGCGGTCCCGAACCGAGGCGCACGACCGACGGCTCCGAAAACTGGAAAATGGTCTCCAAACGGGAACAGTGGTCTACGACCACGGAAAGTAGCCTACGGCCACTGAGAGATGGTCTACGAAACCTCTCCCCCCCTTCGGGGAGTGAAAACAGAACCTGGTTCGCAAATCGAGGCAAAGCACAAAAGAATCCCGAGATCCGGAGGTAAGGCTCTCAGCCGAAACTCCGTAACCTCAGAACGAGCACAACATGCGCAATCACCGGTGGTGTTAAAGGCCAGGAACAAACACCCTCTCTAAGCCTAGAATGTAGAGATATAGAGAGATATATGTGCTTTTCCTTAGACAAATTTTTTTCAACCTCTCTAAAGGAGAGGGAGGCCCTCTCTTATAGAGAAACAAGAGGGTTCAAGCTTCTTGGAGAAGCTAGAGCAAAAGGTTCAGGCTTCTTAGAGAAGCTAGAGCAAAGGTTCAAAAGTTTCAAGCTTCTTGGAGAAGCTAGAGCAAAGGGTTCAAGCTTCTTGGAGAAGCTAGAGCAAAGGTTCAAAAGGTTCACGCTTCCTCAAGAAGCTAAAACGAAGGTTCAAAAGGTTCAAGCTTCCTCAAGAAGCCAAAACAAGGGTTCAGACGGTTCAAGCTCCCTCAAGAAGCTAAAACGAAGGTTAAAAAGGTTCAAGCTCCCTCAAGAAGCTAAAACGAAGGTTCAAAAGGTTCAAGCTCCCTCAGGAAACTAAAATGAAGGTTCAGAAGGTTTAACTTCCTTAAGAAGCTAAAACCAGGGTTCAAAAGGTTCAAGCTTCCTCGGAGAAGCTAGGGCAAAGGTTCAGAAGGTTCAAGCTTCCTCAAGAAGCTAAAACGAAGGTTCAAAAGGTTCAAGCTTCCTCAATAAGCTAAAATGAAGGTTGAAAAGTTCAAAATTTCAAGCTTCCTCAAGAAGCCAAAACAGGGGTTCAAAAGGTTCAAGCTCCCTCAAGAGGCTAAAACGAAGGTTCAAAAGGTTCAAGCTCCCTCAAGAGGCTAAAACGAAGGTTCAAAAGGTTCAAGCTCCCTCAGGAAGCTAAAACGAAGGTTCAAAAGGTTCAAGCTCCCTCAGGAAACTAAAACGAAGGTTCAAAAGGTTCAAGCTCCCTCAAGAAGCTAAAACGAAAGTTCAAAAGGTTCAAGCTCCCTCAGGAAACTAAAACGAAGGTTCAGAAGGTTCAATGTAGCGACCCTAATTTTCTTTAGTCATTATTTATTATTATTATGGTTATTATTATCTTATTTTATTTTTGACTTTATTAATTGTGTGGTCACATGAGAGTTAATGTAATATTTAATGGATTTAATGTTGTAATTATTAATTGTGTGGTTATATGATAATTAAATGTGTTGTGTTGTTAATTTAATGTGGTATTTAATTAATTTAATGTGATAGGTAAATATTATATAATTCGAATATTTTATATTTAAAAAAAAAAGATGGTACATGTATTGATTTTACAAAATCTATTTATATATGTTGTAGTTATTTATTAAATAAAATATATATTATATTATTTAGGTTGTGTTTATATTATATTTATTATATAATGTAAAAGTGATTAGGTTAAAGTAAATGATACAAATAAAAGGGCAGCAGCCGCGCATGGAGGGAGAGCCGAGAGAGAGAGAAGAGAGAGAGAAGAGAATCAAAGAGTGCTCTGTGAGTGTGTGCCGTGAGAGTGAGGAAGAGTTTGTGTGTGTGTTATGTGCCGTGGGAGTTAGAAAAGAAAAGAAAAAGAAAAGTAAAGAAAAAGAAGGGTTTTGGGTTTACTTTGGTGGTTCAATTATCTCTTGGTCTTGCTTCAATCTTCAAAAATAATTATGAGTACAAACCCTATTTTCCTTGATTATGTTTGATTCGTTAGTTATTTATTTATTTATTTTATTAGGTTGATGTGATTTGATATTTTTGTATGTGTTAGAGGATGAATTAACTTAATTATTTTGATTAGTGTCTATGAGATGTTTAGGGTTTTTTAGATAAGTGATTAATTTTATTTAATTTGATTAGTGGAACGTGTGAAATTTAGGGTTCTCAGATGATTGATTTATTTTAATTAATTTGATTAGTGATATATATAAGGTTTAGGGTGTTTAAATGATTATTGATTTTATTACTTTTTTTTAGATGATTGATTAATCTAATTATTTTGATTAGTGTATATGCGATATTTAGAGTTCTTAGATGATTAATTTATTTTAATTAATTTGATTAGTGGTACGTGCAAGGTTTAGGGTTCTTAGAGGTTTGATTAATCTTAATTAATTTGATTAGTGATATGTGCAAGGTTTAGGGTTCTTAGATGATTAATTTATTTTAATTAATTTGACTAGTGGTACGTGCAATGTTTAGAGTTCTTAGAGGTTTGATTAATTTTAATTAATTTGACTAGTGGTACGTGCAAGGTTTAGGGTTCTTAGATGAGTGATTAATTTTAATTAATTTGATTAGTGGTACGTGTAAGGTTTAAGATTTTTTTTAGATAATTAATTGATCGTAATTATTTTAATTAGTTGGGTATGTAAGGTTTGGAATTTTTTTGATGATTGATTAATTTTAATTATGTTGATTAGACGTATATGTAAGGTATAGGATTTTTAGATGATTAATTGATTGTAGTAATTTTAATTAGTTGGGTATGTAAGGTTTGGGATTTTTTTTTAGATGATTGATTAATTTTAATTATGTTGATTAGATGTATAGGTAAGGTTTAAGATTTTTTAGATAATTAATTGATCATAATTATTTTGATTAGTTGGGTATGTAAGGTTTGGGATTTTTAGATGATTGATTAATTTTAATTATGTTGATTAGATGTATAGGTAAGGTTTAAGATTTTTAGATAATTAATTGATCGTAATTATTTTGATTAGTTGGGTATGTAAGGTTTAGAATTTTTAGATGATTGACTGATTTTTAATTATTTTGATTAGACGTGTATGTAAGGTTTAGAGTTTTTGGATGATCGTTTGATTTTAATTATTTGAATTAGTTGAGTATGTAAGGTTTAGGGTTTTATTTTGGGTGACTTTATTAATTCTTTGAGTGATTTTTTTTTTTTTGATCTTCAAAAATAATTTTAAGTACAAAACCCACTTCTCTTGATTTATGTTTAATTCGTTGTATTTATTTTTATTTGTTTGATGTTAGTTTGATTTTGTTTTTACATAAAGATGATAGATTAATTTTAATTATTTTGATTAGTTGTGGATATAAGATTTAGGGTTATAGATGATAGATTGATTTTAATTATTTTGACTAGTAGTGTATGTAAAGTTTAGGGTTCTTAGATAAGTGATTGATTTTAATTACTTTGATTAGTTGTGTAGGTAAAGTTTAGGGTTTTTAGATGATTAATTAATTTTAATTATTTTTATTAGTTGTGTATGTAAGATTTAGGATTTTTAGATGATTGATTGATTTTAATTATTTTGATTAGTTGTATATGTAAAGTTTAGGATTTTTAGATGATTGATTGATTTCAATTATTTTAATTAGTTGTGTATGCAAGGTTTATTTTTTTTTATGTATTTATTTTATGGATTTAATCACACTCATAATTATATGAAATTGGAATAAACTTAGAATCCATAGATATTGGTTAGAGGATGGATTGGTTTGTTGTTGGTATTTATTTATTTGATGTTGGTTTGATTTTGTATTTGCATGTAGATGATGGATTGATTTCATTATTTGGTTAGATGTATATGTAATGATCATGTTTTTTATATGTATTTATTTTATGATTATAATCACACTCCCGAATATATGAAACTAAAATTAATTAGAACCCGTAGATAAATTCCTTATACTCCACCATGACTCCATGGATTGTTATTTTATTTGAGTGATGGTGAGAAAGAGTGTATAAAAAAAAGGTGAGGATTATGAGAGTTGTTTGATGCCTTATGCCCGGTATTGTTATATTTGTCTCATGATGTCGATGAGATGTTTATATATATTGTTGCCTCGTTCTCATGAGTAGACGAGTGCTTTGATTTGCGCGCGTACGTATATGCTAACCATCCGAGGAGTGTGAGTCAAACTCGGGACGATATCCCCGTGCAAGTTTGGCTTCGGAGTGGGTTAGGTATACGGGAGGCACATGGGATATATGTGTAGGCCAGAAGGGAGGGCCGAAGTGGTGGAGTCAAGGTACAAAGAATTAATTATAACTTGTATGTTAGTTCGAATTGTCTTAATTGAGTTAAGGTACAAAGTAGTAATTATGAACGTATATGTATAGTTCGAATTATATTGATTGAGTTAAGGTGCAAAGAATTTAATTATGAGTTTATTTCTATAGTGTGAATTGTGTTGATTTGTTCATGTTGAAAAATAGTAATCGACCTCTATAAATTATGAAATTTGAGCAGAGGCATGTATACGTGATTTTGGACAACTTTTGTGTTGTAGCTTTTTATTAAAAAGATCGATTAGAACTTATAATCGGATGACCTTGGTTATTGTCGGTTTGATTCATTTTGGTAATGCAGATTTTATAGGCTGTTTTAACCCACGAAACGAGCTTATTTTTATGGGTTTCGCGCAAACTGAAGTAAAACATTATTCTGCACACTTTTCATGTTTTGAAATTTTTCGAAAAAAATCATCTTAGGGCAGTTTCTCTTAATTGTTTTTAGTTTCAGATTTTTTCGATTGAATTCTGTCTAGATTTTTAAATTAAGTTTTTCTCTTAACCTGTTCAGTTTCTGTTAAATTCGTTCACGTTGTCTTTTAGGAAATTTGATTCTGTACAACTTTCGTTCTTTGAGTTTTGGTCAATTCAAATTATTTAAGCAGGAAACGCTGCATTTTTATACGTATTCAGTAATTTAATTATGATTAATTTAAACTAACATTATTTTTCTTTTGCAGGATGGTGGGTCTTACTAACTTTTTATGCAGGGCTGACCCACCATAGTTCTATTTCTATTTTGTTTATGTTATAATAAATTTATATTTCGTTGTGTACGGACAAGAAACTAAATGCCACCGTATCTCGAGAAACTACCCATTCGTCTCGATGCGGTTGGAACTACTTGTCTTGTCCTGTGATAAGAATTAAATGTATTTTTTTTGTCTGTGTCTGGTGGACACGTGGGTGTTGATTCTTGTACTCATACCAGTATACCTGTATACTGACCCGTTTTGTCTCTTGGCAACTCGGGTGCGTTCTGTTTGAGCGCAGTTGAGTTTCCTTTGCAGGATTAGTAGATGCTTTGGTGGTGACAAGAAATAACTATGATCGTAGGACATGTCGATTGGATTTCTTTTGTTTTCTCATGTTTATGGTTGTTAGTAGTTTATGTATTTTTATTTTCTTTTATGACCTTAGTATTTTGAAAATTTGGCATGGGTTGTAACCTTACATTATTTAAGTTGTTTTGAAGTATTTATTGTTACTTTAACGTTGGAGGTATTATGTAGTTTATGAAATTATGGTGCATGGCATGATTGGTGTTTTGTTAATTACCTTACTGAGACTAGAATGTTTAGATTTTTGTTTCACCCCTAGGATTTGGATGATGGAATATTGATTGGGGTTTAGTCCTAAGTTAATATTTAATTGTCCAAATTTTGGGGCGTGACATTCAAGTTCCTCAAGAAGCTAAAACCAGGTTTCAAAAGGTTCAAGCTTCCTCAAAATGCTAAAACGAAGGTTCAAAAGGTTCAAGCTTCCTCAAGAAGCTAAAACGAAGGTTGAAAAGTTCAAAATTTCAAGCTTCCTCAAGAAGCCAAAACAGGGGTTCAAAAGGTTCAAGCTCCCTCAAGAGGCTAAACGAAGGTTCAAAAGGTTCAAGCTCCCTCAAGAAGCTAAAACGAAGGTTCAAAAGGTTCAGGCTCCCTCAGGAAGCTAAAACGAAGGTTCAGAAGGTTCAACTTCGTCAAGAAGCTAAAACCAGGGTTAAAAAGGTTGAAGCTCTCTCAAGAAGCTAAAACGAAGGTTGAAAAGGTCCAAGCGCCCTCAAGAAGCTAAAACCAAGGTTCAAAAGGTTCAAGCTCCCTCAAGAAGCTAAAACGAAGGTTCAGAAGGTTTAACTTCTTCCTCAAGAAGCTAAAATAAGGGTTCAAAAGGTTCAAGCTTCCTCAAGAAGCTAAAACGAAGGTTCAAAAGGTTCAAGCTGTCCAAAAACCGTGCGAAACGGAAAAGTTAAGCGGTCCCGAACCGAGGCGCACGACCGACGGCTCCGAAAATCGGAAAATGGTCTCCAAACGGGAACAGTGGTCTACGACCACGACAAGTAGCCTACGGCCACTGAGAGATGGTCTACGAAACCTCTCCCTCCCTTCGGGGAGAGAAAACAGAACCTGGTTCGCAAATCGAGGCAAAGCACAAAAGAGTCCCGAGGTCCGGAGGTAAGGCTCTCAGCCGAAACTCCGTAACCTCAGAACGAGCACAACATGCGCAATCACCGGTGGTGTTAAAGGCCAAGAACAAACACCCTCTCTAAGCCTAGAATGTAGAGATATAGAGAGATATATGTGCTTTTCCTTAGACAAATTTTTTTCAACCTCTCTAAAGGAGAGGGAGGCCCTCTCTTATAGAGAAACAAGAGGGTTCAAGCTTCTTCGAGAAGCTAGAGCAAAAGGTTCAAGCTTCTTAGAGAAGCTAGAGCAAAGGTTCAAAAGTTTCAAGCTTCTAGGAGAAGCTAGAGCAAAGGGTTCAAGCTTCTTGGAGAAGCTGGAGCAAAGGTTCAAAAGGTTCAAGCTTCCTCAAGAAGAAAAAACGAAGGTTCAAAAGGTTCAAGCTTCCTCAAGAAGCCAAAACAAGGGTTCAAAAGGTTCAAGCTCCCTCAAGAAGCTAAAACGAACGTTCAAAAGGTTCAAGCTCCCTCAAGAAGCTAAAACGAAGGTTCAAAAGGTTCAAGCTCCCTCAGGAAACTAAAATGAAAGTTCAGAAGGTTCAACTTCCTCAAGAAGCTAAAACCAGGGTTCAAAAGGTTCAAGCTTCCTCGGAGAAGCTAGAGCAAAGGTTCGGAAGGTTCAAGCTTCCTCAAGAAGCTAAAACGAAGGTTGAAAAGGTTCAAGCTTCCTCAAGAAGCTAAAACGAACGTTGAAAAGTTCAAAATTTCAAAGCTTCCTCAAGAAGCCAAAACAGGGGTTCAAAAGGTTCAAGCTCCCTCAAGAGGCTAAAACGAAGGTTCAAAAGGTTCAAGCTCCCTCAAGAATCTAAAACGAAGGTTCAAAAGGTTCAAGCTCTCTCAGGAAACTAAAACGAAGGTTCAAAAGGTTCAAGCTCCCTCAAGAAGCTAAAACGAAGGTTCAAAAGGTTCAAGCTCCCTCAGGAAAGTAAAACGAAGGCTCAGAAGGTTCAACTTCCTCAAGAAGCTAAAACCAGGGTTAAAAGGTTAAAGCTTCCTCAAAAAGCTAAAACGAAGGTTCAAAAGGTTCAAGCTTCCTCAAGAAGCTAAAACGAAGGTTGAAAGTTCAAAATTTCAAGCTTCCTCAAGAAGCCAAAACAGGGGTTCAAAAGGTTCAAGCTCCCTCAAGAGGCTAAAACGAAGGTTCAAAAGGTTCAAGCTCCCTCAAGAAGCTAAAACGAAGGTTCAGAAGGTTCAACTTCGTCAAGAAGCTAAAACCAGGGTTCAAAAGGTTCAAGCTCCCTCAAGAAGCTAAAACGAAGGTTCAAAAGGTCCAAGCGCCCTCAAGAAGCTAAAACGAAGGTTCAAAAGGTTCAAGCTCCCTCAAGAAGCTAAAACGAAGGTTCAGAAGGTTTAACTTCCTCAAGAAGCTAAAATAAGGGTTCAAAAGGTTCAAGCTTCCTCAAGAAGCTAAAACGAAGGTCCAAAATGTTCAAGCTGTCCAAAAACCGTGCCAAACGGAGAAAGTTAAGCGGTCCCGAACCGAGGCGCACGACCGACGGCTTCGAAAACCGGAAAATGGTCTCCAAACGGGAAGAGTGGTCTACGACCACGAAAAGTAGCCTTCAGCCACTGAGAGATGGTCTACGAAACCTCTCCCTCCCTTCGGGGAGAGAAAACACAAAAGAGTCCCGAGGTCTAGAGGAAAAGCACAAAAGAGTCTCGAGGTCCGGAGGTAAGGCTCTCAGCCGAAACTCCGTAACCTCAGAACAAGCACAACATGCGCAATCACCGGTGGTGTTAAAGGCCAGGAACAAACACCCTCTCTAAGCCTAGAATGTAGAGATATAGAGAGATATATGTGCTTTTCCTTAGACAAATTTTTTTCAACCTCTCTAAAGGAGACGGAGGCCCTCTCTTATAGAGAAACAAGAGGGTTCAAGCTTCTTGGAGAAGCTAGAGCAAAAGGTTCAAGCCTCTTAGAGAAGCTAGAGCAAAGGTTCAAAAGTTTCAAGCTTCTTGGGGAAGCTAGAGCAAAGGGTTCAAGCTTCTTGGAGAAGCTAGAGCAAAGGTTCAAAAGGTTCAAGCTTCCTCAAGAAGCTAAAACGAAGGTTCAAAAGGTTCAAGCTTCCTCAAGAAGCCAAAACAAGGGTTCAAACGGTTCAAGCTCCCTCACGAAGCTAAAACGAAGGTTAAAAAGGTTCAAGCTCCCTCAAGAAGCTAAAACGAAGGTTCAAAAGGTTCGAGCTCCCTCAGGAAACTAAAATGAAGGTTCAGAAGGTTCAACTTCCTTAAGAAGCTAAAACCAGGGTTCAAAAGGTTCAAGCTTCCTCGGAGAAGCTAGAGCAAAGGTTCAGAAGGTTCAAGCTTCCTCAAGAAGCTAAAACGAAGGTTCAAAAGGTTCAAGCTTCCTCAAGAAGCTAAAACGAAGGTTGAAAAGTTCAAAATTTCAAGCTTCCTCAAGAAGCCAAAACAGGGGTTCAAAAGGTTCAAGCTCCCTCAAGAGGCTAAAACGAAGGTTCAAAAGGTTCAAGCTCCCTCAGGAAGCTAAAACGAAGGTTCAAAAGGTTCAAGCTCCCTCAGGAAACTAAAACGAAGGTTCAAAAGGTTCAAGCTCCCTCAAGAAGCTAAAACGAAGGTTCAAAAGGTTCAAGCTCCCTCAGGAAACTAAAACGAAGGTTCAGAAGGTTCAATGTAGCGACCCTAATTTTCTTAAGTTATTTATTTATTATTATGATTATTATTATCTTATTTTATTTTTGGCTTTATTACTTGTGTGGTCACATGAAAATTTAATGTGGTATTTAATAAATTTAATGTGGCAATTAATAAATTTAATGTGTTATTCAATTAATCCACACACACACATATATATATATATATATATATATACATATTTGTTATAAAAAAAGAGATGTTATATATATATATATTTAATCTTATATTTATATATATATAATATGATATGTAATCAGTTAGGTTTAGGAGTTGGTAAGAAAATAAAGAATAGAAAAGTGAATCCAACAGGAGGCAGCCGTGAGTCAGTGCTGAGAGAGAGAGAGAGAGAGAGAGAGAGAGATTGATTGATCATCAAGAAAAAGAGAAGGTCTGCGGCAGTGGGGAGAATGAAAAAAAAAAAAAAAGAAGAAGGAAAAAGAAAGAAAAAAGAAAAAAAAAGATTAGGGTTTTGTTTTGGTGGCTCTATCAGTTCTTCAAATAATTCTTTGATCTTCAAAAAAAAAATATTGTGAGTACAAACCCTACTTCCCTTGATTTATGTTTAATTCGTTATTTTATTTATTTATTTATTTTTATTTGTTTGATGTTAGTTTGATTTTGTTTTTACCTAAAATGTTAGATTAATTTTAATTATTTTGATTAGTTGTAGATGTAAGATTTAGGGTTTATAGATGAATAATTGATTTTAATTATTTTGTTTAGTTGTGTATGTTAGGTTTAGGGTTTTTAGTTGATTTGACTAGTTGCTACCTTAATGTTGAGGTATTTGTTAGTTATAAATTTATGTGAATGGTTTGGTTGGCGTTTTAGTTTTTTTTTTTTTTTTTTTTTTAATCCCTAGGATTTGGATGATGGAATATTAATTGGGGTTTAGTCCTAATTTAATATTTAATTGTCCAAATTTTGGGCGTGGGGTTCAAGTCCCAGGCAATACAAAAGAATTATTTTATTTTATTTTATTTTTTGTTTCACCCCTAGGATTTGGATGATGGAATATTAATTGGGGTTTAGTCCTAATTTAATATTTAATTGTCCAAATTTTGGGGCGTGACAGTTTGGTATCAGAGCTCTAGGTTACCCTAGACTTGTGCGAGTTTAGGTGATCCTCGGATTGTGGAAACATGGGTTAGCTGGTTTAGTTTGTTGGTAGAATTTATTCTAAGTGTTTATGAACGAATTCTTTTTTGTTTGTTTGACTTGAAGGTGATGGCTGGAAGGTAACCTTAATTTTTTTTTTTTTTTTTAAAGAACCCATTAGAGTACTTTTTGATATTGGTGAATCTTATCCTTTCATATCTAGACAGTTTGTAGAAAGAGAACACCTTGTAACTATCTCCTTGTCTAGACCTATTTGCGTTGAGACCCTTTTGAAAGGGGCAGTTACTCTTTATGAGATGTGTAAAGATTTTGAGATTGACTTTGCGGGCAAAGTCTTGTATGCGGACCTAATTGTTTTAGGGTTTGAGGGGTTTACAATTATTTTGGGTATGGCTTAGCTGCGAAAATACTTTGTGACTCTAGATTGTGTTGGAAGGACTGTAAATATAGATATTCTCGGTATGCCACGGCTTACCCACACTTCTAGCGATGGAGAAGAGTCGGTGATGACGAGTTTTCTGTGCTCGATAGAAATCCCTAAGCAGGATATTAGTGAGGTAGATGTGGTGCGTGAGTTTGAGGATGTATTTCAAGAGATACCTGGACCTCCACGCCGACGGGTAGTAGAATTTCGCATTGACCTAGTGCCGGGAACTGCACCGATTTCTAAGGCGGCATATAGAATGGTGCCTAAGGAGCTTAAGGAGATGAAAAAGCAGCTGGAAGAGATGCTTCAGAAAGGGTTTATTCGTTCAAGTAACTCCTTGTGGGGAGCACCTGCGATCTTTGTCTCCAAGAAAGATGGCACTCTCCGTATGTGCATAGATTACAGAGAGTTGAACAAGGTGACTATCAAGAACAAGTATCCGCTACCTAGAATTGTTGACTTGTTTGATCAGTTGAAGGGAGTAGCCATGTTCTCTCAATTTGATCTCAGAACGGGTTATCATCAGATGGGTGTATCAGAGGAAAGTATACCGCTTACTGCTTTTCGGACCCGATATGGGTTGTACGAATTTCCTTTAATGCCTTTTGGTTGGACCAATGCTCCTGCCTATTTCATGGACTTGATTAACAGAATTTTTCAACCGTATCTAGATAAGTTTGTGATTATCTTTATAGATGATATCCTGGTATATTCTAAGAATGAGGAGGAACACAGAGAACACTTGAAAGTTGTATTGCAGACCTTGAGGGAGCAACAGTTATACGCTAACAGTTCAGTACTGTCACTTTTGGGAGAAAGAAGTTCAATTCTTGGGGGCATGTTGATCCAATCAAGGGATAGCGGTAGATCCTGAGAAAGTTGTTGCGGTCAAAGACTGGAAGCAGCCCACGAACCCTACAGAGGTGAGAAGTTTTTTAGGACTAGCCGGTTATTACAGAAGATTTATAGAGAAGTTTTCCACTATTGCAGCACCCATGACCAAGTTGACCCGCAAGAATGTGAAGTTCATATGGACAGATGATTGTGAGAAAGCTTTCCAGGAGTTAAAGCAGCGGTTGACTACAGCACCGGTGTTAACTATATCGGTACAAGGGGGAAAGTTAGTAGTGTTTACTGATGCGAGTGGAACTGGGTTGAGATGTGTATTGATGCAGTATCAGAAGGTTGTATTTTATGCTTCTCGACAGCTAAAACCTCATGAGAGACGATACCCTACTCATGACTTAGAGTTGGCAGCGGTTGTTTTTGCATTGAAAGTGTGGCGACACTACTTGTTTGGGGAGCATTTTGAGTTGTACACAGATCACAAGAGCCTCAAATATCTCTTTTCTCAAAAAGAGTTGAACATGAGGCAACAGAGGTGGGTTGAATTCGTCAGTAGTTATGATTTCGAGATCCTTTACCACCTGGGAAAAGGAAATGTGGTCGCAGATGCACTTAGTCGACAACATGGGATTATAGCTTCTTTGATGATTCAAGAATGGGAGTCATTGGAGTTAATTTTGATGCATGATGTTCAACCAATAGAATGTGCGGAGAAGGCATACATTGGTAGTTTGACCGTGCAGCCGACGTTACTGGGTAAAGTTCGTCAGATGCAGAATTTAGATGGATTTCTCATTAGCAAGCTCAATGACCTTGTAGTGGATTTGATCGATGATTGTCCTACTGATTGGTCTGTGGACTCAGATGGGGGATTGCGATTCAAGGGCAGGTTGTGTGTACCTAATATTGTTGAATTGAGGAAAGAGATTATGGATGATGCCCATAGGTCCCGATATACCATTCACCCTGGTGGGACTAAGATGTATCATGACCTGAAGAGAACGTTTTGGTGGGAAGGTATGAAGAAGGACGTAGGAGAGTATGTTTCTCGATGTTATGTGCCAACAGGTTAAGGCAGAGCATCAACGACCGTTTGACTGTTGCAGCCTTGAGATCCCTACTGGGAAGGGAGTGCATCTCTATGGATTTCGTAGATGGATTGCCGCGGTCTAAGCGAGGCAATGAATCTATTTGGGTGATAGTGGATCGACTCACACAAGTCTGCTCATTTTTTCCTATCAGTGTTCACCGAACTGCGGCTAAAACTATCTAGGCTATATATTCGGGAGGTGGTGCCGACTTCAGGTGCACCCGTTTCTATAGTTTCGATCGTGATCTGTTGTTGTGGCAGAGTTTTGGGAGAGTTTCAGCATGCTTTGGGTGCTAGGTTAGACTTGAGCAAGGCTATATCATCCCCAGACAGGACGATGGGCAAACTGAGCGGGTAAAAATAAGATCTTGGAGGATATGTTGAGAGCTTGTGTCCTCGATCTTGGTAGTAGTTGGGAAAAGAACCACTTGCCATTGGTGGAGTTTGCTTATAATAATAAGCTATCACTCCAGTATCGGGATGGCACGTTTTGAGGTTTGTATGGGAGGCAATGTCGATCACCTGCTTGTGGATGGAGGTAGGAGATGCGCCGTTGTTAGGGCCAGAGTTGGTGAGAGAGACTACGGAGAAGGTAAATATTATTCGGGACGTATTAAGACTGCACAGAGTCGTCAGAAGAGTTACGCTGATAGAAAACGTAAGGGGTTGAGTTGAATTTGGAGATTTTGTGCTTTTGAGGTCTCGCCGATGAAGGGTATTATGCGGTTTGGAAAGAAGGGAAAGTTAGCACCTAGATTTGTGGGACCATATGAGATCATTGAGAGGATTGGTAATGTGGCTTACAAATTAGCTCTACCACCTGCTTTAGCTTTGATTCACAATGTGTTCCATGTATCTTTATTGCGGAAGTGTGTGCAAGACCCATCCCAAGTAGTAACACCAGAAGTGTTGGAGATTAGTGATGATCTAACGTATGTGGTGCGACCGGTTACTATTTTAGATCGGGATGTAAAGCAGTTGCGGCGCAAGAAAGTGAACTTGGTGAAAGTGCAATGGAGTGAAGATGAGAACGACATTACCTGGGAGTTAGAAGGGAAAGTTCGACGTATGCACCATGAACTTTTTGCTTAGTACCCTCTCCTATCGAATCTCGGGATGAGATTCTTTTGAGGTGTGTATATTGTAGCGACCCTAATTTTCTTAAGTTATTTATTTATTATTATGATTATTATTATCTTATTTTATTTTTGGCTTTATTACTTGTGTGGTCACATGAAAATTTAATGTGGTATTTAATAAATTTAATGTGGCAATTAATAAATTTAATGTGTTATTCAATTAATCCACACACACACACACACATATATATATATATATATATACATATTTGTTAAAAAAAAGAGATGTTATATATATAATATATATTAATCTTATATTTATATATATATATAATATGATATGTAATCAATTAGGTTTAGGAGTTGGTAAGAAAATAAAGAATAGAAAAGTGAATCCAAGAGGAGGCAGCCGTGAGTCAGTGCTGAGAGAGAGAGAGAGATTGATTGATCATCAAGAAAAAGAGAAGGTCTGCGGCAGTGGGGAGAATGAAAAAAAAAAAGAAGAAGGAAAAAGAAAGAAAAAAGAAAAAAAAAAGATTAGGGCTTTGTTTTGGTGGCTCTATCAGTTCTTCAAATAATTCTTTGATCTTCAAAAAAAAAATATTGTGAGTACAAACCCTACTTCCCTTGATTTATGTTTAATTCGTTGTTTTTATTTATTTATTTATTTTTATTTGTTTGATGTTAGTTTGATTTTGTTTTTACCTAAAGATGTTAGATTAATTTTAATTATTTTGATTAGTTGTAGATGTAAGATTTAGGGTTTATAGATGAATAATTGATTTTAATTATTTTGTTTAGTTGTGTATGTTAGGTTTAGGGTTTTTAGTTGATTGATTGATTTTGATTATTTTGATTAGTTGGGTATGTCAAATTTAGGGTTTTTATATGGATTTATTTTATTGTTGTAATCACACTCATGGTTATATGAAATTGAAATAAACTTAGAATCCATAGATATTGGTTAGATAATGAATTGATTCGTTGTTTTTATTTATTTGGTTAGTTGGGTATGCAATGGTTAGGGTTTTTGTATATATTTATTTTGTGGACGTAATCACACTCATGAATCTATGAAATTAAAATTAATTAAGAATCTATAGATAAATTCCTTATACTCCACCATGACTCCATGGATTGTTGTTTTATTTGAGTGATGGTGAGAAAGAGTGTATAAAAAAAGTGAGGATTATGAGATTTATTTGAATGCCTTAGGCTCGGCATTGTTATGTTTATTCTCATGTGTGAGATGTTGTGTATATATATATTGTTGCCTCGTTCTCATGAGTAGACGAGTGCTTTGATTTGCGCGCGTACGTATATGCTAACCATCCGGGAAGTGTGAGTCAAACTCGGGACGATATCCCCGTGCAAGTTTGGCTTCGGAGCGGTGTTAGGTATACGGGAGGCACATGGGATATATGTGTAGGCTAGAAGGGGAGGGCCGAAGTGGTGGAGTTAAAGTACAAAGAATTTAATTATGAGTTTATTTCTATAGTGTGAATTGTGTTGATTTGTTCATGTTGAAAAATAGTAATCGACCTCAATAAATTATGAAATTTGAGCAGAGGCATGTATACGTGATTTTGGACAACTTTTGTGTTGTAGCTTTTTATTAAAAAGATCGATTAGAACTTATAATCGGATGACCTTGGTTATTGTCGGTTTGATTCATTTTGATAATGCAGATTTTATAGGCTGTTTTAACCCACGAAACGAGTTTATTTTTATTGGTTTCCCATAAACTGAAGTAAAACATTATTCTGCACACTTTTCATGTTTTGAACTTTTTTGAAAAAAATCATCTTAGGGCAGTTTCTGTTCTTTTTTTTTAGTTTCAGATTTTTTTCGATTGAATTCTATCTAGATTTTTAAATCAAGTTTTTCTCTTAACCTGTTCAGTTTCTGTTAAATTCGTTCGCGTTGTCTTTTAGGAAATTTGATTCTGTACAACTTTCGTTCTTTGAGTTTTGGTCAATGAAAAATTATTTAAGCAGAAAACGGTGCATTTTTATACGTATTCAGCAAGTTACATATGATTAATTTATACTAACATTATTTTTCTTTTGCAGGATGGTAAGTCTTACTAACTTTTTATGCAGGGCTGACCCACCATAGTTCTATTTCTATTTTGTTTATGTTATAATAAATTTATATTTCGTTGTGTACGGACAAGAAACTAAATGCCACCGTATCTCGGGAAACTACACATTCGTCTCGATGCGGTTGGAACTACTTGTCTTGTCCCGTGATAAGAATTAAATGTATTTTTGTCTGTGTCTGGTGGACATGTGGGTGTTAAATCTTGTACTCATACCAGTATACCTGAATACTTACCCGTTTTGTCTCTTGGCAACTCGGGTGCGTTCTGTTTGAGTGCAGCCGAGCTTCCTTTGCAGGATTAGTAGAGGCATTGGTGGTGACAAGAAATAATTGTGATCATAGGACATGTCGTTTGGAGTTCTTTTATTTTTCTTGAGCTTAGGGTTGATACTAATTTATGTATTTATTATTATTATTTTTTAATGACTTTAGTATTGGAATAATTTGGCATGGTTTGTAACCGTACTTTATTTAAGTTGATATGACTAGTTGCTGCCTTAATGTTGAGGTATTTGTTAGTTATGAATTTATGGTGAATGGTTTGGTTGGCGTTTTAGTTTTTTTTTTTTTTTTTTTTTGTTTCACCCCTAGGATTTGGATGATGAAATATTAATTGGGGTTTAGTCCTAATTTAATATTTAATTGTCCAAATTTGGGGGCGTGACATTCAACTTCCTCAAGAAGCTAAAACCAGGGTTCAAAAGGTTCAAGCTTCCTCAAAAAGCTAAAACGAAGGTTCAAAAGGTTCAAGCTTCCTCAAGAAGCTAAAACGAAGGTTGAAAAGTTCAAAATTTCAAGCTTCCTCAAGAAGCCAAAACAGGGGTTCAAAAGGTTCAAGCTCCATCAAGAGGCTAAAACGAAGGTTCAAAAGGTTCAAGCTCCCTCAAGAAGCTAAAACAAAGGTTCAAAAGGTTCAGGCTCCCTCAGGAAGCTAAAACAAAGGTTCAGAAGGTTCAACTTCGTCAAGAAGCTAAAACCAGGGTTAAAAAGGTTGAAGCTCCCTCAAGAAGCTAAAACGAAGGTTCAAAAGGTCCAAGCGCCCTCAAGAAGCTAAAACCAAGGTTCAAAAGGTTCAAGCTCGCTCAAGAAGCTAAAACGAAGGTTCAGAAGGTTTAACTTCCTCAAGAAGCTAAATAAGGGTTCAAAGGTTCAAGCTTCCTCAAGAAGCTAAAACGAAGGTTCAAAAGGTTCAAGCTGTCCAAAAACCGTGCGAAACGGAGAAAGTTAAGCGGTCCCGAACCGAGGCGCACGACCGACGGCTCCGAAAATCGGAAAATGGTCTCCAAACGGGAACAGTGGTCTACGACCACGAAAAGTAGCCTACGGCCACTGAGAGATGGTCTACGAAACCACTCCCTCCCTTCGGGGAGAGAAAACAGAACCTGGTTCGCAAATCGAGGCAAAGCACAAAAGAGTCCCGAGGTCCGGACGTAAGGCTCTCAGCCGAAAGTCCGTAACCTCAGAACGAGCACAACATGCGCAATCACCGGGGGTGTTAAAGGCCAAGAACAAACACCCTCTCTAAGCCTAGAATGTAGAGATATAGAGAGATATATGTGCTTTTCCTTAAACAAATTTTTTTCAACCTCTCTAAAGGAGAGGGAGGCCCTCTCTTATAGAGAAACAAGAGGGTTCAAGCTTCTTGGAGAAGCTAGAGCAAAAGGTTCAAGCTTCTTAGAGAAGCTAGAGCAAAGGTTCAAAAGTTTCAAGCTTCTTGGAGAAGCTAGAGCAAAGGGTTCAAGCTTCTTGGAGAAGCTAGAGCAAAGGTTCAAAAGGTTCAAGCTTCCTCAAGAAGCTAAAACGAAGGTTCAAAAGGTTCAAGCTTCCTCAAGAAGCGAAAACGAAGGTTCAAAAGGTTCAAGCTTCCTCAAGAAGCCAAAACAAGGGTTCAAAAGGTTCAAGCTCCCTCAAGAAGCTAAAACGAAGGTTCAAAAGGTTCAAGCTCCCTCAAGAAGCTAAAACGAAGGTTCAAAAGGTTCAAGCTCCCTCAGGAAACTAAAACGAAGGTTCAGAAGGTTCAACTTCCTCAAGAAGCTAAAACCAGGGTTCAAAAGGTTCAAGCTTCCTCGGAGAAGCTAGAGCAAAGGTTCAAAAGGTTCAAGCTTCCTCAAGAAGCTAAAACGAAGGTTCAAAAGGTTCAAGCTTCCTCAAGAAGCTAAAACGAAGGTTGAAAAGTTCAAAATTTCAAGCTCCCTCAAGAGGCTAAAACGAAGGTTCAAAAGGTTCAAGCTCCCTCAAGAAGCTAAAACGAAGGTTCAAAAGGTTCAAGCTCCCTCAGGAAACTAAAACGAAGGTTCAAAAGGTTCAAGCTCCCTCAAGAAGCTAAAACGAAGGTTCAAAAGGTTCAAGCTCCTCAGGAAACTAAAACGAAGGTTCAGAAGGTTCAACTTCCTCAAGAAGCTAAAACCAGGGTTCAAAAGGTTCAAGCTTCCTCAAGAAGCTAAAACGAAGGTTCAAAAGTTCAAGCTTCCTCAAGAAGCCAAAACAGGGTTCAAAAGGTTCAAGCTCCCTCAAGAGGCTAAACGAAGGTTCAAAAGGTTCAAGCTCCCTCAAGAAGCTAAAACGAAGGTTCAAAAGGTTCAGGCTCCCTCAGGAAGCTAAAACCAAGGTTCAGAAGGTTCAACTTCGTCAAGAAGCTAAAACCAGGGTTCAAAAGGTTCAAGCTCCCTCAAGAAGCTAAAACGAAGGTTCAAAAGGTCCAAGCGCCCTCAAGAAGCTAAAACCAAGGTTCAAAAGGTTCAAGCTCCCTCAAGAAGCTAAAACGAAGGTTCAGAAGGTTTAACTTCCTCAAGAAGCTAAAATAAGGGTTCAAAAGGTTCAAGCTTCCTCAAGAAGCTAAAACGAAGGTTCAAAAGGTTCAAGCTGTCCAAAAACCGTGCCAAACGGGGAAAGTTAAGCGGTCCCGAACCGAGGCGCACGACCGACGGCTCCGAAAACCGGAAAATGGTCTCCAAACGGGAACAGTGGTCTACGACCACGAAAAGTAGCCTACGGCCACTGAGAGATGGTCTACGAAACCTCTCCCTCCCTTCGGGAGAGAAAACAAAGATCCGATCGAGGAAAAGCACAAAAGAGTCCGAGGTCCGGAGGTAAGGCTCTCAGCCGAAACTCCGTAACCTCAGAACGAGCACAACATGCGCAATCACCGGTGGTGTTAAAGGCCAAGAACAAACACCCTCTCTAAGCCTAGAATGTAGAGATATAGAGAGATATATGTGCTTTTCCTTAGACAAATTTTTTTCAACCTCTCTAAAGGAGAGGGAGGCCCTCTCTTATAGAGAAACAAGAGGGTTCAAGCTTCTTGGAGAAGCTAGAGCAAAAGGTTCAAGCTTCTTAGAGAAGCTAGAGCAAAGGTTCAAAAGTTTCAAGCTTCTTGGAGAAGCTAGAGCAAAGGGTTCAAGCTTCTTGGAGAAGCTAGAGCAAAGGTTCAAAAGGTTCAAGCTTCCTCAAGAAGCTAAAACGAAGGTTCAAAAGGTTCAAGCTTCCTCAAGAAGCCAAAACGAAGGTTCAAAAGGTTCAAGCTCCTCAAGAAGCAAAACGAAGGTTCAAAAGGTTCAAGCTCCCTCAAGAAGCTAAAACGAAGGTTCAAAAGGTTCAAGCTCCCTCAGAAACTAAAACGAAGGTTCAGAAGGTTCAACTTCCTAAGAAGCTAAAACCGGGTTCAAAGGTTCAAGCTTCCTCGAGAAGCTAGAGCAAAGGTTCAAAAGGTTCAAGCTTCCTCAAGAAGCTAAAACGAAGGTTCAAAAGGTTCAAAATTCAAGCTTCCTCAAGAAGCTAAAACGGGTTCAAAAGGTTCAAGCTTCCTCAAGAAGCTAAAACGAAGGTTCAAAAGGTTCAAGCTCCCTCAAGAAGCAAACAGGTTCAAAAGGTTCAAGCTCCCTCAGAAGCTAAAACGAAGGTTCAAAAGGTTCAAGCTCCCTCAGAAACTAAAACGAAGGTTCAAAAGGTTCAAGCTCCTCAAGAAGCTAAAACGAAGGTTCAAAAGGTTCAAGCTCCTCAGGAAACTAAAACGAAGGTTCAAAGGTTCAACTTCCTCAGAAGCTAAAAGGTTCAAAAGGTTCAAGCTTCCTCAAGAAGCTAAAACGAAGGTTCAAAAGGTTCAAGCTTCCTCAAGAAGCTAAAACGAAGGTTGAAAAGTTCAAAATTTCAAGCTTCCTCAAGAAGCCAAAACAGGGGTTCAAAAGGTTCAAGCTCCCTCAAGAGGCTAAAACGAAGGTTCAAAAGGTTCAAGCTCCCTCAAGAAGCTAAAACGAAGGTTCAAAAGGTTCAGGCTCCCTCAGGAAGCTAAAACGAAGGTTCAGAAGGTTCAACTTCGTCAAGAAGCTAAAACCAGGGTTCAAAAGGTTCAAGCTCCCTCAAGAAGCTAAAACGAAGGTTCAAAAGGTCCAAGCGCCCTCAAGAAGCTAAAACCAAGGTTCAAAAGGTTCAAGCTCCCTCAAGAAGCTAAAACGAAGGTTCAGAAGGTTTAACTTCCTCAAGAAGCTAAAAGAAGGGTTCAAAAGGTTCAAGCTTCCTCAAGAAGCTAAAACGAAGGTTCAAAAGGTTCAAGCTGTCCAAAAACCGTGAAAAAACGGAGAAAGTTAAGCGGTCCCGAACCGAGACGCACGACCGACGGCTCCGAAAATCGAAAAATGGTCTCGAAACGGGAATAGTGGTCTACGACCACGAAAAGTAGCCTACGGCCACCGAGAGATGGTCTACGAAACCTCTCCCTCCCTTCGGGGAGAGAAAACAGAACCTGGTTCGCAAATCGAGGCAAAGCACAAAAGAGTCCCGAGGTCCGGAGGTAAGGCTCTCAGCCGAAACTCCGTAACCTCAGAACGAGCACAACATGCGCAATCACCGGTGGTGTTAAAGGCCAAGAACAAACACCCTCTCTAAGCCTAGAATGTAGAGATATAGAGAGATATATGTGCTTTTCCTTAGACAAATTTTTTTCAACCTCTCTAAAGGAGAGGGAGGCCCTCTCTTATAGAGAAACAAGAGGGTTCAAGCTTCTTGGAGAAGCTAGAGCAAAAGGTTCAAGCTTCTTAGAGAAGCTAGAGCAAAGGTTCAAAAGTTTCAAGCTTCTTGGAGAAGCTATAGCAAAGGGTTCAAGCTTCTTGGAGAAGCTAGAGCAAAGGTTCAAAAGGTTCAAGCTTCCTCAAGAAGCTAAAACGAAGGTTCAAAAGGTTCAAGCTTCCTCAAGAAGCTAAAACGAAGGTTCAAAAGGTTCAAGCTTCCTCAAGAAGCCAAAACAAGGGTTCAAAAGGTTCAAGCTCCCTCAAGAAGCTAAAACGAAGGTTCAAAAGGTTCAAGCTCCCTCAAGAAGCTAAAACGAAGGTTCAAAAGGTTCAAGCTCCCTCAGGAAACTAAAACGAAGGTTCAGAAGGTTCAACTTCCTCAAGAAGCTAAAACCAGGTTCAAAAGGTTCAAGCTTCCTCGGAGAAGCTAGAGCAAAGGTTCAAAAGGTTCAAGCTTCCTCAAGAAGCTAAAACGAAGGTTCAAAAGGTTCAAGCTTCCTCAAGAAGCTAAAACGAAGGTTCAAAAGGTTCAAGCTCCCTCAAGAAGCCAAAACAGGGGTTCAAAAGGTTCAAGCTCCCTCAAGAAGCTAAAACGAAGGTTCAAAAGGTTCAAGCTCCCTCAAGAATAAAACGAAGGTTCAAAGGTTCAA
The DNA here is from genome assembly GCA_030407325.1 of Camellia japonica. Classification (NCBI taxonomy): domain Eukaryota; kingdom Viridiplantae; phylum Streptophyta; class Magnoliopsida; order Ericales; family Theaceae; genus Camellia; species Camellia japonica. Next base: position 110,333,258 of record JAPPVO010000031.1, read on the forward strand.
GCTCCCAGAAGCTAAAACGAAGGTTCAGAAGGTTCAACTTCCTCAAGAAGCTAAAACCAGGGTTCAAAAAGGTTCAAGCTTCAAGAAGCTAAAAGGTTCAAAAGGTTCAAGCTTCCTCAAGAAGCTAAAACGAAGGTTCAAAAGGTTCAAGCTTCCCAAGAAGCTAAAACGAAGGTTCAAAAGGTTCAAACTTCCTCAAGAAGCCAAAACAGGGTTCAAAAGGTTCAAGCTCCTCAAGAAGCTAAAACGAAGGTTCAAAAGGTTCAAGCTCCCTCAAGAAGCTAAAACGAAGGTTCAAAAGGTTCAAGCTCCCAAGAAGCTAAAACGAAGGTTCAAAAGGTTCAAGCTCCCTCAGGAAACTAAAACGAAGGTTCAGAAGGTTCAACTTCCTCAAGAAGCTAAAACCAGGGTTCAAAAGGTTCAAGCTTCCTCAAGAAGCTAAAACAAGGTTGAAAAGTTCAAAATTTCAAGCTTCCTCAAGAAGACAAAACAGGGGTTCAAAAGGTTCAAGCTCCCTCAAGAGGCTAAAACGAAGGATCAAAAGGTTCAAGCTCTCTCAAGAAACTAAAATGAAGGTTCAAAAGGTTCAGGCTCCCTCTGGAAGCTAAAACGAAGGTTCAGAAAGTTCAACTTCGTCAAGAAGCTAAAACCAGGGTTCAAAAGGTTCAAGCTCCCTCAAGAAGCTAAAACGAAGGTTCAAAAGGTCCAAGCGCCCTCAAGAAGCTAAAACCAAGGTTCAAAAGGTTCAAGCTCCCTCAAGAAGCTAAAACGAAGGTTCAGAAAGTTTAACTTCCTCAAGAAGCTAAAATAAGGGTTCAAAAGGTTCAAGCTTCCTCAAGAAGCTAAAACGAAGGTTGAAAAGTTCAAAATTTCAAACTTCCTCAAGAAGCCAAAACAGGGGTTCAAAAGGTTCAAACTCCCTCAAGAGGCTAAAACGAAGGTTCAAAAGGTTCAAGCTCCCTCAAGAAGCTAAAACGAAGGTTCAAAAGGTTCAGGCTCCCTCAGGAAGCTAAAACGAAGGTTCAGAAGGTTTAACTTCGTCAAGAAGCTAAAACCAGGGTTCAAAAGGTTCAAGCTCCCTCAAGAAGCTAAAACGAAGGTTCAAAAGGTCCAAGCGCCCTCAAGAAGCTAAAACCAAGGTTCAAAAGATTCAAGCTCCCTCAAGAAGCTAAAACGAAGGTTCAGAAGGTTTAACTTCCTCAAGAAGCTAAAATAAGGGTTGAAAAGGTTCAACCTTTCTCAAGAAGCTAAAACGATGGTTCAAAAGGTTCTAGCTGTCCAAAAACCGTGCCAAACGGAGAAAGTTAAGCGGTCCCGAACCGACGCGCACGACCGACGGCTCCGAAAACCGGAAAATGGTCTCCAAACGTGAACATGGTCTACGACCATGAAAAGCCGCCTACGGCCACTGAGAGATGGTCTACGAAACCTCTCCCCCCCTTCGGGAGTGAAAACAGAACCTGGTTCGCAAATCGAGGCAAAGCACAAAAGAGTCCCAAGGTCGGAGGTAAGGCTCTCAGCCGAACTAAGTAACCTCAGAACAAGCACAACATGCGCAATCACCGGTGGTGTTAAAGGCCAAGAACAACACCTCTCTAAGCCTAGAATGTAGAGATATAGAGAGATATATGTGCTTTTCCTTAGACAATTTTTTCAACCTCCCTAAAGGAGAGGAGGCCCTCTCTTATAGAGAACAAGAGGGTTCAAGCTTCTTGGAGAAGCTAGAGCAAAAGGTTGAAGCTTCTTAGAGAGCTAGAGCAAAGGTTCAAAAGTTTCAAGCTTCTTGGAGAAGCTAGAGCAAAGGGTCAAGCTTCTTGGAGAAGCTAGAGCAAAGGTTCAAAAGGTTCAAGTTCCTCAAGAAGCTAAAACGAAGGTTCAAAAGGTTCAAGCTTCGTCAGAAGCTAAAACGAAGGTTCAAAAGGTTCAAGCTTCCTCAAGAAGCCAAAACAAGGGTTCAAAAGGTTCAAGCTCCCTCAAGAAGCTAAAACGAAGGTTCAAAAGGTTCAAGCTCCCTAAGGAAACTAAAACGAAGGTTCAAAAGGTTCAAGCTCCCTCAAGAAGCTAAAACGAAGGTTCAAAAGGTTCAAGCTCGCTCAGGAAACTAAAACGAAGGTTCAGAAGGTTCAACTTCCTCAAGAAGCTAAAACCAGGGTTCAAAAGGTTCAAGCTTCCTCAACAAGCAAAAGCGAAGGTTGAAAAGTTCAAAATTTCAAGCTTCCTCAAGAAGACAAAACAGGGGTTCAAAAGGTTCAAGCTCCCTCAAGAGGCTAAAACGAAGGATCAAAAGGTTCAAGCTCTCTCAAGAAACTAAAATGAAGGTTCAAAGGTTCAGGCTCCCTCTGGAAGCTAAACGAAGGTTCAAAAGTTCAACTTCGTCAAGAAGCTAAAACCAGTGTTCAAAAGGTTCAAGCTCCCTCAAGAAGCTAAAACGAAGGTTCAAAAGGTCCAAGCGCCCTCAAGAAGCAAAAACCAAGGTTCAAAAGGTTCAAGCTCCCTCAAGAAGCTAAAACGAAGGTTCAGAAAGTTTAACTTCCTCAAGAAGCTAAAATAAGGGTTCAAAAGGTTCAAGCTTCCTCAAGAAGCTAAAACGAAGGTTGAAAAGTTCAAAATTTCAAACTTCCTCAAGAAGCCAAAACAGGGTTCAAAAGGTTCAAACTCCCTCAAGAGCTAAAACGAAGGTTCAAAAGGTTCAAGCTCCCTCAAAAGCTAAAACGAAGGTTCAAAAGGTTCAGGCTCCCTCAGGAAGCTAAAACGAAGGTTCAGAAGGTTTAACTTCGTCAAGAAACTAAAACCAGGGTTCAAAAGGTTCAAGCTCCCTCAAGAAGCTAAAACGAAGGTTCAAAAGGTCCAAGCGCCCTCAAGAAGCTAAAACCAAGGTTCAAAAGATTCAAGCTCCTCAAAAAGCTAAAACGAAGGTTCAGAAGGTTTAACTTCCTCAAGAAGCTAAAATAGGGTTGAAAAGGTTCAACCTTTCTCAAGAAGCTAAAACGATGGTTCAAAAGGTTCTAGCTGTCCAAAAACCGTGCCAAACGGAGAAAGTTAAGCGGTCCCGAACCGACGCGCACGACCGACGGCTCCGAAAACCGGAAAATGGTCTCCAAACGTGAACAGTGGTCTACGACCAGGAAAAGCCGCCTACGGCCACTGAGAGATGGTCTACGAAACCTCTCCCCCCCTTCGGGGAGTGAAAACAGAACCTGGTTCGCAAATCGAGGCAAAGCACAAAAGAGTCCCGAGGTCCGGAGGTAAGGCTCTCAGCCGAAACTAAGTAACCTCAGAACAAGCACAACATGCGCAATCACCGGTGGTGTTAAAGGCCAAGAACAAACACCCTCTCTAAGCCTAGAATGTAGAGATATAGAGAGATATATGTGCTTTTCCTTAGACAAATTTTTTTCAACCTCCCTAAAGGAGAGGGAGGCCCTCTCTTATAGAGAAACAAGAGGGTTCAAGCTTCTTGGAGAAGCTAGAGCAAAAGGTTGAAGCTTCTTAGAGAAGCTAGAGCAAAGGTTCAAAAGTTTCAAGCTTCTTGGAGAAGCTAGAGCAAAGGGTTCAAGCTTCTTGGAGAAGCTAGAGCAAAGGTTCAAAAGGTTCAAGCTTCCTCAAGAAGCTAAAACGAAGGTTCAAAAGGTTCAAGCTTCCTCAAGAAGCTAAAACGAAGGTTCAAAAGGTTCAGGCTCCCTCAGGAAGCTAAAACGAAGCTTTAGATGGTTCAACTTCGTCAAGAAGCTAAAACCATGGTTCAAAAGGTTCAAGCTCCCTCAAGAAGCTAAAACGAAGGTTCAAAAGGTCCAAGCGCCCTCAAGAAGCTAAAACCAAGGTTCAAAAGGTTCAAGCTCCCTCAAGAAGCTAAAACGAAGGTTCAGAAGGTTTAACTTCCTCAAGAAGCTAAAATAAGAGTTCAAAAGGTTCAAGCTTCCTCAAGAAGCTAAAACGAAGGTCCAAAAGGTTCAAGCTGTCCAAAAACCGTGCGAAAAGGAGAAAGTTAAGCGGTCCCGAACCGAGGCGCACGACCGACGGCTCCGAAAACCGGAAAATGGTCTCCAAACGGGAACAGTGGTCTACGACCACGAAAAGTAGTCTTCGGCCACTGAGAGATGGTCTACGAAACCTCTCCCTCCCTTCGGGGAGAGAAAACACAAAAGAGTCCCGCGGTCCGGAGGAAATGCACAAAAGAGTCTCGAGGTCCGGAGGTAAGGCTCTCAGCCGAAACTCCGTAACCCCAGAACGAGCACAACATGCGCAATCACCGGTGGTGTTAAAGGCCAAGAACAAACACCCTCTCTAAGCCTAGAATGTAGAGATATAGAGAGATATATGTGCTTTTCCTTAGACAAATTTTTTTCAACCTCACTAAAGGAGAGGGAGGCCCTCTCTTATAGAGAAACAAGTGGGTTCAAGCTTCTTGGAGAAGCTAGAGCAAAAGGTTCAAGCTTCTTAGAGAAGCTAGAGCAAAGGTTCAAAAGTTTCAAGCTTTTTGGAGAAGCTAGAGCAAAGGGTTCAAGCTTCTTGGAGAAGCTAGAGCAAAGGTTCAAAAGGTTCAAGCTTCCTCAAGAAGCTAAAACGAAGGTTCAAAAGGTTCAAGCTTCCTCAAGAAGCCAAAATAAGGGTTCAAAAGGTTCAAGCTCCTTCAAGAAGCTAAAACGAAGGTTCAAAAGGTTCAAGCTCCCTCAAGAAGCGAAAACGAAGGTTCAAAAGGTTCAAGCTCCCTCAGGAAACTAAAACGAAGGTTCAGAAGGTTCAACTTCCTCATGAAGCTAAAACCAAGGGTCGAAAGGTTCAAGCTTCCTCGGAGAAGCTAGAGCAAAGGTTCAAAAGGTTCAAGCTTCCTCAAGAAGCTAAAACGAAAGTTCAAAAGGTTCAAGCTTCCTCAAGAAGCTAAAACAAAGTTTGAAAAGTTCAAAATTTGAAGCTTCCTCAAGAAGCCACAATAGGGGTTCAAAAGGTTCAAGCTCCCTCAAGAGGCTAAAACGAAGGTTCAAAAGGTTCAAGCTCCCTCAAGAAGCTAAAACGAAGGTTCAAAAGGTTCAAGCTCCCTCAGGAAACTAAAACGAAGGTTCAGAAGGTTCAACTTCCTCAAGAAGCTAAAACCAGGGTTAAAAGGTTCAAGCTTTCCTCAAAAAGCTAAACGAAGGTTCAAAAGGTTCAAGCTTCCTCAAGAAGCTAAAACGAAGGTTGAAAAGTTCAAAATTTCAAGCTTCCTCAATAAGCCAAAACAGGGGTTCAAAAGGTTCAAGCTCCCTCAAGAGGCTAAAACGAAGGTTCAAAAGGTTCAAGCTCCCTCAAGAAGCTAAAATCAAGGTTCAAAAGGTTCACGCTCCCTCTGGAAGCTAAAACGAAGGTTCAGAAAGTTCAACTTCGTCAAGAAGCTAAAACCAGGGTTCAAAAGGTTCAAGCTCCCTCAAGAAGCTAAAACGAAGGTTCAAAAGGTCGCGGCCTCAAGAAGCTCAAACCAAGGTTCAAAGGTTCAAGCTCCCTCAAGAAGCTAAAACGAAGGTTCACAAGGTTTAACTTCCTCAAGAAGCTAAAATAAGGGTTCAAAAGGTTCAAGCTTCCTCAAGAAGCTAAAACGAAGGTTGAAAAGTTCAAAATTTCAAGCTTCCTCAAGAAGCCAAAACAGGGGTTCAAAAGGTTCAGGCTCCCTCAAGAGGCTAAAACGAAGGTTCAAAAGGTTTAAGCTCCCTCAAGAAGCTAAAACGAAGGTTCAAAAGGTTCAGGCTCCCTCAGGAAGATAAAATGAAGGTTCAGAAGGTTCAACTTTGTCAAGAAGCTAAAACCAGGGTTAAAAAGGTTGAAGCTCCCTCAAGAAGCTAAAACGAAGGTTCAAAAGGTCCAAGCGCCCTCAAGAAGCTAAAACCAAGGTTCAAAAGGTTCAAGCTCCCTCAAGAAGCTAAAACGAAGGTTCAGAAGGTTTAACTTCCTCAAGAAGCTAAAATAAGGGTTGAAAAGGTTCAAGCTTCCTTAAGAAGCTAAAACGAAGGTTCAAAAGGTTCAAGCTGTCCAAAAACCGTGCCAAACGGAGAAAGTTAAGCAGTCCCGAACCGAGGCGCACGACCGACGGCTCCGAAAACCGGAAAATGGTCCCCAAACGGGAACAGTGGTCTACGACCACGAAAAGTAGCCTACGGCCACTGAGAGATGGCTTACGAAACCTCTCCCTCCCTTCGGGGAGAGAAAACAGAACCTGGTTCGCAAATCGAGGAAAAGCACAAAAGAGTCCCGAGGTCCGGACGTAAGGCTCTCAGCCGAAACTCCGTAACCTCAGAACGAGCACAACATGCGCAATCACCGGTGGTATTAAAGGCCAAGAACAAACACCCTCTCTAAGCCTAGAATGTAGAGATATAGAGAGATATATGTGCTTTTCCCTAGACAAATTTTTTTCAACCTCTCTAAAGGAGAGGGAGGCCCTCTCTTATAGAGAAACAAGAGGGTTCAAGCTTCTTGGAGAAGCTAGAGCAAAAGGTTCAAGCTTCTTAGAGAAGCTAGAGCAAAGGTTCAAAAGTTTCAAGCTTCTTGGAGAAGCTAGAGCAAAGGTTCAAAAGGTTCAAGCTTCCTCAAGAAGCTAAAACGAAGGTTCAAAAGGTTCAAGCTTCCTCAAGAAGCCAAAACAAGGGTTCAAAAGGTTCAAGCTCCCTCAAGAAGCTAAAACGAAGGTTCAAAAGGTTGAAGCTCCCTCAAGAAGCTAAAACGAAGGTTGAAAAGTTCAAAATTTCAAGCTTCCTCAAGAAGCCAAAACAGGGGTTCAAAAGGTTCAAACTCCCTCAAGAGGCTAAAACGAAGGTTCAAAAGGTTCAAGCTCCCTCAGGAAGCTAAAACGAAGGTTCAGAAGGTTCAACTTCGTCAAGAAGCTAAAACCAGGGTTCAAAAGGTTCAAGCTCCCTCAAGAAGCTAAAACGAAGGTTCAAAAGGTCCAAGCGCCCTCAAGAAGCTAAAACCAAGGTTCAAAAGGTTCAAGCTCCCCCAAGAAGCTAAAACGAAGGTTCAGAAGGTTTAACTTCCTCAAGAAGCTAAAATAAGGTTTCAAAAGGTTCAACCTTTCTCAAGAAGCTAAAACGATGGTTCAAACGGTTGTAGCTGTCCAAAAACCGTGCCAAACGGAGAAAGTTAAGCGGTCCCGAACCGAGGCGCACGACCGACGGCTCCGAAAACCGGAAAATGGTCTCCAAACGGGAACAGTGGTCTACGACCACGAAAAGTAGCCTACGGCCACTGAGAGATGGTCTACGAAACCTCTCCCCCCTTCGGGGGGTGAAAACAGAACCTGGTTCGCAAATCGAGGCAAAGCACAAAAGAGTCCCGAGGTCCGGAGGTAAGGCTCTCAGCCGAAACTAAGTAACCTCAGAACGAGCACAACATGCGCAATCACCGGTGGTGTTAAAGGCCAAGAACAAACACCCTCTCTAAGCCTAGAATGTAGAGATATAGAGAGATATATGTGCTTTCCCTTAGACAAATTTTTTTCAACCTCCCTAAAGGAGAGGGAGGCCCTCTCTTATAGAGAAACAAGAGGGTTCAAGCTTCTTGGAGAAGCTAGAGCAAAAGGTTGAAGCTTCTTAGAGAAGCTAGAGCAAAGGTTCAAAAGTTTCAAGCTTCTTGGAGAAGCTAGAGCAAAGGGTTCAAGCTTCTTGGAGAAGCTAGAGCAAAGGTTCAAAAGGTTCAAGTTTCCTCAAGAAGCTAAAACGAAGGTTCAAAAGGTTCAAGCTTCCTCAAGAAGCTAAAACGAAGGTTCAAAAGGTTCAAGCTTCCTCAAGAAGCCAAAACAAGGGTTCAAAAGGTTCAAGCTCCCTCACGAAGCTAAAACGAAGGTTCAAAAGGTTCAAGCTCCCTCAGGAAACTAAAACGAAGGTTCAAAAGGTTCAACTTGCTCTAGAAGCTAAAACCAGGGTTCAAAAGGTTCAAGCTACCTCAAGAAGCTAAAACGAAGGTTGAAAAGTTCAAAATTTCAAGCTTCCTCAAGAAGCCAAAACAGGGGTTCAAAAGGTTCAAGCTCCCTCAAGAGGCTAAAACGAAGGTTCAAAAGGTTCAAGCTCCCTCAAGAAGCTAAAATCAAGGTTCAAAAGGTTCACGCTCCCTCTGGAAGCTAAAACGAAGGTTCAGAAAGTTCAACTTCGTCAAGAAGCTAAAACCAGGGTTCAAAAGGTTCAAGCTCCCTCAAGAAGCTAAAACGAAGGTTCAAAAGGTCCAAGCGCCCTCAAGAAGCTCAAACCAAGGTTCAAAAGGTTCAAGCTCCCTCAAGAAGCTAAAACGAAGGTTCACAAGGTTTAACTTCCTCAAGAAGCTAAAATAAGGGTTCAAAAGGTTCAAGCTTCCTCAAGAAGCTAAAACGAAGGTTGAAAAGTTCAAAATTTCAAGCTTCCTCAAGAAGCCAAAACAGGGGTTCAAAAGGTTCAAGCTCCCTCAAGAGGCTAAAACGAAGGTTCAAAAGGTTCAAGCTCCGTCAAGAAGCTAAAACGAAGGTTCAAAAGGTTCAGGCTCCCTCAGGAAGCTAAAATGAAGGTTCAGAACGTTCAACTTCGTCAAGAAGCTGAAACCAGGGTTCAAAAGGTTCAAGCTCCCTCAAGAAGCTAAAACGAAGGTTCAAAAGGTCCAAGCGCCCTCAAGAAGCTAAAACCAAGGTTCAAAAGGTTCAAGCTCCCTCAAGAAGCTAAAACGAAGGTTCAGAAGGTTTAACTTCCTCAAGAAGCTAAAATAAGGGTTCAAAAGGTTCAAGCTTCCTCAAGAAGCTAAAACGAAGGTTCAAAAGGTTCAAGCTGTCCAAAAACCGTGCCAAACGGAGAAAGTTAAGCAGTCCCGAACCGAGGCGCACGACCGACGGCTCCGAAAACCAGAAAATGGTCTCCAAACGGGAACAGTGGTCTACGACCACGAAAAGTAGCCTACGGCCACTGAGAGATGGCTTATGAAACCTCTCCCTCCCTTCGGGGAGAGAAAACAGAACCTGGTTCGCAAATCGAGGAAAAGCACAAAAGAGTCCCGAGGTCCGGACGTAAGGCTCTCAGCCGAAACTCCGTAACCTCAGAACGAGCACAACATGCGCAATCACCGGTGGCGTTAAAGGCCAAGAACAAACACCCACTCTAAGCCTAGAATGTAAAGATATAGAGAGATATATGTGCTTTTCCTAAGACAAATTTTTTTCAACATCTCTAAAGGAGAGGGAGGCCCTCTCTTATAGAGAAACAAGAGGGTTCAAGCTTCTTGGAGAAGTTAGAGCAAAGGGTTCAAGCTTCTTAGAGAAGCTACAGCAAAGGTTCAAAAGTTTCAAGCTTCTTGGAAAAGCTTGAGCAATTCCTCAAGAAGCCAAAACAAGGGTTCAAAAGGTTCAAGCTCCCTCAAGAAGCTATAACGAATGTTCAAAAGGTTCAGGCTCCCTCAAGAAACTAAAACGAAGGTTCAAAAGGTTCAAGCACCCTCAAGAAGCTAAAACGAAGGTTTAAAAGGTTCAGGCTCCCTCAGGAAACTAAAACGAAGGTTCAAAAGGTTCAACTTCCTCAGGAAACTAAAACGGAGGTTCAAAAGGTTCAACTTCCTCAAGAACCTAAAACCAGGGTTCAAAAGGTTCAAGCTTCCTCAAGAAGCTAAAACGAAGGTTGAAAAGTTCAAAATTTCAAGCTTCCTCAAGAAGCCAAAACGGGGGTTCAAAAGGTTCAAGCTCCCTCAAGAGGCTAAAACGAAGGTTCAAAAGGTTCAAGCTCCCTCAAGAAGCTAACGAAGGTTCAAAAGGTTCAGGCTCCCTCAGGAGGGTAAAACGAAGGTTCAGAAGGTTCAACTTCGTCAAGAAGCTAAAACCAAGGTTCAAAAGGTTCAAGCTCCCTCAAGAAGCTAAAACGAAGGTTCAAAAGGTCCAAGCGCCCTCAAGAAGCTAAAACCAAGGTTCAAAAGGTTCAAGCTCCCTCAAGAAGCTAAAACGAAGGTTCAGAAGGTTTAACTTCCTCAAGAAGCTAAAATAAGGGTTCAAAAGGTTCAAGCTTCCTCAAGAAGCTAAAACGAAGGTTCAAAAGGTTCAAGCTGTCCAAAAACCGTGCCAAACGGAGAAAGTTAAGCGGTCCCGAACCGAGGCGCACGACCGACGGCTCCGAAAATCGAAAAATGGTCTCCAAACGGGAAGAGTGGTGTACGACCACGAAAAGTAGCCTGCGGCCACTGAGAGATGGTCTACGAAACCTCTCCCTCCCTTCGGGGAGAGAAAACAGAACCTGGATCGCAAATCGAGGCAAAGCATAAAAGAGTCCCGAGGTCCGGAGGTAAGGCTCTCAGCCGAAACTAAGTAACCTCAGAACGAGCACAACATGCGCAATCACCGGTGGTGTTAAAGGCCAAGAACAAACACCCTCTCTACGCTTAGAATGTAGAGATGCAGAGAGATATATATATGCTTTTCTTAGACAAATTTTTTTCAACCTCTCGAAAGGAGAGGGAGGCCCTCTCTTATAGACAAACAAGAGGGTTCAAGCTTCTTGGAGAAGCTAGGGCAAAAGGTTCAAGCTTCTTAGAGAAGCTAGAGTAAAGGTTCAAAAGTTTCAATCTTCTTGGAGAAGCTAGAGCAAAGGGTTCAAACTTCTTGGAGAAGCTAGAGCAAAGGTTCAAAAGGTTCAAGCTTCCTCAAGAAGCTAAAACGAAGGTTCAAAAGTTTCAAGCTTCCTCAAGAAGCTAAAACGAAGGTTCAAAAGGTTCAAACTTCCTCAAGAAGCCAAAACAAGGGTTCAAAAGGTTCAAGCTCCCTCAAGAAGCTAAAACGAAGGTTCAAAAGGTTCAAGCTCCACCAAGAAACTAAAACGAAGGTTCAAAAGGTTCAAGCTCCCTCAGGAAACTAAAACGAAGGTTCAGAAGGTTCAACTTCCTCAAGAAGGTAAAACCAGGGTTCAGAAGGTTCAAGCTTCCTCGGAGAAGCTAGAGCAAAGGTTCAAAAGGTTCAAGCTTCCTCAAGAAGCTAAAATGAAGGTTCAAAAGGTTCAAGCTTCTTCAAGATGCTAAAACGAAGGTTCAAAAGGTTCAAGCTTCCTCAAGAAGCTAAAACGAAGGTTGAAAAGTTCAAAATTTCAAGCTTCCTCAAGAAGCCAACACAGGGGTTCAAAAGGTTCAAACTCCCTCAAGAGGCTAAAACGAAGGTTCAAAAGGTTCAAGCTCCCTCAAGAAGCTAAAACGAAGGTTCAAAAGGTTGAAGCTCCCTCAGGAAACTAAAACGAAGGTTCAAAAGGTTCAAGCTCCCTCAAGAAGCTAAAACGAAGGTTCAAAAGGTTCAAGCTCCCTCAGGAAACTAAAACGAAGGTTCAGAAGGTTCAACTTCCTCAAGAAGCTAAAACCAGGGTTAAAAGGTTCAAGCTTCCTCAAAAAGCTAAAACGAAGGTTCAAAAGGTTCATGCTTCCTCAAGAAGCTAAAACGAAGGTTGAAAAGTTCAAAATTTCAAACTTCCTCAAGAAGCCAAAACAGGGGTTCAAAAGGTTCAAGCTCCCTCAAGAGGCTAAAACGAAGGTTCAAAAGGTTCAAGCTCCCTCAAGAAGCTAAAACGAAGGTTCAAAAGGTTCAGGCTCCCTCAGGAAGCTAAAACGAAGGTTCAGAAGGTTCAACTTCGTCAAGAAGCTAAACCAGGGTTCAAAAGGTTCAAGCTCCCTCAAGAAGCTAAAACGAAGGTTCAAAAGGTCCAAGCGCCCTCAAGAAGCTAAAACCAAGGTTCAAAAGGTTCAAGCTCCCTCAAGAAGCTAAAACGAAGGTTCAGAAGGTTTAACTTCCTCAAGAAGCTAAAATAAGGGTTCAAAAGGTTCAAGCTTCCTCAAGAAGCTAAAACGAAGGTCCAAAAGGTTCAAGCTGTCCAAAAACCGTGCCAAACGGAGAAAGTTAAGCGGTCCCGAACCGAGGCGCACGACCGATGGCTCCGAAAACCGGAAAATGGTCTCCAAACGGGAACAGCGGTCTACGACCACGAAAAGTATCCTTCGGCCATTGAGAGATGGTCTACGAAACCTCTCCCTCCCTTCGGGGAGAGAAAACACAAAAGAGTCCCGAGGTCCGGAGGAAAAGCACAAAAGAGTCTCGAGGTCCGGAGGTAAGGCTCTCAGCCGAAACTCCGTAACCTCAGAACGAGCACAACGTGCGCAATCACCGGTGGTGTTAAAGGCGAGGAACAAACACCCTCTCTAAGCCTAGAATGTAGAGATATAGAGAGATATATGTGCTTTTCCTTAGATAAATTTTTTTCAACCTCTCTAAAGAAGAGGGAGGCCCACTCTTATAAAGAAACAAGAGGGTTCAAGCTTCTTGGAGAAGCTGGAGCAAAAGGTTCAAGCTTCTTAGAGAAGCTAGAGCAAAGGTTCAAAAGTTTCAAGCTTCTTGGAGAAGCTAGAGCAAAGGGTTCAAGCTTCTTGGAGAAACTAGAGCAAAGGTTCAAAAGGTTCAATCTTCCTCAAGAAGCTAAAACGAAGTTTGAAAAGTTCAAAATTTAAAGCTTCCTCAAGAAACCAAAACAAGGGTTCAAACGGTTCAAGCTCCCCAAGAAGCTAAAACGAAGGTTAAAAAGGTTCAAGCTCCCTCAAGAAGCTAAAACGAAGGTTCAAAAGGTTCAAGCTCCCTCAAGAAACTAAAATGAAGGTTCAGAAGGTTCAACCTCCTTAAGAAGCTAAAACCAGGGTTCAAAAGGTTCAAGCTTCCTCGGAGAAGCTAGAGCAAAGGTTCAGAAGGTTCAAGCTTCCTCAAGAAGCTAAAACGAAGATTGAAAAGTTCAAAATTTCAAGCTTTCTCAAGAAGCCAAAACAGGGGTTCAAAAGGTTAAAGCTCCCTCAAGAGGCTAAAACGAAGGTTCAAAAGGTTCTAGCTCCCTCAGGAAACTAAAACGAAGGTTCAAAAGGTTCAAACTCACTCAGGAAACTAAAACGAAGGTTCAAAAGGTTCAAGCTCCCTCAAGAAGCTAAAACGAAGGTTCAAAAGGTTCAAACTCCCTCAGGAAACTAAAACGAAGGTTCAGAAGGTTCAACTTCCTCAAGAAGCTAAAACCCGGGTTCAAAAGGTTCAAGCTTCCTCAAAAAGTTAAAACAAAGGTTCAAAAGGTTCAAACTTCCTCAAGAAGCTAAAACGAAGGTTGAAAAGTTCAAAATTTCAAGCTTCCTCAAGAAGCCAAAACAGGGGTTCAAAAGGTTCAAGCACCCTCAAGAGGCTAAAACGAAGGTTCAAAAGGTTCAAGCTCCCTCAAGAAGCTAAAACGAAGGTTCAAAAGGTTCAGGCTCCCTCAGGAAGCTAAAACGAAGGTTCAGAAGGTTCAATTTCGTCAAGAAGCTAAAACCAGGGTTAAAAAGGTTCAAGCTCCCTCAAGAAGCTAAAACGAAGGTTCAAAAGGTCCAAGCGCCCTCAAGAAGCTAAAACCAAGGTTCAAAAGGTTCAAGCTCCCTCAAGAAGCTAAAACGAAGGTTCAGATGGTTTAACTTCCTCAAGAAGCTAAAATAAGGGTTCAAAAGGTTCAAGCTTCCTGAAGAAGCTAAAACGAAGGTTCAAAAGGTTCAAGCTGTCCAAAAACCGTGCGAAACGGAGAAACTTAAGCGGTCCCGAACCGAGGCGCACGACCGAGGGCTCCGAAAATTGGAAAATGGTCTCCAAACGGGAACAGTGGTCTACGACCACGAAAAGTAGCCTACGGCCACTGAGAGATGGTCTACGAAACCTCTCCCAACCTTCGGAGAGAGAAAACAGAACCTGGTTCGCAAATCGAGGCAAAGCACAAAAGAGTCCTGAGGTCCGGAGGTAAGGCTCTCTGTCGAAACTCCGTAACCTCAGAATGAGCACAACATACGCAATCACCGGTGGTGTTAAAGGCCAAGAACAAACACCCTCTCTAAGCCTAGAATGTAGAGATATAGAGAGATATATGTGCTTTTCCTTAGACAAATTTTTTTCAACCTCTCTAAAGGAGAGGGAGGCCCTCTCTTATAGAGAAACAAGAGGGTTGAAGCTTCTTGGAGAAGCTAGAGCAAAAGGTTGAAGCTTCTTAGAGAAGCTAGAGCAAAGGTTCAAAAGTTTCAAGCTTCTTGGAGAAGCTAGAGCAAAGGGTTCAAGCTTCTTGGAGAAGCTAGAGCAAAGGTTCAAAAGGTTCAAGCTCCCTCAAGAAGCTAAAACGAAGGTTCAAAAGGTTGAAGCTCCCTCAGGAAACTAAAACAAAGGTTCAAAAGGTTCAAGCTCCCTCAAGAAGCTAAAACGAAGGTTCAAAAGGTTGAAGCTCCCTCAGGAAACTAAAACGAAGGTTCAGAAGGTTCACCTTCCTCAAGAAGCTAAAACCAGGGTTCAAAAGGTTCAAGCTTCCTCGGAGAAGCTAGAGCAAAGGTTCAAAAGGTTCAAGCTTCCTCAAGAAGCTAAAACGAAGGTTGAAAAGTTCAAAATTTCAAACTTCCTCAAGAAGCCAAAATAAGGGTTCAAAAGGTTCAAACTCCCTCAAGAGGCTAAAATGAAGGTTCAAAAGGTTCAAGCTCCCTCAAGAAGCTAAAACGAAGGTTCAAAAGGTTCAGGCTCCCTCAGGAAGCTAAAACGAAGGTTCAGAAGGTTCAACTTCGTCAAGAAGCTAAAACCAGGGTTCAAAAGGTTCAAGCTCCGTCAAGAAGCTAAAACGAAGGTTCAAAAGGTCCAAGCGCCCTCAAGAAGCTAAAACCAAGGTTCAAAAGGTTCAAGCTCCCTCAAGAAGCTAAAACGAAGCGTCAGAAGGTTTAACTTCCCCAAGAAGCTAAAATACGGGTTTAAAAGTTTCAAGCTTTCTCAAGAAGCTAAAACGAAGGTTCAAACGGTTCAAGCTGTCCAGAAACCGTGGCAAACGGAGAAAGTTAAGCGGTCCCGAACCGAGGCGCACGACCGACGGCTCTGAAAATCAGAAAATGGTCTCCAAACGGGAACAGTGGTCTACGACCACGAAAAGTAGCCTACGGCCACTGAGAGATGGTCTACGAAACCTCTCCCTCCCTACGGGGAGAGAAAACAGAACCTGGTTCGCAAATCGAGAAAAAGCACAAAAGAGTCTCGACGTCCTGAGGTAATGCTCTCAGCCGAAACTCCGTAACCTCAGAACGAGTACAACATGCGCAATCACCGGTGGTGTTAAAGGCCAAGAACAAACACCCTCTCTAAGCCTAGAATGTAGAGATATAGAGAGATATATGTGCTTTTCCTTAGACAAATTTTTTTCAACCTCTCTAAAGGAGAGGGAGGCCCTCTCTTATAGAGAAACAAGAGGGTTCAAGCTTCTTGGAGAAGCTAGAGCAAAAGGTTCAAGCTTCTTTGAGAAGCTAGAGCAAAGGTTCAAAAGTTTCAAGCTTCTTGGAGAAGCTAGAGCAAAGGGTTCAAGCTTCTTGGAGAAGCTAGAGCAAAGGTTCAAAAGGTTCAAGCTTCCTCAAGAAGCTAAAATGAAGGTTCAAAAGGTTCAAGCTTCCTCAAGAAGCTAAAACGAAGGTTCAAAAGGTTCAAGCTTCCTCAAGAAGCAAAACAAGGGTTCAAAAGGTTCAAGCTCCCTCAAGAAGCTAAAACGAAGTTCAAAAGGTTCAAGCTCCCTCAAGAAGCTAAAACGAAGGTTCAAAAGTTCAAGCTCCTCAAGAACTAAAACGAAGGTTCAGAAGGTTCAACTTCCTCAAGAAGCTAAAACCAGGGTTCAAAAGGTTCAAGCTTCCTCGGAGAAGCTAGAGCAAAGGTTCGGAAGTTTCAAGCTTCCTCAAGAAGCTAAAACGAAGGTTCAAAAGGTTCAAGCTTCCTCAAGAAGCTAAAACGAAGGTTGAAAACTTCAAAATTTCAAGCTTCCTCAAGAAGCCAAAACAGGGGTTCAAAAGTTCAAGCTCCTCAAGAGCTAAAACGAAGGTTCAAAAGTTCAAGCTCCCTCAAGAAAGCTAAAACGAAGGTTCAAAGGTTCAAGCTCCTAGGAACTAAAACGAAGGTCAAAAGTTCAAGCACCCTCAAGAACTAAAACGAAGTTCAAAAGGTTCAAGCTCCCTCAGGAAACAAACGAAGGTTCAGAAGGTTCAACTTTCTCAAGAAGCTAAAACCACGGTTAAAAAGGTTCAAGCTTCCTCAAAAAGCTAAAACGAAGGTTCAAAAGGTTCAAGCTTCCTCAAGAAGCTAAAACGAAGGTTGAAAAGTTCAAAATTTCAAGCTTCCTTAAGAATCAAAAACAGGGGTTCAAAAGATTCAAGCTCCCTCAAGAGGCTAAAACGAAGGTTCAAAAGGTTCAAGCTCCCTCAAGAAGCTAAAACGAAGGTTCAAAAGGTTCAAGCTCCCTCAGGAAACTAAAACGAAGGTTCAAAAGGTTCAATCTCCCGCAAGAAGCTAAAACGAAGGTTCAAAAGGTTCAAGCTCCCTCAGGAAACTAAAAGGAAGGTTCAGAAGGTTCAACTTCCTCAAGAAGCTAAAACCAGGGTTAAAAGGTTCAAGCTTCCTCAAAAAGCTAAAACGAAGGTTCAACAGGTTCAAGCTTCCTCAAGAAGCTAAAACGAAGGTTGAAAAGTTCAAAATTTCAAGCTTCCTCAAGAAGCCAAAACAGGGGTTCAAAAGGTTCAAGCTCCTCAAGAAGCTAAAACGAAGGTTCAAAAAGTCCAAGCGCCAATCAAGAAGCTAAAACGAAGGTTCAAAAAGATTCAAGCTCCCTCAAGAAGCTAAAACGAAGGTTCAGAAGGTTAACTCCTCAAGAAGCTAAAATAAGGTTCAAAAGTTCAACCTTTCTCAAGAAGCTAAAACGATGGTTCAAAAGGTTCTAGCTGTCCAAAAACCGTGCGAAACGGAGAAAGTTAAGCGGTGCCGAACCGAGGCGCACGACCGACGGCTCCGAAAATCGGAAAATGGTCTCCAAACGGGAACAGGGGTCTACGACCACGAAAAGTAGCCTACGGCCACTGAGAGATGGTCTACGAAACCTCTCCCCTCCATCGGGGAGTGAAAACAGAACCTGGTTCGCAAATCGAGTTAAAGCACAAAAGAGTCACGAGGTCCGGAGGTTAGGCTCTCAGCCGAAAGTAAGTAACCTCAGAACGAGCACAACATGCGCAATCACCGGTGGTGTTAAAGGCCAAGAACAAACACCCTCTCTAAGCCTAGAATGTAGAGATATAGAGAGATATATGTGCTTTTCCTTAGACAAATTTTTTTCAACCTCTCTAAAGAAGAGGGAGGCCCTCTCTTATAGAGAAAAAAGAGGGTTCAAGCTTCTTGGAGAAGTTAGAGCAAAAGGTTCAAGGTTGTTAGAGAAGCTAGAGCAAAGGTTCAAAAGTTTCAAACTTCTTGGACAAGCTAGACCAAAGGGTTCAAGATTCTTGGAGAAGCTAGAGCAAAGGTTCAAAAGGTTCAAGCTTCCTCAAGAAGCTAAAACGAAGGTTCAAAAGGTTCAAGCTTTCTCAAGAAGCCAAAACAAGGGTACAAAAGGTTCAAGCTCCCTCAAGAAGCTAAAACGAAGGTTCAAAAGGTTCAAGCTCCCTCAGGAAACTAAAACAAAGGTTCAAAAGGTTCAAGCTCCCTCAAGAAGCTAAAACGAAGGTTCAAAAGGTTCAAGCTCCCTCAGGAAACTAAAACGAAGGTTCAGAAGGTTCAACTTCCTCAAGAAGCTAAAACCAGGGTTCAAAAGGTTCAAGCTTCCTCAAGAAGCTAAAACGAAGGTTGAAAAGTTCAAAATTTCAAGCTTCCTCAAGAAGCCAAAACAGGGTTCAAAAGGTTTAAGCTCCCTCAAGAGGCTAAAACGAAGGTTCAAAAGGTTCAAGCTCCCTCAAGAAGCTAAAATGAAGGTTCAAAAGGTTCAGGCTCCCTCTGGAAGCTAAAACGAAGGTTCAGAAAGTTCAACTTCGTCAAGAAGCTAAAACCAAGGTTCAAAAGGTTCACGCTCCGTCAAGAAGCTAAAACGAAGGTTCAAAAGGTCCAAGCGCCCTCAAGAAGTTAAAACCAAGGTTCAAAAGGTTCAAACTCCCTCAAGAAGCTAAAACGAAGGTTCAGAAGGTTTAACTTCCTCAAGAAGCTAAAATAAGGGTTCAAAAGGTTCAAGCTTCCTCAAGAAGGTAAAACGAAGGTTCAAAAGGTTCAAGCTGTCCAAAAACCGTGCCAAACGGAGAAAGTTAAGCGGTCCCGAATCGAGGCGCACGACCGACGGCTCCGAAAACCGGAAAATGGTCTCCAAACGGGAACAGTGGTCTACGACCACGAAAAGTAGCCTACGGCCACTGAGAGATGGCTAACGAAACCTCTCCCTCCCTTCGGGGAGAGAAAACAGAACCTGGTTCGCAAATCGAGGAAAAGCACAAAAGAGTCCCAAGGTCCGGACGTAAGGCTCTCAGCCGAAACTCCGTAACCTCAGAACGAGCACAACATGCGCAATCACCGGTGGTATTAAAGGCCAAGAACAAACACCCTCTCTAAGCCTAGAATGTAGAGATATAGAGAGATATATGTGCTTTTCCTTAGACAAATTTTTTTCAACCTCTCTAAAGGAGAGGGAGGCCCTCTCTTATAGAGAAACAAGAGGGTTCAAGCTTCTCGGAGAAGCTAGAGCAAAAGGTTCAAGCTTCTTAGAGAAGCTAGAGCAAAGGTTCAAAAGTTTCAAGCTTCTTGGAGAAGCTAGAGCAAAGGGTTCAAGCTTCTTGGAGAAGCTAGAGCAAAGGTTCAAAAGGTTCAAGCTTCCTCAAGAAGCTAAAACGAAGGTTCAAAAGGTTCAAGCTTCCTCAAGAAGCAAAAACGAAGGTTCAAAAGGTTCAAGCTTCCTCAACAAGCCAAAACCAGGGTTCAAAAGGTTCAAGCTCCCTCAAGAAGCTAAAACGAACGTTCAAAAGGTTCAAGCTCCCTCAAGAAGCTAAAACGAAGGTTCAAAAGGTTCAAGCTCCCTCAGGAAACTAAAACGAAGGTTCAGAAGGTTCAACTTCCTCAAGAAGCTAAAACCAGGGATTTCTCGGAGAAGCTAGAGCAAAGGTTCAAAAGGTTCAAGCTTCCTTAAGAAGCTAAAACGAAGGTTCAAAAGGTTCAAGCTTCCTTAAGAAACTAAAACGAAGGTTCAAAAGGTTCAAGCTCCCTCATGAAACTAAAACGAAGGTTCAGAAGGTTCAACTTCCTCAAGAAGCTAAAACCGGGGCTAAAAGGTTCAAGCTTCCTCAAAAAGCTAAAACGAAGGTTCAAAAGGTTCAAGCTTCCTCAAGAAGCTAAAACGAAGGTTGAAAAGTTCAAAATTTCAAGCTTCCTCAAGAAGCCAAAACAAGGGTTCAAAAGGTTCAAGCTCCCTCAAGAGGCTAAAACGATGGTTCAAAAGGTTCAAGCTCCCTCAAGAAGCTAAAACGAAGGTTCAAAAGGTTCAGGCTCCCTCAGGAAGCTAAAACGAAGGTTCAGAAGGTTCAACTTCGTCAAGAAGCTAAAACCAGGGTTCAAAAGGTTCAAGCTCCCTCAAGAAGCTAAAACGAAGGTTCAAAAGGTCCAAGCGCCCTCAAGAAGCTAAAACCAAGGTTCAAAAGGTTCAAGCTCCCTCAATAAGCTAAAACGAAGGTTCAGAAGGTTTAACTTCCTCAAGAAGCTACAATAAGAGTTCTAAAGGTTCAAGCTTCCTCAAGAAGCTAAAACGAAGGTTCAAAAGGTTCAAGCTCCCTCAGGAAACTAAAACGAAGGTTCAGAAGGTTCAAGCTCCCTCAAGAAGCTAAAACCAGGGTTCAAAAGGTTAAAGCTTCCTCGGAGAAGCTAGAGCAAAGGTTCAGAAAGTTCAAGCTTCCTCAAGAAGCTAAAACGAAGGTTCAAAAGGTTCAAGCTTCCTCAAAAAGCTAAAACAAAGGTTGAAAAGTTCAAAATTTTCAAGCTTCCTCAAAGCCAAAACGGGTTCAAAAGGTTAAAGCTCCCTCAAGAGGCTAAAACGAAGGTTCAAAAGGTTCAAGCCTCCCCTCAGGAAACTAAACGAAGGTTCAAAAGGGTTCAAGCTCCCTCAAGTTCAAGCTCAGGAAAATAAAACGAAGGTTCAAAAGGTTCAAGCTCCCTCAGGAAACTAAAACGAAGGTTCAAAAGGTTCAACTTCCTCAAGAAGCTAAAACCAGGGTTCAAAAGGTTCAAGCTTCCTCAAAAAGCTAAAACGAAGGTTGAAAAGGTTCAAGCTTCCTCAAGAAGCTAAAACGAAGGTTGAAAAGTTCAAAATTTCAACCTTCCTCCAGAAGCCAAAACAGGGGTTCAAAAGGTTCAAGCTCCCTCAAGAGGCTAAAACGAAGGTTCAAAAGGTTCAAGCTCCCTCAAGAAGCTAAAACGAAGGTTCAAAAGGTTCAGGCTCCCTCAGGAAGCTAAAACGAAGGTTCAGAAGGTTCAACTTCGTCAAGAAGCTAAAACCAGGGTTCAAAAGGTTCAAACTCCGTCAAGAAGCTAAAACGAAGGTTCAAAAGGTCCAAGCGCCCTCAAGAAGCTAAAACCAAGGTTCAAAAGGTTCAAGCTCCCTCAAGAAGCTAAAACGAAGGTTCAGAAGGTTTAACTTCCTCAAGAAGTTATTCACCCAAAAACTTCCTCAAGAAGCTAAAACCAAGGTTCAAAAGGTTCAAGCTTCCTCAAAAAGCTAAAACGAAGGTTCAAAAAGTTCAAGCTTCCTCAAGAGCTAAAACGAGGTTGAAAAGTTCAAAATTTCAAGCTTCCTCAAGAAGCCAAAATAGGGGTTCAAAAGGTTCAAGCTCCCTCAAGAGGCTAAAACGAAGGTTCAAAAGGTTCAAGCTCCCTCAAGAAGCTAAAACGAAGGTTCAAAAGGTTTAGGCTCCCTCAGGAAGCTAAAACGAAGGTTCAGAAGGTTCAACTTCGTCAAGAAGCTAAAACCAGGGTTCAAAAGGTTCAAGCTCCGTCAAGAAGCTAAAACGAAGGTTCAAAAGGTCCAAGCGCCCTCAAGAAGCTAAAACCAAGGTTCAAAAGGTTCAAGCTCCCTCAAGAAGCTAAAACGAAGGTTCAGAAGGTTTAACTTCCTCAAGAAGTTATTCACCCAAAAACTTCCTCAAGAAGCTAAAATAAGGGTTCAAAAGGTTCAAGCTCCCTCAAGAGGCGAAAACGAAGGTTCAAAAGGTTCATGCTCCCTCAGGAAACTAAAACGAAGGTTCAAAAGGTTCAAGCTCCCTCAGGAAACTAAAACGAAGGTTCAAAAGGTTCAACCTCCCTCAAGAAGCTAAAACGAAAGTTCAAAAGGTTCAAGCTCCCTCAGGAAACTAAAACGAAGGTGCAGCAGGTTCAAATTCCTCAAGAAGCTAAAACCAAGGTTCAAAAGGTTCAAGCTTCCTCAAAAAGCTAAAACGAAGGTTCAAAAAGTTCAAGCTTCCTCAAGAAGCTAAAACGAAGGTTGAAAAGTTCAAAATTTCAAGCTTCCTCAAGAAGCCAAAATAGGGGTTCAAAAGGTTCAAGCTCCCTCAAGAGGCTAAAACGAAGGTTCAAAAGGTTCAAGCTCCCTCAAGAAGCTAAAACGATGGTTCAAAAGGTTCAGGCTCCCTCAGGAAGCTAAAACGAAGGTTCAGAAGGTTCAACTTCGTCAAGAAGCTAAAACCAGGGTTCAAAAGGTTCAAGCTCCCTCAAGAAGCTAAAACGAAGGTTCAAAGGTCCAAGCGCCCTCAAGAAGCTAAAACCAAGGTTCAAAGGTTCAAGCTCCTCAAGAAGCTAAAACGAAGGTTCAGAAGGTTTAACTTCCTCAAGAAGCAAAATAAGGGTTCAAAAGGTTCAAGCTTCCTCAAGAAGCTAAAACGAAGGTTCAAAAGGTTCAAGCTGTCCAAAAATCGTGCGAAACGGAGAAAGTTAAGCGGTCCCGAACCGAGGCGCACACGACGCGACGCTCTCCGAAATCAGAAAATGGTCTCCAACGGGAACAGTGGTCTACGACCACGAAAAGTAGCCTACGGCCACTAGGAGATGGTCTACGAAACCTCTCCCTCCCTTCGGGGATAGAAAACAGAACCTGGTTCGCAAATCGAGGCAAAGCACAAAAGAGTCCCGAGGTCCGGAGGTAAGGCTCTCAGCCGAAACTCCGTAACCTCAGAACGAGCACAACATGCGCAATCACCGGTGGTGTTAAAGGCCAAGAACAAACACCCTCTCTAAGCCTAGAATGTAGAGATACAGAGAGACATATGTGTTTTTCCTTAGACAAATTTTTTTCAACCTCTCTAAAGGAGAGGGAGGCCCTCTCTTATAGAGAAACAAGAGGGTTCAAGCTTCTTGGAGAAGCTAGAGCAAAAGGTTCAAGCTTCTTAGAGAAGCTAGAGCAAAGGTTCAAAAGTTTCAAGCTTCTAGGAGAAGCTAGAGCAAAGGGTTCAAGCTTCTTGGAGAAGCTAGAGCAAAGGTTCAAAAGGTTCAAGCTTCCTCAAGAAGCTAAAACGAAGGTTCAAAAGGTTCAAGCTTCCTCAAGAAGCCAAAACAAGGGTTCAAAAGGTTCAAGCTCCCTCAAGAAGCTAAAACGAAGGTTCAAAAGGTTCAAGCTTCCTCAAGAAGCTAAAACGAAGGTTGAAAAGTTCAAAATTTCAATCTTCCTCAAGATGCCAAAACAGGGGTTCAAAAGGTTCAAGCTCCCTCAAGAAGCTAAAACGAAGGTTCAAAAGGTTCAAGCTCCCTCAAGAAGCTAAAACGAAGGTTCAAAAGGTTCAAGCTCCCTCAGGAAACTAAAACGAAGGTTCAGAAGGTTCAACTTCCTCAAGAAGGTAAAATCAAGGTTCAGAAGGTACAAGCTTCCTCGGAGAAGCTAGAGCAAAGGTTCAAAAGGTTCAAGCTTCCTTAAGAAGCTAAAATGAAGGTTCAAAAGGTTCAAGTTTCTTCAAGATGCTAAAACGAAGGTTGAAAAGTTCAAAATTTCAAGCTTCCTTAAGAAGCCAAAACAGGGGTTCAAAAGGTTCAAGCTCCGTGAAGAGGCTAAAACAAAGGTACAAAAGGTTCAAGCTCCCTCAAGAAGCTAAAAAAAAGGTTCAAAAGGTTCAAGCTCCCTCAGGAAACTAAAACGAAGGTTCAAAAGGTTCAAGCTCCCTCAAGAAGCTAAAACGAAGGTTTAAAAGGTTCAAGCTCCATCAGGAAACTAAAACGAAGGTTCAGAAGGTTCAACTTCCTTAAGAAGCTAAAACCAGGGTTCAAAAGGTTCAAGCTTCCTCAAGAAGCTAACACGAAGGTTGAAAAGTTCAAAATTTCAAACTTCCTCAAGAAGCCAAAACAGGGGTTAAAATGGTTCAAGCACCCTCAAGAGGCTAAAACGAAGGTTGAAAAGGTTCGAGCTCCCTCAAGAAGTTAAAATGAAGGTTCAAAATGTTTAGGCTCCCTCTGGAAGCTTAAAAGAAGGTTCAGAAAGTTCAAATTCGTCAAGAAGCTAAAACCAGGGTTCAAAAGTTCAAGCTCCCTCAAGAGCTAAACGAAGGTTCAAAAGGTCCAAGCGCCCTCAAGAGCTAAAACCAAGGTTCAAAGGTTCAAGCTCCCTCAAGAAGCTAAACGAAGGTTCAGAAGGTTTAACTTCCTTAAGAAGCTAAAATAAGTGTTCAAAAGGTTCAAGCTTCCTTAAGAAGCTAAAACGAAGGTTGAAAAGTTCAAAATTTCAAACTTCCTCAAGAAGCCAAAACAGGGGTTGAAAAGGTTCATGCTCCCTCAAGAGGCTAAAACGAAGGTTCAAAAGGTTCAAGCTCCCTCAAGAAGCTAAAACGAAGGTTCAAAAGGTTCAGGCTCCCTCAGGAAGCTAAAACTAAGGTTCAGAAGGTTCAACTTCGTCAAGAAGCTAAAACCAGGGTTCAAAAGGTTCAAGCTCCCTCAAGAAGCTAAAACGAAGGTTCAAAAGGTCCAAGCGCCCTCAAGAAGCTAAAACCAAGGTTCAAAAGGTTCAAGCTCCCTCAAGAAGCTAAAACGAAGGTTCAGAAGGTTTAACTTCCTCAAGAAGCTAAAATAAGGGTTCAAAAGGTTCAAGCTTCCTCAAGAAGCTAAAACGAAGGTTCAAAAGCTTCAAGCTGTCCAAAAACCGTGCCAAACGGAGAATGTTAAGCGGTCCCGAACCGAAGCGCACGACCGACGGCTCCGAAAACCGGAAAATGGTCTCCAAACGGGAACAGTGGTCTACGACCACGAAAAGTAGCCTACGGCCACTGAGAGATGGCTTACGAAACCTCTCCCTCCCTTCGGGGAGAGAAAACAGAACCTGGTTCGCAAATCGAGAAAAAGCACAAAAGAGTCCTGAGGTCCGGACGTAAGGCTCTCAGCCGAAACTCCGTAACCTCAGAACGAGCACAACATGCGCAATCACCGGTGGTATTAAAGGCCAAGAACAAACACCCTCTCTAAGCCTAGAATGTAGAGATATAGAGAGATATATGTGCTTTTCCTTAGACAAATTTTTTTCAACCTCTCTAAAGGAGAGGGAGGCCCTCTCTTATAGAGAAACAAGAGGGTTCAAGCTTCTTGGAGAAGCTAGAGCAAAAGGTTCAAGCTTCTTAGAGAAGCTAGAGCAAAGGTTCAAAAGTTTCAAGCTTCTTGGAGAAGCTAGAGCAAAGGTTCAAAAGGTTCAAGCTTCCTCAAGAAGCTAAAACGAAGGTTTAAAAGGTTCAAGCTTCCTCAAGAAGCTAAAACAAAGGTTCAAAAGGTTCAAGCTTCCTCAAGAAGCCAAAACAAGGGTTCAAAAGGTTCAAGCTTCCTCAAGAAGCTAAAACGAAGGTTCAAAAGGATCAAGCTCCCTCAAGAAGCTAAAACGTAGGTTAAAAAGGTTCAAGCTCCCTCAGGAAACTAAAACGAAGGTTCAGAAGGTTCAAGCTCCCTCAAGAAGCTAAAACCAGGGTTCAAAAGGTTCAAGCTTCCTCGGAGAAGCTAGAGCAAAGGTTCAGAAGGTTCAAGCTTCCTCAAGAAGCTAAAACGAAGGTTCAAAAGGTTCAAGCTTCCTCAAGAAGATAAAACGAAGGTTGAAAAGTTCAAAATTTCAAGCTTCCTCAAGAAGCCAAAACAGGGGTTCAAAAGGTTCAAGCTCCCTCAAGAGGCTAAAACGAAGGTTCAAAAGGTTCAAGCTCCCTCAGGAAACTAAAACGAAGGTTCAAAAGGTTCAAGCTCCCTCAGGAAACTAAAACGAAGGTTCAAAAAGTTCAAGCTCCCTCAAGAAGCTAAAACGAAGGTTCAAAAGGTTCAAGCTCCCTCAGGAAACTAAAACGAAGGTTCAGAAGGTTCAATTTCCTTAAGAAGCTAAAACCAGGGTTCAAAAGGTTCAAGCATCCTCGGAGAAGCTAGAGCAAAGGTTCAGAAGGTTCAAGCTTCCTCAAGAAGCTAAAACGAAGGTTCAAAAGGTTCAAGCTTCCTCAAGAAACTAAAACGAAGGTTGAAAAGTTCAAAATTCCAAGCTTCCTCAAGAAACTAAAACGAAGGTTCAAAAGGTTCAAGCTCCCTCAGGAAACTAAAACGAAGGTTCAGAAGGTTCAATTTCCTTAAGAAGCTAAAACCAGGGTTCAAAAGGTTCAAGCATCCTCGGAGAAGCTAGAGCAAAGGTTCAGAAGGTTCAAGCTTCCTCAAAAAGCTAAAACGAAGGTTCAAAAGGTTCAAGCTTCCTCAAGAAACTAAAACGAAGGTTGAAAAGTTCAAAATTTCAAGCTTCCTCAAGAAACTAAAACGAAGGTTCAAAAGGTTCAAGCTCCCTCAGGAAACTAAAACGAAGGTTCAAAAGGTTCAAGCTCCCTCAAGAAGCTAAAACGAAAGTTCAAAAGGTTCAAGCTCCCTCAAGAAACTAAAACGAAGGTTCAGCAGGTTCAACTTCCTCAGGAAGCTAAAACCAGGGTTCAAAAGGTTCAAGCTTCCTCAAAAAGCTAAAACGAAGGTTCAAAAATTTCAAGCTTCCCCAAGAAGCTAAAACGAAGGTTGAAAAGTTCAAAATTTCAAGCTTCCTCCAGAAGCCAAAACAGGGGTTCAAAAGGTTCAAGCTCCCTCAAGAGGCTAAAACGAAGGTTCAAAAGGTTCAAGCTCCCACAAAAAGCTAAAACGAAGGTTGAAAAGTTTCAGGCTCCCTCAGGAAGCTAAAACGAAGGTTCAGAAGGTTCAACTTCGTCAAGAAGCTAAAACCATGGTTCAAAAGGTTCAAGCTCCCTCAAGAAGCTAAAACGAAGGTTCAAAAGGTCCAAGCGCCCTCAAGAAGCTAAAACCAAGGTTCAAAAGGTTCAAGCTCCCTCAAGAAGCTAAAACGAAGGTTCAAAAGGATCAAGCTTCCCCAAGAAGCCAAAACAAGGGTTCAAAAGGTTCAAGCTCCCTCAAGAAGCTAAAACGAAGGTTCAAAAGGTTCAAGCTCCACCAAGAAGCTAAAACGAAGATTCAAAAGGTTCAAGCTCCCTCAGGAAACTAAAATGAAGGTTCAGAAGGTTCAACATCCTCAAGAAGGTAAAACCAAGGTTCAGAAGGTTCAAGCTTCCTCGGAGAAGCTAGAGCAAAGGTTCAAAACGTTCAAGCTTCCTCAAGAAGCTACAATGAAGGTTCAAAAGGTTCAAGCTTCTTCAAGATGCTAAAACGAAGGTTGAAAAGTTCAAAATTTCAAGCTTCCTTAGGAAGCCAAAACAGGGGTTCAAAAGGTTCAAGCTCCCTCATGAGGCTAAAACGAAGGTTCAAAAGGTTCAAGCTCCCTCAAGAAGCTAAAACGAAGGTTTAAAAGGTTCAAGCTCCCTCAGGAAACTAAAACGAAGGTTCAAAAGGTTCAAGCTCCCTCAAGAAGCTAAAACGAAGGTTTAAAAGGTTCAAGCTCCCTCAGGAAACTAAAACGAAGGTCGAAAAGGTTCAAGCTCCCTCAAGAAGCTAAAACGAGGGTTCAAAAAATTCAAGCTTCCTCAAGAACCTAAAACGAAGGTTGAAAAGTTCAAAATTTCAAGCTTCCTCAAGAAGCCAAAACAGGGGTTCAAAAGGTTCAAGCTCCCTCAGGAGGCTAAAACGAAGGTTCAAAAGGTTCAAGCTCCCTCAATAAACTAAAACGAAGGTTCAAAAGGTTCAAACTCCCTCAGGAAACTAAAACGAAGGTTCAAAAGGTTCAAGCTCCCTCAAGAAGCTAAAACGAAAGTTCAAAAGGTTCAAGCTCCCTCAGGAAACTAAAACGAAGGTTCAGCAGGTTCAACTTCCTCAAGAAGCTAAAACCAGGGTTCAAAAGGTTCAAGCTTCCTCAAAAAGCTAAAACGAAGGTTCAAAAGGTTCAAGCTTCCTCAAGAAGCTAAAACGAAGGTTGAAAAGTTCAAAATTTCAAGCTTCCTCAAGAAGCCAAACCAGGGGTTCAAAAGGTTCAAGCTCCCTCAAGAGGCTAAAACGAAGGTTCAAAAGGTTCAAGCTCCCTCAAGAAGCTAAAACGAAGGTTGAAAAGGTTCAGGCTCCCTCAGGAAGCTAAAACGAAGGTTCAGAAGGTTCAACTTCGTCAAGAAGCTAAAACCAGGGTTCAATAGGTTCAAGCTCCCTCAAAAAGCTAAAACGAAGGTTCAAAAGGTCCAAGCACCCTCAAGAAGCTAAAACCAAGGTTCAAAAGGTTCAAGCTCCCTCAAGAAGCTAAAACGAAGGTTCAGAAGTTTTAACTACCTCAAGAAGCTAAAATAAGGGTTCAAAAGGTTCAAGCTTCCTCCAGAAGCTAAAACGAAGGTTCAAAAGGTTCAAGCTGTCCAAAAACCGTGCGAAACGGAGAAAGTTAAGCGGTCCCGAACCGAGGCGCACGACCGACGGCTCCGAAAATCGAAAAATGCTCTCCAAACGGGAACAGTGGTCTACGACCACGAAAAGTAGCCTACGGCCACTAAGAGATGGTCTACGAAACCGCTCCCTCCCTTCGGGGAAAGAAAACAGAACCTGGTTCGCAAATCGAGGCAAAGCAGAAAAGAGTCCCGAGGTCCGGAGGTAAGGCTCTCAGCCGAAACTCCGTAACCTCAGAACGAGCACAACATGCGCAATCCCCGGTGGTGTTAAAGGCCAAGAACAAACACCCTCTCTAAGCCTAGAATGTAGAGATATAGAGAGATATATGTGCTTTTCCTTAGACAAATTTTTTTCAACCTCTCTAAAGGAGAGGGAGGCCCTCTCTTATAGAGAAACAAGAGGGTTCAAGCTTCTTGGAGAAGCCAGAGCAAAAGGTTCAAGCTTCTTAGAGAAGCTAGAGCAAAGGTTCAAAAGTTTCAAGCTTCTAGGAGAAGCTAGAGCAAAGGGTTCAAGCTTCTTGGAGAAGCTGGAGCAAAGGTTCAAAAGGTTCAAGCTTCCTCAAGAAGCTAAAACGAAGGTTCAAAAGGTTCAAGCTTCCTCAAGAAGCAAAAACGAAGGTTCAAAAGCTTCAAGCTTCCTCAAGAAGCCAAAATAAGGGTTCAAAAGGTTCAAGCTCCCTCAAGAAGCTAAAACGAAGGTTCAAAAGGTTCAAACTCCCTCAAGAAGCTAAAACGAAGGTTAAAAAGGTTCAAGCTCCCTCAGGAAACTAAAACGAAAGTTCAGAAGGTTCAACTTCCTCAAGAAGCTAAAACCAGGGTTCAAAAGGTTCAAGCTTCCTCGGAGAAGCTAGAGCAAAGGTTCGGAAGGTTCAAGCTTCCTCAAGAAGCTAAAACGAAGGTTCAAAAGGTTCAAGCTTCCTCAAGAAGCTAAAACGAAGGTTGAAAAGTTCAAAATTTCAAGCTTCCTCAAGAAGCCAAAACAGGGGTTCAAAAGGTTCAAACTCCCTCAAGAGGCTAAAACGCAGGTTCAAAAGGTTCAAGCTCCCTCAAGAAGCTAAAACGAAGGTTCAAAAGGTTCAAGCTCCCTCAGGAAACTAAAACGAAGGTTCAAAAGGTTCAAGCTCCCTCAAGAAGCTAAAACGAAGGTTCAAAAGGTTCAAGCTCCCTCAGGAAACTAAAACGAAGGTTCAGAAGGTTCAACTTCCTCAAGAAGCTAAAACCAGCGTTAAAAGGTTCAAGCTTCCTCAAAAAGCTAAAACGAAGGTTCAAAAGGTTCAACCTTCCTCAAGAAGCTAAAACGAAGGTTGAAAAGTTCAAAATTTCAAGCTTCCTCAAGAAGCCAAAACAGGGGTTCAAAAGGTTCAAGCTCCCTCAAGAGGCTAAAACGAAGGTTCAAAAGGTTCAAGCTCTCTCAATAAGCTAAAACGAAGGTTCAAAAGGTTCAGGCTCCCTTAGGAAGCTAAAACGAAGGTTCAGAAGGTTCAACTTCGTCAAGAAGCTAAAACCAGGGTTCAAAAGGTTCAAGCTCCCTCAAGAAGCTAAAACGAAGGTTCAAAAGGTCCAAGCGCCCTCAAGAAGCTAAAAACCAAGGTTCAAAAGGTTCAAGCTCCCTCAAGAAGCTAAAACGAAGGTTCAGAAGGTTTAACTTCCTCAAAAAGCTAAAATAAGGGTTCAAAAGGTTCAAGCTTCCTCAAGAAGCTAAAACGAAGGTCCAAAAGGTTCAAACTATCCAAAAACTGTGCCAAACGGAGAAAGTTAAGCGGTCCCGAACCGAGGCGCACGACCGACGGCTCCGAAAATCGAAAATGGTCTCCAAACGGGAACAGTGGCCTACGACCACGAAAAGTAGCCTTCGGCCACTGAGAGATGGTCTACGAAACCTCTCCCCCCCTTCGGGGAGTGAAAACAGAACCTAGTTTGCAAATCGAGGCAAAGCACAAAAGAGTCCCGAGGTCCGGAGGTAAGGCCCTCAGCCGAAACTAAGAAACCTCAGAACAAGCACAACATGCGCAATCACCGATGGTGTTAAAGGCCAAGAACAAACACCCTCTCTAAGCCTAGAATGTAGAGATATAGAGATATATGTGCTTTTCCTTAGACAAATTTTTTTCAACCTCTCTAAAGGAGAGGGAGGCCCTCTCTTATAGAGAAACAAGAGGGTTCAAGCTTCTTGGAGAAGTTAGAGCAAAAGGTTCAAGCTTCTTAGAGAAGCTAGAGCAAAGGTTCAAAGGTTCAAGCTTCCTCAAGAAGCTAAAACGAAGGTTCAAAAGGTTCAAGCTTCCTCAAGAAGCCAAAACAAGGGTTCAAAAGTTTCAAGCTCCCACAAGAAGCTAAAACGAAGGTTAAAAAGGTTCAAGCTCCCTCAGGAAACTAAAACGAAAGTTCAGAAGGTTCAACTTCCTCAAGAAGCTAAAACCAGGGTTCAAAAGGTTCAAGCTTCCTCGGAGAAGCTAGAGCAAAGGTTCGGAAGGTTCAAGCTTCCTCAAGAAGCTAAAACGAAGGTTCAAAAGGTTCAAGCTTCCTCAAGAAGCTAAAACGAAGGTTGAAAAGTTCAAAATTTCAAGCTTCCTCAAGAAGCCAAAACAGGGGTTCAAAAGGTTCAAGCTCCCTCAAGAGGCTAGAACGAAGGTTCAAAAGGTTCAAGCTCGCTCAAGAAGCTAAAATGAAGGTTCAAAAGGTTCAGGCTCCCTCTGGAAGCTAAAACGAAGGTTCAGAAAGTTCAACTTCTCAAGAAGCTAAAACCAGGGTTCAAAAGGTTCAAGCTCCCTCAAGAAGCTTGAACCTTTTGAACCTTTGCTCTAGCTTCTCCAAGAAGCTTGAACCCTTTGATCTAGCTTCTCCAAGAAGTTTGAAACTTTTGAACCTTTGCCCTAGCTTCTCTAAGAATCTTGAACCTTTTGCTCTAGCTTCTCCAAGAAGCTTGAACCCTCTTGTTTCTCTATATGAGAGGGTCTCCCTCTCCTTTAGAGAGGTTGAAAAAAATTTGTCTAAGGAAAAGCACATATATCTCTCTATATCTCTACATTCTAGGCTTAGAGAGGGTGTTTGTTCTTGGCCTTTAACACCACCGGTGATTGCGTATGTTGTGCTCGTTCTGAGGTTACGGAGTTTCGGCTGAGAGCCTTACCTCCGGACCTCGGGACTCTTTTGTGCTTTGCCTCGATTTGCAAACCAGGTTCTGTTTTCTCTCCCCAAAGGGAGGGAGAGGTTTCGTAGACCATCCCTCAGGAGAGGTTTCCTGAGGGAGCTTGAAACTTTTGAACCTTGGTTTTAGCTTCTTGAGGGCGCTTGGACCTTTTGAACCTTCGTTTTAGCTTCTTGATGGAGCTTGAACGTTTTGAACCTTGGTTTTAGCTTCTTCACAAAGTTGAACCTTCTGAACCTTCGTTTTAGCTTCCTGAGGGAAACTGAACCTTTTGAACCTTCGTTTTAGCTTCTTGAGGGAGCTTGAACCTTTTGAACCTTCATTTTAGCCTCTTGAGGGAGCTTGAACCTTTTGAACCCCTGTTTTGGCTTCTTGAAGAAGCTTGAAATTTTGAACTTTTCAACCTTCGTTTAGCTTCTTGAGGAAGCTTGAACCTTTTGAACCTTCGTTTTAGCTTCTTGAGGAAGCTTGAACCTTTTGAACTTTGCTCTGGCTTCTCCGAGGAAGCTTGAACCTTTTGTAACCCTGGTTTTAGCTTGAGGAAGTTGAACCTTCTGAACCTTCGTTTTAGTTTCTTGAGGGAGCTTGAACCTTTTGAACCTTCGGTTAAGCTTCTTGAGGGAGCTTGACCCTTTTGAACCTTCGTTTTAGTTTCCTGAGGGAGCTTGAACCTTTTGAACCTTCGTTTTAGCTTCTTGAGAGAGCTTGAACCTTTTGAACCTTCGTTTTAGCTTCTTGAGGGAGCTTGATCCTTTTGAACCCCTGTTTTGGCATCATGAGGAAGATTGAAATTTTGAACTTTTCAACCTTCGTTTTAGCTTCTTGAGGAAGCATGAACCTTTTGAACCTTCGTTTTAGCTTCTTGAGGAAGCTTGAACCTTTCGAACCTTTGCTCTAGTTTCTCCGAGGAAGCTTGAACCTTTTGAACCCTGGTTTTAGCTTTTGAGGAAGTTGAACCTTCTGAACCTTCGTTTTAGTTTCCTGAGGGAGCTTGAACCTTTTGAACCTTCGTTTTAGCTTCTTGAGGGAGCTTGAACCTTTTGAACCCTCGTTTTGGCTTCTTGAGGAAGCTTGAATCTTTTGAACCTTCGTTTTAGCTTCTTGAGGAAGTTTGAACCTTTTGAACCTTCGTTTTAGCTTCTTGAGGAAGCTTGAACCTTTTGAACCTTTGCTCTAGCTTCTCCAAGAAGCTTGAAACTTTTGAACCTTTGCTCTAGCTTCTCAAAGAAGCTTGAACCTTTTGCGCTAGCTTCTCTAAGAAGCTTGAACCCTCTTGTTTCTCTATAAGAGGGACCTCCCTCTCCTTTAGAGAGGTTGAAAAAAATTTGTCTAAGGAAAAGCACATATATCTCTCTATATCTCTACATTCTAGGCTTAGAGAGGGGTTTGTTCTTGGCCTTTAACACCACGGTGATTGCGCATGTTGTGCTCGTTCTGAGGTTACGGAGTTTTCGGCTGAGAGTACCTCCGGACCTCGGGACTCTTTTGTGCTTTGCCTCGATTTGTGAACCAGGTTCCGTTTTCTTCCCCGAAGGGAGGGAGAGGTTTCGTAGACCATCTCTGAGTGGCCGTAGGCTACTTTTCGTGGTCGTAAACCACTGTTCCCGTTTCGAGACCATTTTTCGGTTTTCGGAGCCGTCGGTCGTGCGCCTCGGTTCGGGACCCCTTAACTTTCTCCGTTTGGCACGGTTTTTGGACAACTTGAACCTTTTGAACCTTCGTTTTAGCTTCTTGAAGAAGCTTGAACCTTTTGAACCCTTATTTTAGCTTCTTGAGGAAGTTAAACCTTCTGAACCTTCGTTTTAGCTTCTTGAGGGAGCTTGAACCTTTTGAACCTTGGTTTTAGGTTCTTGAGGGCGCTTGGACCTTTTGAACCTTCGTTTTAGCTTCTTGAGGGAGCTTGAACCTTTTGAACCCTGGTTTTCGCTTCTTGACGAAGTTGAACCTTCTGAACCTTCGTTTTAGCTTCCTGAGGGAGCCTGAACCTTTTGAAACTTCGTTTTAGCTTCTTGAGGGAGCTTGAACCTTTTGAACCTTCGTTTTAGCCTCTTGAGGGAGCTTGAACCTTTTGAACCCCTGTTTTGGCTTCTTGAGGAAGCTTGAAATTTTGAACTTTTCAACCTTCGTTTTAGCTTCTTGAGGAAGCTTGAACCTTTTGAACCGTCGTTTTAGCTTCTTGAGGAAGCTTGAACCTTTTGAACCTTTGCTCTAGCTTCTCCGAGGAAGCTTGAACCTTTTGAACCCTGGTTTTAGCTTCTTGAGGAAGTTGAACCTTCTGAACCTTCGTTTTAGTTTCTTGAGGGAGCTTGAACCTTTTGAACCTTCGGTTTAGCTTCTTGAGGGAGCTTGATCCTTTTGAACCTTCGTTTTAGTTTCCTGAGGGAGCTTGAACCTTTTGAACCTTCGTTTTAGCTTCTTGAGGGAGCTTGAACCTTTAAACCTTCGTTTTAGCTTGAGGGAGCTTGAACCTTTTGAACCCTGTTTTGGCATCTTGAGGAAGATTGAAATTTTGAACTTTTCAACCTTCGTTTTAGCTTCTTGAGGAAGCTTGAACCTTTTGAACCTTCGTTTTAGCTTCTTGAGGAAGCTTGAACCTTTTGAACCTTTGCTCTAGCTTCTCCGAGGAAGCTTGAACCTTTTGAACCCTGGTTTTAGCTTTTGAGGAAGTTGAACCTTCTGAACCTTCGTTTTAGTTTCCTGAGGGAGCTTGAACCTTTTGAACCTTCGTTTTAGCTTCTTGAGGGAGCTTGAACCTTTTGAACCCTCGTTTTGGCTTCTTGAGGAAGCTTCAACCTTTTGAACCTTCGTTTTAGCTTCTTCAGGAAGTTTGAACCTTTTGAACCTTCGTTTTAGCTTCTTGAGGAAGCTTGAACCTTTTGAACCTTTGCTCTAGCTTCTCCAAGAAGCTTGAAACTTTTGAACCTTTGCTCTAGCTTCTCAAAGAAGCTTGAACCTTTTGCTCTAGCTTCTCCAAGAAGCTTGAACCCTCTTGTTTCTCTATAAGAGAGGACCTCCCTCTCCTTTAGAGAGGTTGAAAAAAATTTGTCTAAGGAAAAGCACATATATCTCTCTATATCTCTACATTCTAGGCTTAGAGAGGGTGTTTGTTCTTGGCCTTTAACACCACCGGTGATTGCGCATGTTGTGCTCGTTCTAAGGTTACGGAGTTTCGGCAAAGAGCCTTACCTCCGGACCTCGGGACTCTTTTGTGCTTTGCCTCGATTTGTGAACCAGGTTCCGTTTTCTCTCCCCGAAGGGAGGGAGAGGTTTCGTAGACCATCTCTGAGTCGCCGTAGGGTACTTTTCGTGGTCGTAAACCACTGTTCTCGTTTGGAGACCATTTTTCGATTTTCGGAGCCGTCGGTCGTGCGCCTCGGTTCGGGATCCCTTAACTTTCTCCGTTTGGCACAGTTTTTGGACAGCTTGAACCTTTTGAACCTTCGTTTTAGCTTCTTGAAGAAGCTTGAACCTTTTGAACCCTTATTTTAGCTTCTTGAGGAAGTTAAACCTGCTGAACCTTCGTTTTAGCTTCTTGAGGGAGCTTGAACCTTTTGAACCTTGGTTTTAGGTTCTTGAGGGCGCTTGGACCTTTTGAACCTTCGTTTTAGCTTCTTGAGGGAGCTTGAACCTTTTGAACCCTAGTTTTTGCTTCTTGACGAAGTTGAACCTTCTGAACCTTCGTTTTAGCTTCCTGAGGGAGCCTGAACCTTTTGAAACTTCGTTTTAGCTTCTTGAGGGAGCCTGAACCTTTTGAACCTTCGTTTTAGCTTCTTGAGGGAGCCTGAACCTTTTGAACCTTTTGAACCTGAACCTTTTGAACCTTTTGAACCTTCGTTTTATCTTCCTGAGGGAGCCTGAACCTTTTGAACCTTCGTTTTAGCTTCTTGAGGGAGCGTGAACCTTTTGAACCTTCGTTTTAGCCTCTTGAGGGAGCTTGAACCTTTTGAACCCCTGTTTTGGCTTCTTGAGGAAGCTTGAAATTTTGAACTTTTCAACCTTCGTTTTAGCTTCTTGAGGAAGCTTGAACCTTCTGACCCTTCGTTTTAGCTTCTTGAGGAAGCTTGAACCTTTTGAACCTTTGCTGTAGCCTCTCCGAGGAAGTTTGAACCTTTTGAACCTTCGTTTTAGCTTCTTGAGGGAGCTTGAACCTTTTGAACCTTCGTTTTAGCTTCTTTAGGGAGCTTGAACCTTTTGAACCCCTGTTTTGGCATCTTGAGAAAGATTGAAATTTTGAACTTTTCAACCTTCGTTTTAGCTTCTTGAGGAAGCTTGAACCTTTTGAACCTTCGTTTTAGCTTCTTGAGGAAGCTTGAACCTTTTGAACCTTCATTTTAGCTTCTTGAGGAAGCTTGAACCTTTTGAACCTTTGCTCTAGCTTCTCCGAGGAGGCTTGAACCTTTTGAACCCTGGTTTTAGCTTCTTGCGGAAGTTTAACCTTTTGAACGTTCGTTTTAGTTTCCTGAGGGAGTTTGAACCTTTTGAACCTTCGTTTTATCTTCTTGGGGGCGCTTGAACCTTTTGAACCTTTGTTTTAGCTTCTTGAGGGAGCTTGAACCTTTTCAACCCTTGTTTTGGTTTCTTGAGGAAGCTTAAACCTTTTGAACCTTCGTTTTAGCTTCTTGAGGAAGCTTGAACCTTTTGAAGCTTCGTTTTAGCTTCTTGAGGAAGCTTGAACCTTTTGAACCTTTGCTCCAGCTTCTCCAAGAAGCTTGAAACTTTTGAACCTTTGCTCTAGCTTCTCCAAGAAGCTTGAAACTTTTGAACCTTTGCCCTAGCTTCTCCAAGAAGCTTGAACCCTTTGCTCTAGCTTCTCCAAGAAGCTTGATACTTTGGAACCTTTGCTCTAGCTTCTCTAAGAAGCTTGAACCTTTTGCTCTAGCTTCTCCAAGAAGCTTGAACCCTCTTGTTTCTCTATAAGAGAGGGGCCTCCCTCTCCTTTAGAGAGGTTGAAAAAAATTTGTCTAAGGAAAAGCACATATATCTCTCTATATCTCTACATTCTAGGCTTAGAGAGGGTGTTTGTTCTTAGCCTTTAACACCACCGGTGATTGCGCATGTTGTGCTCGTTCTGAGGTTACGGAGTTTCGGCTGAGAGCCTTACCTCCGGACCTCGGGACTCTTTTGTGCTTTGCCTCGATTTGCGAACCAGGTTCTGTTTTCTCTCCCTGAAGGGAGGGAGATGTTTCGTAGACCATCTCTCAGTGGCCGTTGGCTACTTTTCGTGGTCGTAGACCACTGTTCCCGTTTGGAGACCATTTTCCGGTTGTCGGAGCCGTCGGTCGTGCGCCTCGGTTCGGGACCACTTAACTTTCTCCGTTTGGCACGGTTTTTGGATAGCTTGAACCGTTTGAACCTTCATTTTAGCTTCTTGAGGAAGCTTGAACCTTTTGAACCCTTATTTTAGCTTCTTGAGGAAGTTAAACCTTCTGAACTTTTGTTTTAGCTTCTTAAGGGAGCCTGAACCTTTTGAACCTTGGTTTTAGCTTCTTGAGGGCGCTTGGACCTTTTGAACCTTCGTTTTAGCTTCTTGAGGGAGCTTGAACCTTTTGAACCCTGCTTTTAGCTTCTTGACGAAGTTGAACCTTCTGAACCTTCGTTTTAGCTTCCTGAGGGAGCCTGAACCTTTTGAACCTTCGTTTTAGCTTCTTGAGGAAGCTTGAACCTTTTGAACCTTCGTTTTAGCCTCTTGAGGGAGCTTGAACCTTTTGAACCCCTGTTTTGGCTTCTTGAGGAAGCTTCAAATTTTGAACTTTTCAACCTCCGTTTTAGCTTCTTGAGGAAGCTTGAACCTTTTGAACCTTCGTTTTAGCTTCTTGAGGAAGCTTGAACCTTTTGAACCTTTGTTCTAGCTTCTCCGAGGAAGCTTGAACCGTTTGAACCCTGGTTTTAGCTTCTTGAGGAAGTTGAACCTTCTGAACCTTCGTTTTAGTTTCCTGAGGGAGCTTGAACCTTTTGAACCTTTGTTTTCGCTTCTTGAGGGAGCTTGAACCTTTTGAACCTTCGTTTTAGCTTCTTGAGGGAGCTTGAACCTTTTGAACCCTTGTTTTGGCTTCTTGGGGGAAGCTTGAACCTTTTGAACCTTCGTTTTAGCTTCTTGAGGAAGCTTGAACCTTTTGAACCTTCGTTTTAGCTTCTTGTGGAAGCTTGAACCTTTTGAACCTTTGCTCTAGCTTCTCCATGAAGCTTGAACCCTTTGCTCTAGCTTCTCCAAGAAGCTTGAAACTTTTGAACCTTTGGTGTAGCTTCTGTAAGAAGCTTGAACCTTTTCCTCTAGCTTCTCCAAGATGCTTGAACCCTCTTGTTTCTCTATAAGAGAGGGCCTCCCTCTCCTTTAGAGAGGTTGATAAAAATTTGTCTAAGGAAAAGCACATATATCTCTCTATATCTCTACATTCTAGGCTTATAGAGGGTGTTTGTTCTTAGCCTTTAACACCACCGGTGATTGCGCATTTTGTGCTCGTTCTGAGGTTACGGAGTTTCGGCTGAGAGCCTTACCTCCGGACCTCGGGACTCTTTTGTGCTTTGCCTCGATTTGTGAACCAGGTTCTGTTTTGTCTCCCCGAAGGGAGGGAGAGGTTTCGTAGACCATCCCTCAGTGGCCGTAGGCCACTTTTCGCGGTCGTAGACCACTGTTCCCGTTTGGAGACAATTTTCCGGTTTCCGAAGCCGTCGGTCGTGCGCCTCGGTTCAGGACCGCTTAACTTTCTCCGTTTGGCACGGTTTTTGGACAGCTTGAACCTTTTGAACCTTCGTTTTAGCTTCTTGAGGAAGTTTGAACCTTTTGAACCCTTATTTTAGCTTCTTGAGGAAGTTAAACCTTCTGAACCTTTGTTTTAGCTTCTTGAGGGAGCTTCAACCTTTTGAACCTTGGTTTTAGCTTCTTGAGGGCGCTTGGACCTTTTGAACCTTCGTTTTAGCCTCTTGAGGCAGATTGAACCTTTTGAACCCTCATTTTAGCCTCTTGAGGGAGCTTGAACCTTTTGAACCCCTGTTTTGGCTTCTTGAGGAAGCTTGAAATTTTGAACTTTTCAACCTTCGTTTTAGCTTCTTGAGGAAGCTTGAACCTTTTGAACCTTTGCTGTAGCTTCTCCGAGGAAACTTGAACCTTTTGAACCCTGGTTTTATCTTCTTGAGGAAGTTGAACCTTCTGAACCTTCGTTTTAGTTTCCTGAGGGAGCTTGAACCTTTTGAACCTTCGTTTTAGCTTCTTGAGGGAGCTTGAACCTTTTGAACCTTCGTTTTAGTTTCTTCAGGGAGCTTGAACCTTTTGAACCTTCGTTTTAGCTTCTTGAGGGGGCTTCAACCTTTTGAACCTTCGTTTTAGCTTCTTGAGGGAGCTTGAACCTTTTGAACCCCTGTTTTGGCATCTTGAGGAAGATTGAAATTTTGAACTTTTCAACCTTCGTTTTAGCTTCTTGAGGAAGCTTGAACCTTTTGAACCTTTGCTCTAGCTTCTCCGAGGAAGCTTGAACCTTTTGAACCCTGGTTTTAGCTTCTTGAGGAAGTAGAACCTTTTGAACCTTCGTTTTAGTTTCCTGAGGGAGCTTAAACCTTTTGAACCTTCGTTTTAGCTTCTTGAGGGAGCTTGAACCTTTTGAACCCTGGTTTTAGCTTCTTGACGAAGTTGAACCTTCTGAACCTTCGTTTTAGCTTCCTGAGGGAGCCTGAACCTTTTGAACCTTCGTTTTAGCTTCTTGAGGGAGCTTGAACCTTTTGAACCCTTCGTTTTAGCTTCTTGAGGAAGCTTGAACCTTTTGAACCTTTGTTCTAGCTTCTCCAAGAAGCTTGAAACCTTTGCTCTAGCTTCTCCAACAAGCTTGAAACTTTTGAACCTTTGCTCTAGCTTCTCTAAGAAGCTTGAACCTTTTGCTCTTGCTTCTCCAAGAAGCTTGAACCCTCTTGTTTCTCTATAAGAGAGGGCCTCCCTCTCCTTTAGAGAGGTTGAAAAAAATTTGTCTAAGGAAAAGCACATATATCTCTCTATATCTCTACATTCTAGGCTTAGAGAGGGTGTTTGTTCTTGGCCTTTGACACCACCGGTGATTGCGCATGTTGTGCTCGTTCTGAGATTACGGAGTTTCGGCTGAGGGCCTTACCTCCGGACCTCGGGACTCTTTTGTGCTTTGCCTCGATTTGCGAACCAGGTTCTGTTTTCTCTCCCCGAAGGGAGGGAGAGGTTTCGTAGACCATCTCTCAGTGGCCGTAGGCTACTTTTTGTGGTCGTAGACCACTGTTCCCGTTTGGAGACCATTTTTCAGTTTTCAGAGCCGTCGGTCGTGCGCCTCGGTTCGGGACCGCTTAACTTTCTCCGTTTGGCACGGTGTTTGGACAGCTTGAACCTTTTGAACCTTCGTTTTAGCTTCTTGAGAAAGCTTGAACCTTTTGAACCCTTTTTTTAGCTGCTTGAGGAAGTTAAACCTTCTGACCTTCGTTTTAGCTCTTGAGGGAGCTTGAACCTTTTGAACCTTGGTTTTAGCTTTTTGAGGGCGCTTGGACCTTTTGAACCTTCATTTTAGCTTCTTGAGGGAGCTTGAACCTTTTGAACCCTGGTTTTAGCTTCTTGACGAAGTTGAACCTTCTGAACCTTCGTTTTAGCTTCCTGAGGGAGCCTGAACCTTTTAAACCTTCGTTTTAGCTTCTTGAGGGAGCTTGAACCTTTTGAACCTTCGTTTTAGCCTCTTGAGGGAGCTTGAACCTTTTGAACCCCTGTTTTGGCTTCTTGAGGAAGCTTGAAATTTTGAACTTTTCAACCTTCGTTTTAGCTTCCTGAGGAAGCTTGAACCTTTTGAACCCTGGTTTCAGCTTCTTGAGGAAGCTTGAACCTTCTGAACCTTTGCTCTAGCTTCTCCGAGGAAGCTTGAACCTTTTGAACCCCTGTTTTGGCATCTTGAGGAAGATTGAAATTTTGAACTTTTCAACCTTCGTTTTAGCTTCTTGAGGAAGCTTGAACCTTTTGAACCTTTGCTCTAGCTTCTCCGAGGAAGCTTGAACCTTTTGAACCTTCGTTTTAGCTTCTTGAGGAAGTTGAACCTTCTGAACCTTCGTTTTAGTTTCCTGAGGGAGCTTGAACCTTTTGAACCTTCGTTTTAGCTTCTTGAGGGAGCTTGAACCTTTTGAACCTTCGTTTTAGCTTCTTGAGGGAGCTTGAACCTTTTGAACCCTTGTTTTGGCTTCTTGAGGAAGCTTGAACCTTTTGAACCTTCGTTTTAGCTTCTTGAGGAAGCTTGAACCTTTTCAACCTTTGCTCTAGCTTCTCCAAGAAGCTTGAACCCTTTGCTCTAGCGTCTCCAAGAAGCTTGAAACTTTTGAACCTTTGCTCTAACTTCTCTAAGAAGCTTGAACCTTTTGCTCTAGCTTCTCCAAGAAGCTTGAACCCTCTTGTTTCTCTATAAGAGAGGGCCTCCCTCCCCTTTAGAGAGGTTGAAAAATATTTGTCTAAGGAAAAGCACATATATCTCTCTATATCTCTACATTCTAGGCTTAGAGAGGGTGTTTGTTCTTGGCCTTTAACACCACCGGTGATTGCGCATGTTGTGCTCGTTCTGAGGTTACGGAGTTTCGGCTGAGAGCCTTACCTCCGGACCTCGGGACTCTTTTGTGCTTTGCCTCGATTTGCGAACCAGGTTCTGTTTTCTCTCCCCGAAGGGAGGGAGGGAGAGGTTTCGTAGACCATCTCTCAGTGGCCGTAGGCTACTTTTCGTGGTCGTAGGCCACTGTTCCCGTTTGGAGACCATTTTATGGTTTTCGGAGCCGTCGGTCGTGCGCCTCGGTTCGGGACCGCTTAACTTTCTCCGTTTGGCACGGTTTTTGGACAGCTTGAACCTTTTGAACCTTCGTTTTAGCTTCTTGAGGAAGCTTGAACCTTTTGAACCCTTATTTTAGCTTCTTGAGGAAGTTAAACCTTCTGAACCTTCGTTTTAGCTTATTGAGGGAGCTTGAACTTTTCGAACCTTGGTTTTAGCTTCTTGAGCGCGCTTTGACCTTTTGAACCTTTGTTTAAGCTTCTTGAGGGAGATTGAACCTTTTGAACCCTGGTTTTAGCTTCTTGACGAAGTTGAACCTTCTGAACCATCGTTTTAGCTTCTTGAGGGAGCCTGAACCTTTTGAACCTTCGTTTTAGCTTCTTCAGGGAGCTTGAACGTTTTGAAACTTCGTTTTAGCCTCTTGAGGGAGCTTGAACCTTTTCAACCCCTGTTTTGGCTTCTTGAGGATGCTTGAAATTTTGAACTTTTCAACCTTCGTTTTAGCTTCTTGAGGAAGCTTGAACCTTTTGAACCCTGGTTTTAGCTTCTTGAGGAAGTTGAACCTTCTGAACCTTCGTTTTAGTTTCCTGAGGGAGCTTGAACCTTTTGAACCTTCGTTTTAGCTTCTTGAGGGAGCTTGAACCTTTTGAACCTTCGTTTTAGTTTCTTGAGGGAGCTTGAATCTTTTGACCCTTCGTTTTAGCTTCTTGAGGGAGCTTGAACCTTTTGAACCTTGGTTTTAGCTTCTTGAGTGCGCTTGGAGCTTTTGAACCTTCGTTTTAGCTTCTTGAGGGAGCTTGAACCTTTTGAACCCTGGTTTTAGCTTCTTGAGGAAGTTGAACCTTCTGAACCTTCGTTTTAGCTTCCTGAGGGAGCCTGAACCTTTTGAACCTTCGTTTTAGCTTCTTGAGGGATCTTGAACCTTTTGAACCTTCATTTTAGCCTCTTGAGGGAGCTTGAACCTTTTGAACCCCTGTTTTGGCTTCTGGAAGAAGCTTGAAATTTTGAACTTTTCAACCTTCGTTTTAGCTTCTTGAGGAAGCTTGAACCTTTTGAACCTTCGTTTTAGCTTCTTGAGGAAGGTTGAACCTTTTGAACCTTTGCTCTAGCTTCTCCGAGGAAGCTTGAATCTTTTGAACCCTGGTTTTAGCTTCTTGAGGAAGTTGAACCTTCTGAACCTTTGTTTTAGTTTCCTGAGGGAGCTTGAACCTTTTGAACCTTCGTTTTTGCTTCTTGAGGGAGCTTGAACCTTCTGAACCTTCGTTTTAGCTTTTTGAGGGAGCTTGAAGCTTTTGAACCCTTGTTTTGGCTTCTTGAGGAAGCTTGAACATTTTGAACCTTCGTTTTAGCTTCTTGAGGAAGCTTGAACCTTTTGAACCT
Organism: Camellia japonica; assembly: GCA_030407325.1. NCBI lineage: Eukaryota > Viridiplantae > Streptophyta > Magnoliopsida > Ericales > Theaceae > Camellia > Camellia japonica. The sequence continues at coordinate 110,375,090 of JAPPVO010000031.1, forward strand.
TCGTTTTAGCTTCTTGAGGAAGCTTGAACCTTTTCAACCTTTGCTCTAGCTTCTCCAAGAAGCTTGAACCCTTTGCTCTAGCGTCTCCAAGAAGCTTGAAACTTTTGAACCTTTGCTCTAACTTCTCTAAGAAGCTTGAACCTTTTGCTCTAGCTTCTCCAAGAAGCTTGAACCCTCTTGTTTCTCTATAAGAGAGGGCCTCCCTCCCCTTTAGAGAGGTTGAAAAATATTTGTCTAAGGAAAAGCACATATATCTCTCTATATCTCTACATTCTAGGCTTAGAGAGGGTGTTTGTTCTTGGCCTTTAACACCACCGGTGATTGCGCATGTTGTGCTCGTTCTGAGGTTACGGAGTTTCGGCTGAGAGCCTTACCTCCGGACCTCCGGACTCTTTTGTGCTTTGCCTCGATTTGCGGACCAGGTTCTGTTTTCTCTCCCCGAAGGGAGGGAGAGGTTTCGTAGACCATCTCTCAGTGGCCGTAGGCTACTTTTCGTGGTCGTAGGCCACTGTTCCCGTTTGGAGACCATTTTACGGTTTTCGGAGCCGTCGGTCGTGCGCCTCGGTTCGGGACCGCTTAACTTTGTCCGTTTGGCACGGTTTTTGGGCAGCTTGAACATTTTGAACCTTCGTTTTAGCTTCTTGAGGAAGCTTGAACCTTTTGAATCCTTATTTTAGCTTCTTGAGGAAGTTAAACCTTGTGAACCTTCGTTTTAGCTGATTGAGGGAGTTTGAACCTTTCGAACCTTGGTTTTACCTTCTTGAGGGTGCTTGGACCTTTTGAACCTTTGTTTTAGCTTCTTGAGGGAGATTGAACCTTTTGAACCCTGGTTTTAGCTTCTTGACGAAGTTGAACCTTCTAAACCCTCGTTTTAGCTTCTTGAGGGAGCCTGAACCTTTTAAACCTTCGTTTTAGCTTCTTCAGGGAGCTTGAACGTTTTGAACCTTCGTTTTAGCCTCTTGAGGGAGCTTGAACCTTTTGAACCCCTGTTTTGGCTTCTTGAGAAAGCTTGAAATTTTGAACTTTTCAACCTTCGTTTTAGCTTCTTGAGGAAGCTTGAACCTTTTGAACCCTGGTTTTAGCTTCTTGAGGAAGTTGAACCTTCTGAACCTTCGTTTTAGTTTCCTGAGGGAGCTTGAACCTTTTGAACCTTCGTTTTAGCTTCTTGAGGGAGCTTGAACCTTTTGAACCTTCATTTTAGTTTCTTGAGGGAGCTTGAATCTTTTGACCCTTCGTTTTAGCTTCTTGAGGGAGCTTGAACCTTTTGAACCTTTATTTTAGCCTCTTGAGGGAGCTCGAACCTTTTGAACCCCTGTTTTGGCTTCTTGAGGAAGCTTGAAATTTTGAACTTTTCAACCTTCGTTTTAGCTTCTTGAGGAAGCTTGAACCTTTTGAACCTTCGTTTTAGCTTCTTGAGGAAGCTTGAACCTTTTGAACCTTTGCTCTAGCTTCTCCGAGGAAGCTTGAACCTTTTGAACCCTGGTTTTAGCTTCTTGAGGAAGTTGAACCTTCTGAACCTTCGTTTTAGTTTCCTGAGGGAGCTTGAACCTTTTGAACCTTCGTTTTTGCTTCTTGAGGGAGCTTGAACCTTTTGAACCTTCGTTTTAGCTTCTTGAGGGAGCTTGAACCTTTTGAACCTTCGTTTTAGCTTCTTGAGGGAGCTTGAAGCTTTTGAACCCTTGTTTTGGCTTCTTGAGGAAGCTTGAACATTTTGAACCTTCGTTTTAGCTTCTTGAGGAAGCTTGAACCTTTTGAACCTTCGTTTTAGCTTCTTGAGGAAGCTTGAACCTTTTCAACCTTTGCTCTAGCTTCTCCAAGAAGCTTGAACCCTTTGCTCTAGCTTCTCCAAGAAGCTTGAAACTTTTGAACCTTTGCTCTAACTTCTCTAAGAAGCTTGAACCTTTTGCTCTAGCTTCTCCAAGAAGCTTGAACCCTCTTGTTTCTCTATAAGAGAGGGCCTCCCTCTCCTTTAGAGAGGTTGAAAAAAATTAGTCTTAGGAAAAGCACATATATCTCTCTATATCTCTACATTCTAGGCTTAGAGAGGGTGTTTGTTCTTGGCCTTTAACACCACCGGTGATTGCGCATGTTGTGCTCGTTCTGAGGTTACGGAGTTTCGGCTGAGAGCCTTACCTCCGGACCTCGGGACTCTTTTGTGCTTTGCCTCGATTTGCGGACCAGGTTCTGTTTTCTCTCCCCGAAGGGAGGCAGAGGTTTCGTAGACCATCTCTCAGTGGTCGTAGGCTACTTTTCGTGGTCATAGACCACTGTTCCTGTTTGGAGACCATTTTCCGATTTTCGGAGCCGTCGGTCGTACGCCTCGGTTCGGGACCGCTTAACTTTCTCCGTTTGGCACGGTTTTTGGACAGCTTGAACCTTTTGAACCTTCGTTTTAGCTTCTTGAGGAAGCTTGAACCTTTTGAACCCTTATTTTAGCTTCTTGAGGAAGTTAAACCTTCTGAACCTTCGTTTTAGCTTCTTCAGGGAGCATGAACCGTTTGAACCTTGGTTTTAGCTTCTTGAGGGCGCTTGGACCTTTTGAACCTTCGTTTTAGCTTCTTGAGGGAGCTTGAACCTTTTGAACCCTGGTTTTAGCTTCTTGACGAAGTTGAACCTTCTGAACCATCGTTTTAGCTTCCTGAGGGAGCCGGAACCTTTTGAACCTTCGTTTTAGCTTCTTGAGGGAGCTTGAAACTTTTGAACCTTGGTTTTAGCCTCTTGAGGGAGCTTGAACCTTTTGAACCCCTGTTTTGCCCCCTTGAGGAAGCTTGAAATTTTGAACTTTTCAACCTTCGTTTTAGCTTCTTGAGGAAGCTTGAACCTTTTGAACCTTTGCTCTAGCTTCTCCGAGGAAGCTTGAACCTTTTGAACCTTCGTTTTAGCTTCTGGAGGAAGTTGAACCTTCTGAACCTTCGTTTTAGTTTCTTGAGGGAGCTTGAACCTTTTGAACGTTCGTTTTAGCTTCTTGAGGGAGCTTGAACCTTTTGAACCCTTGTTTTGGCTTCTTGAGGAAGCTTGAACCTTTTGAACCTTCCTTTTAGCTTCTTGAGGAAGCTTGAACCTTTTGAACCTTTGTTTTAGCTTCTTGAGGAAGCTTGAACCTTTTGAACCTTCGTTTTAGCTTCTTCAGGAAGCTTGAACCTTTTGAACCTTTGTTCTAGCTTCTCCGAGGAAGCTTGAACCTTTTGAACCCTGGTTTTGCTTCTTGAGGAAGTTGAACCTTCTGAACCTTCGTTTTAGTTTCCTGGGAGCTTGAACCTTTTGAACCTTCGTTTTAGCTTCTTGAGGGACTTGAACCTTTTGAACCTTCGTTTTAGCTTCTTGAGGGAGCTTGAACCTTTTGAACCCTTTTTGGCTTCTTGAGGAAGCTTGAATTTTGAACCTTGTTTTAGCTTCTTGAGGAAGCTTGAACCTTTTGAACCTTCGTTTTAGCTTCTTGAGGAAGCTTGAACCTTTTGAACCTTTGCTCTAGCTTCTCCAAGAAGCTTGAACCCTTTGCTCTAGCTTCTCCAAGAAGCTTGAAACTTTTGAACCTTTGCTCTAGCTTCTCTAAGAAGCTTGAACCTTTTGCTCTAGCTTCTCCAAGAAGCTTGAACCCTCTTGTTTCTCTATAAGAGAGGGCCTCCCTCTCCTTTAGAGAGGTTGAAAAAAATTTGTCTAAGGAAAAGCACATATATCTCTCTATATCTCTACATTCTAGGCTTAGAGAGGGTGTTTGTTCTTGGCCTTTAACACCACCGGTGATTGCGCATGTTGTGCTCGTTCTGAGGTTACGGAGTTTCGGCTGAGAGCCTTACCTCCGGACCTCGGGACTCTTTTGTGCTTTGCCTCGATTTGCGAACCAGGTTCTGTTTTCTCTCCCCGAAGGGAGGGAGAGGTTTCGTAGACCATCTCTCAGTGGCCGTAGGCTACTTTTCGTGGTCGTAGACCACTGTTCCCGTTTGGAGACCATTTTCCGGTTTTCGGAGCCGTCGGTCGTGCGCCTCGGTTCGGGACCGCTTAACTTTCTCCGTTTGGCACGGTTTTTGGACAGCTTGAACCTTTTGAACCTTCGTTTTAGCTTCTTGAGGAAGCTTGAACCTTTTGAACCCTTATTTTAGCTTCTTGAGGAAGTTAAACCTTCTGAACCTTCGTTTTAGCTTCTTGAGGGAGCTTGAACCTTTTGAACCTTGGTTTTAGCTTCTTGAGGGCGCTTGGACCTTTTGAACCTTCGTTTTAGCTTCTTGAGGGAGCTTGAACCTTTTGAACCCTGGTTTTAGCTTCTTGACGAAGTTGAACCTTCTGAACCTTCGTTTTAGCTTCCTGAGGGAGCCTGAACCTTTTGAACCTTCGTTTTAGCTTCTTGAGGGAGCTTGAACCTTTTGAACCTTGGTTTTAGCCTCTTGAGGGAGCTTGAACCTTTTGAACCCCTGTTTTGCTTCTTGAGGAAGCTTGAAATTTTGAACTTTTCAACCTTCGTTTTAGCTTCTTGAGGAAGCTTGAACCTTTTGAACCTTTGCTCTAGCTTCTCCGAGGAAGCTTGAACCTTTTGAACCTCGTTTTAGCTTTTGAGGAGTTGAACCTTCTGAACCTTCGTTTTAGTTTCCTGTGGGAGCTTGAACCTTTTGAACCTTCGTTTTAGCTTCTTGAGGGAGCTTGAACCTTTTGAACCTTCGTTTTAGCTTCTTGAGGGAGCTTGAACCTTTTGAACCTTGTTTTGGCTTCTTGAGGAAGCTTGAACCTTTTGAACCTTCGTTTTAGCTTCTTGAGGAAGCTTGAACCTTTTGAACCTTTGCTCTAGCTTCTCCAAGAAGCTTGAACCCTTTGCTCTAGCTACTCCAAGAAGCTTGACACTTTTGAACCTTTGCTCTACCTTCTCTAAGAAGCTTGAACATTTTGCTCTAGCTTCTCCAAGAAGCTTGACCCTCTTGTTTCTCTATGAGAGAGGGCCTCCCTCTCCTTTAGAGAGGTTGAAAAAAATTTGTCTAAGGAAAAGCACATATATCTCTTTATATCACTACATTCTAGGCTTAGAGAGGGTGTTTGTTCTTGGCCTTTAACACCACCGGTGATTGCGCATGTTGTGCTCGTTCTGAGGTTACGGAGTTTCGGCTAAGAGCCTTACCTCCGGACCTCGGGACTCTTTCGGGCTTTGCCTCGATTTGCGAACCAGGTTCTGTTTTCTCTCCCCGAAGGGAGGGAGAGGTTTCGTAGACCATCTCTCAGTGGCCGTAGGCTACTTTTCGTGGTCGTAGACCACTGTTCCCGTTTGGAGACCATTTTCCGGTTTTTCGAGCCGTCGGGCCTGCGCCTCGGTTCGGGACCGCTTAACTTTCTCCGTTTGGCACGGTTTTTGGACAGCTTGAACCTTTTGAACCTTCGTTTTATCTTCTTGAGGAAGCTTGAACCTTTTGAACCCTTATTTTAGCTTCTTGAGGAAGTTTAACCTTCTGAACCTTCGTTTTAGCTTCTTGAGGGAGCTTGAACCTTTTGAACCTTGGTTTTAGGTTCTTGAGGGCGCTTGGACCTTTTGAACCTTCGTTTTAGCTTCTTGAGGGAGCTTGAACCTTTTGAACCCTGGTTTTAGCTTCTTGACGAAGTTGAACCTTCTGAACCTTCGTTTTAGCTTCCTGAGGGAGCCTGAACCTTTTGAACCTTCGTTTTAGCTTCATGAGGAAGCTTGAAATTTTGAACCTTCGTTTTAGCTTCCTGAGGGAGCCTGAACCTTTTGAACCTTCGTTTTAGCTTCATGAGGAAGCTTGAAATTTTGAACTTTTCAACCTTCGTTTTAGCTTCTTGAGGAAGCTTGAATCTTTTGAACCCTGGTTTTACCTTCTTAAAAGAAGTTGAACCTTCTGAACCTTCGTTTTAGTTTCCTGATTGAGCTTGAACCTTTTGAACCTTCGTTTCAGCTTCTTGAGGGAGCTTGAACCTTTTGAACCTTCGTTTTAGTTTCCTGAGGGAGCTTGAACCTTTTGACCCTTCGTTTTAGCTTCTTGAGGGAGCTTGAACCTTTTGGACCTTTATTTTAGCCTCTTGAGGGAGCTTGAACCTTTTGAACCCCTGTTTTGGCTTCTTGAGGAAGCTTGAAATTTTAAACTTTTCAACCTTCGTTTTAGCTTCTTGAGGAAGCTTGAACCTTTTGAAGCTTCGTTTTAGCTTCTTGAGGAAGCTTGAACCTTTTGAACCTTTGCTCTAGCTTCTCCGAGGAAGCTTGAACCTCTTGAACCCTGGTTTTAGCTTCTTGGGGAAGTTGAACCTTCTGAACCTTCGTTTTAGTTTCCTAAGGGAGCTTGAACCTTTTGAACCTTCGTTTTTGCTTCTTGAGGGAGCTTGAACCTTTTGAACCTTCGTTTTAGCTTCTTGAGGGAGCTTGAAGCTTTTGAACCCTTGTTTTGGCTTCTTGAGGAAGCTTGAACATTTTGAACCTTCGTTTTAGCTTCTTGAGGAAGCTTGAACCTTTTGAACCTTCGTTTTAGCTTCTTGAGGAAGCTTGAACCTTTTCAACCTTTGCTCTAGCTTCTCCAAGAAGCTTGAACCCTTTGCTCTTGCTTCTCCAAGAAGCTTGAAACTTTTGAACCTTTGCTCTAGCTTCTCTAAGAAGCTTGAACCTTTTGCTCTAGCTTTTCCAAGAAGCTTGAACCCTCTTGTTTCTCTATAAGAGAGGGCCTCCCTCTCCTTTAGAGAGGTTGAAAAAAATTTGTCTTAGGAAAAGCACATATATCTCTCTATATCTCTACATTCTAGGCTTAGAGAGGGTGTTTGTTCTTGGCCTTTAACACCACCGGTGATTGCGCATGTTGTGCTCGTTCTGAGGTTACGGAGTTTCGGCTGAGAGCCTTACCTCCGGACCTCGGGACTCTTTTGCGCTTTGCCTCGATTTGCGAACCAGGTTCTGTTTTCTCTCCCCGAAGGGAGGGAGAGGTTTCGTAGACCATCTCTCAGTGGCCTGTAACAAGCCCGCGGAGGACCTCGCTACGGCTCGGACTCGATTGTGTCACTGTTCTTAATCTTGAACCAAAGAGTCCAACTCTGGCAAATCGTTTTGAGAGAAAAACAGATTTTGAAAAGAAGTGCCAAACATGGACTGCTTTGCCAGATATAGAGTCGCCACCTAAATATTTTTTTTATGGGGAAATTTAGGAAACCCTGACTCGGTGCCAAAGGCCACGTGTCCGTCATCACCAAAGTTGTCTTGGCTCGGGAGCTTGGGTACGATCGGGGAAGGTCAGCTATGAGCACCCCCTTTCGCCCGGTCCGAGGACCGGCCTCTACTAACCATGATATCCGATTTTGAAAACGTTATGCGTTCTTATTCCAGTTATTAGCCTAGAATTACTATGTTATGCGCACAGCAAACAAGTATAGACTAGATCGCCTAATTTGGAAACAAGCATTGCATATCCGTTTATTTGAAAAACGCTTTGGAATTTGCTACTCGCAAGTAGGCTAAAATACGGATTTCAACGAGTTTTTCCAACTCAAACAATCCAACCTTCACCCACAGGCAATCAGGCAGTTTATCTCATATAAGCACTTAGCTACATGGTAATCATGCTGTCATGTTAACATTCACACGCATGCGAGATGCTAAAGCATAAATACTTACATTGTACTCCGTGCTAAAACAACAAACTAGTTAGCAAACATGCATGCCCTAGTTCATGTTAGAGTGACTAATGCATCGCATACAGAATGTGATTAGGATAGGCTCGGCTAACCCTAAAATGGCATGTGAAATGCAATCATTCGGTGCACGTATTCAAGTTAGATTTGAAGTACAAATGCAATTAGCATGATGTACCGAGCCCGGTGCATGTCAACAAATACATGGATGCACGCATGCATAGCATGAGGTATGCTAAAATAAACGTGCCCTAATACTAACCATCGTAAGCGGGTAAATAAAAGGGAAGAAAGAAGTGGGGGTTGGAAGACATGCACACCACTCACACACGCTTATTACAGATTTGCCCTCGCCCGGAGGGACCAAAAGAATATACAAATTAATTAACTACGCAAGCTAATTAAATATTACAGATCAATTAAATTAACTAAACAAATTAATTAATCTGATTAAAACAGTAAAGCCCTCGGGAAGCGGGTCAGATGCAGCGCATGCTCGGGACTTGCTCAGAATCGCACTGCCATGCATAGTCTGCCTCTGTTTTCCCCGCTTTGCTCCTCTGAAAACTGCCAAAGTCTCAGGAATGCCTCTCAGGACACTGGGGGATACCACCGGCTGAGTAGAATTACCACCGGCAATAGGGTGTGGCCATCGGCACAAAATGAATCCATCGGCTGATGACTTACTGCCGGCCGGCAGCAAATGTTGCCGGTCGGCAAACAATGCCTGCAGAACCTGCAACTCACAGCAGCAGAGGGCAAAACTTGCATGGCAATACAATTCAAACAATGTATACACCAATCATGCCCCCCATCATGTTTGCGACTCAAAGGGGTATGTGCCTTGATTCTCGGGCCACCAATCACGCATTTCCATGCATGATGGCCTAAAGAATCAAGTGTGCACTTTCATGTCAAATGAAATGCAAACCAATCAAACAAAACAAGGCCCAATTCCTATCACCAAATCAAGGAACAAGGCATGCATGCAAGATGCAATGCAACCTAGGCATGCAAGCTAGGATGCAACATGGCATGGCAAGGCACTTATGCAAGCATACAAGCAAACATGAGGCAATGCAAACTAATGAAAAGATGAGCTTAAACACGAATTAGGCAACTCTAAATAGGCCTAAAACAGTGGCCAAAGTGCCCAAAAATGAAGGCTAAACACACATGCACACATGCACATGTGATGGTCCAAACTTTAAGCATTAAACAAGCAACTTTCAAGCACACTTGAAAGGGGATATCATGGACAATTAGCATGCAATATAAGCTCTAAAAATCATGCTAGAATGTGGTGCCAAACCAACTCAAATGAAGCAAACATTAGCATGCAAATAGCCCAAATACTTGGAGCAAGGTAATGGAGCTTTGAAGCACACTTAGCATAACAAACATGGCATGCACTAAACAACTAAAAACATATTTTTAGCATGTTAAAACGAGGCCAAGGGACCACTTAGATGGCATCTAAGTAGCTCAAATATGAAGGCATGCATGAGTGCTCTTTCAAGAAGCATATAACACATGCTCAAGAGGCAACAAAGAGGCAACCAAGGCAAGCATACAAGCATGTCTTAGGGACTGAAATAACATGTAGGGTGGTTCCAAACCATCAAAATGATGCAAGCAACACATGCTACACATTCACATACTTGAAGCATACAAGCCACAATACAAAGGAGCTATACTAAGCATGCCAAGATCGACCCAAGCAACTATGGACAGACCTAAAACATGGCAAAATAAGCACAAAACCTTCACAAGGCTAAGCCTAAAACATGCTAAAACAAAGGCTAACAACCTAAGGCATATTAAGGCAATAACAAGGCATTACATGGTAGGTATGCTAAGCATGCATGGTGTACCAAAACCAACACACAACAATGTTATATTAAAGCAATATAAACATAAAATGTAGCCAAGGCATGACCAATAAACACTCAAACATAAGCTCCTTTAAGAGACCAAAAAGGGGCCCTTTCAAGGACAACAAGGAGAGGGGGTGGCCCTCCCCTTTTGGAGACTTCAAGGCACCATCTCCACCACTGAAATCCCTCAATATTTCAGTGGTGAAGAGGCCCAAACACCAAAGTCTCGAAACTTGCACAAAATAGCACAAAAATGGGGCCTCTCAAGGCCTAAGGGTGGTCAAACACATCCAAACCACAAAACACTCTTAACAAACAATCAAGAGGGCCTAAAAACAGAACTTTTTTATGTTATACACTAAACACAAAAACAGCTCTAAGATAGGTAGAAATAGGATGCAAAAATGGGGTAAAAAGGACTAGTTTCTTACCCTTGAAGCCTTTCTTCAACAATGGTGATCTTGTTGCCTCCTTAAGCTTCAATCCAGTCAAAAATAGCAAGAACAAGCCCTTAGAACCTCAGTAGCCAAAGGAAGGTGAAGCACTAGGTGTTTGTGTGCAATAATATGGACTAAAACACCTAGAACATAAAGAGAGAAAAAGAGATATAGGAGATATGTATCAACCCTAACCCTAAAACCAGAGCTTCTCTCTGTCTTTTTCTCTCCAAAATTCTCTAACCTTTATGCCAAGAGGAGAGAGCCTTCTCTTATAGGCAACAAACTTGTAAAGCTTATACAACAAGCTTACAAGGAGAGCATCCCTCCATACACGTGTATGGAGGGGAACCAAATGCCACACAGCTGTCCTAAAATATCTGCAAAAGCAGATGAACAGTAGTCGGCTGGCCAAAAATGTCATTTTGACAAAAATGACTGCCGACCGGCAACAAAGAGTGCCGACCGGCCACATACATTGCCGGTGGCAACAAAAACCAGCCAGTGGCCTCTAGCCACTGCCGGTGGTGTGTGGGGATGCCTCACAAGGCATTCCCTGCCCCTCCAAGGCAAAACACAAGTGTTTGGTGCAAAACCAGACACAAAACGGTCGAGTTCGGAGATCCTGAGGCAGGGCGCGTAGCCGAGACCTCCGGGAACTCCAAACGAACACAAACATAGATAATCACCGAGTGTTCAAACGGTGACGTCCAAGTCTTGAGGACGGTCAAAAATGGGGTGTCTACAGTTGCCCCTCTTTGACAGAACTCGAAAGTCATAACAATGACCAGAGTGAATGTCAAAGCCCAGAGACGACCCATTTTTGACAAGGCCGAAGACTTGGACAAACATGCAAGACAAACAAGGTATGCGCCCGAAGGTAGGGGCAAAATGCAACTGAAAATGCAAGAAGCCGAGCATAACTTATGATCATGCAAAGAAAGCTGTAACGAAGCGCACATGCAACAGTTTTAAGCTAGCATACACCAGACTACACTACAATGCAGAAAGGATGCAAGAGAATTATGTAATTCTCTATACGTCTCACGCGGAGGATACAATACCTGTGCGGCTCGTCCGGTTGCACCGGCCTCAAATGAACCGTACATACAATATTGTGCCTGAAAAGAAAACAAACTTAACAGGTACAATGTCGTTAGCAACATGCACGACAATGCAAATGAGGCACGCATGCTAATGCAAATTGCGACACGCATGCCAACGAAAATGTGACACGCATGCCAATGGAAATGAGGCACACATGCCGATGAAGAAGATGGGGCACACTTGCCAATGGAAATGAGACACGCATGCCGATGAAGATGGGGCACACATGCCAATGCAAATGAGGCACACGTGCCAATGCAAATGAGGCACACGTGCCGATGAAAATGAGGCACACGTGCCGATACAAATGAGGCACACGTGCCGATGCAAATGAGGCACACGTGCCGATGAAAATGAGGCACACGTGCCGATGAAAATGAGGCACACGTGCCAATGAAAATGAGGCACACGTGCCCATGAGAATGAGGCACACGTGCCGATGCAAATGAGGCACACGTGCCAATGAAAATGAGGCACACGTGCCAATGAGAATGAGGCAGACGTGCCGATACAAATGAAGCTTTAACCTTTTGCTCTAGCTTCTCCAAGAAGCTTGAACCTTTTGAACCTTTGCTCGAGCTTCTCTAAGAAGCTACAACCTTTTGCTCTAGCTTCTCCAAGAAGCTTGAACCCTCTTGTTTCTCTATAAGAGAGGGCCTCCCTCTCCTTTAGAGAGGTTGAAAAAAATTTGTCTAAGGAAAAGCACATAGATCTCTCTATATCTCTACATTCTAGGCTTAGAGAGGGTGTTTGTTCTTGGCCTTTAACACCACCGGTGATTGCGCATGTTGTGCTCGTTCTGAGGTTATGGAGTTTCGGCTGAGAGCCTTACCTCCGGACCTCGGGACTCTTTTGTGCTTTGCCTCGATTTGGAAACCAGGTTCTGTTTTCTCTCCCCGAAGAGATGGAGAGGTTTCGTAGACCATCTCTCAGTGGCCGTAGGCTACTTTTCGTGGTCGTAGACCACTGTTCCCGTTTGGAGACCATTTTCCGGTTTTCGGAGCCGTCGGTCGTGCGCCTCGGTTCAGGACCGCTTAACTTTCTCCGTTTGGCATGGTTTTTGGACAGCTTGAACCTTTTGAACCTTCGTTTTAGCTACTTGAGGAAACTTGAACCTTTTGAACCCTTATTTTAGCTTCTTGAGGAAGTTAAACCATCTGAACCTTCGTTTTAGCTTCTTGAGGGAGTTTGAACCTTTTGAACCTTGGTTTTAGCTTCTTGAGGGCGCTTGGACGTTTAGAACCTTCGTTTTAGCTTCTTGAGGGAGCTTGAACCTTTTGAACCCTGGTTTTAGCTTCTTGACGAAGTTGAACCTTCTGAACCTTCGTTTTAGCTTCCTGAGGGAGCCTGAACCTTTTGAACCTTCGTTTTAGGTTCTTGAGGGAGCTTGAACCTTTTGAACCTTCGTTTTAGCCTCTTGAGGGAGCTTGAACCTTTTGAACCCCTGTTTTGACTTCTTGAGGAAGCTTGAAATTTTGAACTTTTCAACCTTCGTTTTAGCTTCTTGAGGAAGCTTGAACCTTTTGAACCTTCGTTATAGCTTCTTGAGGAAGCTTGAACCTTTTGAACCTTTGCTCTAGCTTCTCCGAGGAAGCTCGAACCTTTTGAACCCTGGTTTTAGCTTCTTGAGGAAGTTGAACCTTCTGAACCTTTGTTTTAGTTTCCTGAGGGAGCTTGAACCTTTTGAACCTTTGGTTTAGCTTCTTGAGGGAGCTTGAACCTTTTGAACCTTCGTTTTAGCTTCTTGAGGGAGCTTGAACCTTTTGAATCCTTGTTTTGCCTTCTCGAGGAAGCTTAAACCTTTTGAACCTTCCTTTTAGCTTCTTGAGGAAGCTTGAACCTTTTCAACCTTTGTTTTAGCTTCTTGAGGAAGCTTGAACCTTTTGAACCTTTGCTCTAGCTTCTCCAAGAAGCTTGAGCCCTTTGCTCTAGCTTCTCCAAGAAGCTTGAAACTTTTGAACCTTTGCTCTAGCTTCTCTAAGAAGCTTGAACCTTTTGCTCTAGCTTCTCCAAGAAGCTTGAACCCTCTTGTTTCTCTATAAGAGAGGGCCTCCCTCTCCTTTAGAGAGGTTGAAAAAAATTTGTCTAAGGAAAAACACGTATATCTCTCTATATCTCTACATTCTAGGCTTAGAGAGGGTGTTTGTTCTTGGCCTTTAACACCACCGGTGATTGCGCATGTTGTGCTCGTTCTGAGGTTACGGAGTTTCGGCTGAGAGCCTTACCTCGGGACCTCGGGACTCTTTTGTGCTTTGCCTCGATTTGCGAACCAGGTTTTGTTTTCTCTCCCCGAAGGGAGGGAGAGGTTTCGTAGACCATCTCTCAGTGGCCGTAGGCTACTTTTCGTGGTCGTAGACCACTGTTCCCGTTTGGAGACCATTTTTCGGTTTTCAGAGCCATCGGGCGTGCGCCTCGGTTCGGGACCGCTTAACTTTCTCCGTTTGGCACGGTTTTTGGACAGCTTGAACCTTTTGAACCTTCGTTTTAGCTTCTTGAGGAAGCTTGAACCTTTTGAACCCTTATTTTAGCTTCTTGAGGAAGTTAAACCTTCTGAACCTTCGTTTTAGCTTCTTGAGGGAGCTTGAACCTTTTGAACCTTGGTTTTAGCTTCTTGAGGGCGCTTGGACCTTTTGAACCTTGGTTTTAGCTTCTTGAGGGAGCTTGAACCTTTTGAACCCTGGTTTTAGCTTTTTGACGAAGTTGAACCTTCTGAACCTTCGTTTTAGGTTCCTGAGGGAGCCTGAACCTTTTGAACCTTCGTTTTAGCTTCTTGAGGGAGCTTGAACCTTTTGAACCTTCGTTTTAGCCTCTTGAGGGAGCTTGAACCTTCTGAACCTTCGTTTTAGCCTCTTGAGGGAGCTTGAACCTTTTGAACCCCTATTTTGGCTTCTTGAGGAAGCTTGAACTTTTGAACTTTTCAACCTTCGTTTGAGCTTCTTGAGGAAGCTTGAACCTTTTGAACCTTCGTTTTAGCTTCTTGAGGAGCTTGAACCTTTTGAACCTTTGCTCTACCTTCTCCGAGAATGCTTGAACCTTTTGAACCCTGGTTTTAGCTTCATGAGGAAGTTGAACCTTCTAAACCTTCGTTTTAGTTTCCTGAGGGAGCTTGAACCTTTTGAACCTTCGTTTTAGTTTCTTGAGGGAGCTTGAACCTTTTGAACCTTCGTTTTAGCTTCTTGAGGGAGCTTGAACCTTTTGAACCCTTGTTTTGGCTTCTTGAGGAAGCTTGAACCTTTTGAACCTTCGTTTTAGCTTCTTGAGGAAGCTTGAACCTTTTGAACCTTTGCTCTAGCTTCTCCAAGAAGCTTGAACCCTTTGCTCTAGCTTCTCCAAGAAGCTTGAAACTTTTGAACGTTTGCTCTAGCTTCTCTAAGAAGCTTGAACCTTTTGCTCTAGCTTCTCCAAGAAGCTTGAACCCTCTTGTTTCTCTATAAGAGAGGACCTCCCTCTCCTTTCGAGAGGTTGAAAAAAATTTGTCTAAGGAAAAACACGTATATCTCTCTATATCTCCACATTCTAGGCTTAGCGAGGGTGTTTGTTCTTGGCCTTTAACACCACCGGTGATTGCGCATGTTGTGCTCGTTCTGAGGTTACGGTGTTTCGGCTGAGAGCCTTACCTCCGGACCTCGGGACTCTTTTGTGCTTTGCCTCGATTTGCGAACCAGGTTCTGTGTTCTCTCCCTGAAGGGAGGGAGAGGTTTCGTAGACCATCTCTCAATGGCCGTAGGCTACTTTTCATGGTCGTAGACCACTGTTCCCGTTTGGAGACCATTTTTCGGTTTTCGGAGCCGTCGGTCGTGCACCTCGGTTCGGGACCGCTTAACTTTCTCCGTTTGGCGCGGTTTTTGGACAGCTTGAACCTTTTGAACCTTCATTTTAGCTTCTTGAGGAAGCTTGAACCTTTTGAACCCTTATTTTAGCTTCTTGAGGAAGTTAAACCTTCTGAACCTTCGTTTTAGCCTCTTGAGGGAGTTTGAACCTTTTGAACCTTGGTTTTAGCTTCTTAAGGGCGCTTGGACGTTTTGAACCTTCGTTTTAGCTTCTTGAGGGAGCTTGAACCTTTTGAACCCTGGTTTTAGCTTCTTGACGAAGTTGAACCTTCTTAACCTTCGTTTTAGCTTCCTGAGGGAGCCTGAACCTTTTGACCCTTCGTTTTAGCTTCTTAAGGGAGCTTGAACCTTTTGAACCTTCGTTTTAGCCTCTTGAGGGAGCTTGAACCTTTTGAACCCCTGTTTTGGCTTCTTGAGGAAGCTTGAAATTTTGAACTTTTCACCCTTCGTTTTAGCTTCTTGAGGAAGCTTGAACCTTTTGAACCTTCGTTTTAGCTTCTTGAGGAAGCTTGAACCTTTTGAACCTTTGCTCTAGCTTCTCCGAGGAAGCTTGAACCTTTTGAACCCTGGTTTTAGCTTCTTGAGGAAGTTGAACCTTCTGAACCTTCGTTTTAGTTTCCTGAGGGAGCTTGAACCTTTTGAAACTTGGTTTTAGCTTCTTGAGGGAGCTTGAACCTTTTGAACCTTCGTTTTAGCTTCTTGAGGGAGCTTAAGCCTTTTGAACCCTTGTTTTGGCTTCTTGAGGAAGCTTGAACTTTTGAACCTTCGTTTTAGCTTCTTGAGGAAGCTTGAACCTTTTGAACCTTTGCTCTAGCTTCTCCAAGAAGCTTGAACCCTTTGCTCTAGCTTCTCCAAGAAGCTTGAAACTTTTGAACGTTTGCTCTAGCTTCTCTAAGAAGCTTGAACCTTTTGCTCTAGCTTCTCCAAGAAGCTTGAACCCTCTTGTTTCTCTATAAGAGAGGGCCTCCCTCTCCTTTAGAGAGGTTGAAAAAAATTTGTCTAAGGAAAAACACGTATATCTCTCTATATCTCCACATTCTAGGCTTAGAGAGGGTGTTTGTTCTTGGCCTTTAACACCACCGGTGATTGCGCATGTTGTGCTCGTTCTGAGGTTACGGAGTTTCGGCTGAGAGCCTTACCTCCGGACCTCGGGACTCGTTTGTGCTTTGCCTCGATTTGCGAACCAGGTTCTGTTTTCTCTCCCCGAAGGAAGGGAGAGGTTTCGTAGACCATCTCTCAGTGGCCGTAGGCTACTTTTCGTGGTCGTAGACCACTGTTCCCGTTTGGAGACCATTTTCCGATTTTCGGAGCCGTCGGTCGTGCACCTCGGTTCGGGACCGCTTAACTTTCTCCGTTTGGCACGATTTTTGGACAGCTTGAACCTTTTGAACCTTCGTTTTAGCTTCTTGAGGAGCTTGAACCTTTTGAACCTTTGCTCTACCTTCTCCGAGAAAGCTTGAACCTTTTGAACCCTGGTTTTAGCTTCATGAGGAAGTTGAACCTTCGGAACCTTCGTTTTAGTTTCCTGAGGGAGCTTGAACCTTTTGAACCTTCGTTTTAGTTTCTTGAGGGAGCTTGAACCTTTTGAACCTTCGTTTTAGATTCTTGAGGGAGCTTGAACCTTTTGAACCCTTGTTTTGGCTTCTTGAGGAAGCTTGAACCTTTTGAACCTTCGTTTTAGCTTCTTGAGGAAGCTTGAACCTTTTGAACCTTTGCTCTAGCTTCTCCAAGAAGCTTGAACCCTTTGCTCTAGCTTCTCCAAGAAGCTTGAAACTTTTGAACGTTTGCTCTAGCTTCTCTAAGAAGCTTGAACCTTTTGCTCTAGCTTCTCCAAGAAGCCTGAACCCTCTTGTTTCTCTATAAGAGAGGGCCTCCCTCTCCTTTAGAGAGGTTGAAAAAAATTTGTCTAAGGAAAAACACGTATATCTCTCTATATCTCCACATTCTAGGCTTAGAGAGGGTGTTTGTTCTTGGCCTTTAACACCACCGGTGATTGCGCATGTTGTGCTCGTTCTGAGGTTACGGAGTTTCGGCTGAGAGCCTTACCTCCGGACCTCGGGACTCTTTTGTGCTTTGCCTCGATTTGCGAACCAGGTTCTATGTTCTCTCCCTGATGGGAGGGAGAGGTTTCGTAGACCATCTCTCAATGGCCGTAGGCTACTTTTCATGGTCGTAGACCACTGTTCCCGTTTGGAGACCATTTTCCGGTTTTCGGAGCCGTCGGTCGTGCACCTCGGTTCGGGACCGCTTAACTTTCTCCGTTTGGCACGGTTTTTGGACAGCTTGAACCTTTTGAACCTTCGTTTTAGCTTCTTGAGGAAGCTTGAACCTTTTGAACCCTTATTTTAGCTTCTTGAGGAAGTTAAACCTTCTGAACCTTCGTTTTAGCCTCTTGAGGGAGTTTGAACCTTTTGAACCTTGGTTTTAGCTTCTTGAGGGCGCTTGGACGTTTTGAACCTTCGTTTTAGCTTCTTGAGGGAGCTTGAACCTTTTGAACCCTGGTTTTAGCTTCTTGACGAAGTTGAACCTTCTTAACCTTCGTTTTAGCTTCCTGAGGGAGCTTGAACCTTTTGACCCTTCGTTTTAGCTTCTTGAGGGAGCTTGAACCTTTTGAACATTCGTTTTAGCCTCTTGAGGGAGCTTGAACCTTTTGAACCCCTGTTTTGGCTTCTTGAGGAAGCTTGAAATTTTGAACTTTTCAACCTTCGTTTTAGCTTCTTGAGGAAGCTTGAACCTTTTGAACCTTCGTTTTAGCTTCTTGAGGAAGCTTGAACCTTTTGAACCTTTGCTCTAGCTTCTCCGAGGAAGCTTGAACCTTTTGAACCCTGGTTTTAGCTTCTTGAGGAAGTTGAACCTTCTGAACCTTCGTTTTAGTTTCCTGAGGGAGCTTGAACCTTTTAAACCTTGGTTTTAGCTTCTTGAGGGAGCTTGAACCTTTTTAACCTTCGTTTTAGCTTCTTGAGAGAGCTTGAGCCTTTTGAACCCTTGTTTTGGCTTCTTGAGGAAGCTTGAACCTTTTGAACCTTCGTTTTAGCTTCTTGAGGAAGCTTGAACCTTTTCAACCTTTGCTCTAGCTTCTCCGAGGAAGCTTGAACCTTTTGAACCCTGGTTTTAGCTTCTTGAGGAAGTTGAACCTTCTGAACCTTCGTTTTAGTTTCCTGAGGGAGCTTGAACCTTTTGAAACTTGGTTTTAGCTTCTTGAGGGAGCTTGAACCTTTTGAACCTTCGTTTTAGCTTCTTGAGGGAGCTTGAGCCTTTTGAACCCTTGTTTTGGCTTCTTGAGGAAGCTTGAACTTTTTGAACCTTCGTTTTAGCTTCTTGAGGAAGCTTGAACCTTTTGAACCTTTGCTCTAGCTTCTCCAAGAAGCTTGAACCCTTTGCTCTAGCTTCTCCAAGAAGCTTGAAACTTTTGAACGTTTGCTCTAGCTTCTCTAAGAAGCTTGAACCTTTTGCTCTAGCTTCTCCAAGAAGCTTGAACCCTCTTGTTTCTCTATAAGAGAGGGCCTCCCTCTCCTTTAGAGAGGTTGAAAAAAATTTGTCTAAGGAAAAACACGTATATCTCTCTATATCTCCACATTCTAGGCTTAGAGAGGGTGTTTGTTCTTGGCCTTTAACACCACCGGTGATTGCGCATGTTGTGCTCGTTCTGAGGTTACGGAGTTTCGGCTGAGAGCCTTACCTCCGGACCTCGGGACTCGTTTGTGCTTTGCCTCGATTTGCGAACCAGGTTCTGTTTTCTCTCCCCGAAGGAAGGGAGAGGTTTCGTAGACCATCTCTCAGTGGCCGTAGGCCACTTTTCGGGGTCGTAGACCACTGTTCCCATTTGGAGACCATTTTCCGATTTTCGGAGCCGTCGGTCGTGCACCTCGGTTCGGGACCGCTTAACTTTCTCCGTTTGGCGCGGTTTTTGGACAGCTTGAACCTTTTGAACCTTCGTTTTAGCTTCTTGAGGAAGCTTGAACCTTTTGAACCCTGATTTTCGCTTCTTGAGTTAGTTAAACCTTCTGAACCTTCATTTTAGCTTCTTGAGGGAGCTTGAACCTTTTGAACCTTGGTTTTAGCTTCTTGAGGGCGCTTGGACCTTTTGAACCTTCGTTTTAGCTTCTTGAGGGAGCTTGAACCTTTTGAACCCTGGTTTTAGCTTCTTGACGAAGTTGAACCTTCTGAACCTTCGTTTTAGCTTCCTGAGGGAGCCTGAACCTTTTGAACATTCGTTTTAGCTTCTTGAGGGAGCTTGAACCTTTTGAACCTTCGTTTTAGCCTCTTGAGGGAGCTTGAACCTTTTGAACCCCTGTTTTGGCTTCTTGAGGAAGCTCGAAATTTTGAACTTTTCAACCTTCGTTTTAGCTTCTTGAGGGAGCTTGAACCTTTTGAAACTTGGTTTTAGCTTCTTGAGGGAGCTTGAACCTTTTGAACCTTCGTTTTAGCTTCTTGAGGGAGCTTGAACCTTTTGAACCCTGGTTTTGGCTTCTTCAGGAAGCTTGAACCTTTTGAACCTTCGTTTATGCTTCTTGAGGAAGCTTGAACCTTTTGAACCTTCGTTTTAGCTTGTTGAGGAAGCTTTAACCTTTTGAACCTTTGCTCTGGCTTCTCCAAGAAGCTTGAACCCTTTGCTCTAGCTTCTCCAAGAAGCTTGAAACTTTTGAACGTTTGCTCTAGCTTCTCTAAGAAGCTTGAACCTTTTGCTCTAGCTTCTCCAAGAAGCTTGAACGCTCTTGTTTCTCTATAAGAGAGGGCCTCCCTCTCCTTTAGAGAGGTTGAAAAAAATTTATCTAAGGAAAAACACGTATATCTGTCTATATCTCTACATTCTAGGCTTAGAGAGGGTGTTTGTTCTTGGCCTTTAACACCACCGGTGATTGCGCATGTTGTGCTCGTTCTGAGGTTACGGAGTTTCGGCTGAGAGCCTTACCTCCGGACCTCGATACTCTTTTGTGCTTTGCCTCGATTTGGAACCAGGTTCGGTTTCCAGGTTCTTTTCTCCCGAAGGGAGGGAGAGGTTTCGTAGACCATCTCTCAGTGGCCGTAGGCTACTTTTCGTGGTCGTAGACCACTATTCCCGTTTGGAGACCATTTTCTGGTTTTCGGAGCCGTCGGTCGTGCGCCTCGGTTCGGGACAGCTTAACTTTCTCCGTTTGGCACGGTTTTTGGACAGCTTGAACCTTTTGAACCTTCGTTTTAGCTTCTTGAGGAAGCTTGAACCTTTTGAACCCTTATTTTAGCTTCTTGAGGAAGTTAAACCTTCTGAACCCTCGTTTTAGCATCTTGAGGGAGTTTGAACCTTTTGAGCCTTGGTTTTAGCTTCTTGAGGGCGCTTGGACGTTTTGAACCTTCGTTTTAGCTTCTTGAGGGAGCTTGAACCTTTTGAACCCTGGTTTTAGATTCTTGATGTAGTTGAACCTTCTGAACCTTCTTGAGCGAGCTTGAACCTTTTGAACCTTCGTTTTAGCCTCTTGAGGGAGCTTGAACCTTTTGAACCCCTGTTTTGGCTTCTTGAGGAAGCTTGAAATTTTGAACTTTTCAACCTTCGTTTTAGCTTCTTGAGGAAGCTTGAACCTTTTGAACCTTCGTTTTAGCTTCTTGAGGAAGCTTGAGCCTTTTGAACCTTTGCTCTAGCTTCTCCGAGGAAGCTTGAACCTTTTGAACCCTGGTTTTAGCTTAATGAGGAAGTTGAACCTTCTGAACCTTCGTTTTAGTTTCCTAAGGGAGCTTGAACCTTTTGAACCTTTGTTTTAGCTTCTTGAGGGAGCTTGAACCTTTTGAACCTTCGTTTTAGCTTCTTGAGGGAGCTTGAACCTTTTGAACCCTTGTTTTGGCTTCTGGAGGAAGCTTGAACCTTTTGAACCTTCCTTTTAGCTTCTTGAGGAAGCTTGAACCTTTTGAACCTTTGTTTTAGCTTCTTAAGGAAGCTTGAACCTTTTGAACCTTTGCTCTAGCTTCTCCAAGAAGCTTGAACCCTTTGCTCTAGCTTCTCCAAGAACCTTGAAACTTTTGAACCTTTGCTCTAGCTTCTCTGAGAAGCTTGAACCTCTTGCTCTAGCTTCTCCAAGAAGCTTGAACCCTCTTGTTTGTCTATAAGAGACGGCCTCCCTCTCCTTTAGAGAGGTTGAAAAAAATTTGTCTAAGGAAAAGCACGTATATCTCTCTATATCTCTACATTCTAGGCTTAGAGAGGGTGTTTGTTCCTGGCCTTTAACACCACCGGTGATTGCGCATGTTGTGATCCTTCTAAGATTACGGAGTTTCGGCTAAGAGCCTTACCTCCGGACCACGGGACTCTTTTGTGCTTTGCCTCGATTTGCGAACCAGGTTCTGTTTTCTCTCCCCGAAGGGAGGGAGAGGTTTCGTAGACCATCTCTCAGTGGCCGTAGGCTACTTTTCATGGTCGTAGACCACTGTTCCCGTTTGGAGACCATTTTCCGGTTTTCGGAGCCGTCGGTCGTGCGCCTCGGTTCGGGACCGCTTAACTTTCTCCGTTTGGCACGGTTTTTGGACAGCTTGAACCTTTTGAACCTTTTCGCTTCTTTAGGAAGCTTGAACCTTTGAACCTTCGTTTAGCTTCGAGGGAGCTTGAACCTTTTGAACCCTTTGTGTGTTTTGCTTTTGAGGACGCTGACTTTTGAACTTTTCAACCTTCGTTTTAGCTTCTTGAGTAGCTTGAACCTTTTGAACCTTTGCTCTAGCTTCTCCGAGGAAGCTTGAACCTTTTGAACCTTTGCTCTAGCTTCTTCGAGGAAGCTTGAACCTTTTGAACCCTGGTTTTAGCTTCTTGAGGAAGTTGAACCTTCTGAACCTTCGTTTTAGTTTCCTGAGGGAGCTTGAACCTTTTGAACCTTCGTTTTAGCTTCTTGAGGGAGCTTGAACCTTTTGAACCTTCGTTTTAGCTTCTTGAGGGAGCTTGAACCTTTTGAACCCTGGTTTTGGCTTCTTGAGGAAGCTTGAACCTTTTGAACCTTCGTTTTAGCTTCTTGAGGAAGCTTGAACCTTTTGAACCTTCGTTTTAGCTTCTTGAGGGAGCTTGAACCTTTTGAACCCTTGTTTTGGCTTCTTGAGGAAGCTTGAACCTTTTGAACCTTCGTTTTAGCTTCTTGAGGAAGCTTGAACCTTTTGAACCTTTTGAACTAGCTTCTCCAAGAAGCTTGAACCCTTTGCTCTAGCTTCTCCAAGAAGCTTGAAACTTTTGAACCTTTGCTCTAGCTTCTCTAAGAAGCTACAACCTTTTGCTCTAACTTCCCCAAGAAGCTTGAACCCTCTTGTTTCTCTATAAGAGAGGGCCTCCCTCTCCTTTAGAGAGGTTGAAAAAAAAATTGTCTAAGGAAAAGCACACATGTCTCTCTATATCTCTATATTCTAGGCTTAGAGAGGGTGTTTGTTCTTGGCCTTTAACACCACCGGTGATTGCGCATGTTGTGCTTGTTCTGAGGTTACAGAGTTTCGGCTGAGAGCCTTACCTCCGGACCTCAGGGCTCTTTTGTGCTTTGCCTCGATTTGCGAACCAAGTTCTGTTTTCTCTTCCCGAAGGGAGGGAGGGGTTTTGTAGACCATCTCTCAGTGGTCGAAGGCTACTTTTCGTGGTCGTAGACCACTGTTCCCGTTTGGAGACCATTTTTCGGTTTTCGGAGCCGTCGGTCGTGCGCCTCGGTTCGGGACCGCTTAACTTTCTCCGTTTGGCACGGTTTTTGGACAGCTTGAACCTTTTGAACCTTCATTTTAGGTTCTTGAGGAAGCTTGAACCTTTTGAACCCTTATTTTAGCTTCTTGAGGAAGTTAAACCTTCTGAACCTTCGTTTTAGCTTCTTCAGGGAGCTTGAACCTTTTGAACCTTGGTTTTTGCTTCTTGAGGGCGCTTGGACGTTTTGAACCTTCGTTTTAGCTTCTTGAGGGAGCTTGAACCTTTTGAACCCTGGTTTTAGCTTCTTGAGGAAGTTGAACCTTCTGAACCTTCGTTTTAGTTTCCTGAAGGGGCTTGAACATTTTGAACCTTCGTTTTAGCTTCTTGAGGGAGCTTGAACCTTTTGAACCTTCGTTTTAGCTTCTTGAGGAAGGTTGAACCTTTTCAACCTTCGTTTTAGCTTCTTGAGGAAGCTTGAACCTTTTCAACCTTTGCTCTAGCTTCTCCAAGAAGCTTGAACCCTTTGCACTAGCTTCTCCAAGAAGCTTGAAACTTTTGAACCTTTGCTCTAGCTTCTCTAAGCAGCTTGAACCTTTTGCTCTAGCTTCTCCAAGAAGTTTGAACCCTCTTGTTTCTTTATAGGAGAGGGCCTCCCTCTCCTTTAGAGAGGTTGAAAAAAATTTGTCTAAGGAAAAGCACATATATCTCTCTATATCTCTACATTCTAGGCTTAGAGAGGGTGTGTGTTCTTGGCCTTTAACACCACCGGTGATTGCGCATGTTGTGCTCGTTCTGTGGTTACGGAGTTTCGGGTGAGAGCCTTACCTCCGGACCTCGGGACTCTTTTGTGCTTTGCCTCGATTTGCGAACCAGGTTCTGTTTTCTCTCCCCGAAGGGAGGGAGATGTTTCGTAGACCATCTCTCAGTGGCCGTAGGCTACTTTTCGTGGTCGTAGACCACTGTTCCCGTTTGGAGACCATTTTCTAGTTTTCGAAGCCGTCGGTCGTGCGCCTCGGTTCGGGACCACTTAACTTTCTCCGTTTGGCACGGTCTTTGGACAGCTTGAACCTTTTGAACCTTCGTTTTAGCTTCTTGAGAAAGCTTGAACCTTTCTAACCCTTATTTTAGATTCTTGAGGAAGTTAAACCTTCTGAACCTTCGTTTTAGCTTCTTGAGGGAGCTTGAACCTTTTGAACCTTGGTTTTAGCTTCTTGAGGGCGCTTGGACCTTTTGAACCTTGATTTTAGCTTCTTGAGGGAGCTTGAACCTTTTGAACCCTGGTTTTAGCTTCTTGACGAAGTTGAACCTTCTGAACCTTCGTTTTACCTTCCTGAGGGAGCCTGAACCTTTTGAACCTTCGTTTTAGCTTCTTGAGGGAGCTTGAACCTTTTGAACCTTCGTTTTAGCCTCTTGAGGGAGCTTGAACCTTTTGAATCCCTGTTTTGGCTTCTTGAGGAAGCTTGAAATTTTGAACTTTTCAACCTTCGTTTTAGCTTCTTGAGGAAGCTTGAACCTTTTGAACCTTCGTTTTAGCTTCTTGAGAATGCTTGAACCTTTTGAACCTTTGCTCTAGCTTCTCCGAGGAAGCTTGAACCTTTTGAACCCTGGTTTTAGCTTCTTGAGGAAGTTGAACCTTCTGAACCTTCGTTTTAGTTTTCTGAGGGAGCTTGAACCTTTCGAACCTTCGTTTTATCTTCTTGAGGGAGCTTGAACCTTTTGAACCTTCGTTTTAGGTTCTTGAGGGAGCTTGAACCTTTTGAACCCTTGTTTTGGCTTCTTGAGGAAGCTGGAACCTTTTGAACCTTCTTTTTAGCTTCTTGAGGAAGCTTGAACCTTTTGAACCTTTGTTTTAGCTTCTTGAGGAAGTTTGAACCTTTTGAACCTTTGCTCTAGCTTCTCCAAGAAGCTTGAACCCTTTGCTCTAGCTTCTCCAAGAACTTTGAAACTTTTGAACCATTGCTCTAGCTTCTCTAAGAAGCTTGAACCTTTTGCTCTAGCTTCTCGAAGAAGCTTGAACCCTCTTGTTTCTCTATAAGAGAGGGCCTCCCTCTCCTTTAGAGAGATTGAAAAAAATTTGTCTAAGGAAAAGCACGTATATCTCTCTATATCTCTACATTCTAGGCTTAGAGAGGGTGTTTGTTCTTGGCCTTTAACACCACCGGTGATTGCGCATGTTGTGCTCGTTCTGAGGTTACGGAGTTTCGGCTGAGAGCCTTACCTCCGGACGTCGGGACTCTTTTGTGCTTTGCCTCGATTTGCGAACCAGGTTCTGTTTTCTCTCCCCGAAGGGAGAGAGAGGTTTCGTAGACCATCTCTCAGTGGCCGTAGGCTACTTTTCGTGGTCGTAGACCACTGTTCCCGTTTGGAGACCATTTTTCGATTTTCGGAGCCGTCGGTCGAGCGCCTCGGTTCGGGACCGCTTAACTTTCTCCGTTTGGCACGGTTTTTGGACAGCTTGAACCTTTTGAACCTTCGTTTTAGCTTCTTGAGGAAGCTTGAACCTTTTGAACCCTTATTTTACCTTCTTGAGGAAGTTAAACCTTCTGAAACTTCGTTTTAGCTTCTTGAGGGAGCTTGAACCTTTTGAACCTTGGTTTTAGCTTCTTGAGGGCGCTTGGACCTTTTGAACCTTCGTTTTAGCGTCTTGAGGTAGCTTGAACCTTTTGAACCCTGGTTTTAGCTTCTTGACGAGGTTGAACCTTCTGAACCTTCGTTTTAGCTTCCTGAGGGAGCCTGAACCTTTTGAACCTTCGTTTTAGCTTCTTGGGGGAGCTTAAACCTTTTGAACCTTCGTTTTAGCCTCTTGAGGGAGCTTGAACCTTTTGAACCCCAGTTTTGGCTTCTTGAGGAAGCTTGAAATTTTGAACTTTTCAACCTTCGTTTTAGCTTCTTGAGGAAGCTTGAACCTTTGAACCTTTGCTTAGCTTCTCCGAGGAAGCTTGAACCTTTTGAACCCTGGTTTTAGCTTCTTGAGGAAGTTGAACCTTCTGAACCTTCGTTTTAGTTTCTGAGGGAGTTGAACCTTTTGAACCTTCGTTTTAGCTTCTGAGGGAGCTTGAACCTTTTGAACCTTCGTTTTAGCTTCTTGAGGGAGCTTGAACCTTTTGAACCCTTGTTTTGGCTTCTTGAGGAGCTTGAACCTTTTGAACCTTCGTTTTAGCTTCTTGAGGAAGCTTGAACCTTTTGAACCTTCGTTTTAGCTTCTTGAGGAAGCTTGAACCTTTTGAACCTTTGCTCTAGCTTCTCCAAGAAGCTTGAACCCTTTGCTCTAGCTTCTCCAAGAAGCTTGAAACTTTTGAACCTTTGCTCTAGCTTCTCTAAGAAGCTTGAACCTTTTGCTCTAGCTTCTAAGAAGCTTGAACCCTCTTGTTTCTCTATAAGAGAGGGCCTCCCTCTCCTTTAGAGAGGTTGAAAAAAATTTGTCTAAGGAAAAGCACATATATCTCTACATTCTAGGCTTAGAGAGGGTGTTTGTTCTTGGCCTTTAACACCACCGGTGATTGCGCATGTTGTGCTCGTTCTGAGGTTACGGAGTTTCGGCTGAGAGCCTTACCTCCGGACCTCGGGACTCTTTTGTGCTTTGCCTCGATTTGCGAACCAGGTTCTGTTTTCTCTCCCCGAAGGGAGGGAGAGGTTTCGTAGACCATCTCTCAGTGGCCGTAGGCTACTTTTCGTGGTCGTAGACCACTGTTCCCGTTTGGAGACCATTTTCGATTTTCGGAGCCGTCGGTCGTGCGCCTCGGTTCGGGACCGCTTAACTTTCTCCGTTTGGCACGGTTTTTGGACAGCTTGAACCTTTTGAACCTTCGTTTTAGCTTCTTGAGGAAGCTTGAACCTTTTGAACCCTTATTTTAGCTTCTTGAGGAAGTTAAACCTTCTGAACCTTCGTTTTAGCTTCTTGAGGGAGCTTGAACCTTTTGAACCTTGGTTTTAGCTTCTTGAGGGCGCTTGGACCTTTTGAACCTTCGTTTTAGCTTCTTGAGGGAGCTTGAACCTTTTGAACCCTGGTTTTAGCTTCTTGACGAAGTTGAACCTTCTGAACCTTCGTTTTAGCTTCCTGAGGGAGCCTGAACCTTTTGAACCTTCGTTTTAGCTTCTTGAGGGAGCTTGAACCTTTTGAACCTTCGTTTTAGCCTCTTGAGGGAGCTTGAACCTTTTGAACCCCTGTTTTGGCTTCTTGAGGAAGCTTGAAATTTTGAACTTTTCAACCTTCGTTTTAGCTTCTTGAGGAAGCTTGAACCTTTTGAACCTTTGTTCTAGCTTCTCCGAGGAAGCTTGAACCTTTTGAACCTGGTTTTTTCTGAGGAAGTTGAACCTTCTGAACCTTCGTTTTAGTTTCCTGAGGGAGCTTGAACCTTTTGAACCGTTTTAGCTTCTTGAGGGAGCTTGAACCTTTTGAACCTTCGTTTTAGCTTCTTGAGGGAGCTTGAACCTTTTGAACCCTTGTTTTGGCTTCTTGAGGAAGCTTGAACCTTTTGAACCTTCGTTTTAGCTTCTTGAGGAAGCTTGAACCTTTTGAACCTTCGTTTTAGCTTCTTGAGGAAGCTTGAACCTTTTGAACCTTTGCTCTAGCTTCTCCAAGAAGCTTGAACCCTTTGCTCTAGCTTCTCCAAGAAGCTTGAAACTTTTGAACCTTTGCTCTAGCTTCTCTAAGAAGCTTGAACCTTTTGCTCTAGCTTCTCCAAGAAGCTTGAACCCTTTTGTTTCTCTATAAGAGAGGGCCTCCCTCTCCTTTAGAGAGGTTGAAAAAATTTGTCTAAGGAAAAGCACATATATCTCTACATTCTAGGCTTAGAGAGGGTGTTTGTTCTTGGCCTTTAACACCACCGGTGATTGCGCATGTTGTGCTTGTTCCGAGGTTACAGAGTTTCGGCTGAGAGCCTTACGGGACCTCGGGACTCTTTTGTGCTTTGCCTCGATTTGCGAACCAGGTTCTGTTTTCTCTCCCCGAAGGGAGGGAGAGGTTTCGTAGACCATCTCTCAGTGGCCGTAGGCTACTTTTCGTGGTCGTAGACCACTGTTCCCGTTTGGAGACCATTTTTGGTTTTCGGAGCCGTCGGTCGTGCGCCTCGGTTCGGGACCGCTTAACTTTCTCCGTTTGGCACGGTTTTTGGACAGCTTGAACCTTTTGAACCTTCGTTTTAGCTTCTTGAGGAAGCTTGAACCTTTTGAACCCTTATTTTAGCTTCTTGAGGAAGTTAAACCTTCTGAACCTTCGTTTTAGCTTCTTGAGGGAGCTTGAACCTTTTGAACCTTGGTTTTAGCTTCTTGAGGGCGCTTGGACCTTTTGAACCTTCGTTTTAGCTTCTTGAGGAGCTTGAACCTTTTGAACCCTGGTTTTAGCTTCTTGACGAAGTTGAACCTTCTGAACCTTCGTTTTAGCTTCCTGAGGGAGCCTGAACCTTTTGAACCTTCGTTTTAGCTTCTTGAGGGAGCTTGAACCTTTTGAACCTTCGTTTTAGCCTCTTGAGGGAGCTTGAACCTTTTGAACCCCTGTTTTGGCTTCTTGAGGAAGCTTGAAATTTTGAACTTTTCAACCTTCGTTTTAGCTTCTTGAGGAAGCTTGAACCTTTTGAACCTTCGTTTTAGCTTCTTGAGGAAGCTTGAACCTTTTGAACCTTTGCTCTAGCTTCTCCGAGGAAGCTTGAACCTTTTGAACCCTGGTTTTAGCTTCTTGAGGAAGTTGAACCTTCTGAACCTTCGTTTTAGTTTCCTGAGGGAGCTTGAACCTTTTGAACCTTCTTTAGCTTCTTGAGGGAGCTTGAACCTTTTGAACCTTCGTTTTAGCTTCTTGAGGGCGCTTGAACCTTTTGAACCCTTGTTTTGGCTTCTTGAGGAAGCTTGAACCTTTTGAACCTTTTTTAGCTTCTTGAGGAAGCTTGAACCTTTTGAACCTTCTTTTAGCTTCTTGAGGAAGCTTGAACCTTTTGAACTTTTTAGCTTCTAGAAGCTTGAACTTGAACCTTTGCTCTAGCTTCTCCAAGAAGCTTGAAACTTTTGAACCTTTGCTCTAGCTTCTCAAGAAGCTTGAACCTTTTGCTCTAGCTTCTCCAAGAAGCTTGAACCCTCTTGTTTCTCTATAAGAGAGGGCCTCCCTCTCCTTTAGAGAGGTTGAAAAAAATTTGTCTAAGGAAAAGCACATATATCTCTCTATATCTCTACATTCTAGGCTTAGAGAGGGTGTTTGTTCTTGGCCTTTAACACCACCGGTGATTGCGCATGTTGTGCTCGTTCTGAGGTTACGGAGTTTCGGCTGAGAGCCTTACCTCCGGACCTCGGGACTCTTTTGTGCTTTGCCTCGATTTGCGAACCAGGTTCTGTTTTCTCTCCCCGAAAGGGAGGAGAGGTTTCGTAGACCATCTCTCAGTGGCCGTAGGCTACTTTTCGTGGTCGTAGACCACTGTTCCCGTTTGGAGACCATTTTCGATTTTCGGAGCCGTCGGTCGCGCCTCGGTTCGGGACCGCTTAACTTTCTCCGTTTGGCACGGTTTTTGGACAGCTTGAACCTTTTGAACCTTCGTTTTAGCTTCTTGAGGAAGCTTGAACCTTTTGAACCTTATTTAGCTTCTTGAGGCGTTAAACCTTTGAACCTTCGTTTTAGCTTCTTGAGGGAGCTTGAACCTTTTGAACCTGGTTTTAGCTTCTTGACGAAGTTGACCTTTGAACCTTCGTTTTAGCTTCTGAGGGAGCTGAACCTTTTGAACCTTGTTTTAGCTTCTTGAGGGAGCTTGAACCTTTGAACCTTCGTTTTAGCTCTTGAGGGAGCTTGAACCTTTTGAACCCTGTTTTAGCTTCTTGAGGAAGCTTGAATTTTGAACTTTTCAACCTTCGTTTTAGCTTCTTGAGGAGCTTGAACCTTTTGAACCTGTTTTAGCTTCTTGAGGAAGCTTGAACCTTTGAACCTTTTTTAGCTTCTTGAGGAAGTTAACCTTCTGAATTCGTTTTAGCTTCTTGAGGAAGCTTGAACCTTTTGAACCTTGGTTTAGCTTTTGAGGGGCTTGAACCTTTTGAACCTTCTTTTTAGCTTCTTGAGGAGCTTGAACCTTTTGCCCTGGTTTTAGCTTCTTGAAGTTGAACCTTTGAATTCGTTTTAGCTCGAGGGAGCTGAACCTTTTGAACCTTCGTTTTAGCTTCTTGAGGGAGCTTGAACCTTTTGAACCTTCGTTTTGGCTTCTTGAGGGAGCTTGAACCTTTTGAACCCGTTTTAGCTTCTTGAGGAAGCTTGAATTTTGAACTTTTGAACCTTCTTTTAGCTTCTGAGGAAGCTTGAACCTTTGAACCTTGGTTTTAGCTTTTGAGGAAGCTTGAACCTTTGAACCTTTGCTCTAGCTTCTCCGAGAAGCTTGAACCTTTTGAACCTGGTTTTAGCTTCTTGAGGAAGTTGAACCTTTGAAACTTCGTTTTAGTTCCTGAGGGAGCTTGAACCTTTTGAACCTTCGTTTTAGCTTCTTGAGGGAGCTTGAACCTTTTGAACCTTCGTTTTAGCTTTGAGGGAGCTTGAACCTTTTGAACCCTGTTTTGGCTTCTTGAGGAAGGTTGAACCTTTTGAACCTTCGTTTTTGCTTTGAGGAAGCTGAACCTTTTGAAGCTTCGTTTTAGCTTCTTGAGGAAGCTTGAACCTTTTGAACCTTCGTTTTAGCCTCTTGAGGGAGCTTGAACCTTTTGAACCCCTGTTTGGCTTCTTGAGGAAGCTTGAAATTTGAACTTTTCATCTTCGTTTTAGCTTCTTGAGGAAGCTTGAACCTTTGAACCTTCGTTTAGCTTCTTGAGGAAGCTGAACCTTTGGAACTTTGCTCTAGCTCCTCCGAGGAAGCTTGAACCTTTGGAACCCTGGTTTTAGCTTCTTAAGGAAGTTGAACCTTCTGAACCTTCGTTTTAGTTTCCTGAGGGAGCTTGAACCTTTTGAACCTTTGTTTTAGCTTCTTGAGGGAGCTTGAACCTTTTGAACCCTTGTTTTGGCTTCTTGAGGAAGCTTGAACCTTTTGAACCTTCGTTTTAGCTTCTTGAGGAAGCTTGAACCTTTTGAACCTTTGCTCTAGCTTCTCCGAGGAAGCTTGAACCTTTCGAACCCTGGTTTTAGCTTCTTGAGGAAGTTGAACCTTCTGGACCTTTATTTAGTTTCCTGAGGGAGCTTGAACCTTTTGAACCTTCGTTTTAGCTTCTTGAGGGAGCTTGAACCTTTTGAACCTTCGTTTTAGCTTCTTGAGGGAGCTTGAACCTTTTGAACCCTTGTTTTTGCTTCTTGAGGAAGCTTGAACCTTTTGAACCTTCGTTTTAGCTTCTTGAGGAAGCTTGAACCTTTGAACCTTCGTTTTAGCTTCTTGAGGGAGCTTGAACCTTTTGAACCTTGTTTTGGCTTCTTGAGGAAGCTTGAACCTTTTGAACCTTCGTTTTAGCTTCTTGAGGAAGCTTGAATCTTTTGAACCCTTATTTTAGCTTCTTGAGGAAGTGAAACCTTCTGAACGTTCGTTTTAGCTTTTTGAGGGAGCTTGAACCTTTTGAACCAAGGTTTTAGCTTCTTGAGGGCGCTTGGACCTTTTGAACCTTCATTTTAGCTTCTTGAGGGAGCTTGAAGCTTTTGAGCCCTGGTTTTCGCTTCTTGACGAAGTTGAACCTTTTGAACCTTCGTTTTAGCTTCCTGAGGGAGCCTGAACCTTTTGAACCTTCGTTTTAGCTTCTTGAGGGAGCTTGAACCTTTTGAACCTTCGTTTTGGCCTTTTGAGGGAGCTTGAACCTTTTGAACCCCCGTTTTGGCTTCTTGAGGAAGCTTGAAATTTTGAACTTTTCAACCTTCGTTTTAGCTTCTTGAGGAAGCTTGAACCTTTTGAACCCTGGTTTTAGCTTGTTGAGGAAGCTTGAACCTTCTGAACCTTTGCTCTAGCTTCTCCGAGAAGCTTGAACTTTTGAACCCTGGTTTTAGCTTCTTGAGGAAGTTAAACCTTCTGAAACTTCGTTTTAGTTCTGAGGAGCTTGAACCTTTTGAACCTTCGTTTTAGCTTCTTGAGGGAGCTTGAATCTTTTGAACCTTCGTTTTAGCTTCTTGAGGAGCTTGAACCTTTTGAACCTTGTTTTGGCTTCTTGAGGAAGGTTGAACCTTTTGAACCTTCGTTTTGCTTCTTGAGGAAGCTTGAACCTTTTGAAGCTTCGTTTTACTTCTTGAGGAAGCTTGAACCTTTTGAACCTTCGTTTTAGCCTCTTGAGGGAGCTTGAACCTTTTGAACCCCTGTTTTGGCTTCTTGAGGAAGCTGAAATTTTGAACTTTTCATCCTTCGTTTTAGCTTCTTGAGGAAGCTTGAACCTTTTGAACCTTCGTTTTAGCTTCTTGAGGAAGCTGAACCTTTTGAACCTCGTTTTAGCTTCTTGAGGAAGCTCGAACCTTTTGAACCTTTGCTCTAGCTCCTCGAGGAAGCTTGAACCTTTGGAACCCTGGTTTTAGCTTCTTGAGGAAGTTGACCTTCTGAACCTTCGTTTTAGTTTCCTGAGGGAGCTTGAACCTTTTGAACCTTCGTTTTAGCTTCTTGAGGAGCTTGAACCTTTTGAACCTTCGTTTTAGCTTCTTGAGGGAGCTTGGACCTTTTTGAACCTTCTTTTAGCGTCTTGAGGTAGCTTGAACCTTTTGAACCCTGGTTTTAGCTTCTTGACGAAGTTGAACCTTCTGAACCTTCGTTTTTAGCTTCCTGAGGAGCCTGAACCTTTTGAACCTTCGTTTTAGCTTCTTGGGGGAGCTTAAACCTTTGAACCTTGTTTTAGCTCTTGAGGAGCTTGAACCTTTTGAACCCGGTTTTGGCTTCTTGAGGAAGCTTTGAAATTTTGAACTTTTCAACCTTCGTTTTAGCTTCTTGAGGAAGCTTGAACCTTTTGAACCTTTGCTCTAGCTTCTCCGAGGAAGCTTGAACCTTTTGAACCCTGGTTTTAACTTCTTGAGGAAGTTGAACCTTCTGAACCTTCGTTTTAGTTTCCTGAGGAGTTAAACCTTCTGAACCTTCGTTTTAGCTTCTTGAGGGAGCTTGAACCTTTTGAACCTTGTTTTAGCTTCTGAGGGCGCTTGACCTTTTGAACCTTGATTTTAGCTTCTTGAGGAGCTTGAACCTTTTGAACCCTGGTTTTAGCTTCTTGAGGAGTTGAACCTTCTGAACCTTCGTTTTACCTTCTGAGGAGCCTGAACTTTTTGAACCTTCATTTTAGCTTCTTGAGGAGCTTGAACCTTTTGAACCTTCGTTTTAGCCTCTTGAGGGAGCTTGAACCTTTTGAATCCCTGTTTGGCTTCTTGAGGAAAGCTTGAAATTTTGAACTTTTCAAACCTTCGTTTTAGCTTCTTGAGGAAGCTTGAACCTTTTGAACCTTCGTTTTAGCTTCTTGAGAATGCTTGAACCTTTTGAACCTTTGCTCTAGCTTCTCCGAGGAAGCTTGAACCTTTTGAACCTGGTTTTAGCTTCTTGAGGAAGTTGAACCTTCTGAACCTTCGTTTTAGTTTTCTGAGGGAGCTTGAACCTTTCGAACCTTCGTTTTATCTTCTTGAGGGAGCTTGAACCTTTTGAACCTTCGTTTTAGGTTCTTGAGGGAGCTTGAACCTTTTGAACCCTTGTTTTGGCTTTTTGAGGAAGCTGGAACCTTTTGAACCTTCCTTTTAGCTTCTTGAGGAAGCTTGAACCTTTTGAACCTTTGTTTTAGCTTCTTGAGGAAGTTTGAACCTTTTGAACCTTTGCTCTAGCTTCTCCAAGAAGCTTGAACCCTTTGCTCTAGCTTCTCCAAGAACTTTGAAACTTTTGAACCATTGCTCTAGCTTCTCTAAGAAGCTTGAACCTTTTGCTCTAGCTTCTCGAAGAAGCTTGAACCCTCTTGTTTCTCTATAAGAGAGGGCCTCCCTCCCTTTAGAGAGATTGAAAAAAAATTTGTCTAAGGAAAAGCACGTATATCTCTCTATATCTCTACATTCTAGGCTTAGAGAGGGTGTTTGTTGGCCTTTAACACCACCGGTGATTGCGCATGTTGTGCTCGTTCTGAGGTTACGGAGTTTCGGCTGAGAGCCTTACCTCCGGACGTCGGGACTCTTTGTGCTTTGCCTCGATTTGCGAACCAGGTTCTGTTTTCTCTCCCCGAAGGGAGAGAGAGGTTTCGTAGACCATCTCTCAGTGGCCGTAGGCTACTTTTCGTGGTCGTAGACCACTGTTCCCGTTTGGAGACCATTTTATTTTTCGATTTTCGAGCCGTCGGTCGAGCGCCTCGGTTCGGGACCGCTTAACTTTCTCCGTTTGGCACGGTTTTTGGACAGCTTGAACCTTTTGAACCTTCGTTTTAGCTTCTTGAGGAAGCTTGAACCTTTTGAACCCTTATTTTACCTTCTTGAGGAAGTTAAACCTTCTGAAACTTCGTTTAGCTTCTTGAGGGAGCTTGAACCTTTTGAACCTTGGTTTTAGCTTCTTGAGGGCGCTTGGACCTTTTGAACCTTCGTTTTAGCGTCTTGAGGTAGCTTGAACCTTTTGAACCCTGTTTTAGCTTCTTGACGAGGTTGAACCTTCTGAACCTTCGTTTTAGCTTCCTGAGGGAGCCTGAACCTTTTGAACCTTCGTTTTAGCTTCTTGGGGGAGCTTAAACCTTTTGAACCTTCGTTTTAGCCTCTTGAGGGAGCTTGAACCTTTTGAACCCCAGTTTTGGCTTCTTGAGGAAGCTTGAAATTTTGAACTTTTCAACCTTCGTTTTAGCTTCTTGAGGAAGCTTGAACCTTTTGAACCTTTGCTCTAGCTTCTCCGAGGAAGCTTGAACCTTTTGAACCCTGGTTTTAACTTCTTGAGGAAGTTGAACCTTCTGAACCTTCGTTTTAGTTTCCTGAGGGAGGTTGAACCTTTTGAACCGTCGTTTTAGCTTCTTGAGGGAGCTTGAACCTTTTGAACCTTCGTTTTAGCGTCTTGAGGGAGCTTGAACCTTTTGAACCCTTGTTTTGGCTTCTTGAGGAAGTTTGAACCTTTTAAACCTTCGTTTTAGCTTCTTGAGGAAGCTTGAACCTTTTGAACCTTCGTTTTAGCTTCTTGAGGAAGCTTGAACCTTTTGAACCTTTGCTCTAGCTTCTCCAAGAAGCTTGAACCCTTTGCTCTAGCTTCTCCAAGAAGCTTGAAACTTTTGAACCTTTGCTCTAGCTTCTCTAAGAAGCTTGAACCTTCTGCTCTAGCTTCTCTAAGAAGCTTGAACCCTTTTGTTTCTCTATAAGAGAGGGCCTCCCTCTCCTTTAGAGAGGTTGAAAAAAGTTTGTCTAAGGAAAAGCACATGTATCTCTACATTCTAGGCTTAGAGAGGGTGTTTGTTCTTGGCCTTTAACACCACCGGTGATTGCGCATGTTGTGCTCGTTCTGAGCTTACGGAGTTTCGGCTGAGAGCCTTACCTCCGGACCTCGGGACTCTTTTGTGCTTTGCCTCGATTTGCGAACCAGGTTCTGTTTTCTCTCCCGAAGGAGGAGAGAGGTTTCGTAGACCATCTCTCAGTGGTCGTAGGCTACTTTTCGTGGTCGTAGACCACTGTTCCCGTTTGGAGACCATTTTCCGTTTTCGGAGCCGTCGGTCGAGCGCCTCGGTTCGGGACCGCTTAACTTTCTCCGTTTGGCACGGTTTTTGGAACAGCTTGAACCTTTTGAACCTTCGTTTTAGCTTTTTGAGGAAGCTTGAACCTTTGAACCCTTATTTTACCTTCTTGAGGAAGTAAACCTTCTGAACCTTCGTTTTAGCTTCTTGAGGGAGCTTGAACCTTTTGAACCTTGGTTTTAGCTTCTTGAGGGAGCTTGGACCTTTTGAACCTTCGTTTTAGCTTCTTGAGGTAGCTTGAACCTTTTGAACCTGGTTTTAGCTTCTTGACGAAGTTGAACCTTCTGAACCTTCGTTTTAGCTTCCTGAGGGAGCCTGAACCTTTTGAACCTTCGTTTTAGCTTTTGGGGAGCTTGAACCTTTTGAACCTTCGTTTTAGCCTCTTGAGGGAGCTTGAACCTTTTGAACCCCTTTTTGGCTTCTTGAGGAAGCTTGAAATTTTGAACTTTTCAACCTTCGTTTTAGCTTCTTGAGGAAGCTTGAACCTTTTGAACCTTGCTCTAGCTTCTGAGGAAGCTTGAACCTTTTGAACCCTTTTTAAGCTTCTTGAGGAAGCTTGAACCTTTTGAACCTGGTTTTAGTTTCCTGAGGAAGTTGAACCTTCTGAACCTTCGTTTTAGTTTCTTGAGGGAGCTTGAA
The DNA here is from genome assembly GCA_030407325.1 of Camellia japonica. Lineage (NCBI taxonomy): Eukaryota > Viridiplantae > Streptophyta > Magnoliopsida > Ericales > Theaceae > Camellia > Camellia japonica. The sequence continues at coordinate 110,410,770 of JAPPVO010000031.1, forward strand.
CCTTTTGAACCTTCATTTTAGCTTCTTGAGGGAGCTTGAACCTTTCGAACCCTTGTTTGGCTTCTTGAGGAAGCTTGAACCTTTTGAACCTTCGTTTTAGCTTCTTGAGGAAGCTTGAACCTTTTGAACCTTCGTTTAGTTCTTGAGGAAGCTTGAACCTTTTGAACCTTTGCTCTAGCTTCTCCAAGAAGCTTGAACCCTTTGCTCTAGCTTCTCCAAGAAGCTTTGAAACTTTTGAACCTTTGCTCTAGCTTCTCTAAGAAGCTTGAACCTTCTGCTCTAGCTTCTCTAAGAAGCTTGAACCCTTTTGTTTCTCTATAAGAGAGGGCCTCCCTCTCCTTTAGAGAGGTTGAAAAAAGTTTGTCTAAGGAAAAGCACATATATCTCTACATTCTAGGCTTAGAGAGGGTGTTTGTTCTTGGCCTTTAACACCACCGGTGATTCCGCATGTTGTGCTCGTTCTGAGGTTACGGAGTTTCGGCTGAGAGCCTTACCTCCGGACCTCAGGACTCTTTTGTGATTTGCCTCGATTTGCGAACCGGGTTCTGTTTTCTCTCCCCGAAGGGAGGGAGAGGTTTCGAGACCATCTCTCAGTGGCCGTAGGCTACTTTTCGTGGTCGTAGACCACTGTTCCCGTTTGGAGACCATTTTCTGGTTTTCGGAGCCGTCGGTCGTGCGCCTCGGTTCGGGACCGCTTAACTTTCTCCGTTTGGCACGGTTTTTGGACAGCTTGAACCTTTTGAACCTTCGTTTTAGCTTCTTGAGGAAGCTTGAACCTTTTGAACCCTTATTTTAGCTTCTTGAGGAAGTGAAACCTTCTGAACCTTCGTTTTAGCTTCTTGAGGGAGCTTGAACCTTTTGAACCTTGGTTTTAGCTTCTTGAGGGCGCTTGTACCTTTTGAACCTTCGTTTTAGCTTTTTGAGAGAGCTTGAACCTTTTGAACCCTGGTTTTAACTTCTTGAGGAAGTTGAACCTTCTGAACCTTCGTTTTAGCTTCCTGAGGGAGCATGAACCTTTTGAACCTTTGTTTTAGCTTCTTGAGGGAGCTTGAACCTTTTGAACCCTCGTTTTAGGTTCTTGAGGGAGCTTGAACCTTTTCAACCCCTGTTTTGGCATCTTGAGGAAGCTTGAAATTTTGAACTTTTCAACCTTCGTTTTAGCTTCTAGAGGAAGTTTGAACCTGTTGAACCTTCGTTTTAGCTTCTTGAGGAAGCTTGAACCTTTTAAAGCTTTGCTCTAGCTTTCCGAGGAAGCTTGAACCTTTTGAACCTGGTTTTAGCTTCTTGAGGAAGTTGAATTTGAACCTTCGTTTTAGTTCCTGAGGGAGCTTGAACCTTTTGAACCTTCTTTAGCTTCTTGAGGGAGCTTGAACCTTTTGAACCTTCGTTTTAGCTTTGAGGGAGCTTGAACCTTTTGAACCCTTGTTGGCTCTTGGGAAGCTTGAACCTTTGAACTTTTTTTGGCTTCTTGAGGAAGCTTGAACCTTTTGAACCTTCCTTTTAGCTTCTTGAGGAAGCTTGAACCTTTTGAATTCGTTTTAGCTTCTTGAGGAAGCTTGAACTTTTGAACCTTTGCTCTAGTTCTCCAAGAAGCTTGAAACTTTTGAACCTTGCTCTAGCTTCTCCAAGAAGCTTGAACCTTTGCTCTAGCTTCTCTAAGAAGCTTGAACCCTATGTGTTATCTATAGAGAGAGGGCCTCCTCTTAATTAGAGAGGGTGAAAAAAATTTGTCTAAGAAAAGCACATATATCTCTCTATATCTCTACATTCTAGGCTTAGAGAGGGTGTTTGTTCTTGGCGTTTAACACCACCGGTGATTGCGCATGTTGTGCTTGTTCTGAGGTTACGATGTTTCGGCTGAGAGCCTTACCTCCGGACCTTCGGACTCTTTTGCGCTTTGCCTCGATTTGCGAACCAGGTTCTGTTTTCTCTCCCCGAAGGGAGGGAGAGGTTTCGTAGACCATCTCTCAGTGGCCGTAGGCTACTTTTCGTGGTCGTAGACCACTGTTCCCGTTTGGAGACCATTTTCCGGTTTTCGGAGGCGTCGGTCGAGCTCCTCGGTTCGGGACCGCTTAACTTTCTCCGTTTGGCACGGTTTTTGGACAGCTTGAACCTTTTGAACCTTCGTTTTAGCTTCTTGAGGAAGCTTGAACCTTTTGAACCTTGGATTTAGCTTCTTGAGGGCGCTTGGACCTTTTGAACCTTCGTTTTAGCTTCTTGAGGGAGCTTGAACCTTTTGAACCCTGGTTTTACCTTCTTGACGAAGTTGAACCTTCTGAACTTCATTTTAGCTTCCTGAGGGATCCTGAACCTTTTGAACCTTTGTTTTAGCTTCTTGAGGGAGCTTGAACCTCTTGAACCTTCGTTTTATCCTCTTGAGGGAGCTTGAACCTTTTGAACCCCTGTTTTGGCTTCTTGAGGAAGCTTGAAATTTTGAACTTTTCAACCTTCGTTTTAGCTTCTTGAGGAAGCTTGAACCTTTTGAACCTTGGTTTTAGCTTCTTGAGGAAGCTTGAACCTTTAAAACCCTTATTTTAGCTTCTTGAGGAAGTTAAACCTTCTGAACGTTCGTTTTAGCTTCTTGAGGGAGCTTGAACCTTTTGAACCATGGTTTTAGCTTTTTGAGGGCGCTTGGACCTTTTGAACCTTCATTTTAGCTTTCGGGAGCTTGAAGCTTTTGAGCCCTGGTTTTAGCTTCTTGACGAGGAAGTTGAACCTTCTGAACCTTCGTTTTAGCTTCCTGAGGGAGCTGAACCTTTGAACCTTCGTTTTAGCTTCTTGAGGGAGCTTGAACCTTTTGAACCTTCGTTTTGGCCTCTTGAGGGAGCTTGAACCTTTTGAACCCCCGTTTTGGCTTCTTGAGGAAGCTTGAAATTTTGAACTTTTCAACCTTCATTTTAGCTTCTTGAGGAAGCTTGAACCTTTTGAACCTTGGTTTTAGCTTGTTGAGGAAGCTTGAACCTTCTGAACCTTTGCTCTAGCTTCTCCGAGGAAGCTTGAACCTTTTGAACCTGGTTTTAGCTTCTTGAGGAAGTTAAACCTTTTGAAACTTCGTTTTAGTTCCTGAGGGAGCTTGAACCTTTTGAACCTTCGTTTTAGCTTCTTGAGGGAGCTTGAACCTTTGAACCTTCGTTTTAGCTTCTTGAGGGAGCTTGAACCTTTTGAACCCTTGTTTTGGCTTCTTGAGGAAGGTTGAACCTTTTGAACCTTCGTTTTTGCTTCTTGAGGAAGCTTGAACCTTTTGAAGCTTCGTTTTAGCTTCTTGAGGAAGCTTGAACCTTTTGAACCTTCGTTTTAGCCTCTTGAGGGAGCTTGAACCTTTTGAACCCCTGTTTGGCTTCTTGAGGAAGCTTGAAATTTTGAACTTTCATCCTTCGTTTTAGCTTCTTGAGGAAGCTTGAACCTTTCGAACCTTCGTTTTAGCTTCTTGAGGAAGCTCGAACCTTTTGAACCTTTGCTCTAGCTCCTCCGAGGAAGCTTGAACCTTTGGAACCCTGGTTTAGCTTCTTAAGGAAGTTGAACCTTCTGAACCTTCGTTTTAGTTTCCTGAGGGAGCTTGAACCTTTTGAACCTTTGTTTTAGCTTCTTGAGGAGCTTGAACCTTTTGAACCCTTGTTTTCGCTTCTTGAGGAAGCTTGAACCTTTTGAACCTTCGTTTTAGCTTCTTGAGGAAGCTTGAACCTTTTGAACCTTTGCTCTAGCTTTCTCCGAGGAAGCTTGAACCTTTCGAAACCCTGGTTTTAGCTTCTTGAGAAGTTGAACCTTCTGAACCTTCGTTTTAGTTTCCTGAGGGAGCTTGAACCTTTTGAACCTTCGTTTAGCTTCTTGAGGGAGCTTGAATCTTTTGAACCTTCGTTTTAGCTTCTTGAGGGAGCTTGAACCTTTTGAAACCTTGTTTTGGCTTCTTGAGGAAGCTTGAACCTTTTGAACCTTCGTTTTAGCTTCTTGAGGAAGCTTGAACCTTTGAACTTCGTTTTAGCTTCTTGAGGGAGCTTGAACCTTTTGAACCCTTGTTTGGCTTCTTGAGGAAGCTTGAACTTTTGAACCTTCGTTTTAGCTTCTTGAGGAAGCTTGAATCTTTTGAACCCTTATTTTAGCTTCTTGAGGAAGTTAAAACCTTCTGAACGTTCGTTTTCGCTTTTTGAGGGAGCTTGAACCTTTTGAACCAAGGTTTTAGCTTCTTGAGGCGCTTGGACCTTTTGAACCTTCATTTTAGCTTCTTGAGGGAGCTTGAAGCTTTTGAGCCCTGGTTTTCGCTTCTTGACGAAGTTGAACCTTTTGAACCTTCGTTTTAGCTTCCTGAGGGAGCCTGAACCTTTTGAACCTTCGTTTTAGCTTCTTGAGGGAGCTTGAACCTTTTGAACCTTCGTTTTGGCCTTTTGAGGGAGCTTGAACCTTTTGAACCCCGTTTTGGCTTCTTGAGGAAGCTTGAAATTTTGAACTTTTCAACCTTCGTTTAGCTTCTTGAGGAAGCTTGAACCTTTTGAACCCTGGTTTTAGCTTGTTGAGGAAGCTTGAACCTTCTGAACCTTTGCTCTAGCTTCTCCGAGGAAGCTTGAACTTTTGAACCCTGGTTTTAGCTTCTTGAGGAAGTTAAACCTTCTGAAACTTCGTTTTAGTTCCCTGAGGGAGCTTGAACCTTTTGAACTTCGTTTTAGCTTCTTGAGGGAGCTTGAATCTTTTGAACCTTCGTTTTAGCTTCTTGAGGGAGCTTGAACCTTTTGAACCTTGTTTTGGCTTCTTGAGGAAGGTTGAACCTTTTGAACCTTCGTTTTTGCTTCTTGAGGAAGCGTTGAACCTTTTGAAGCTTCGTTTTACCTTCTTGAGGAAGCTTGAACCTTTTGAACCTTCGTTTTAGCCTCTTGAGGGAGCTTGAACCTTTTGAACCCCTGTTTTGGCTTTCTTGAGGAAGCTTGAAATTTTGAACTTTTCATCCTTCGTTTTAGCTTCTTGAGGAAGCTTGAACCTTTTGAACCTTCGTTTTAGCTTCTTGAGGAGCTCGAACCTTTTGAACCTTCGTTTTAGCTTCTTGAGGAAGCTCGAACCTTTTGAACCTTTGCTCTAGCTCCTCCGAGGAAGCTTGAACTTTGGAACCCTGGTTTTAGCTTCTTGAGGAAGTTGAACCTTCTGAACCTTCGTTTTAGTTTCCTGAGGGAGCTTGAACCTTTTGACCTCGTTTAGTTCTTCTTGAGGGAGCTTGACTTTTGAACCTTCGTTTTAGCTTCTTGAGGGAGCTTGGACCTTTTGAACCTTCTTTTAGCGTCTTGAGGTAGCTTGAACCTTTTGAACCCTGGTTTTAGCTTCTTGACGAGTTGAACCTTCTGAACCTTCGTTTTAGCTTCCTGAGGGAGCCTGAACCTTTTGAACCTTCGTTTTAGCTTCTTGGGGAGCTTAACCTTTTGAACCTTCGTTTTAGCCTCTTGAGGGAGCTTGAACCTTTTGAACCCCGTTTTGGCTTCTTGAGGAAGCTTGAAATTTTGAACTTTTCAACCTTCGTTTTAGCTTCTTGAGGAAGCTTGAACCTTTTGAACCTTCTCTAGCTTCTCGAGGAAGCTTGAACCTTTTGAACCTGGTTTTAACTTCTTGAGGAAGTTGAACCTTCTGAACCTTCGTTTTAGTTTCCTGAGGAAGTTAACCTTCTGAACCTTCGTTTTAGCTTCTTGAGGGAGCTTGAACCTTTTGAACCTTGGTTTTAGCTTCTTGAGGGCGCTTGGACCTTTTGAACCTTGTTTTAGCTTCTTGAGGGAGCTTGAACCTTTTGAACCCTGGTTTTAGCTTCTTGACGAAGTTGAACCTTCTGAACCTTCGTTTTACTTCCTGAGGGAGCCTGAACCTTTTGAACCTTCATTTTAGCTTCTTGAGGGAGCTTGAACCTTTTGAACCTTCGTTTTAGCCTCTTGAGGGAGCTTGAACCTTTTGAACCCTGTTTTGGCTTCTTGAGGAAGCTTGAAATTTTGAACTTTTCAACCTTCGTTTTAGCTTCTTGAGGAAGCTTGAACCTTTTGAACCTTCGTTTTAGCTTCTTGAGGAAGCTTGAACCTTTTGAACCTTTGCTCTAGCTTCTTCGAGGAAGCTTGAACCTTTTGAACCCTGGTTTTAGCTTCTTGAGGAAGTTGAACCTTCTGAACCTTCGTTTTAGTTTCCTGAGGGAGCTTGAACCTTTTGAACCTTCGTTTTAGCTTCTTGAGGGAGCTTGAACCTTTTGAACCTTCGTTTTAGCTTCTTGAGGGAGCTTGAACCTTTTGAACCTTGTTTTGGCTTCTTGAGGGAGCTTGAACCTTTGCACCTTCGTTTTCGCTTCTTGAGGAAGCTTGAACCTTTTGAACCTTCGTTTTAGCTTCTTGAGAAAGCTTGAACCTTTTGAACCTTTGCTCTAGCTTCTCCAAGAAGCTTGAACCCTTTGCTCTAGCTTCTCAAGAACTTGAAACTTTTGAACCTTGCTCTAGCTTCTCTAAGAAGCTTGAACCTTTTGCTCTAGCTTCTCCAAGAAGCTTGAACCCTCTTGTTTCTCTATACGAGAGGGTCTCCCTCTCCTTTTGAGAGGTTGAAAAAAATTTGTCTAAGAAAAAGCACATATATCTCTCAATATCTCTACATTATAGGCTTAGAGAGGGTGTTTGTTCTTGGCCTTTAACACAACCGGTGATTGCGCATGTTGTGCTCGTTCTGAGGTTACGGAGTTTCGGCTGAGAGCCTTACCTCCGGACCTCGGGACTCTTTTATGCTTTGCCTCGATTTGCGAACCAGGTTCTGTTTTCTCTCCCCGAAGGGAGGACGAGGTTTCGTAGACCATCTCTCAGTGGCCGTAGGCTACTTTTCGTGGTCGAAGACCACGGTTCCCGTTTGGAGACCATTTTTCGATTTTCGGAGCCGTCAGTCGTGCGCCTCGGTCCGGGACCGCTTAACTTTCTCCGTTTGGCACGGTTTTTGGACAGCTTGAACCTTTTGAACCTTCGTTTTAGCTTCTTGAGGAAGCTTGAACCTTTTGAACCCTTATTTTAGCTTCTTGAGGAAGTTAAACCTTCTGAACCTTCGTTTTAGCTTCTTGAGGGAGCTTGAACCTTTTGAACCTTGGTTTTAGCTTCTTGAGGGCGCTTGGACCTTTTGAACCTTCGTTTTAGCTTCTTGAGGGAGCTTGAACCTTTTGAACCCTGGTTTTAGCTTCTTGACGAAGTTGAACCTTCTGAACCTTCGTTTTAGCTTCCTGAGGGAGCCTGAACCTTTTGAACGTTCGTTTTAGCTTCTTGAGGGAGCTTGAACCTTTTGAACCTTCGTTTTAGCCTCTTGAGGGAGCTTGAACCTTTTGAACATCTGCCTTGGCTTCTTGAGGAAGCTTGAAATTTTGAACTTTTCAACCTTCGTTTTAGCTTCTTGAGGAAGCTTGAACCTTTTGAACCTTTGCTCTAGCTTCTCCGAGGAAGCTTGAACCTTTTGAACCCTGGTTTTAGCTTCTTGAGGAAGTTGAACCTTCTGAACCTTCGTTTTAGTTTCCTGAGGGAGCTTGAACCTTTTGAACCTTCGTTTTAGCTTCTTGAGGGAGCTTGAACCTTTTGAACCTTCGTTTTAGCTTCTTGAGGGAGCTTGAACCTTTTGAACCCTTGTTTTGGCTTCTTGAGGAAGCTTGAACCTTTTGAACCTTCGTTTTAGCTTCTTGAGGAAGCTTGAACCTTTTGAACCTTCGTTTTAGCTTCTTGAGGAAGCTTGAACCTTTTGAACCTTTGCTCTAGCTTCTCCAAGAAGCTTGAACCCTTTGCTCTAGCTTCTCCAAGAAGCTTGAAACTTTTGAACCTTTGCTCTAGCTTCTCTAAGAAGCTTGAACCTTTTGCTCTAGCTTCTCCAAGAAGCTTGAACCCTCTTGTTTCTCTATAAGAGAGGGCCTCCCTCTCCTTTAGAGAGGTTGAAAAAAATTTGTCTAAGGAAAAGCACATATATCTCTACATTCTAGGCTTAGAGAGGGTGTTTGTTCTTGGCCTTTAACACCACCGGTGATTGCGCATGTTGTGCTCGTTCTGAGGTTACGGAGTTTCGGCTGAGAGCCTTACCTCCGGACCTCGGGACTCTTTTGTGCTTTGCCTCGATTTGCGAACCAGGTTCTGTTTTCTCTCCCCGAAGGGAGGAGAGGTTTCGTAGACCATCTCTCAGTGGCCGTAGGCTACTTTTCGTGGTCGTAGACCACTGTTCCCGTTTGGAGACCATTTTCCGATTTTCGGAGCCGTCGGTCGTGCGCCTCGGTTCGGGACCGCTTAACTTTCTCCGTTTGGCACGGTTTTTGGACAGCTTGAACCTTTTGAACCTTCGTTTTAGCTTCTTGAGGAAGCTTGAACCTTTTGAACCCTTATTTTAGCTTCTTGAGGAAGTTAAACCTTCTGAACCTTCGTTTTAGCTTCTTGAGGGAGCTTGAACCTTTTGAACCTTGGTTTTAGCTTCTTGAGGGCTTGGACCTTTTGAACCTTCGTTTTAGCTTCTTGAGGGAGCTTGAACCTTTTGAACCCTGGTTTTAGCTTCTTGACGAAGTTGAACCTTCTGAACCTTCGTTTTAGCTTCCTGAGGGAGCCTGAACCTTTTGAACCTTCGTTTTAGCTTCTTGAGGGAGCTTGAACCTTTTGAACCTTCGTTTTAGCCTCTTGAGGGAGCTTGAACCTTTTGAACCCCTGTTTTGGCTTCTTGAGGAAGCTTGAAATTTTGAACTTTTCAACCTTCGTTTTAGCTTCTTGAGGAAGCTTGAACCTTTTGAACCTTTGCTCTAGCTTCTCTGAGGAAGCTTGAACCTTTTGAACCTGGTTTTAGCTTCTCTGAGGAAGTTGAACCTTTGAACCTTCGTTTTAGTTTCCTGAGGGTTTGAACCTTTTGAACCTTCGTTTTAGCTTCTTGAGGGAGCTTGAACCTTTTGAACCTTCGTTTTAGCTTCTTGAGGGAGCTTGAACCTTTTGAACCCTTGTTTTGGCTTCTTGAGGAAGCTTGAACCTTTTGAACCTTCGTTTTAGCTTCTTGAGGAAGCTTGAACCTTTTGAACCTTCGTTTTAGCTTCTTGAGGAAGCTTGAACCTTTTGAACCTTTGCTCTAGCTTCTCCAAGAAGCTTGAACCCTTTGCTCTAGCTTCTCCAAGAAGCTTGAAACTTTTGAACCTTTGCTCTACCTTCTCTAAGAAGCTTGAACCTTTTGCTCTAGCTTCTCCAAGAAGCTTGAACCCTCTTGTTTCTCTATAAGAGAGGGCCACCCTCTCTTTTACAGAGGTTGAAAAAAATTTGTCTAAGGAAAAGCACATATATCTCTCTACATTCTAGGCTTAGAGAGGGTCGTTTTCTTGGCCTTTAACACCACCGGTGATTGCGCATGTTGTGCTCGTTCTGAGGTTACGGAGTTTCGGCTGAGAGCCTTACCTCCGGACCTCGGGACTCTTTTGTGCTTTGCCTCGATTTGTGAACCAGGTTCTGTTTTCTCTCCCCGAAGGGAGAGTGAGGTTTCGTAGACCATCTCTTAGTGGCCGTAGGCTACTTTTCGTGGTCGTAGACCACTGTTCCCGTTTGGAGACCATTTTCGGTTTTCGGAGCCGTCGGTCGTGCGCCTCGGTTCGGGACCGCTTAACTTTCTCCGTTTGGCACGGTTTTTGGACAGCTTGAACCTTTTGAACCTTCGTTTTAGCTTCTTGAGGAAGCTTGAACCTTTTGAACCCTTATTTTAGCTTCTTGAGGAAGTTAAACCTTCTGAACCTTCGTTTTAGCTTCTTGAGGGAGCTTGAACCTTTTGAACCTTGGTTTTAGCTTCTTGAGGGCGCTTGGACCTTTTGAACCTTCGTTTTAGCTTCTTGAGGAGCTTGAACCTTTTGAACCCTGGTTTTAGCTTCTTGACGAAGTTGAACCTTCTGAACCTTCGTTTTAGCTTCCTGAGGGAGCCTGAACCTTTTGAACCTTCGTTTTAGCTTCTTGAGGGAGCTTGAACCTTTTGAACCTTCGTTTTAGCCTCTTGAGGGAGCTTGAACCTTTTGAACCCCTGTTTTGGCTTCTTGAGGAAGCTTGAAATTTTGAACTTTTCAACCTTCGTTTTAGCTTCTTGAGGAAGCTTGAACCTTTTGAACCTTCGTTTTAGCTTCTTGAGGAAGCTTGAACCTTTTGAACCTTTGCTCTAGCTTCTCCGAGGAAGCTTGAACCTTTTGAACCCTGGTTTTAGCTTCTTGAGGAAGTTGAACCTTCTGAACCTTCGTTTTAGTTTCCTGAGGGAGCTTGAACCTTTTGAACCTTCGTTTTAGCTTCTTGAGGGAGCTTGAACCTTTTGAACCTTCGTTTTAGCTTCTTGAGGGAGCTTGAACCTTTTGAACCCTTGTTTTGGCTTCTTGAGGAAGCTTGAACCTTTTGAACCTTTACTTTAGCTTCTTGACGAAGCTTGAACCTTTTGAACCTTCGTTTTAGCTTCTTGAGGAAGCTTGAACCTTTTGAACTTCTTAGCTTCTAGAAGCTTGAACTTGAACCTTTGCTCTAGCTTCTCCAAGAAGCTTGAAACTTTTGAACCTTTGCTCTAGCTTCTCTAAGAAGCTTGAACCTTTTGCTCTAGCTTCTCCAAGAAGCTTGAACCCTCTTGTTTCTCTATAAGAGAGGGCCTCCCTCTCCTTTAGAGAGGTTGAAAAAAATTTGTCTAAGGAAAAGCACATATATCTCTCTATATCTCTACATTCTAGGCTTAGAGAGGGTGTTTGTTCTTGGCCTTTAACACCACCGGTGATTGCGCATGTTGTGCTCGTTCTGAGGTTACGGAGTTTCGGCTGAGAGCCTTACCTCCGGACCTCGGGACTCTTTTGTGCTTTGCCTCGATTTGCGAACCAGGTTCTGTTTTCTCTCCCCGAAGGGAGGGAGAGGTTTCGTAGACCATCTCTCAGTGGCCGTAGGCTACTTTTCGTGGTCGTAGACCACTGTTCCCGTTTGGAGACCATTTTCCGGTTTTCAGAGCCGTCGGTCGTGCGCCTCGGTTCGGGACCGCTTAACTTTCTCCGTTTGGCACGGTTTTTAGACAGCTTGAACCTTTTGAACCTTCGTTTTAGCTTCTTGAGGAAGCTTGAACCTTTTGAACCTTGGTTTTAGCTTCTTGAGGGCGCTTGGACCTTTTGAACCTTCGTTTTAGCTTCTTGAGGGAGCTTGAACCTTTTGAACCCTGGTTTTAGCTTCTTGACGAAGTTGAACCTTCTGAACCTTCGTTTTAGCTTCCTGAGGGAGCCTGAACCTTTTGAACCTTCGTTTTAGCTTCTTGAGGGAGCTGGAACCTTTGAACCTTCATTTTAGCCTCTTGAGGGAGCATGAACCTTTTGAACCCCTGTTTTGGCTTCATGTGGAAGCTTGAAATTTTGAACTTTTGAACCTTCGTTTTAGCTTTTTGAGGAAGCTTGAACCTTTTGAACCTTGGTTTTAGCTTCTTGAGGAAGCTTGAACCTTTTGAACCTTTTTTAGCTTCTTGAGGAAGTTAACCTTCTGAACGTTCGTTTTAGCTTCTTGAGGAGCTTGAACCTTTTGAACCTGTTTTAGCTTTTGAGGGCTTGACCTTTTGAACCTTCGTTTTAGCTTCTTGAGGGAGCTTGAACCTTTTGAACCCTGTTTTGCTTCTTGAGAAGTTGAACCTTCTGAACCTTCGTTTTAGCTTCTGAGGGAGCTTGAACCTTTTGAACCTTCGTTTTAGCTTCTTGAGGAGCTTGAACCTTTTGAACCTTCGTTTTGCCTCTTGAGGGAGCTTGAACCTTTTGAACCCCCGTTTTGGCTTCTTGAGGAAGCTTGAAATTTTGAACTTTTCAACCTTCATTTAGCTTCTTGAGGAAGCTTGAACCTTTTGAACCTTGGTTTTAGCTTGTTGAGGAAGCTTGAACCTTCTGAACCTTTGCTCTAGCTTCTCCGAGGAAGCTTGAACCTTTTGAACCTGGTTTTAGCTTCTTGAGGAAGTTAAACCTTCTGAACTTCGTTTTAGTTCCTGAGGGAGCTTGAACCTTTTGAACCTTCGTTTTAGCTTCTTGAGGGAGCTTGAACCTTTTGAACCTTCGTTTTAGCTTCTTGAGGGAGCTTGAACCTTTTGAACCCTTGTTTTGGCTTCTTGAGGAAGGTTGAACCTTTTGAACCTTCGTTTTTGCTTCTTGAGGAAGCTTGAACCTTTTGAAGCTTCGTTTTAGCTTCTTGAGGAAGCTTGAACCTTTTGAACCTTCGTTTTAGCCTCTTGAGGGAGCTTGAACCTTTTGAACCCCTGTTTTGGCTTCTTGAGGAAGCTTGAAATTTTGAACTTTTCATCCTTCGTTTTAGCTTCTTGAGGAAGCTTGAACCTTTCGAACCTTCGTTTTAGCTTCTTGAGGAAGCTCGAACCTTTTGAACCTTTGCTCTAGCTCCTCCGAGGAAGCTTGAACCTTTGGAACCCTGGTTTTAGCTTCTTAAGGAAGTTGAACCTTCTGAACCTTCGTTTTAGTTTCCTGAGGGAGCTTGAACCTTTTGAACCTTTGTTTTAGCTTCTTGAGGGAGCTTGAACCTTTTGAACCCTTGTTTTCGCTTCTTGAGGAAGCTTGAACCTTTTGAACCTTCGTTTTAGCTTCTTGAGGAAGCTTGAACCTTTTGAACCTTTGCTCTAGCTTCTCCGAGGAAGCTTGAACCTTTCGAACCCTGGTTTTAGCTTCTTGAGAAGTTGAACCTTCTGAACCTTCGTTTTAGTTTCCTGAGGGAGCTTGAACCTTTTGAACCTTCGTTTTAGCTTCTTGAGGGAGCTTGAATCTTTTGAACCTTCGTTTTAGCTTCTTGAGGGAGCTTGAACCTTTTGAAACCTTGTTTTGGCTTCTTGAGGAAGCTTGAACCTTTTGAACCTTCGTTTTAGCTTCTTGAGGAAGCTTGAACCTTTTGAACCTTCGTTTTAGCTTCTTGAGGGAGCTTGAACCTTTTGAACCCTTGTTTGGCTTCTTGAGGAAGCTTGAACCTTTTGAACCTTCGTTTTAGCTTCTTGAGGAAGCTTGAATCTTTTGAACCCTTATTTTAGCTTCTTGAGGAAGTTAAACCTTCTGAACGTTCGTTTTCGCTTTTTGAGGGAGCTTGAACCTTTTGAACCAAGGTTTTAGCTTCTTGAGGGCGCTTGGACCTTTTGAACCTTCATTTTAGCTTCTTGAGGGAGCTTGAAGCTTTTGAGCCCTGGTTTTCGCTTCTTGACGAAGTTGAACCTTTTGAACCTTCGTTTTAGCTTCCTGAGGGAGCCTGAACCTTTTGAACCTTCGTTTTAGCTTCTTGAGGGCTTGAACCTTTTGAACCTTCGTTTTGGCCTTTTGAGGGAGCTTGAACCTTTTGAACCCCCGTTTTGGCTTCTTGAGGAAGCTTGAAATTTTGAACTTTTCAACCTTCGTTTTAGCTTCTTGAGGAAGCTTGAACCTTTTGAACCCTGGTTTTAGCTTGTTGAGGAAGCTTGAACCTTCTGAACCTTTGCTCTAGCTTCTCCGAGGAAGCTTGAACCTTTTGAACCCTGGTTTTAGCTTCTTGAGGAAGTTAAACCTTCTGAAACTTCGTTTTAGTTCCCTGAGGGAGCTTGAACCTTTTGAACCTTCGTTTTAGCTTCTTGAGGGAGCTTGAATCTTTTGAACCTTCGTTTTAGCTTCTTGAGGGAGCTTGAACCTTTTGAACCCTTGTTTTGGCTTCTTGAGGAAGGTTGAACCTTTTGAACCTTCGTTTTTGCTTCTTGAGGAAGCTTGAACCTTTTGAAGCTTCGTTTTACCTTCTTGAGGAAGCTTGAACCTTTTGAACCTTCGTTTTAGCCTCTTGAGGGAGCTTGAACCTTTTGAACCCCTGTTTTGGCTTCTTGAGGAAGCTTGAAATTTTGAACTTTTCATCCTTCGTTTTAGCTTCTTGAGGAAGCTTGAACCTTTTGAACCTTCGTTTTAGCTTCTTGAGGAAGCTCGAACCTTTTGAACCTTCGTTTTAGCTTCTTGAGGAAGCTCGAACCTTTTGAACCTTTGCTCTAGCTCCTCCGAGGAAGCTTGAACCTTTGGAACCCTGGTTTTAGCTTCTTGAGGAAGTTGAACCTTCTGAACCTTCGTTTTAGTTTCCTGAGGGAGCTTGAACCTTTTGAACCTTCGTTTTAGCTTCTTGAGGGAGCTTGAACCTTTTGAACCTTCGTTTTAGCTTCTTGAGGGAGCTTGAACCTTTTGAACCCTTGTTTTCGCTTCTTGAGGAAGCTTGAACCTTTTGAACCTTCGTTTTAGCTTCTTGAGGAAGCTTGAACCTTTTGAACCTTTGCTCTAGCTTCTCCGAGGAAGCTTGAACCTTTCGAACCCTGGTTTTAGCTTCTTGAGGAAGTTGAACCTTCTGAACCTTCGTTTTAGTTTCCTGAGCGAGCTTGAACCTTTTGAACCTTCGTTTTAGCTTCTTGAGGGAGCTTGAACCTTTTGAACCCTTGTTTTGGCTTCTTGAGGAAGCTTGAACCTTTTGAACCTTCGTTTTAGCTTCTTGAGGAAGCTTGAACCTTTTGAACCTTTGCTCTAGCTTCTCCAAGAAGCTTGAACCCTTTGCTCTAGCTTCTCCATGAAGCTTGAAACTTTTGAACCTTTGCTCTAGCTTCTCTAAGAAGCTTGAACCTTTTGCTCTAGCTTCTCCAAGAAGCTTGAACCCTCTTGTTTCCCTATAGGAGAGGGCCTCCCTCTCCTTTAGAGAGGTTGAAAAAAATTTGTCTAAGGAATAGCACATATATCTCTCTATATCTCTACATTCTAGGCTTAGAGAGGGTGTTTGCTCTTGGCCTTTAACACCACCGGTGATTGCGCATGTTGTGCTCGTTCTGAGGTTACGGAGTTTCGGCTGAGAGCCTTACCTCCGGACCTCGGGACTCTTTTGTGCTTTGCCTCGATTTGCGAACCAGGTTCTGTTTTCTCTCCCCGAAGGGAGGGAGAGGTTTCGTAGACCATCTCTCAGAGGCCGTAGGCTACTTTTCGTGGTCGTAGACCACTGTTCCCGTTTGGAGGCCATTTTCCGGTTTTCGGAGCCGTCGGTCGTGCGCCTCGGTTCGGGACCGCTTAACTTTCTCCGTTTGGCACGGTTTTTGGACAGCTTGAACCTTTTGAACCTTCGTTTTAGCTTCTTGAGCAAGCTTGAACCTTTTGAACCCTTATTTTAGCTTCATGAGAAAGTTAAACCTTCTAAACCTTCGTTTTGGCTTCTTGTGGGAGCTTGAACCTTTTGAACCCTGGTTTTAGCTTCTTAAGGAAGTTGAACCTTGTGAACCTTCGTTTTAGCTTCCTAAGGGAGCCTGAACCTTTTGAACCTTCGTTTCAGCTTCTTGAGAGAGCTTGAACCTTTTGAACCTTCGTTTTAGCCTCTTGAGGGAGCTTGAACCTTTTGAACCCCTCTCATTGGCTTCTTGAGGAAGCTTAAAATTTTGAACTTTTCAACCTTCCTTTTAGCTTCTTGAGGAAGCTAGAACCTTTTGAACCTTCGTTTTAGCTTCTTGAGGAAGCTTGAACCTTTTGAACCTTTGCTCTAGCTTCTCCGAGGAAGCTTGAACCTTTTGATCCCTGGTTTTAGCTTTTTGAGAAAATTGAACCTTCTGAACCTTCGTTTTGGTTTCCTGAGGGAGCTTGAACCTTTTGAACCTTCGTTTTAGCTTCTTGACGGAGCTTGAACCTTTTGAACCTTCGTTTTAGCTTCTTGAGGGAGCTTGAACCTTTTGAACCCTTGTTTTGGCTTCTTGAGGAAGCTTGAACCTTTTGAACCTTCGTTTTAGCTTCTTGAGGAAGCTTGAACCTTTTGAACCTTTGCTCTAGCTTCTCCAAGAAGCTTGAACCCTTTGCTCTGGCTTCTTCAAGAAGCTTGAAACTTTTGAACCTTTGCTCTAGCTTCTCTAAGGAGCTTGAACCTTTTGCTCTAGCTTCTCCAAGAAGCTTGAACCCTCTTGTTTCTCTATAGGAGAGGGCCTTCCCTCCCTTTAGAGAGGTTGAAAAAATTTGTCTAAGGAAAAGCACATATATCTCTCTATATCTCTACATTCTAGGCTTAGAGAGGGTGTTTGTTCTTGGCCTTTAACACCACCGGTGATTGCGCATGTTGTGCTCCTTCTGAGGTTACAGAGTTTCGGCTGAGAGCCTTACCTCCGGACCTAGGGACTCTTTTGTGCTTTGCCTCGATTTGCGAACCAGGCTCTGTTTTCTCTCCCCGAAGGGAGGGAGAGGTTTCGTAGACCATCTCTCAGTGGCCGTTGGCAACTTTTCGTGGTCATAGACCACTGTTCCCGTTTGGAGACTATTTTTCAGTTTTCGGTGCCGTCGGTCGTGCGCCTCGGTTCGGGACCGCTTAACTTTCTCCGTTTGGGACGGTTTTCGGACAGCTTGAACATTTTGAACCTTTGTTTTAGCTTCTTGAGGAAGCTTAAACCTTTTGAACCCTTATTTTAGCTTCTTGAGGAAGTTAAACTTTCTGAACCTTCGTTTTAGCTTCTTCAGGGAGCTTGAACCTTTTGAACCTTGGTTTTAGCTTCTTGACGGCGCTTGGACCTTTTGAACCTTCGTTTTAGCTTCTTGAGGGAGCTTGAACCTTTTGAACCCTGGTTTTAGCTTCTTGACGAAGTTTAACCTTCTGAACCTTCGTTTTAGCTTCCTGAGGGAGCCTGAACCTTTTGAACCTTCGTTTTAGCATCTTGAGGGAGCTTGAACCTTTTGAACCTTCGTTTTAGCCTCTTCAGGCAGCTTGAACCTTTTGAACCCCTGTTTTGGCTTCTTGAGGAAGCTTGAAATTTTGAACTTTTCAACCTTCGTTTTAGCTTCTTGAGGAAGCTTGAACCTTTTGAACCCTAGTTTTAGCTTCTTGAGGAAGTTGAACCTTCTGAACCTTTGCTCTAGCTTCTCCGAGGAAGCTTGAACCTTTTGAACCTTCGTTTTAACTTCTTGAGGGAGCTTGAACCTTTTGAACCTTCGTTTTAGTTTCCTGAGGGAGCTTGAACCTTTTGAACCTTCGTTTTAGCTTCTTGAGGGAGCTTGAACCTTTTGAATATTCGTTTTAGCCTCTTGAGGGAGCTTGAACCTTCTGAACCCCTGTTTTGGCTTCTTGAGGAAGCTTGAAATTTTGAACTTTTCAACCTTCGTTTTAGCTTCTTGAGGAAGCTTGAACCTTTTGAACCTTCGTTTTAGCTTCTTGAGGAAGCTTGAACCTTTTGAACCTTTGCTCTAGCTTCTCCGAGGAAGCTTGAACCTTTTGAACCCTGGTTTTAGCTTCTCTAGGAAGTTGAACCTTCTGAACCTTCGTTTTAGTTTCTTGAGGGAGCTTGAACCTTTTGCAACTTCGTTTAAGTTTCTTGAGGGAGCTTGAACCTTTTGAACCTTCATTTTAGCTTCTTGAGGTAGCTTGAACCTTTTGAACCCTAGTTTTGGCTTCTTGAGGAAGCTTGAAACTTTTGAAACTTCGTTTTAGCTTCTTGAGGAAGCTTGAAACTTTTGAACCTTTGCTCTAGCTTCTCGAAGAAGTTTGAACCTTTTGCTCTAGCTTCTCCAAGAAGCTTGAACCCTCTTGTTTCTCTATAAGAGAGGGCCTCCCTCTCCTTTAGAGAGGTTGAAAAAAATTTGTCTAAGGAAAAGCACATATATCTCTATATATCTCTACATTCTAGGCTTACAGAGGGTGTTTGTTCTTGGCCTTTAACACCACCGGTGATTGTGCATGTTGTGCTCGTTCTGAGGTTACGGAGTTTCGGCTGAGAGCCTTACCTCCGGACCTCGGGACTCTTTTGTGCTTTGCCTCGATTTGCGAATCAGGTTCTGTTTTCTCTCCCCGAAGGGAGGGGAGGTTTCGTAGACCATCTCTCAGTCGCCGTAGGCTACTTTTCACGGTCGTAGACCACTGTTCCCGTTTGGAGACCATTTTTCGGTTTTCGGAGCCGTCGTCGTGCGCCTCGGTTCGGGACCGCTTAACTTTCTCCGTTTGGCACGGTTTTTGGACAGCTTGAACCTTTTGAACCTTCGTTTTAGCTTCTTGAGGAAGCTTGAACCTTTTGAACCCTTATTTTAGTTTCTTGAGGAAGTTAAACTTTCTGAACCTTCGTTTTAGCTTCTTCAGGGAGCTTGAACCTTTTGAACCTTGGTTTTAGCTTCTTGAGGGCGCTTGGACCTTTTGAACCTTCGTTTTAGCTTCTTGAGGGAGCTTGAACCTTTTGAACCCTGGTTTTAGCTTCTTGACGAAGTTGAACCTTCTGAACCTTCGTTTTAGCTTCCTGAGGGAGCCTGAACCTTTTGAACCTTCGTTTTAGCTTCTTGAGGGAGCTTGAACCTTTTGAACCTTCGTTTTAACCTCTTGAGGGAGCTTGAACCTTTTGAACCCCTATTTTGGCTTCTTGAGGAAGCTTAAAATTTTGAACTCTTCAACCTTCGTTTTAGCTTCTTGAGGAAGCTAGAACCTTTTGAACCTTCGTTTTTGCTTCTTGAAGAAGCTTGAACCTTTTGAACCTTTGCTCTAGCTTCTCCGAGGAAGCTTGAACCTTTTGAACCCTGGTTTTAGCTTCTTGAGGAAGTTGAACCTTCTGAACCTTCGTTTTAGTTTCCTGAGGGAGCTTGAACATTTTGAACCTTCGTTTTAGCTTCTTAAGGGAGCTTGAACCTTTTGAACCTTTGTTTTAGCTTCTTGAGGAAGGTTGAACCTTTTCAACCTTCGTTTTAGCTTCTTGATGAAGCTTGAACCTTTTCAACCTTTGCTCTAGCTTCTCCAAGAAGCTTGAACCCTTTGCACTAGCTTCTCCAAGAAGCTTGAAACTTTTGAACCTTTGCTCTAGCTTCTCTAAGAAGCTTGAACCTTTTGCTCTAGCTTCTCCAAGAAGCTTGAACCCTCTTGTTTCTTTATAGGAGAGGGCCTCCCTCTCCTTTAGAGAGGTTGAAAAAAATTTGTCTAAGGAAAAGCACATATATCTCTCTATATCTCTACATTCTAGGCTTAGAGAGGGTGTTTGTTCTTGGCCTTTAACACCACCGGTGATTGCGCACGTTGTGCTCGTTCTGAGGTTACGGAGTTTTGGCTGAGAGCCTTACCTCCGGACCTCGGGACTGTTTTGTACTTTGCCTCGATTTGTGAACCAGGTTCTGTTTTCTCTCCGCGAAGGGAGGGAGAGGTTTCGTAGACCATCTCTCAGTGGCCGTAGGCTACTTTTCGTGGTCGTAGACCACTGTTCCCGTTTGGAGACCATTTTCTAGTTTTCGAAGCCGTCGGTCGTGCGCCTCGGTTCATACCACTTAACTTTCTTCGTTTCGCACGGTTTTTGGACAGCTTGAACCTGTTGAACCTTCGTTTTAGCTTCTTGAGGAAGCTTGAACCTTTCTAACCCTTATTTTTGCTTCTTGAGGAAGTTAAACCTTTTGAACCTTCGTTTTAGCTTCTTGAGGGAGCTTGAACCTTTTGAACCTTGGTTTTAGCTTCTTGAGGGCGCTTGGACCTTTTCAACCTTCGTTTTAACTTCTTGAGGGAGCTTGAACCTTTTGAACCCTGGTTTTAGCTTCTTGACGAAGTTGAACCTTCTGAACCTTCGTTTTAGCTTCCTGAGGGAGCCTTAACCTTTTGAACCTTCATTTTAGCTTCTTGAGGGAGCTTGAACCTTTTGAACCTTCGTTTTAGCCTCTTGAGGGAGCTTGAACCTTTTGAACCCCTGTTTTCGCTTCTTGAGGAAGCTTGAAATTTTGAACTTTTCAACCTTCGTTTTAGCTTCTTGAGGAAGCTTGAACCTTTTGAACCCTGGTTTTAGCTTTTTGAGGAAGTTGAACCTTCTGCACCTTTGCTCTAGCTTCTCCGAGGAAGCTTGAACCTTTTGAACCTTCATTTTAGTTTCTTGAGGGAGCTTGAACCTTTTGAACCTTCGTTTTAGTTTCCTGAGGGAGCTTGAACCTTTTGAACCTTCGTTTTAGCTTCTTGAGGGAGCTTGAACCTTTTGAACCTTCGTTTTAGCCTCTTGAGGGATCTTGAACCCTTTGAACCCCTGTTTTGGCTTCTTGAGGCAGCTTGAACCTTTTGAACCCTAGTTTTAGCTTCTTGACGAAGTTGAACCTTCTGAACCATCGTTTTAGCTTCCTGAGGGAGCCTGAACCTTTTGAACCTTAGTTTTTGCTTCTTGAGGGAGCTTGAACCTTTTGAACATTCGTTTTAGCCTCTTGAGGAAGCTTGAACCTTTTGAACCGTTGTTTTGGCTTCTTGAGGAAGCTTGAAATTTTCAACTTTTCAACCTTCGTTTTAGCTTCTTGAGGAAGCTTGAACCTTTTGAACCTTCGTTTTAGCTTCTTGAGGAAGCTTGAACCTTTTGAACCTTTGCTCTAGTTTCTCCGAGGAAGCTTGAACCTTTTGAAACCTAGTTTTAGCTTCTTGAGGAAGTTGAACCTTCTGAACCTTCGTTTTAGCTTCTTGAGGGATCTTGAACCTTTTGAACCTTCGTTTTAGCTTCTTGAGGGAGCTTGAACCTTTTGAACCTTCGGTTTAGCTTCTTGAGGGATCTTGAACCTTTTGAACCCTTGTTTTTGCTTCTTGAGGAAGCTTGAACCTTTTGAACCTTCGTTTTAGCTTCTTGAGGAAGCTTGAACCTTTTGAACCTTCGTTTTAGCTTCTTGAGAGAGCTTGAACCTTTTGAACCTTTGTTTTAGCCTCTTGAGGGAGCTTGAACCTTTTGAACCCCTGTTTTGGCTTCTTGAGGAAGCTTGAAATTTTGAACTTTTCAACCTTCGTTTTAGCTTCTTGAGGAAGCTTGAACCTTTTGAACCCTAGTTTTAGCTTCTTGAGGAAGTTGAACCTTCTGAACCTTTGCTCTAGCTTCTCCGAGGAAGCTTGAACCTTTTGAACCTTCATTTTAGCTTCTTGAGGGAGCTTGAACCTTTTGAACCTTCGTTTTAGTTTCCTGAGGGAGCTTGAACCTTTTGAACCTTCGTTTTAGCTTCTTGAGGGAGCTTGAACCTTTTGAACCTTCGTTTTAGCCTCTTGAGGGATCTTGAACCTGTTGAACCCCTGTTTTGGCTTCTTGAGGCAGCTTGAACCTTTTAAACCCTGGTTTTAGCTGCTTGACGAAGTTGAACCTTCTGAACCATCGTTTTAGCTTCCTGAGGGAGCCTGAACCTTTTGAACCTTAGTTTTAGCTTCTTGAGGGAGCTTGAACCTTTTGAACCTTCGTTTTAGCCTCTTGAAGGAGCTTGAACCTTTTGAACCCCTGTTTTGGCTTCTTGAGGAAGCTTGAAATTTTGAACTTTTGAACCTTCGTTTTAGCTTCTTGAGGAAGCTTGAACCTTTTGAACCTTCGTTTTAGCTTCTTGAGGAAGCTTGAACCTTTTGAACCTTTGCTCTAGTTTCTCCGAGGAAGCTTGAACCTTTTGAAACCTGGTTTTAGCTTCTTGAGGAAGTTGAACCTTCTGAACCTTCGTTTTAGTTTCCTAAGGGAGCTTGAACCTTTTGAACCTTCGTTTTAGCTTCTTGAGGGAGCTTGAACCTTTTGAACCTTCGTTTTAGCTTCTTGAGGGAGCTTGAACCTTTTGAAGCTTCGTTTTAGCCTCTTGAGGGAGCTTGAACCTTTTGAACCCCTATTTTGGCTTCCTGAGGAAGTTTGAAATTTTGATTTTTTCAACCTTCGTTTTAGCTTCTTGAGGAAGCTTGAACCTTTTGAACCTTCGTTTTAGCTTCTTGAGGAAGCTTGAACCTTTTCAACCTTTGTTGTTGCTTCTCCAAGAAGCTTGAACCCTTTGCTATAGCTTCTCCAAGAAACTTGAAACTTTTGAACCTTTTCCCTAGCTTCTCTAAGAAGCTTGAACCTTTTGCTCTAGCTTCTCCAAGAAGCTTGAACCCTCTTGTTTCTCTATAAGAGAGGGCCTCCCTCTCCTTTAGAGAGGTTGAAAAAAATTTGTCTAAGGAAAAGCACATATATCTCTCTATATCTCTACATTCTAGGCTTAGAGAGGGTGTTTGTTCTTGGCCTTTAACACCACCGGTGATTGCGCATGTTGTGCTCGTTCTGAGGTTACGGAGTTTCGGCTGAGAGCCTTACCTCCGGACCTTGGGTCTCTTTTGTGTTTTGCCTCGATTTGCGAAACAGGTTCTGTTTTCTCTCCCCGAAGGGAGGGAGAGGTTTCGTAGACCATCTCTCAATGGCCGTAGGCTACTTTTCAACCTTCGTTTTAGCTTCTCGAGGAAGCTTGAACCTTTTGCTCCTTCGTTTTAGCTTCTTGAGGAAGCTTGAACCTTTTGAACCTTCGTTTTAGCTTCTTGAGGAAGCTTGAACCTTTTGAACCTTTACTGTAGCTTCTCGAAGAAGCTTGAACCCTTTGCTCAAGCTTCTCCAAGAAACTTGAAACTTTTGAACCATTTCCCTAGCTTCTCTAAGAAGCTTGAACCTTTGTTTTAGCTTCTTGATGAAGTTGAACCTTCTGAACCTTCGTTTTAGCTTCCTAAGGGAGCCTGAACCTTTTGAACCTTCGTTTTAGTTTCTTGAGGGAGCTTGAACCTTTTGAACCTTCGTTTTGGCCTCTTGAGGGAGCTTGAACCTTTTGAACCCCCGTTTTGGCTTCTTGAGGAAGCTTGAACCTTTTGAACCCTGGTTTTAGCTTGTTGAGGAAGCTTGAACCTTCTGAACCTTTGCTCTAGCTTTTCCGAGGAAGCTTGAACCTTTTGAACCCTGGTTTTAGCTTCTTGAGGAAGTTAAACATTCTGAAACTTCGTTTTAGTTCCCTGAGGGAGCTTGAACCTTTTGAACCCTGGTTTTAGCTTCTTGATGAAGTTGAACCTTCTGAACCTTCATTTTAGCTTCCTGAGGGAGCCTGAACCTTTTGAACCTTCGTTTTAGCTTCTTGAGGGAGCTTGAACCTTTTGAACCTTCGTTTTGGCCTCTTGAGGGAGCTTGAACCTTTTGAACCCGCGTTTTGGCTTCTTGAGGAAGCTTGAAATTTTGAACTTTTCAACCTTCGTTTTAGCTTCTTGAGGAAGCTTGAACCTTTTGAACCCTGGTTTTAGCTTGTTGAGGAAGCTTGAACCTTCTGAACCTTTGCTCTAGCTTCTCCGAGGAAGCTTGAACCTTTTGAACCCTGGTTTTAGCTTCTTGAGGAAGTTAAACCTTCTGAAACATCGTTTTAGTTCCCTGAGGGAGCTTGAACCTTTTGAACCTTCGTTTTAGCTTCTTGAGGGAGCTTGAACCTTTTGAACCTTCGTTTTAGCTTCTTGAGGGAGCTTGAACCTTTTGAACCCTTGTTTTGGCTTCTTGAGGAAGGTTGAACCTTTTGAACCTTCGTTTTTGCTTCTTGAGGAAGCTTGAACCTTTTGAAGCTTCGTTTTAGCTTCTTGAGGAAGCTTGAACCTTTTGAACCTTCGTTTTAGCCTCTTGAGGGAGCTTGAACCTTTTGAACCCCTGTTTTGGCTTCTTAAGGAAGCTTGAAATTTTGAACTTTTCATCCTTCGTTTTAGCTTCTTGAGGAAGCTTGAACCTTTTGAACCTTCGTTTTAGCTTCTTGAGGAAGCTCGAACCTTTTGAACCTTTGCTCTAGCTCCTCCGAGGAAGCTTGAACCTTTGGAACCCGGGTTTTAGCTTCTTGAGGAAGTTGAACCTTCTGAACCTTCGTTTTAGTTTCCTGAGGGAGCTTGAACCTTTTGAACCTTCGTTTTAGCTTCTTGAGGGAGCTTGAACCTTTTGAACCCTTGTTTTCGCTTCATGAGGAAGCTTGAACCTTTTGAACCTTCGTTTTAGCTTCTTGAGGAAGCTTGAACCTTTTGAACCTTTGCTCTAGCTTCTCCGAGGAAGCTTGAACCTTCCGAGCCCTGGTTTTAGCTTCTTGAGGAAGTTGAACCTTCTGAACCTTCGTTTTAGTTTCCTGAGGGAGCTTGAACCTTTTGAACCTTCGTTTTAGCTTCTTGAGGGAGCTTGAACCTTTTGAACCTTCGTTTTAGCTTCTTGAGGGAGCTTGAACCTTTTGAACCCTTGTTTTGGCTTCTTGAGGAAGCTTGAACCTTTTGAACCTTCGTTTTAGCTTCTTGAGGAAGCTTGAACCTTTTGAACCTTCGTTTTAGCTTCTTGAGGAAGCTTGAACCTTTTGAACCTTCGTTTTAGCTTCTTGAGGGAGCTTGAACCTTTTGAACCCTTGTTTGGCTTCTTGAGGAAGCTTGAAAACCTTTTGAACCTTCGTTTTAGCTTCTTGAGGAAGCTTGAACCTTTTGAACCCTTATTTTAGCTTCTTGAGGAAGTTAAACCTTATGAACGTTCGTTTTAGCTTCTTGAGGGAGCTTGAACCTTTTGAACCATGGTTTTAGCTTCTTGAGGGCGCTTGGACCTTTTGAACCT
This sequence comes from Camellia japonica, assembly GCA_030407325.1. Taxonomy (NCBI): domain Eukaryota; kingdom Viridiplantae; phylum Streptophyta; class Magnoliopsida; order Ericales; family Theaceae; genus Camellia; species Camellia japonica. The sequence continues at coordinate 110,435,022 of JAPPVO010000031.1, forward strand.
TCATTTTAGCTTCTTGAGGGAGCTTGTAGCTTTTGAGCCCTGGTTTTCGCTTCTTGACGAAGTGGAACCTTCTGAACCTTCGTTTTAGCTTCCTGAGGGAGCCTGAACCTTTTGAACCTTCGTTTTAGCTTCTTGAGGGAGTTTGAACCTTTTGAACCTTCGTTTTGGCCTTTTGAGGGAGCTTGAACCTTTTGAACCCCCGTTTTGGCTTCTTGAGGAAGCTTGAAATTTTGAACTTTTCAACCTTCGTTTTAGCTTCTTGAGGAAGCTTGAACCTTTTGAACCCTGGTTTTAGCTTGTTGAGGAAGCTTGAACCTTCTGAACCTTTGCTCTAGCTTCTCCGAGGAAGCTTGAACCTTTTGAACCCTGGTTTTAGCTTCTTGAGGAAGTTAAACCTTTTGAACTTCGTTTTAGTTCCCTGAGGGAGCTTGAACCTTTTGAACCTTCGTTTTAGCTTCTTGAGGGCTCGAACCTTTTGAACCTTCGTTTTAGCTTCTTGAGGGAGCTTGAACCTTTTGAACCCTTGTTTTGGCTTCTTGAGGAAGGTTGAACCTTTTGAACCTTCGTTTTTGCTTCTTGAGGAAGCTTGAACCTTTTGAAGCTTCGTTTTAAGCTTTTGAGGAAGCTTGAACCTTTTGAACCTTCGTTTTAGCCTCTTGAGGGAGCTTGAACCTTTTGAACCCCTGTTTTGGCTTCTTGAGGAAGCTTGAAATTTTGAACTTTTCATCCTTCGTTTTAGCTTCTTGAGGAAGCTTGAACCTTTTGAACCTTCGTTTTAGCTTCTTGAGGAAGCTCGAACCTTTTGAACCTTTGCTCTAGCTCCTCCGAGGAAGCTTGAACCTTTGGAACCCTGGTTTTAGCTTCTTGAGGAAGTTGAACCTTCTGAACCTTCGTTTTAGTTTCCTGAGGGAGCTTGAACCTTTTGAACCTTCGTTTTAGCTTCTTGAGGGAGCTTGAACCTTTTGAACCTTCGTTTTAGCTTCTTGAGGGAGCTTGAACCTTTTGAACCCTTGTTTTTGCTTCTTGAGGAAGCTTGAACCTTTTGAACCTTCGTTTTAGCTTCTTGAGGAAGCTTGAACCTTTTGAACCTTTGCTCTAGCTTCTCCGAGGAAGCTTGAACCTTTCGAACCCTGGTTTTAGCTTCTTGAGGAAGTTGAACCTTCTGAACCTTCGTTTTAGTTTCCTGAGGGAGCTTGAACCATTTGAACCTTCGTTTTAGCTTCTTGAGGGAGCTTGAACCTTTTGAACCCTTGTTTTGGCTTCTTGAGGAAGCTTGAACCTTTTGAACCTTCGTTTTAGCTTCTTGAGGAAGCTTGAACCTTTTGAACCTTCGTTTTAGCTTCTTGAGGAAGCTTGAACCTTTTGAACCTTTGCTCTAGCTTCTCCAAGAAGCTTGAACCCTTTGCTCTAGCTTCTCCATGAAGCTTGAAACTTTTGAACCTTTGCTCTAGCTTCTCTAAGAAGCTTGAACCTTTTGCTCTAGCTTCTGCAAGAAGCTTGAACCCTCTTGTTTCTCTATAGGAGAGGGCCTCCCTCTCCTTTAGAGAGGTTGAAAAAAATTTGTCTAAAGAATAGCACATATATCTCTCTATATCTCTACATTCTAGGCTTAGAGAGGGTGTTTGTTCTTGGCCTTTAACACCACCGGTGATTGCGCATGTTGTGCTCGTTCTGAGGTTACGGAGTTTCGGCTGAGAGCCTTACCTTCGGACCTCGGGACTCTTTTGTGATGTGCCTCGATTTGCGAACCAGGTTCTGTTTTCTCACCCCGAAGGGAGGGAGAGGTTTCGTAGACCATCTCTCAGTGGCCGTAGGCTACTTTTCGTGGTCGTAGACCACTGTTCCCGTTTGGAGGCCATTTTCCGGTTTTCGGAGCCGTCGGTCGTGCGCCTCGGTTCGGGACCGCTTAACTTTCTCCGTTTGGCATGGTTTTTGGATAGCTTGAACCTTTTGAACCTTCGTTTTAGCTTCTTGAGGAAGCTTGAACCTTTTGAACCCTTATTTTAGCTTCATGAGAAAGTTAAACCTTCTAAACCTTCGTTTTGGCTTCTTGAGGGAGCTTGAACCTTTTGAACCCTGGTTTTAGCTTCTTGAGGAAGTTGAACCTTGTGAACCTTCGTTTTAGCTTCCTGAGGGAGCCTGAACCTTTTGAACCTTCGTTTCAGCTTCTTGAGAGAGCTTGAACCTTTTGAACCTTCGTTTTAGCCTCTTGAGGGAGCTTGAACCTTTTGAACACCTCTTTTGGCTTCTTGAGGAAGCTTAAAATTTTGAACTTTTCAACCTTCGTTTTAGCTTCTTGAGGAAGCTAGAACCTTTTGAAGCTTCGTTTTAGCTTCTTGAGGAAGCTTGAACCTTTTGAACCTTTGCTCTAGCTTCTCCGAGGAAGCTTGAACCTTTTGAACCCTGGTTTTAGCTTTTTGAGAAAATTGAACCTTCTGAACCTTCGTTTTGGTTTCCTGAGGGAGCTTGAACCTTTTGAACCTTCGTTTTAACTTCTTGACGGAGCTTGAACCATTTGAACCTTCGTTTTAGCTTCTTGAGGGAGCTTGAACCTTTTGAACCCTTGTTTTGGCTTCTTGAGGAAGCTTGAACCTTTTGAACCTTCGTTTTAGCTTCTTGAGGAAGCTTGAACCTTTTGAACCTTCGTTTTAGCTTCTTGAGGAAGCTTGAACCTTTTGAACCTTTGCTCTAGCTTCTCCAAGAAGCTTGCACCCTTTGCTCTGGCTTCTTCAAGAAGCATGAAACTTTTGAACCTTTGCTCTAGCTTCTCTAAGAAGCTTGAACCTTTTGCTCTAGCTTCTCCAAGAAGCTTGAACCCTCTTGTTTCTCTATAGGAGAGGGCCTTCCTCTCCTTTAGAGAGGTTGAAAAAAATTTGTCTAAGGAAAAGCACATATATCTCTCTATATCTCTACATTCTAGGCTTAGAGAGGGTGTTTGTTCTTGGCCTTTAACACCACCGGTGATTGCGCATGTTGTGCTCATTCTGAGGTTACGGAGTTTCGGCTGAGAGCTTACTCCGGACCTAGGACTCTTTTTGTGCTTTGCCTCGATTTGCGAACCAGGCTCTGTTTTCTCTCCGCGAGGGAGGAGAGTTTCGTAGACCATCTCTCAGTGGCCGTTGGCTACTTTTCGTGGTCATAACCGCTGTTCCGTTTGGAACCATTTTTCAGTTTTCGGTGCCGTCGGTCGTGCGCCTCGGTTCGGGACCGCTTAACTTTCTCGTTTGGACGGTTTTTCGGACAGCTTGAACCTTTTGAACCTTCGTTTTAGCTTCTTGAGGAAGCTTGAACCTTTTGAACCCTTATTTTAGCTTCTTGAGGAAGTTAAACTCTCTGAACCTTCGTTTTAGCTTCTTCAGGGAGCTTGAACCTTTTGAACCTTGGTTTTAGCTTCTTGACGGCGCTTGGACCTTTTGAACCTTCGTTTTAGCTTCTTGAGGGAGCTTGAACCTTTTGAACCCTGGTTTTAGCTTCTTGACGAAGTTTAACCTTCTGAACCTTCGTTTTAGCTTCCTGAGGGAGCCTGAACCTTTTGAACCTTCGTTTTAGCATCTTGAGGGAGCTTGAACCTTTTGAACCTTCGTTTTAGCCTCTTGAGGCAGCTTGAACCTTTTGAACCCCTGTTTTGGCTTCTTGAGGAAGCTTGAAATTTTGAACTTTTCAACCTTCGTTTTAGCTTCTTGAGGAAGCTTGAACCTTTTGAACCCTGGTTTTAGCTTCTTGAGGAAGTTGAACCTTCTGAACCTTTGCTCTAGCTTCTCCGAGGAAGCTTGAACCTTTTGAACCTTCGTTTTAGCTTCTTGAGGGAGCTTGAACCTTTTGAACCTTCGTTTTAGTTTCCTGAGGGAGCTTGAACCTTTTGAACCTTCGTTTTAACTTCTTGAGGGAGCTTGAACCTTTTGAATATTCGTTTTAGCCTCTTGAGGGAGCTTGAACCTTCTGAACCCCTGTTTTGGCTTCTTGAGGAAGCTTGAAATTTTGAACTTTTCAACCTTCGTTTTAGCTTCTTGAGGAAGCTTGAACCTTTTGAACCTTTGCTCTAGCTTCTCCGAGGAAGCTTGAACCTTTTGAACCCTGGTTTTAGCTTCTCTAGGAAGTTGAACCTTCTGAACCTTCGTTTTAGTTTCCTGAGGGAGCTTGAACCTTTTGCAACTTCGTTTTAGCTTCTTGAGGGAGCTTGAACCTTTTGAACCTTCATTTTAGCTTCTTGAGGTAGCTTGAACCTTTTGAACCCTTGTTATGGCTTCTTGAGGAAGTTTGAAACTTTTGAAACTTCGTTTTAGCTTCTTGAGGAAGCTTGAAACTTTTGAACCTTTGCTCTAGCTTCTCTAAGAAGCTTGAACCTTTTGCTCTAGCTTCTCCAAGAAGCTTGAACCTTTTGCTCTAGCTTCTCCAAGAAGCTTGAACCCTCTTGTTTCTCTATAAGAGAGGGCCTCCCTCTCCTTTAGAGAGGTTGAAAAAAATTTGTCTAAGGAAAAGCACATATATCTCTCTATATCTCTACATTCTAGGCTTAGAGAGGGTGTTTGTTCTTGGCCTTTAACACCACCGGTGATTGCGCATGTTGTGCTCGTTCTGAGGTTACGGAGTTTCGGCTGAGAGCCTTACCTCCGGACCTCGGGACTCTTTTGTGCTTTGCCTCGATTTGCGAATCAGGTTCTGTTTTCTCTCCCCGAAGGGAGGGAGAGGTTTCGTAGACCATCTCTCAGTTGCCGTAGGCTACTTTTCACGGTCGTAGACCACTGTTCCCGTTTGGAGACCATTTTTCGGTTTTCGGAGCCGTCGGTCGTGCGCCTCGGTTCGGGACCGCTTAACTTTCTCCGTTTGGCACGGTTTTTGGACAGCTTGAACCTTTTGAACCTTCGTTTTAGCTTCTTGAGGAAGCTTGAACCTTTTGAACCCTTATTTTAGTTTCTTGAGGAAGTTAAACTTTCTGAACCTTCGTTTTAGCTTCTTCAGGGAGCTTGAACCTTTTGAACCTTGGTTTTAGCTTCTTGAGGGCGCTTGGACCTTTTGAACCTTCGTTTTAGCTTCTTGAGGGAGCTTGAACCTTTTGAACCCTGGTTTTAGCTTCTTGACGAAGTTGAACCTTCTGAACCTTCGTTTTAGCTTCCTGAGGGAGCCTGAACCTTTTGAACCTTCGTTTTAGCTTCTTGAGGGAGCTTGAACCTTTTGAACCTTCGTTTTAACCTCTTGAGGGAGCTTGAACCTTTTGAACCCCTATTTTGGCTTCTTGAGGAAGCTAAAATTTTGAACTCTTCAACCTTCGTTTTAGCTTCTTGAGGAAGCTAGAACCTTTTGAACCGTCGTTTTAGCTTCTTGAGGAAGCTTGAACCTTTTGAACCTTTGCTCTAGCTTCTCCGAGGAAGCTTGAACCTTTTGAACCCTGGTTTTAGCTTCTTGAGGAAGTTGAACCTTCTGAACCTTCGTTTTAGTTTCCTGAGGGAGCTTGAACATTTTGAACCTTCGTTTTAGCTTCTTAAGGGAGCTTGAACCTTTTGAACCTTTGTTTTAGCTTCTTGAGGAAGGTTGAACCTTTTCAACCTTCGTTTTAGCTTCTTGATGAAGCTTGAACCTTTTCAACCTTTGCTCTAGCTTCTCCAAGAAGCTTGAACCCTTTGCACTAGCTTCTCCAAGAAGCTTGAAACTTTTGAACCTTTGCTCTAGCTTCTCTAAGAAGCTTGAACCTTTTGCTCTAGCTTCTCCAAGAAGCTTGAACCCTCTTGTTTCTTTATAGGAGAGGGCCTCCCTCTCCTTTAGAGAGGTTGAAAAAAATTTGTCTAAGGAAAAGCACATATATCTCTCTATATCTCTACATTCTAGGCTTAGAGAGGGTGTTTGTTCTTGGCCTTTAACACCACCGGTGATTGCGCATGTTGTGCTCGTTCTGAGGTTACGGAGTTTCGGCTGAGAGCCTTACCTCCGGACCTCGGGACTGTTTTGTACTTTGCCTCGATTTGCGAACCAGGTTCTGTTTTCTCTCCGCGAAGGGAGGGAGAGGTTTCGTAGACCATCTCTCAGTGGCCGTAGGCTACTTTTCGTGGTCGTAGACCACTGTTCCCGTTTGGAGACCATTTTCTAGTTTTCGAAGCCGTCGGTCGTGCGCCTCGGTTCGGGACCACTTAACTTTCTCCGTTTCGCACGGTTTTTGGACAGCTTGAACCTGTTGAACCTTCGTTTTAGCTTCTTGAGGAAGCTTGAACCTTTCTAACCCTTATTTTTGCTTCTTGAGGAAGTTAAACCTTCTGAACCTTCGTTTTAGCTTCTTGAGGGAGCTTGAACCTTTTGAACCTTGGTTTTAGCTTCTTGACGAAGTTGAACCTTCTGAACCTTCGTTTTAGCTTCCTGAGGGAGCCTGAACCTTTTGAACCTTCATTTTAGCTTCTTGAGGGAGCTTGAACCTTTTGAACCTTCGTTTTAGCCTCTTGAGGGAGCTTGAACCTTTTGAACCCCTGTTTTGGCTTCTTGAGGAAGCTTGAAATTTTGAACTTTTCAACCTTCGTTTTAGCTTCTTGAGGAAGCTTGAACCTTTTGAACCCTGGTTTTAGCTTCTTGAGGAAGTTGAACCTTCTGAACCTTTGCTCTAGCTTCTCCGAGGAAGCTTGAACCTTTTGAACCTTCGTTTTAGTTTCCTGAGGGAGCTTGAACCTTTTGAACCTTCGTTTTAGCTTCTTGAGGGAGCTTGAACCTTTTGAACCTTCGTTTTAGCTCTTGAGGGATTGAACCTTTGAACCCCTGTTTGGCTTCTTGAGGCAGCTTGAACCTTTTGAACCCTGGTTTTAGCTTCTTGACGAAGTTGAACCTTCTGAACCATCGTTTTAGCTTCCTGAGGGAGCCTGAACCTTTTCAACCTTCGTTTTTGCTTCTCGAGGGAGCTTGAACCTTTTGAACCTTCGTTTTAGCCTCTTGAGGAAGCTTGAACCTTTTGAACCCCTGTTTTGGCTTCTTGAGGAAGCTTGAAATTTTGAACTTTTCAACCTTCGTTTTAGCTTTTTGAGGAAGCTTGAACCTTTTGAACCTTCGTTTTAGCTTCTTGAGGAAGCTTGAACCTTTTGAACCTTTGCTCTAGTTTCTCCGAGGAAGCTTGAACCTTTTGAAACCTGGTTTTAGCTTCTTGAGGAAGTTGAACCTTCTGAACCTTCGTTTTAGTTTCCTGAGGGAGCTTGAACCTTTTGAACGTTCGTTTTAGCTTCTTGAGGGAGCTTGAACCTTTTGAACCTTCGGTTTAGCTTCTTGAGGGATCTTGAACCTTTTGAACCCTTGTTTTTGCTTCTTGAGGAAGCTTGAACCTTTTGAACCTTCGTTTTAGCTTCTTGAGGAAGCTTGAACCTTTTGAACCTTCGTTTTAGCTTCTTGAGGAAGCTTGAACCTTTTGAACCTTTGCTCTAGCTTCTCCAAGAAGCTTGAACCCTTTGCTCTAGCTTCTCCAAGAAACTTGAAACTTTTGAACCTTTTCCCTAGCTTCTCTAAGAAGCTTGAACCTTTTGCTCTAGCTTCTCCAAGAAGCTTGAACCCTCTTGTTTCTCTATAAGAGAGGGCCTCCCTCTCCTTTAGAGAGGTTGAAAAAAACTTGTCTAAGGAAAAGCACATATATCTCTCTATATCTCTACATTCTAGGCTTAGAGAGGGTGTTTGTTCTTGGCCTTTAACACCACCAGTGATTGCGCATGTTGTGCTCGTTCTGAGGTTACGGAGTTTCGGCTGAGAGCCTTACCTCCGGACCTCGGGACTCTTTTGTGCTTTGCCTCGATTTGCGAACCAAGTTCTGTTTTCTCTCCCCGAAGGGAGGGAGAGGTTTCGTAGACCATCTCTCAGTGGCCAAAGGCTACTTTTCGTGGTCGTAGACCACTGTTCCCGTTTGGAGACCATTTTCTAGTTTTCGAAGCCGTCGGTCGTGCGCCTCGGTTCGGGACCACTTAACTTTCTCCGTTTGGCACGGTTTTTGGACAGCTTGAACCTTTTGAACCTTCGTTTTAGCTTCTTGGGGAAGCTTGAACCTTTCTAACCCTTATTTTAGCTTCATGAGGAAGTTAAACCTTCTGAACCTTTGTTTTAGCTTCTTGAGGGAGCTTGAACCTTTTGAACCTTGGTTTTAGCTTCTTGAGGGCGCTTGGACCTTTTGAACCTTCGTTTTAGCTTCTTGAGGGAGCTTGAACCTTTTGAACCCTGGTTTTAGCTTCTTGACGAAGTTGAACCTTCTGAACCTTCGTTTTAGCTTCCTGAGGGAGCCTGAACCTTTTGAACCTTCGTTTTAGCTTCTTGAGAGAGCTTGAACCTTTTGAACCTTCGTTTTAGCCTCTTGAGGGAGTTTGAACCTTTTGAACCCCTGTTTTGGCTTCTTGAGGAAGCTTGAAATTTTGAACTTTTCAACCTTCGTTTTAGCTTCTTGAGGAAGCTTGAACCTTTTGAACCCTAGTTTTAGCTTCTTGAGGAAGTGAGAAGTGAACCTTCTGAACCTTTGCTCTAGCTTCTCCGAGGAAGCTTGAACCTTTTGAACCTTCATTTTAGCTTCTTGAGGGAGCTTGAACCTTTTGAACCTTCGTTTTAGTTTCCTGAGGGAGCTTGAACCTTTTGAACCTTCGTTTTAGCTTCTTGAGGGAGCTTGAACCTTTTGAACCTTCGTTTTAGCCTCTTGAACCTTTTGAACCCCTGTTTTGGCTTCTTGAGGCAACTTGAACCTTTTGAACCCTGGTTTTAGCTTCTTGACGAAGTTGAACCTTCTGAACCATCGTTTTAGCTTCTTGAGGGAGCTTGAACTTTTTGAACCTTCGTTTTAGCCTCTTGAGGGAGCTTGAACCTTTTGAACCCCTGTTTTGGCTTCTTGAGGAAGCTTGAAATTTTGAACTTTTCAACCTTCGTTTTAGCTTCTTGAGGAAGCTTGAACCTTTTGAACCTTCGTTTTAGCTTCTTGAGGAAGCTTGAACCTTTTGAACCTTTGCTCTAGTTTCTCCGAGGAAGCTTGAACCTTTTGAAACCTGGTTTTAGCTTCTTGAGGAAGTTGAACCTTCTGAACCTTCGTTTTAGTTTCCTGAGGGAGCTTGAACCTTTTGAACCTTCGTTTTAGCTTCTTGAGGGAGCTTGAACCTTTTGAACCTTCGTTTTAGCTTCTTGAGGGAGCTTGAACCTTTTGAAGCTTCGTTTTAGCCTCTTGAGGGAGCTTGAACCTTTTGAACCCCTATTTTGGCTTCCTGAGGAAGTTTGAAATTTTGAACTTTTCAACCTTCGTTTCAGCTTCTTGAGGAAGCTTGAACCTTTTGAACCTTCGTTTTAGCTTCTTGAGGAAGCTTGAACCTTTTGAACCTTTGCTGTAGCTTCTCCAAGAAGCTTGAACCCTTTGCTCTAGCTTCTCCAAGAAACTTGAAACTTTTGAACCTTTTCCCTAGCTTCTCTAAGAAGCTTGAACCTTTTGCTCTAGCTTCTCCAAGAAGCTTGAACCCTCTTGTTTCTCTATAAGAGAGGCCCCTCTCCTTTAGAGAGGTTGAAAAAAATTTGTCTAAGGAAAAGCACATATATCTCTCTATATCTCTACATTCTAGGCTTAGAGAGGATGTTTGTTCTTGGCCTTTAACACCACCGGTGATTGCGCATGTTGTGCTCGTTCTGAGGTTACGGAGTTTCGGCTGAGAGCCTTACCTCCGGACCTCGGGACTCTTTTGTGTTTTGCCTCGATTTGCGAACTAGGTTCTGTTTTCTCTCCCCGAAGGGAGGGAGAGGTTTCGTAGACCATCTCTCAGTGGCCGTAGGCTACTTTTCGTAGTCGTAGACCACTGTTCCCGTTTGGAGACCATTATCCAGTTTTCGAAGCCGTCGGTCGTGCGCCTCGGTTCGGGACCGCTTAACTTTCTCCGTTTGGCACGGTTTTGGGACAGCTTGAACCTTTTGAACCTTCGTTTTAGCTTCTTGAGGAAGCTTCAACCTTTTGAACCCTTATTTTAGCTTCTTGAGGAAGTTAAACCTTCTGAACCTTCGTTTTAGCTTCTTGAGGGAGCTTGAACCTTTTGAACCTTGGTTTTAGCTTCTTGAGGGCGCTTGGACCTTTTGAACCTTCGTTTTAGCTTCTTGAGGGAGCTTGAACCTTTTGAACCCTGGTTTTAGCTTCTTGACGAAGCTGAACCTTCTGAACCTTCGTTTTAGCTTCCTGAGGGAGCCTGAACCTTTTGAACCTTCGTTTTAGCTTCTTGAGGGAGCTTGAACCTTTTGAACCCTCATTTTAGCCTCTTGAGGGAGCTTGAACATTTTGAACCCCTGTTTTGGCTTCTTGAGGAAACTTGAAATTTTCAACTTTTCAACATTCGTTTTAGCTTCTTGAGGAAACTTGAACCTTTTGAACCTTCGTTTTAGCTTCTTGAGGAAGCTTGAACCTTTTGAACCTTTGCTCTAGCTTCTCCGAGGAAGCTTGAACCTTTTGAACCCTGGTTTTAGCTTCTTGAGGAAGTTGAACCTTCTGAACCTTCGTTTTAACGTCTTGAGGGAGCTTGCACCTTTTGAACCTTGGTTTTAGCTTCTTGAGGGGGCTTGGACCTTTTGAACCTTCGTTTTAGCTTCTTGAGGGAGCTTGAACCTTTTGAACTCTGGTTTTCGCTTCTTGACGAAGTTGAACCTTCTGAACCTTCGTTTTAGCTTCCTGAGGGAGCCTGAACCTTTTGAACCTTCGTTTTAGCTTCTTGAGGGAGCTTGAACCTTTTGAACCCTCATTTTAGCCTCTTGAGGGAGCTTGAACATTTTGAACCCCTGTTTTGGCTTCTTGAGGAAATTTGAAATTTTCAACTTTTCAACATTCGTTTTAGCTTCTTGAGGAAACTTGAACCTTTTGAACCTTCGTTTTAGCTTCTTGAGGAAGCTTGAACCTTTTGAACCTTTGCTCTAGCTTCTCCGAGGAAGCTTGAACCTTTTGAACCCTGGTTTTAGCTTCTTGAGGAAGTTGAACCTTCTGAACCTTCGTTTTAGGTTCCTGAGGGAGCTTGAACCTTTTGAACGTTCGTTTTAGCTTCTTGAGGGAGCTTGACCCTTTTGAACCTTCGTTTTAGCTTCTTGAGGGATCTTGAACCTTTTGAACCCTTGTTTTGGCTTCTTGAGGAAGCTTGAACCTTTTGAACCTTCTTTTTCGCTTCTTGAGGAAGCTTGAACCTTTTGAACCTTCGTTTTAGCGTCTTGAGGAAGCTTGAACCTTTTGAACCTTTGCTCTAGCTTCTCCAAGAAGCTTGAACCCTTTGCTCTAGCTTCTCCAAGAAGCTTGAAACTTTTGGACCTTTGCTCTAGCTTCTCTAAGAAGCTTGAACCTTTTGCTCTAGCTTCTCCAAGAAGCTTGAACCCTCTTGTTTCTCTATAAGAGAGGGCCTCCCTCTCCTTTAGAGAGGTTGAAAAAAATTTGTCTAAGGAAAAGCACATATATCTCTCTATATCTCTACATTCTAGGCTTAGAGAGGGTGTTTGTTCTTGGCCTTTAACACCACTGGTGATTGCGCATGTGTTGCTCGTTCTGAGGTTACGGAGTTTCGGCTGAGAGCCTTACCTCCAGACATCGGGACTCTTTTGTGCTTTGCCTCGATTTGCGAACCAGGTTCTGTTTTCGTAGACCATCTCTCAGTGGCCGTTGGCTACTTTTCGTGGTCGTAGACCACGGTTCCCGTTTAGAGACCATTTTTTAGTTTTCGGTGCCGTCGGTCGTGCGCCTCGGTTCGAGACCGCTTAACTTTCTCCGTTTGGCACGGTTTTTGGACAGCTTGAACCTTTTGAACCTTCGTTTTAGCTTCTTGAGGAAGCTTGAACCTTTTGAACCCTTATTTTAGCTTCTTGAGCAAGTTAAACCTTCTGAACCTTCGTTTTAGCTTCTTGAGGGAGCTTGAACCTTTTGAACCTTCGTTTTAGCTTCTTGAGGGCGCTTGGACCTTTTGAACCTTCGTTTTAGCTTCTTGAGGGAGCTTAAACCTTTTGAACCCTGGTTTTGCCTTCTCGACGAAGTTGAACCTTCTGAACCTTCGTTTTAGCTTCCTGAGGGAGCCTGAACATTTTGAACCTTCGTTTTAGCTTCTTCAGGGAGCTTGAACCTTTTGAACCTTCGTTTTAGCCTCTTGAGGGAGCTTGAACCTTTTGATCCTCTGTTTTGGCTTCTTGAGGAAGCTTGAAATTTTGAACTTTTCAACCTTCGTTTTAGCTTTTTGAGGAAGCTTGAACCTTTTGAACCTTCGTTTTAGCTTCTTGAGGAAGCTTGAACCTTTTGAACCTTTGCTCTAGCTTCTCCGAGGAAGCTTGAACCTTTTGAACCCTGGTTTTAGCTTCTTGCGGAAGTTGAACCTTCTGAACCTTCGTTTTAGTTTCCTGAGGGAGCTTGAACCTTTTGAACCTTCGTTTTAGCTTCTTGAGGGAGCTTGAACCTTTTGAACCTTCGTTTTAGCTTCTTGAGGGAGCTTGAACAGTTTGAACCCTTGTTTTGGCTTCTTGAGAAAGCTTGAACCTTTTGAACCTTCGTTCTAGCTTCTTGAGGAAGCTTGAACCTTTTGAACCTTTGCTCTAGCTTCTCCAAGAAGCTTAAACCCTTTGCTCTAGCTTCTCCAAGATGTTTGAAACTTTTGAACCTTTGCTCTAGCTTCTCTAAGAAGCTTGAACCTTTTGCTCTAGCTTCTCTAAGAAGTTTGAACCTTTTGCTCTAGCTCCTCCAAGAAGCTTGAACCCTCTTGTTTCTCTATAAGAGAGGGCCTCTCTCTCCTTTAGAGAGGTTGAAAAAAATTTGTCTAAGGAAAAGCACATATATCTCTCTATATCTCTACATTCTAGGCTTAGAGAGGGTGTTTGTTCTTGGCCTTTAACACCACCGGCGATTGCGCATGTTGTGCTCGTTCTGAGGTTACGGAGTTTCGGCTGAGAGCCTTACCTCCGGACCTCGGGACTCTTTTGTGTTTTGCCTCGATTTGCGAACCAGGTTCTGTTTTCTCTCCCTGAAGGGAGGGAGTGGTTTCGTAGACCATCTCTCAGTGGCCGTAGGCAACTTTTCGTGGTCGTAGACCACTGTTCCCGTTTGGAGACCATTTTTCGGTTTTCGGAGCCGTCGGTCGTGCGCCTCGGTTCGGGACCGCTTAACTTTCTCCGTTTGGCACGGCTTTTGGACAGCTTGAACCTTTTGAACCTTTGTTTTAGCTTCTTGAGGGAGCTTCAACCTTTTGAACCCTTATTTTAGCTTCTTGAGGAAGTTAAACCTTCTGAACCTTCGTTTTGGCTTCTTGAGGGAGCTTGAACCTTTTGAACCTTGGTTTTAGCTTCTTGAGCGCGCTTGGACCTTTCGAACCTTCGTTTTAGCTTCTTGAGAGAGCTTGAACCTTTTGAACCCTGGTTTTCGCTTCTTGACGAAGTTGAACCTTCTGAACCTTCGTTTTAGATTCCTGATGGAGCCTGAACCTTTTGAACCTTCGTTTTAGCTTCTTGAGGGAGCTTGAACCTTTTGAACCTTCGTTTTAGCCTCTTGAGGTAGCTTGAACCTTTTGAACCCCTGTTTTGGCTTCTTGAGGAAGCTTGAAATTTTGAACTTTTCAACCTTCGTTTTAGCTTCTCGAGGAAGCTTGAACCTTCTGAACCTTCGTTTTAGCTTCTTGAGGAAGTTTGAACCTTTTGAACCTTTGCTCTAGCTTCTCCGAGGAAGCTTGAACCTTTTGAACCCTGGTTTTAGCTTCTTGAGAAAGTTGAACCTTCTGAACCTCCGTTTTAGTTTCCTGAGGGAGCTTGAACCTTTTGAACCTTCGTTTTAGCTTCGTGAGGGAGCTTGAACCTTTTGAACCCTTGTTTTGGCTTCTTGAGGAAGCTTGAACCTTTTGAACCTTCGTTTTAGCTTCTTGAGGAAGCTTGAACCTTTTGAACCTTCGTTTTAGCTTTTTGAGGAAGCTTGAACCTTTTGAACCTTTGCTCTAGCTTCTCCAAGAAGCTTGAACCCTTTGCTCTAGCTTCTCCAAGAAGCTTGAAACTTTTGAACCTTTGCTCTAGCTTCTCTAAGAAGCTTGAACCTTTTGCTCTAGCTTCTCCAAGAAGCTTGAACCCTCTTGTTTCTCTATAAGAGAGGGCCTCCCTCTCCTTTAGAGAGGTTGAAAAAAATTTGTCTAAGGAAAAGCACATATATCTCTCTATATCTCTACATTCTAGGCTTAGAGAGGGTGTTTGTTCTTGGCCTTTAACACCACCGGTGATTGCGCATGTTGTGCTCGTTCTGAGGTTACGGAGTTTCGGCTGAAAGCCTTATCTCCGGACCTCGAGACTCTTTTGTGCTTTGCCTCGATATGCGAACCAGGTTCTATTTTCTCTCCCCGAAGGAGGGAGAGGTTTCGTAGACCATCTCTCAGTGGCCGTAGGCTATTTTTCGTGGTCGTAGACCACTGTTCCCGTTTGGAGACCATTTTCTGGTTTTCGGAGCCGTCGGTCGTGCGCCTCGGTTCGGGACCGCTTAACTTTCTCTGTTTGGCACGGTTTTGGGACAGCTTGAACCTTTTGAACCTTCGTTTTAGCTTCTTGAGGAAGCTTGAACCTTTTGAACCCTTATTTTAGCTTCTTGAGGAAGTTAAACCTTCTGAACCTTCGTTTTAGCTTCTTGAGGGAGCTTGAACCTTTTGAACCTTGGTTTTAGCTTCTTGAGGGCGCTTGGACCTTTTGAACCTTCGTTTTAGCTTCTTGAGGGAGCTTGAACCTTTTGAACCCTGGTTTTAGCTTCTTGAGGAAGTTGAACCTTCTGAACCTTCGTTTTAGTTTCCTAAGGGAGCTTGAACCTTTTGAACCTTCGTTTTAGCTTCTTGAGGGAGCTTGGGAATTCTTGGAAATGGCCTATTCCTAATTCTTCGGAAATAGGAAGATTTGATCTCAGCTACCCCCAATAGTTGCACCCCTAATTCTTCTAAAAATGACCAACCATTTTGGCAATTAAGCTCTGATGGTGATTTTTCCATTAACTCAGCCTGGAATCGCTGGAGGAGCAAATTTGATGTTGTGGCCTGGCACACTCTTCTTTGGGGGCCTCATATGAGCAAATCCCGCATCTCTCTAGGAACCTGTGTTTCTAGGCTTTCAATTCCTCATTGAATGCGATGTTAGGAGTTAATGCATTAACTTGTTCTGAGAGCCAATCGGGTATACGTGTGTGTGATACAAATGTATTAGATTCAGTGGTGGGAAGTTTAAGTGGCAACCTAGGGTTTGTGAGCAATAAGTTTGACGCTTTGAGTGAGGAAAGTATGAATCAGTTAGAGGTTAGCATCGCCGATTCAGTTCTGGGTTCGGGGAAATCTAACCTCGAGGAGGGTTTGGTGGAAACCCTAACTCAAAAAGATCGTAGAATCGCTATGGATCCATCAGATTTCCAATGGGTTTCTGATCGATTGGCAAGATTGAAAAGGTCCTCTCCATCGGTAATGACTCCACCTACCCTAGATGGCTCTCAATCGGCTTCTAGATGGTCTGATCGAACTGAAATTGAAACTCCTATGTTTCAAAACCTCCCAGATAGCATTCTAGTTGCTCGTAATAGAAACGATGGTAAGGGTCGCGAGGAACAACAGATTGAAAACCGATCGACACGGAGAAGGAAGTAGGTCGTATTCCTGTCGAAGGCGTGCACAAAATCGAAGATAGTTCTCTCCAAACTTCTGATTTCGGAGATGAAGATGGTCGTGCAGAGTTGCTCACTAGAAGGGGGGGATCTTCAAACTACAGAGGTGGTAGGGGTGGTAGAGGGCAAGGAGGTGGAAGAGGTCAAGGTTCTGAGCCATCTAATAAAACCTAGGCCGATGTGGCTGCTTCATCATCTCGATCTAGCATCCCATTTATGTTCCCCCTGTTCGCAGTAAAGGTTATGTGAGTGTCAATTTACCCGCACGGCCTAACCCTTTAGAAAAATGGGATTCATGCTTGGTTGGGTATTTTCTTGATAACGGCGTATCCTATAATTATTTGAGGAATAGTGCCTTTGGTTTATGGAAAAATAAGGGTTTGAAAGAAGTGTTAGCAAATGGGGAGGGTTTTAGTTTTTTAATCTTCGAGAGCCCAGAGTGTTGCAGTGTAGTCCTCGAAGGAAGGCCCTGGTATATAGGGGGATTTAATTTATTCCTGAAGAAGTGGACTCATATGATGAAGTTGACTAAGGAGAAGGCTACTACGGTCCCTGTATGGGCTAAATTTTACAATGTCCCATTCGAGTATTGGGATAGTGATGGCTTGAGTCGCATTGCTAGTGCTGTAGGTGTCCCTTTGTTTATGGACCAACTCACAGAAAAGGGGAGTAGAGTGTCCTTTGCAAGGGTTTGTGTGGAGGAAGAAGCAACATCAAACTTACCATCAATGTTTAAAGTAAACTGTGAAGGGGAAGATGCTGTGGTTAAAGTTGAATACCAAGGTCTACCCCCTAAGTGTGAGCCTGCATAGTTTTTGGCCATGACACTTCTAAGTGTGTGAAAACTCAGGTTGCTGCTTTAGTCAACCTCCAAAAAGAAACCAAGAACAACCCAGATTCTGGCTGGGAAACAGTTATGGCTAAGGGTAAAAGGAAGGTGGGTGCTCCAGATATGCCTTCAGTGTCAGAAACTCATGAAGAACCCAAGGATGATGAGATGCAGAACTCAGAAGTGGGGGTACGTCAACCAGAAGTTCCAGCTCAAGTGGAATCTGAGGGTAGCCAGTCTAGTCTAGATCACAGAGTTGGACCTAATCCTGAGGAGGGAGAGGTGCACTTACCGAATTTGAATGGTTTGGAGGCACTGCAGAAGGAATTGGTGGAGATAACCAAGTTGGCTCTTCCGCATGAGGTTGACCTACTGGCTAAAGTGGAGAATCTGGTGGGTTCTACCCCTAGCAAAGACAACTTAGAAAATAAACCAGCATACTGGTACCAGCTCAAAAGGTAACTCCTCTGGCAAAGGCAACAAAAGCCAAAGAAGAAGAAACGCAGGTAGTTCACAGTACTTAGCTGGTTTGTGGGTCTATATTTTTGTTGTATTCTTATGTCTTTAAAAATTGCATCTTGGAATGTTAGAGGATTTAATAATCCTTATAGACATAAAGAAGTCAGGAAATTTTTGTTGCATGAAGACATAAAAATCTTGGGCATTTTGGAAACAAAAATAAAAGCTGTAAATGAAAATCAGGTTTTTCAACTGGTTTAAACAACTGGCCCTTTTTGACAAACTCACAACCTTCTAAATCTGGGCGAATCTGTGTGTGCTGGAACCCAACTTTTTGTAAAATTAATTTGCTTCAGGCCTCTGCACAACATATTTTTTGTGAAGTTCATGATTTATCTAATGATAATGTGTTCAGAGCCTGTTTTGTTTACGCTGAAAATATACATGAGGCTAGGACAGTTCTTTTTGAGCACATGGTTACTATTTCCCAATCTCAGTCCAAAAACCCTCTTATCTTTTTGGGGGATTTTAATGCTATTAGGTTTCCTTATTAGAAGTTTGGGGGCTCTGGTAATTGGTCCAAGGATAAAGAGGAATTTAATTCTTGTATCTTGCAATCTGATCTTGTTGACCTCTCCTATGGAGGTTGCCAATTTACCTGGGCTAACAAGAGAAGTGAGGGGGATTATATTGCTACTAAAATTGATACAGTTTTGGTCAACGAGGCCTGGCTTGATGCTTTCCCTGCCTCATTGGCTACATTTTTGCCTTCTGGCATATCTGATCATTCTCCTGCTATTGTTAATGTGTCTGGTGTGGTGACCTCTTTTAAGAAACCTTTTAAATACTTTGACTTTTGGGCTGATCATGAGAACTTTGGTCCTGTGGTTTCTAATGTTTGGCACCAGTACATTCAAGGGGTCCCCATGTTTAGAGTGTGCCAGAAATTAAAGAACTTGAAACCTGTGTTAAAGGCTTTAAATAAGGAAAATTTTAGTGATATTTCTACTAGGGTTCAAGCTTCTAACTCCGAGCTTCTCTCTGCTCAATGTAAACTTGATAAGGACCCTAGTAATGTTGTTTTACAAAAACTTAAGAGGGCCATCTATAAACAGCATGTTGACCTCCTGGCTGTTGAAGAGAGTCTTGCTCACCAGAAATCTAGAGTCCAGTGGCTTAGTCAGGGAGATAGGAATAGTAGATTCTTCTTCAAAACTATTAAGGGTAATATCAATAGGGGTAAAATTCTAAGCCTGGAAATGTTGGATGGCCAAAAATCTTCCAACCTGAGGACATCCAAAATGCTTTTACAAATTTCTTCTCTGGTTTATTTGGTACTCCTATTGATGATCAGTATAACGGTTTTGGTAGAATTCAATCTCTGGTTAAATCCAAAATCTCTGCCAACCAATCCTTATTGCTTGCTAGCCCTGTGACTGATAAAAAGATCAAAGATACATTCTGGTCTCTTAAAGCTAATAAGGCTCTTGGACCTGATGGCTTTTCTGCGGGTTTCTTTAAGAGTTCCTGGGATATTGTGGGGAAAGACGTTACTGAAGCCATTAGAACTTTTTTTGAGTCTGGGAAGTTGCTATCAGAGGTCAATAGTACCATTATAGCTCTCATTCCCAAAGTTCCTAACCCTGTGAAAGTGGGAGACTTTAGACCTATATCTTGCTGCAATACCATTTACAAATGCATTGCCAAGATCATTGCTAACAAGATTAAAACTGTTCTTCCTGATCTTATTGATCCTGTTCAGTCCGCATTTGTTCAGGGTAGGAGAATATCTGACAATATTTTCCTATCCCAAGAACTTATGAGAGGGTACCATAGAAAGTCTCCTACTCCGAAGTGTTCCATGAAAGTGGATATTATGAAAGCCTATGATAGTGTTCGTTGGGAGTTTATCGTTGATATCCTTAGGGCTATGGCTTTCCTCCTGTCATGGTTTCTTGGATCCAGGCTTGCATCACTAGCCCCTCTTTTTCTATTTGTATCAATGGGAGCCTTCATGGCTACTTCAAGGGGACTAGAGGTTTACGTCAGGGTGATTATATGTCACCTTATCTTTTTATGTTAGCTATGGAGGTTCTTGCTAGAATCTTAGCTGAGAAGTCTACTTTTCCGCACTTCAAGTTCCACTGGAGGTGTGAGAAAACTAAAATTATCAATCTCTGCTTCGCTGATGATCTCATGATCTTTAGTAGAGGAGATGTGCCGACTGTTAAACTCATCATGGAAGGCCTTGAGGAATTCTCTAAGCTTTCTGGCCTGACCCCTAACTCCAGTAAGAGTAACATTTACTTTTCTGGATGTGATAGGGGGTTAAGAGTTTCAATTCTGGAGATTGCTAAATTTAATGAAGGGACCCTTCCTGTCAAATATCTTGGTGTTCCCTTTATCACCACTAAGTTGAGGGCCTCTAATTGTGTTCCCCTCACTGAAAGGATCACAAACAGAGTGAAGAATTGGACGAATAGAGCTTTGTCTTATGCTGGTAGAAGCTAGCTTATCCAGTCCATCCTTTTTTCTATGCAAGTGTACTGGTCTTCTCTTTTTATTCTTCCTAAGAAGAATAAAGGAGATTGAGAGTATACTGAGAGCTTTCCTTTGGTCTGGAAGTGATCTTAAAACTCATAGTGCAAAATTGCTTGGGAGTCTGTGTGTGCTCCTAAAAATGAGGGGGGTCTTGGTGTCAAATCTTTAGATATCTGGAATAGAGCTGCTATTGCTAAGCATATTTGGTTTTTATTCTCGCCGGAGGGGGGGGGGGAGGGAGGGGAGGAGTCTATGTGGTGTCAATGGGTTAAGTCTTATTTGCTTAAGGGGAAGAGTTTAAACCTGAGGAAGTGGTTATTAAAGCTATTACTCAGATGGTTAGAAACAGAATGATGTCCATTAAGAATTTGCCGAGGTCCAAAGGTGACAGTTGGTTTCTTGCTAAATGGAATCTGCCAGAGACAATATTGAAGCCCCATATTTTTAATGTGGGAGGGTTGCTGAGTGTTGTGAGTTCCTCTACATGAGGGTTGAGTGTGGGTGAGCATAAATTGAGTGTGCTAATGGTTTGGTCTTGTGCAGGTTTGCTTTGAGCTTCAAGTGGATCCATTGATTTTTGTTTTTACATGAGGGTTGAGTGTTGTGAGGTCTATTTATAGTAGCCATTCATAATTGGGTTGAGTGATTTTAGCCAGATAATCTTTTGCTAATGTTTATATATATTGTATATTTTTATATGCAGGTTAAGGATGCGTATTTTGAGTGGTGTGAGTTTCTATATTGTGGGCTGAGTGACTTGTGTACCTATAATGAGTGTCTTGTTTCTGTTTTAAGTTTCAGATGCCCTTATATGTGCTGTCAAAACTCATATATGGCTGCCTTTATAGGGAATGTTTGATCGCTACTTGGGTTGCATGGGTGGACGTTCTTGGTTCTCACTGGGTAGTTGCTGCTTTGATGTAAATCTAATTTCTAGCTCCTTGGATGTTCGTGTTTACTGGGTCTCGGTGATGGCTGCTACTAGCGCCTATTGGATGCAGATTGTCGTTATTTTATTTTATTTTATTTATACTGTGTTTGTTTGGTTTTTATAGACGGTATACAGTGGTTTTTCCTTAGCAGGCCTAGCCATGCGGGTTGTGCATGGTCTAGTATTTTTATATTTTGCACAGGCTTATTTTCAGGGCAGTTGTTGATATGTTCATGGTCTTCATCCTAAAGCATGCGGCCCATGAACATATTGTGGCTCTATCTTTTGCTTGTTATTCATACTTTTGTTTGGCTTTTGCCTCCAGTTTAGTTTTGGTTGTGTTCTATTTTGTTTATTTTGCTCTTCTTTGCTGGGTTGCTTGCCTTCGTGGCTTTCATGTATAGTGTTTGTTAGGTCCTGGGGTATGCCCCTTGTCGCTTTGTAATCTCTGTTTTTTTTCTTTTATCTATGTCTTATTCACCCAAAAAAAAAGTTTGAGTTAAACTTGGTTGCTTAAGCTAATAAAACAATTAGTGGCCTAAGCCAATTAGCTTCTGGAACAAAATAGAGAAGGATGGAGAAAGTTAGAGAGAAACATTCTTCTTGAGAGGTAGAATAGAAAGTTAGATAAAAGAAAGAGTAATAGGAAGGAAATCAAAGAGAATTCAAATTCATCATTTTGGACTTGGGAATTGAACACTTAGGCGATTTAGAATACCTTAAAAGTACCCTCCTAAAAAAAAAAAAAAACCACTAAACGAGTTGATTAAGTTTTAAACTAATATCGTTACTCAAAAAATTATCTTTCTTAGAGGCTAAGCAAGGTTAGTCTGAGTTAAACTTGACCACTCAAGCTAAGGAAACAATTAGTGGCTAAGCTAATTAGTGCCTAAATAGAGAAGGAGGGAGAAAGTTTGTGAGGAACATTCTTCTGGAGAGCTAAAAGAGGAAGTTAGAGAAAAGAAAGAGAAACAGGAAGAAAATGAAGGGGAATTCAAATTCATCCTTTTCTACTTGACAACTGAACACTTAGGTCATTTTGAAAACCTTAAATGAGGTGCTTAAGTTAAACAACTAGTGTTAAGCTACAATTACTCAGAATTTTTTTTTTTATTAGAGGCTAAGCAACGTTAGTTTGAGTTAAACTTGCCCACTTAAGCTAACGAAACAATTAGGGGCCTAAGCTAATTAGTTCTCGAACAAAATAGAGAAGGACGGAGAAGGACGGAGAAAGTTACAGAGAAACATTCTTCTTGAGAGGTAGAAGAGAAAGTCATACAAAAAAAAGAGAAATAGGAAGAAAATGAAAGAGAATTCAAATTCATCCTTTTAGACTTGAGAATTGAACACTTATGTGACTTAGAAAACCTTAAATGAGGTGCTTACGTTAAACTAATGTCGGTAAGATACAATTACACAGAAAATTCTATTTCTTGGAGGAGGCAAGGTTAATTTGAGTTAAACTTGGCCACTCAAGCTAATGAAACCATTAGTGGCCTAAGCTAATTAGTTCCTAGAAGAAAATACAGAAGGATGGAGAAGGACAGAGAAGGTTAGAGAGAAACATTCTTCTTGAGAGCTAAAAGAGAAAGTTATGGCATGTTCAACAGGCTTACTTGATGGTGCGGAGGTGTGGTGTTTGTTTTTCCAGCACAGTTTCAGGAGGCTGCTGCCAGTGTGTTTATTTTATGGTGTGGAGGGGTGGTGGCTGCTTGCTGCACAGGTTCAGGAGGCAGCTGGAAGGGTGTGTATGTACCGTGGTGATGGCTGCTTCAAGCGCCTTGCTGTGCTACATGAGAGAGATAATCAGTTTTTTTTCTTGTTATTTTTTACATAGTTTTATTGTGTATTTCGCCTATCCCTACGGGCTGTGTAGGAGGACTTTTGTGCATCTTGGTGTATTGTGTAATAGGTTTTTGAGCAATCATGATAGGATGGGTCTATCTTGGTTCCTCCATATGGCCCGCTTTGGGATGTTATTTTTGTATGTTATCAATATAGTCACAGGTGCCTACCCTACGGGTTGTGTAGGGAGGAATAGTTGCTGTGGTGGTGCGATGTTGGCTGCTGGCTTTGCTATTTGTACAAAGTCCCTATCCATTACAGGATATGGCTTTTGTACAGACCGTTTGGCTAGTAATTATCCTCTATTTTCTTGAGCTTCAGATGTAGCTTCCTCGGCTTTGTATAGTGTTTTATTTGTTTTTGTTTGTGCCGGGTTTCGGTGATTTTGTGCCGAGGTTTGTGCTTTTGTTTTGTTGTTAGGGCCTGGGGTTTGCCCCTTGTAATTTTGTAAATCTTTCTGTTCTATTTATTTCTTATTCACCCAAAAACAAAAGAGAAAGTTAGAGAATAGAAAGAGAAATAGAAAGAAAATCAAAGGGAATTAAAATTCATCTTTTTGGATTTGAGAATTGAACACTTAGATAATTTAGAAAACCTTAAATGAGATGATTAAGCAAAACTAATATCGAATTACTTAGAAAATTCTATTTCTTAGAGGCTAAGTAAGGTTAATTTGAGTTAAACTAGGCAACTTAAGCTAATGAAACAATTGGTGGCCTAAGGAAATTAGTTTCTAAAACCAAATAGAGTAGGACGGAGAAAGTTAGATAGAAACATTCTTCTTGAGAGCGAGAAGAGAAAGTTAGAGAAAAGAAAGAGAAATAGGAAGAAAATCATAGGGCATTCAAATTCACCATTTTGGACTTGAGAATTGAACACTCAGGTGTTTTAGAAAACCTTAAATGAGGTGCTTGCATTAAACTAATATCGTTATGCAACAATTACTCTGAAAATTCTCTTTCTTAGAGGCTAAGCAAAGTTAGTTTCAGTTAAACTTGGCCACTTGAGCAAATGAAACAATTAGTGGCCTAAGCTAATTAGTTCCCAGAACAGAAAAGATAAAGATGGAGAAGGACGGAGAAAGTTATAGAGAAACATTCTTCTTGAGAGATCTTATGATTTTATTGGCTGTGTTTTGGTTTGTTACTGAGGGGCTATT
This sequence comes from Camellia japonica, assembly GCA_030407325.1. Lineage (NCBI taxonomy): Eukaryota > Viridiplantae > Streptophyta > Magnoliopsida > Ericales > Theaceae > Camellia > Camellia japonica. The sequence continues at coordinate 110,458,366 of JAPPVO010000031.1, forward strand.
GTTTTCACTTCAACTCCCTAGACCGTGACTTATGGTTCTTGATCGTGCTAGCCTCGTGTGACTTTGCTTGGATTTCTCATGGGGTAGACTTTATCCTCCGTCACGGCTTTGGTTAAGTGGCTTGGATGTCACGGCTGTGAGGAGTGTGATGCTTATTGGATTCCATGTTTTATCTGCAGTAGAGACTGGGGACATGTGGGGTTGACTATCATCTTTGTTTCGACTTGAGGGTTGTTGCTTTGTTAGTGTGTATGTTTGTTTATTAGCTTGTGGTGTTTTTATGTATGTCTTTGCCCATATATCCATCTCAAGTTCCCATCTATTATCTCTGATGGTAGGGGTTACTTGAGGGCAACAAGGATATATGGGCAGAGTTTGGGTTATTGTGTTTTTCAGTTTCTTGTTTATCCCCCATTTTTTAGGGGATGTAGTGGTAGTTTATGTTGGTTATATTTGTTTTTTATTTGTTGTTGGGCGTGCCTGGGGTATGCCCCTTGTAAACATGTAAATTTCATTATCTTTATTTTATGACTTACTTACCCCAAAAAAAGAGAAAGTTAGAGAATAGAAAGAGAAATAGGAAGAAAATCAAAGGAAATTCAAATTCATCTTTTCTGGACTTGAGAATTGAACACTTAGATGATTTAGAAAACCTTAAATGAGGTGATTAAGCTAAACTAATATCATTAAAGTAACATTACTCAGAAAATTCTATCTCTAAAAGGCTAAGCAAGGTTCATTTGAGTTAAACTAGGCAACTTTAGCTAATGAAACAATTAGTGGCCTAAGTTAATTAGTTCCCAGAACAATGAAGAGAAGGATAGAGAAGGACGGAGAAAGTTAGATAGAAGCTTTCTTCTTGAAAGCTAGATGAGAAAGTTGGAGCAAAGAAAGAGAAATAGGAAGAAAATTAAAGCGAATCAAATTCATCCATTTGGACTTGACTTTTGAAAACATAGGTGATTAACAAAACCTTAAATTAGGTGCTTAAATTAAACAAATATCGTTATGCTACAATTACTCAGAAAATTCTCATTCCTAGAGGCTAAGCAAGGTTAGTTTGAGTTAAACGTGGCCACTTAAACTAATAAAACAATTAGTGGCCTAAGCTAATTATTTCCTATAACTAAATAGAGAAGGACGGAGAAAGTTAGAGAGAAACATTGTTCCTGAGAGCTAGAAGAGAAAGTTAGAGAAAGAGGAAGAAGACCAGAGAGAATTCAAATTCAACCTTTTAGACTTGAGAATTGAACAATTAGGTGATTTAGAAAAGCTTAAATCAGGTGCCTAAGTTAAACTAATATCGTTGAGCCACAATTACTTTGAAAATTTCCTTTCTTAGAGGCTAAGCAAGGTTAGTTTGAGTTAAACTTGGCCACTTAAGCTGATGAAATTATTAGTGGCCTAAGGTAATTAGTTCCTAGAACAACATAGAGAAGAACGGAGAAGGACGGAGAAAGTTAGAGAGAAACATTCTTCTTGGGAGCTACAAAAGAAAGTTAGAGAAAAGAGAGAGAAATAGGAAGAAAATCCAATGGGGTTCAAATTCCTCATTTTGGATTTAAGCATTGAAGACTTAGGTCATTTAGAAAAACCTTACGTGGGGTGTTTAAGTTAAGCTAATATTGTTAAGCTATAATTACTCAGAAAATTCTCTTTCTTAGAGGCTAAGCATGGTTAGTTTGAGTTAAACTTGGCCACTTAAGCTAATGAAACAATTAGCGGTCTAGGCAATTTAGTTCCTAGAACAAAATGGAGAAGTATGGAGAAAGTTAGAGAGAAACATTCTTCTTGACAAAGCATAATGCCAAAATTGGAGCTTTCTTTTGGTCTGGTACTGATCTTAAAAAACATAGTGCCAAAATTGCTTGGGATAAGGTTTGCAGCCCTAAAAATGAGGGTGGTCTTGGCTTTAAATCTTTAGACATTTGGAATAGGGCTGCCATTGCTAAGCATATCTGGTTCCTGTTTTCTGGAGGTGAGAAATCTATGTGGTGCCAATGGGTGAAATCCTACTTACTTAAAGGCAAGAGTTTCTGGAAAGTCAGGGTCCCTAATGACCCTTCTTGGGTCTGGAGGAAGATTTTATCTCTTAGGGATGCTGTGTCTCCTCTTATCCTGCATAAGATTGGTAGAGGTAACTCTACTTTTTTATGGCATGATAATTGGCATCCCCTTAGTCCCCTTTGGCATAAGTATGGTGATAGAATCTTGTATGATTCCTGTCTCAACAGTGAGGCTAAAGTCAGTCAGATTGTTGATGGGAATTCCTGGAAATGGCCTATTCCTAATTCTTCGAAAATAGGAAGATTTGATCTCAGCTACCCCCAGTAGCTGCACCCCTAATTCTTCTAAAAATGACCAATCTTTTTGGCAACTAAGCTCTGATGGTGGTTTTTCCATTAACTCAGCCTGGAACACATAGGATTCACGGGTCCTTGGGGATTAGGTTGAGAGCTTCTCTCTCTAGATTCTAGAGAGAGAAAGCTCCCTCCGTTGTTACCCATGGAGTTTCAGGATTCCTTATCAGATTCTTTGTCTGGTTTGGGTGCTGCTGTGTGTTATTACTAAATCGGGTCTTATTTTTGTCCAGATTTAGCAAGGTTTTATGTGGTTGTGGGTCGTTGCTGTCATGAAAGTGTAGCTCCATTTTATAGCCTTGGAATTGGGGTGTTGCTTCCCCAGTTCCGTGAGTTCAAGGGTGGTATGCAGCTGGGTTGTTCCTGGAGGGATCTTTCCGTGAATGGTGATGAAAGTATGTTGTGATTCAAGGCGGGTCTGTGGCTTTGGTAATGGTAAGCTTTACTCCGGTGTTGGTTTGTGCCTCTTCAACTCCGGCTCTAGTCAGGGTTGTCGTTGGTGTTGCTTGCTGTTTGCTGCAATGGTGGAGCTTAGTCTTGAAGGTTGTTGGACTGAGTTTACTACTCGGCTATGGCTGAATGTGCACACTCAAGGTCAGTTTCTATGTGTGGACTGCTGGTCGGTGCCGACGTTCTGTGCTGGCGGGGTTATGGTCGCTCAGTTGCTGCCGATCATCGGCTGATCTGCAACGTTTGAGCATGGCTGTCGCCGGTTATTTTTGTCAGTGTATTTTTGTGAGCCGATTCTGTGTTACCCGGCGTTGGGTTGCTGTCCAAGGCCGTTGTGTCTGTGTAAAGGTGGTTTACCGCCGGCGCTGCTGGGTGGTCAATAGTGTGTTGCTAGCGTTATGATCTACCTGCTTGTAGCTGCTGGGTTGTTCTGGTTGTCCTGCGGCTGTGCTGCTGTGCTTATTTTTTGGCGTTTCTCAGGCCCCGGTTGTAGAGGCGAGTGGAGTGCACGTCGGGTTTGGCGTGTTGGTGTTCTGTCACCACGTTACATCAGTTTGCTTTCCCCCAGTTTTCCCGCTTGTATTTGAAGCCGGTTTCAACAAACAAGGGGCTGGTTTTTTTGTGTTGATATAGTGATGGAGTGGTTTGCAGTGTATGCACGTGGGTTGGTTTGTTTTATAAATATATGAATATTTTATATTTATATATATTATATGTCAAACATATGGGCCCATAGTTGCTTGTGCCTCCAGGAGTTTATTTGCTGTGGGATTGTTTTAACAGTGAGCCGTTGGGTACATTTTTTGGGCCCACGGTTTGACCAACGTGATTTAGCCGTGGGCTATCCGTGGGTTGGAAATTTTGGTGAAAATAGTGGGCTTTTATTGGGCTCACTATGTTTTGTGGGCTGTGTTCTTGGGTTTAATTTTTGGGCTACTATATTGGGGCAGATGGGCTCTATTATTGGGTTCATTTTGGTTATTCTTTTGTTTAGACTCTTGGCAGCGAATCATTTATAGTTAATGATTTTATGATGATTGATTGTGTGATCCTCATGTGACTCGATATGAGGGTGGTTTTGAGCCATCTCCACCAAGAGTGATTGGGGAGTCACTGCTATGGGGAACAGTGGTTTGATAACCAACCGAGTTCGAGACTGGGAAATAAGCGGGAGGATAGCTACCGGTTTTCTGGTTGCTTCTTGTTTTCATGTGACCCGTCCTAATTGATCATATTGCCACGCCTGACATGGAGTGTAGGGCCCACTGCCATGGGGTTTGAGGCTTGTGATCTACCGAAGATGGGACTGGGGGATGTGATAATTGATCTCATGATTTTGTTAGCTGTGTATTGGTTTGTTGCTGAGGGGCTACTGTCTTTTCACTTCAACTCCCTGGTCCGTGGCTTGTGGTTTTTTGATCGTGCTAGCTTCATGTGACTCTGCTAGGATTTCTCATGGGGTAGATCTTATCCTCCGTCATGGCTTGGGTTAAGTGGCTTGGATGTCACGGCTGTGAGGAGTGGGTTGCTTATTGGATTCCATGTTTTATCTACAGTTGAGACTGGGGGCTTGTGGGGTTGATTATTATCTTTGACTCGGCTTGAGGGTTGTTGTTTGGTCTGTGTCTGTTTTGTTTATTAGCTTAGTGGTGTTATTTTGTGTGTATCTCTGCCCATATATCCACCTCAAGTTCCAATCTATTATCTCTGATGGTAGGGGTTACTTGAGGACAAAGAGGATATATGGGCAGAGTTGGGGTTTTTCTGTATTTCTGTTGTTCTTGCTTATCCCTCCTATTTTTAGGGGTTGCAGTGGTAGTTTATGTTGGTTATATTTGTTTTTTATTTGTTGTTGGGCGTGCCTGGGGTATGCCCCTTGTACACGTGTAAATTTCATTGTCTTTATTTTATGACTTACTTACCCAAAAAAAAAAAAAAAACTCAGCCTGGAATCATTGGAGGAGCAAATTTGATGTTGTGGCCTGGCACACTCTTCTTTGGGGGCCTCATATGATTCCTAGGGTCAGTTTTATTGTTTGGATGGCTATTCATGAAAGATTAAAATACTGGGGATCGTTTGCAATTGTTTGGCTTGTCCCTAATCCAAGCTTCCCTTTCTGTCAATACCATGCTGAGAGCCATTCCCATTTATTCTTTAACTGCATCTTTGCTTCTAGAATTTGGGAAGCTCTTAAAGCTAAATGCAATGTAAATTGGGCCTAATCTCCAATGCCCTCATGTTCTAACCTTTGTCACCAAAGAGACCAAGGGCAAATCATTGCGTTCTATAATCCTTAAGCCTACTTTACTTTGCTCTATTTACCAAATTTGGCTTGAAAGGAATAATAGAATCTTTAATAAGGAACACAAACCTGAAGAGGTGGTTACTAACTCAATTGTTCATATGATTAGAGGTAGACTTCTATCTATCACCAATTTGCCTAGATCTACAGGGGATAGCTGGTACATTGCTCAGTGGAATCTGCCCAACACAATCTTGAAGCCCCAATCTCCAGGAATGGGAGGGCTGCTGAGTGGTGTGAGTTCACCATAAGAGGGTTGAGTGAAGGAGAGCAATTCAGAGTGTTTATCTAACTGTTTTTTACTTTGTGCAGTGGCAAGTGGAGCTAAATAGAGTGCCTAAGTTGAGGGTTGAGTGTTGTGAGAAAATGTTCAAAGATTGACTGGTGAGAGAATAGAGTGTGAAATGAACTTCTTATGTTCGAGCTAATGAATATCTTAGCCTGCAAATACAAATGTACAATATATGGTGTGTTTTCTTTGCATGCTAAAGTGTGGTTTCAATTACAAAATGTGTGTGTAATATTTGCATTTTCATTCTTTGGTGGCAGATTCTCCTGAACACAACAATTGGCCTTCATTTGGGACGGTGGCTGTCAAAAGTTTAATCTTCATGGAAGAATCTGCTGTGCTGGACAACTATCACTGGTTGTGTGTTACATTGGTTCCGATGATCTATGCTGGAATAAGAGTTTTGGGAGACACAAAGACCAGGCTCATGCCTCTGCCGCCAGTCTCTTGTGGAAAATCCTCAAATGGAAAATTCTTTGTCTTTCATTTCATGCATTGTAATATCTTTTTCTTTTGGCATGTGTGTACAGTCTACAGACTGGCTGGGTGTTTTGTTCCCTATCCCTGCGGGTGGTGTGTGGATTTTATTTTTTAACTTTATTTTTACCTTTTGGTTGGGGCTACATGCACGTGCTGCTATGGAAAATTACACAGATAAGTTTGTTTTGGTGTTATAGAAGCTGGATTGTGTAGGCAAACCTACTATTGTGGAAGAATAGTTCAAGTGCCATCATTTTGCTGCTGCTGCAGTGTTGATGCTGCTAGTTCCGGATTGATTGGACCGAAAGTGGTGTTGAAAATTTATTAGTCCAATGTGTTAAATTGGGTTAACCTAGCTCTGGTCTTATCTGTATCTATTTAGTAGATTATAAATCTATTAAGTAGATTATGTTGTGAGCTGCAGTTTGGAGTGTTTTGCCCTTTTGAAGGGTGTGTTACCTTTTAGGCGTGTACTGAGCTTCATTGTAAAATCTATTTTTTTGGAATATAGTTCTATGACTTACCCATCCAAAAAAAAAAAAGGGTATGTTTTCCCTGGAACACAATGCTTCTGATTGTACTCGTGCTAGGCTGCTACTGGTTGGTTTATTCTCTTGTTTATTCTCCCTATCTATATATGGATAGTGAACAGGTTGTAAGGCCCTAGTTTTTTTGTTTGGTTTTAAGTTTTCTGGCTCTCTTTAGCTTTAGTGAGTTTGTAGGTTTGTTTTGTTTTTATTTTGTTTGGTGGTCTTGTTTAGCTGTGGTAGGCCTGGGGCGTTCCCCCATGTAGTTGTGTAAATTTTCTTGTTTTATTTATGTCTTATTCACTCCCCTCCCCCCCTCCCAAAAAAAACAACAAAAGAAAAAGAGAAGAGAAAGTTAGAGAAAAGAAAGAAAATTAGGATGAAAATCACAGGGAATTCAAATTCATCCTTTTGGACTTGAGAATTGAACACTTTGCTGATTTAGAAAAACTTAGATGAGGTACTTAAGTTAAACTAATATCGTTATGCTATAATTACTCAGAAAATTCTCTTTCTTAGAGACTAAGCAAAGTTAGTTTGAGTTAAACTTGGCCACTTAAGCCAATGAAACAATTAACGGCCTAAGCTATTTAGTTGCTAGAACGGAATAGAGAAGGAAGGAGAAGGACAGAGCAAGTCAGAGAGAAACATTCCTTCTTGAGATCTAGAAGAGAAAGTTTGAAAAAAAGAAAGAGAAATAGGAAGAAAATCAAAAGGAATTGAAGTTCATCATTTTGGATTTGAGAATTGAACGCTTATATTCACCCAAAAAAATTGAACGCTTAGGTGATTTAGATACCTTAAATGAGGTGCTTAAGTTGAACTAATTTCCTTAAGCTACAATGACTCATAAAATTCTCTTTCTTAGAGGCTAAGTAAGGTTAGTTTGAGTTAAACTTGGCCGCTTAAGCAAATGAAACAATTAGCGGTCTAGGCAATTTTGTTTGTAGAACAAAATAGAGAATGATGGAGAAGGACTGAGAAAGGTAGAGAGAAAAATTCTTCATCAGAGGTAGAAGAGAAAGTTAGAGAAAAGAAAAAATAATAGGAAAGAAAATCAAAGGGAATTCAAATTCATCCCTTTGGACTTAAGAATTGAACACTTAGTTGATTTAGAAAACCTTAAGTGAGGTGCTTAAGTTTAACTAACATCCTTATGCTACAATTACTTAGAAACTTCTATTTCTTAGAGGCTATGCAAGGTTAGTTTGAATTAAACTTGGCCACATAAGCAACTGAAACAATTAGCGGCCTAAACCAATTGGTTCATTGAACAAAACAGTTGATGGAGAAGGACAGAGAAAGGTAGAGAGAAACTTTCGTCTTGAGAGGTAGAAGAGAAAGTTAGAGGAAAGAAACAGTAATAGGAAAGAAAGCAATGAGAATTCAAGCTCATCGTTTTGGACTTGTGAATTGAACAGTTAAGTAAATTAGAAAACCTTAAATGAGGTGCTTAAGTTAAACTAATATCGTTAAGCTACAATTACTCAGAAAATTCTCTTTCTCAGAGTCTAAGTAAGGTTAGTTTGAGTTAAACTCGTTATCAAACTTTAGCTTAATGGGTTAGAGTGAGAAGCTCCCGCATCTCTCTAGAAACCTGTGTTTTTAGGGTTTCAATTCCTCATTGAATGCGATGTTAGGAGTTAATGCATTAACTTGTTCTGAGAACCAATCGGGTATACGTGTGTGTTATACAAATGTATTAGATTCAGTGGTGGGAAGTTTAAGTGGCAACCTAGGGTTTGTGAGCAATAAGTTTGACGCTTTGAGTGAGGAAAGTATGAATCAGTTAGAGGTTAGCATCGCCGATTCAGTTCTGGGTTCGGGGAAATCTAACCTCGAAGAGGGTTTGGTGGAAACCCTAACTCAAAAAGATTGTAGAATCGCTGTGGATCCATCAGATTTCCAAAGGGTTTCTGATCGATTGGCAAGATTGAAAGGGTCCTCTCCATCGGTAATGACTCCACCTACCCAAGATGGCTCTCAATCGACTTCTAGATGGTCTGATCGAACTGAAATTGAAACTCCTATGTTTCAAAACCTCCCAGATAGCATTCTAGTTGCTCGTAATAGAAACGATGGTAAGGGTCACGAGGAACAATAGATTGAGAAACCGATCGACACGGAGAAGGAAGTAGGTTGTATTCCTGTCGAAGGCGTGCGCATAATCGAAGATAGTTCTCTCCAAACTTCTGATTTCGGAGATGAAGATGGTCGTACAGAGTTGCTCACTAGAAGGGGGGGATCTTCAAACTACAGAGGTGGTAGAGGTGGTAGAGGGCAAGGAGGTGGAAGAGGTAAAGGTTCTGAGCCATCTAATAAAACCTGGACCGATGTGGCTGCTTCATCATCTCGATCTAGCATCCCATTGAGGTATGTTCCCCCTGTTCGCAGTAAAGGTTATGTGAGTGTCAATTTACCCCCACCGCCTAACCTTTTAGAAAAATGGGATTCATGCTTGGTTGGGTATTTTCTTGATAAGGGCGTATCCTATAATTATTTGAGGAATAGTGCCTTTGGTTTATGGAAAAATAAGGGTTTGAAAGAAGTGTTAGCAAATGGGAGGGTTTTAGTTTTTTTTATCTTCGAGAGCCCAGAGTGTTGCAATGTAGTCCTCGAAGGAGGGCCCTGGTATATAGGGGGATTTAATTTATTCCTGAAGAAGTGGAACCGTATGATGAAGTTGACTAAGGAGAAGGCTACTACGGTCCCTGTATGGGCTAAATTTTACAATGTCCCATTCGAGTATTGGGATAGTGATGGCTTGAGTCGCATTGCTAGTGCTGTAAGTGTCCCTTTGTTTATGGACCAGCTCACAGAAAATGGGAGTAGAGTGTCCTTTGCAAGGGTTTGTGTGGAGGTAGAAGCAACATCAAACTTACCATCGATGTTTAAAGTAAACTGTGAAGGGGAAGATGTTGTGGTTAAAGTTGAATACCAAGGTCTACCCCCCAAGTGTGAGCACTGCATAGTTTTTGGCCATGACACTTCTAAGTGTGTGAAAACTCAGGTTGCTGCTTTAGTCAACCTCCAAAAAGAAACCGAGAACAACCCAGATTCTGGCTGGGAAACAGTTATGGCTAAGGGTAAAAGGAAGGTGGGTGCTCTAGATATGCCTTTAGTGTAAAAAACTCATGAAGAACCCAAGGATGATGAGATGTAGAACTTAGAAGTGGGGGTACGTCAACCAGAAGTTCCAGCTCAAGTGGAATCTGAGGGTAGCCAATCCAGTCTAGATCACAGAGTTGGACCTAATCCTGATAAGGGAGAGGTGCACTTACCGAATTTGGATGGTTTGGAGGCACTGCAGAAGGAATTGGTGGAGATAACCAAGTTGGCTCTTCCACATGAGGTTGACCTACTGGCTAAAGTGGAGAATCTGGTGGGTTCTACCCCTAGCAAAGACAACTTAGCAAATAAACCAGTCCATACTGGTACCAGCTCAAAAGGTAACTCCTCTGGCAAAGGCAACAAAAGCCGGAGGAAGAAACGCAGGTAGTTCCCAGTTCTTTACTGGTTTATGGGTCTATTTTTTTGTTGTATTTTTAAAAATTGCATCTTGGAATGTTAGAGGATTTAATAATCCTCATAGACATAAAGAAGTCAGGAAATTTTTGTTGCATGAAGACATAAAAATCTTGGGCATTTTGGAAACCAAAATAAAAGCTGTAAATGAAAATCAGGTTTTTTCAACTGGTTTAAACAACTGGCCCTTTCTGACAAACTCACAACCTTCTAAATCTGGGCGAATCTGTGTTTGCTGGGACCCAACTTTTTGTAAAATTAATTTGCTTCAGGCCTCTGCACAACATATTTTTTGTGAAGTTCATGATTTATCTAATGATAATTTGTTCAGAGCCTATTTTGTTTACGCTGAAAATATGCATGAGGCTAGGACAGTTCTTTTTGAGCACATGGTTACTATTTCCCAATCTCAGTCCAAAAACCCTCTTATCTTTTTGGGGGATTTTAATGCTATTAGGTTTCCTCATGAGAAGTTTGGGGGCTCTGGTAATTGGTCCAAGGATAAAGAGGAATTTAATTCTTGTATCTTGCAATCTGATCTTGTTGACCTCTCCTATGGAGGTTGCCAATTTACCTGGGCTAACAAGAGAAGTGAGGGGGATTATATTGCTACTAAAATTGATACAGTTTTGGTCAACGAGGCCTGGCTTGATGCTTTCCCTGCCTCATTGGCTACATTTTTGCCTTCTGGCATATCTGATCATTCTTCTGCTGTTGTTAATGTGTCTGGTGTGGTGACCTCTTTTAAGAAACCTTTTAAATACTTTGACTTTTGGGCTGATCATGAGAACTTTGGTCCTGTGGTTTCTAATGTTTGGCACCAGTACATTCAAGGGGTCCCCATGTTTAGAGTGTGCCAGAAATTAAAGAACTTGAAACCTGTGTTAAAGGCTTTAAATAAGGAAAATTTTAGTGATATTTCTACTAGGGTTCAAGCTTCGAACTCCAAGCTTCTCTCTACTCAATGTAAACTTGATAAGGACCCTAGTAATGTTGTTTTACAAAAACTTGAGAGGGCCATCTATAAACAGCATGTTGACCTCTTGGCTGTTGAAGAGAGTCTTGCTCACCAGAAATCTAGAGTCCAGTGGCTTAGTCAGGGAGATAGGAATAGTAGATTCTTCTTCAAAACTATTAAGGGTAATATCAATAGGGGTAAAATTCTAAGCCTGGAAATGTTGGATGGCCAAAAATCTTCCAAACCTGAGGACATCCAAAATGCTTTTACAAATTTCTTCTCTGGTTTATTTGGTACTCCTATTGATGATCAGTATAATGGTTTTGGTAGAATTCAATCTCTAGTTAAATCTAAAATCTCTGCCAACCAATCCTTATTGCTTGCTAGCCCTGTGACTGATAAAGAGATCAAAGATACATTCTGGTCTCTTAAAGCTAATAAGGCTCCTGGACCTGATGGCTTTTCTGCGGGTTTCTTTAAGAGTTCCTGGGATATTGTGGGGAAAGACGTTACTCAAGCCATTAGAACTTTTTTTGAGTCTGGGAAGTTGCTATCAAAGGTCAATAGTACCATTATAGCTCTCATTCCCAAAGTTCCTAACCCTGTGAAAGTGGGAGACTTTAGACCTATATCTTGCTGCAATACCATTTACAAATGCATTGCCAAGATCATTGCTAACAGGATTAAAACTGTTCTTCCTGATCTTATTGATCCTGTTCAGTCCGCATTTGTTCAGGGTAGGAGAATATCTGACAATATTTTCCTATCCCAAGAACTTATGAGAGGGTACCATAGAAAGTCTCCTACTCCGAAGTGTTGCCATGAAAGTGGATATTATGAAAGCCTATGATAGTGTTCGTTGGGAGTTTATTGTTGATATCCTTAGGGCTATGGCTTTTCCTCCTGTCATGGTTTCTTGGATCCAGGCTTGCATCACTAGCCCCTCTTTTTCTATTTGTATCAATGGGAGCCTTCATGGCTACTTCAAGGGGGCTAGAGGTTTACGTCAGGGTGATCCTATGTCATCTTATCTTTTTATGTTAGCTATGGAGGTTCTTGCTAGAATCTTAGCTGAGAAGTCTACTTTTCCGCACTTCAAGTTCCACTGGAGGTGTGAGAAAACTAAAATTATCAATCTCTGCTTCGCTGATGATCTCATGATCTTTAGTAGAGGAGATGTGCCGACTGTTAAACTCATCATGGAAGGCAAGGAATTCTCTAAGCTTTCTGGCCTGACCCCTAACTCCAGTAAGAGTAACATTTACTTTTCTGGATGTGATAGGGGGTTAAGAGTTTCAATTCTGGAGATTGCTAAATTTAATGAAGGGACCCTCCCTGTCAAATATCTTGGTGTTCCCCTTATCACCACTAAGTTGAGGGCCTCTGATTGTGTTCCCCTCACTGAAAGGATGACAAACAGAGTGAAGAATTGGACGAATAGAGCTTTGTCTTATGCTGGTAGAAGCCAACTTATCCAGTCCATCCTTTTTTCTATGCAAGTGTACTGGTCTTCTCTTTTTATTCTTCCTAAGAAGATTATAAAGGAGATTGAGAGTATACTGAGAGCTTTCCTTTGGTCTGGAAGTGATCTTAAAACTCATAGTGCCAAAATTGCTTGGGAGTCTGTGTGTGCTCCTAAAAATGAGGGGGGTCTTGGTTTCAAATCTTTAGATATCTGGAATAGAGCTGCTATTGCTAAGCATATTTGATTTTTATTCTCGGGGGGGGGGGGGGGAGGAGTCTATGTGGTGTCAATGGGTTAAGTCTTATTTGCTTAAGGGGAAGAGCTTTTGGAAAGTTAAAATCCCCAGTGATCCATCCTGGGTGTGGATGAAGATATTGTCTCTTAGGGATTGGATGTCCCCCCTGATTACTCACAAAGTTGGATGTGGGGAATCCATTTTCCTTTGGTATGATAATTGGCATCCCCTTGGTCTTCTGTGGAACAAATATGGGGACAGAATTATGTATGACTCTTGCCTTAACAGTGTGACTAAAGTTAGCCAAATCATAGATGGTCATGCTTGGAAGTGGCCTACTCCTAACTCCTGGGAAATTCAGGAGTTGATCTCCTCTACTCCTGTGTGTTGTCGGCCTCCTCAAAGTGGATCCTATTGGTGCAAAGTGCCTGATCCTTCAAAGTCAGTTTTCCATTCAGTTTGCTTGGAATCATTGGAGAAATAAATTTGCTAGAGTGAATTGGCACAGGCTGATTTGGGGCCCGCATAGGATTCCTAAAGTCAGTTTTATAGTCTGGGTGGCTATCCACAATAGACTATATACTGGTGATAGGTTAAATATGTTAGGTTTGGCCCTTAATTCTCAATGCCCTTTCTGCCTTAACCCTGGGGAGAGTCATTCTCATCTATTCTTAAAGTGGCCTGATCTCGACTGGCCTGACATTGTCACATATGCATCTAAAGAGGCTAAAGGTAATTCATTGAGGGCTAATATCATTAGCAATGCATTATTGTGTTCTGTCTACTACATCTGGATTGAGAGAAATAACCGCATTTTTAATAAAGAGTTTAAACCTGAGGAAGTGGTTATTAAAGCTATTACTTAGATGGTTAGAAACAGAATGATGTGCATTAAGAATTTGCCAAGGTCCACAGGTGACAGTTGGTTTCTTGCTAAATGGAATCTACCAGAGACAATATTGAAGGCCCATATTTTTAATGTGGGAGGGCTGCTGAGTGTTGTGAGTTCCTCTACATGAGGGTTGAGTGTGGGTGAGCATAAATTGAGTGTGCTAATGGTTTGGTCTTGTGCAGGTTTGCTTGGAGCTTCAAGTGGATCCATTGATTTTTGTTTTTACATGAGGGTTGAGTGTTGTGAGTCTATTTATAGTAGCCATTCATAATTGGGTTGAGTGATTTTAGCCAGATAATCTTTTGCTAATGTTTATATAATTGTATATTTTTATATGCAGGTTAAGGATGCGTATTTTGAGTGGTGTGAGTTTCTATATTGTGGGCCGAGTGACTTGTGTACCTATAATGAGTGTCTTGTTTTTGTTTTAAGTTTCAGATGCCCTTATATGTGCTGTCACAACTCATATATGGCTGCCTTTATAGGGTTTATTACAATGTTTGATTACTACTTGGGTTGCATGGGTGGACGTTCCTGGTTCTCACTGGGTAGTTGCTGCTTTGATGTAAATCTAATTTCTAGCTCCTTGAATGTTCGTGTTTACTGGGTCTCGGTGATGGCTGCTACTAGCGCCTATTGGATGCAGATTGTCGTTATTTTATTTTATTTTATTTATACTGTGTTTGTTTGGTTTTTATAGACGGTATACAGTGGTTTTTCCTTAGCAGGCCTAGCCATGCGGGTTGTGCATGGTCTAGTATTTTTATATTTTGCACAGGCTTATTTTCAGGGCAGTTGTTGGTATGTTCATGGTCTTCATCCGAAAGCATGCGGCCCATGAACATATTGTGGCTCTATCTTTTGCTTGTTATTCATACTTTTGTTTGGCTTTTGCCTCCAGTTTAGTTTTGGTTGTGTTCTATTTTGTTTATTTTGCTCTTCTTTGCTGGGTTGCTTGCCTTCGTGGCTTTCATGTATAGTGTTTGTTAGGTCCTGGGGTATGCCCTTTGTCGCTTTGTAATCTTTGTTTTTTTTTTCTTTTATCTATGTCTTATTCACCCAAAAAAAAGTTTGAGTTAAACTTGGTTGCTTAAGCTAATAAAACAATTAGTGGCCCAAGCTAATTAGCTTCTGGAACAAAATAGAGAAGGATGGAGAAAGTTAGAGAGAAACATTCTTCTTGAGAGGTAGAATAGAAAGTTAGATAAAAGAAAGAGTAATAGGAAGGAAATCAAAGAGAATTCAAATTCATCATTTTGGACTTGGGAATTGAACACTTAGGCGATTTAGAATACCTTAAAAGTACCCTCCTAAAAAAATATAAAAAAAAAAAAAAAACCACTAAACGAGTTGATTAAGTTTTAAACTAATATCGTTACTCAAAAAATTATCTTTCTTAGAGGCTAAGCAAGGTTAGTCTGAGTTAAACTTGACCACTTAAGCTAAGGAAACAATTAGTGGCTAAGCTAATTAGTGCCTAAATAGAGAAGGAGGGAGAAAGTTTGTGAGGAACATTCTTCTGGAGAGCTAAAAGAGGAAGTTAGAGAAAAGAAAGAGAAACGGGAAGAAAATGAAGGGGAATTCAAAGTCATCATTTTCTACTTGACAACTGAACACTTAGGTCATTTTGAAAACCTTAAATGAGGTGCTTAAGTTAAACAACTAGCGTTAAGCTACAATTACTCAGAATTTTTTTTTTTGTTAGAGGCTAAGCAACGTTAGTTTGAGTTAAACTTGCCCACTTAAGCTAACGAAACAATTAGGGGCCTAAGCTAATTAGTTCTCGAACAAAATAGAGAAGGACGGAGAAGGACGAAGAAAGTTACAGAGAAACATTCTTCTTGAGAGGTAGAAGAGAAAGTCATACAAAAGAAAGAGAAATAGGAAGAAAATCAAAGAGAATTCAAATTCATCCTTTTAAACTTGAGAATTGAACACTTATGTGACTTAGAAAACCTTAAATGAGGTGCTTACGTTAAACTAATGTCGGTAAGATACAATTACACAGAAAATTCTATTTCTTGGAGGAGGCAAGGTTTTTTTTTTTTTTTTGGTGAATAAGAAATAAATAAAACAAAGGATTTACAAAATTACAAGGGGCATTCCCCAGGCCCTAACATAGATACAAAAGCAAAAACCTCGGCAAGAAACCACCGAAGCAAAGCCCACAACACTAACCTAAGAGAAAACAAACCAGATAAAACAAAACACAAAACACTTAACAAACCAGCCCAAAATCTACAACGCAAGCTGAAAAAAACAGAATGTAGCACCTAGCCAGTGACTTGTACAAAAACCATGTCCTGCAATAGATAGGGGTCTTGTACAACATGAATAACCAGCAGCCAAAGTTGGGCAGCAAACTGTCGAGAGCACTGAGCAGCACTAGAAGTGACCAAAATAATAGCAAAACAGTTTCAGCAATTCATTCTTTACCGAAGACAGATTCAGCAGCATAGTTAGTGTAAAGATGAAACCAGCCAAAACAAAAGCCCTCCTACACAGCCCGTAGGAGTAGGCACCTTTACCATTAACATTAAGAGACAAAATACCGAAAAGAACTTTGTACAAACAAGAATTAAGACAACTGATTAACACTCTCATGTAGCTGGACAAGGCGCTGAGAGCAGCCATCACCAAGATACATATCCAATTTGTTTGTTGCCTCTTGGAAGGGCGCATCATGCAGCCACCACCACTCCACCAGACCATGATTAAGTATACTTGTCCAATATATAGTAACATATAAGTACCGAGACCATATAGATAATCATAGAGAAGTAGAAAAAGCAGACACACAATTTGGGACCTCTCATCACTCAACCCACAACTTAAAAGCTCTCTTCACTCCATATAATATCTCACAACACTTGGCCCACAACTCGCATACACTCTCAGAAATCGGAAAGGAACTATGTACATGATAGCTTCCTTAACCTGCACAATATATATATATAATATATAATAATTGTTAGGCCAAAATATATATAATTCCTCTCCCCACTCAACCCACAGTGACAGTAGCAAATATACTAGCTCACATCACTCAACCCTCCCTGCAGTTTTTCCAAATTTTTGAAAGATTTGGGATCCATAATAAGCTGATAGAATCGGAAAACATAGAGGAACCATCTGCAAAACAACACCCACATTAGAAAACCCTCAATATCTCCTCACTTTTTACTCAACCCTCAATGTAGGTAAACTTACACCACTCAAAAACCTTCCAATTGCAGCAGTATGGGACTGCAGCAAGATCTTAGGAGGCAAATTCCATTGAGCCAGATACCAAGTGTCACCTGCAGAAGCTTTCACATTTTCCATAGAAAAAAGCCTACCCCTAACCATTTGGATAATAGAGTTAGTGACAACCTCTTCAGGTTTAAAAACCTTACTAAAGATCCTACTATTTCTCTCCATTCAAATGTGGTAAACAGTGCAAAGAAATGATAGTTTCAAATCATTTTCACATTTTTCAAAGAGATGCCATTGATGGATTTAGTAGCAAACTCAACAATTTCCAACCAAGGCAGAGAAGGCCAATTGGAATTACACTTAGCTTGGATAGCAGCCCAAATCCTAGAGGAGTACATACACCCAAAAAACAGATGGGAGTGGGTCTCCTCAGGAGCAAGACAAAAAGGGCAGCTAGGACTAGTTAGAAGACCAAAAGTTTGAAGCCTATCCCCAGTGTTTAACCTCTCATGGATAGCTAGCCACACAATGAAACTAACCCTAGGAATTAAAGTAGGACCCCATATAAGTTTAGACCAAGAAACCTTAGGACCCTTGTCCCTCCAACAATCCCAAGCAGAGTGAATAGAAAAAGAACCATCAGCAGTTAAACTCCACACAAGAATATCAGGGGACTCAAGGGAAGGTTTAAGAGAAGGAGGAGTGGCAGAGATCCATTCCTGTATCTCCCAAGAGTTAGGAATAGGCCAATTCCAAGAATCATTCGAAACAATGGAACTAACCTTAGTACTATCAGGAAGATTAATATCATACAAAATCCTAGGCAAGGTTAGTTTCAGTTAAACTTGGCCACTCAAGCTAATGAAACCATTAGTGGCCTATGCTAATTAGTTCCTAGAACAAAATAGAGAAAGATGGAGAAGGACAGAGAAGGTTAGAGAGAAACATTCTTCTTGAGAGCTAAAAGAGAAAGTTAGAGAATAGAAAGAGAAATTGGAAGAAAATCAAAGGGAATTAAAATTCATCTTTTTGGATTTGAGAATTGAACACTTAGGTAATTGAAAAAACCTAAAATGAGATGATTAAGCAAAACTAATATCGTTAAACTAATATTACTTAGAAAATTCTATTTCTTAGAGGCTAAGTAAGGTTAATTTGAGTTAAACTAGGCAACTTAAGCTAATGAAACAATTGGTGGCCTAAGGAAATTAGTTCTTAGAACAAAATAGAGTAGGACGAAAAAAGTTAGACAGAAACATTCTTCTTGAGAGCGAGAAGAGAAAGTTAGAGAAAAGAAAGAGAAATAGGAAGAAAATCATAGGGCATTCAAATTCACCATTTTGGACTTGAGAATTGAACACTCAGGTGTTTTAGAAAACCTTAAATGAGGTGCTTGCGTTAAACTAATATCGTTATGCAACAATTACTCTGAAAATTCTCTTTCTTAGAGGCTAAGCAAAGTTAGTTTCAGTTAAACTTGGCCACTTGAGCAAATGAAACAATTAGTGGCCTAAGCTAATTAGTTCCCAGAACAGAAAATATAAAGATGGAGAAGGGCAGAGAAAGTTATAGAGAAACATTCTTCTTGAGAGATCTCATGATTTTATTGGCTGTGTTTTGGTTTGTTGCTGAGGGGCTATTGTTTTCACTTCAACTCCCTAGACCGTGACTTATGGTTCTTGATCGTGCTAGCCTCATGTGACTTTGCTGGGATTTCTCATGGGGTAGACTTTATCCTCCATCACGGCTTTGGTTAAGTGGATTTTTTTTTTGGGTGAATAAGAAATAAATAAAACAGAAAGATTTACACGATTACAAGGGGCATACCCGAGGCCCTACAACCAACACAAAAGCACAAACCTCGGCACACAGCACCGAAGCCCAGCAGCGACACAAAACAACAAAAAAACTATACAAAGCCGAGAGAAACTACATCCGAAGCTCGATGAAGCAATGGGAGGATACTAGCTAAACGGTCTGTACAAAGGCCATGTCCAGTAATGGATAGGGTCTTTGTACAAAATAAATAACCAGTAGCCACCACTAAACCGTACAAGTCGAAAGTGCACAGCAGCAATGAATCCTTCCTACACAACCCGTAGGAATAGGCACCTGTAACATTTAGGGAACCTTATGGGAGTACCAAAACAAACCCATCATATCATTTTTGCTTGAGTGCCTATAGCACAACACAACAACATGCACAAAAATCCTCCTACACAGCCCGTAGGGGTAGGCGAAATTACACAATAAAATTATGTACAAACAATAAGAAAGACAATTGATTAACTCTCTCATGTAGCACAGCAAGGCGCTTGGAGCAGCCATCACCACGGTACATATGCACTCTTCCAGCTGCCTCCTAAATCTGCGCAGCAAGCAGCCACCATCCCTCCACTCCATAATATATACCTGTTCAAAATGTAGGAAACTGGAATTTCCGAAACAGTATAAAAAAACGCCACACCACCATACAGGATTCAGCTTAGCCTGCCCACAGAGAAGTAGCGAGTAAGAGCCAATATTACATGTAACATCATAGAGAAGAAGGAATATTATACTAGGTATATGAGACCTCCCATCACTCGACCCACATCTAATAATAACACTCCACACAGTGTATGTCCTTACTTCACTAGACCCACATCTCTCCAACTCACTTATAATCTCCACTGGTTTGCTGAAAAAAGGAGCTTCCTTAACCTGCACATAAAAATTATAATATATAATAATAGTTAGAAATATAGTTATGAGCAACCTCACATCCCTCGACCCACAATGTAGGATTGAGATATCTTGGCTCACTTCACTCGGCCCACATGTGATATTCTCCGAACATGCTAGAAAGTAGAAAGACATCATCGAATTGGAACAAGCATCCATGATATATATCTGCAAAAGAGTACCCAATTAGAAATCCCACCATATCTACTCACCCTCACTCAACCCTCAATATAGGTACACTTTCCACACTCAAACTGCTCCCAGCATTGTTGTCCTGGGGTTGCTTCAGAATTGCTATAAGTAAATTCCATTGTGCCAAATACCATGCATCACCTACAGAATTAGCCAGATTATACACTGAAAGCATCCCACCTCTAACCATTTGGACAATAAGATTAGTCACAATTTCTTCAGGTTTGAACTCCTTGCTAAAAATCCTCCTATTCCTTTCTATCCAAATCTGGTAGACAGTACAAAGAAAGGAGAGTTTCAAAATAGCAGACTTCAAAGTTTTACCTTCGATGGACTTAGTAGCAAAGTTTTATCTTTGGTTAAGTGGCTTGGATGTCACGGCTGTGAGGAGTGTGATGCTTATTGGATTCCATGTTTTATCTGCAGTAGAGACTGGGGGCATGTGGGGTTGACTATCATCTTTGTTTCGGCTTGAGGGTTGTTGCTTTGTTAGTGTGTATGTTGTTTATTAGCTTGTGGTGTTTTTATGTATGTCTTTGCCCATATATCCATCTCAAGTTCCCATCTATTATCTCTGATGGTAGGGGTTACTTGAGGGCAACAAGGATATATGGGCAGAGTTTGGGTTATTGTGTTTTTCAGTTTCTTGTTTACCCCCCCTTTCTTAGGGGATGCAGTGGTAGTTTATGTTGGTTATATTTGTTTTTTTATTTGTTGTTGGGCGTGCCTGGGGTATGCCCCTTGTAAACATGTAGATTTCATTGTCTTTATTTTATGACTTACTTACCCAAAAAAAAGAGAAAGTTAGAGAATAGAAAGACAAATAGGAAGAAAATCAAAGGGAATTCAAATTCATCTTTTCTGGACTTGAGAAGTGAACACTTAGGTGATTTAGAAAACCTTAAATGAGGTAATTAAGCTAAACTAATGTCATTAAAGTAATATTACTCAAAAAATTCTATCTCTAAGAGGCTAAGCATGGTTCATTTGAGTTAAACTAGGCAACTTCAGCTAATGAAACAATTAGTGGCCTAAGTTAATTAGTTCCCAGAACAATGTAGAGAAGGATAGAGAAGGACGGAGAAAGTTAGATAGAAGCTTTCTTCTTGAAAGCTAGATGAGAAAGTTGGAGCAAAGAAAGAGAAATAGGAAGAAAATTAAAGCGAATTCAAATTCATCCAATTGGACTTGACTTTTGAAAACATAGTTGATTAACAAAACCTTAAATTAGGTGCTTAAATTAAACAAATATCGTTATGCTACAATTACTCAGAAAATTCTCATTCTTAGAGGCTAAGCAAGGTTAGTTTGAGTTAAACATGGTCACTTAAACTAATAAAACAATTAGTGGCCTAAGCTAATTATTTCCTATAACTAAATAGAGAAGGACGGAGAAAGTTAGAGAGAAACATTGTTCCTAAGAGCTAGAAGAGAAAGTTAGAGAAAGAGGAAGAAGATCAGAGAGAATTCAAATTCAACCTTTTTTTTTTTTTTTTTTGGGTAAGTAAGACATAAATAAAATAGAAAATATACAAGCTTACAAGGGGCATGCCCCAGGCCCTAAACCAAAGCTATACACAGTGAAGCCAAACCTGAAAAGACGACCACAGCAAAACCAAGACAAGACTAAACTAAAGAAACAAAACCGGCAGCATCATCACAGCCAGATCAACCCAAAGAAACCTGCGGAAGCAGCCCAACATAAATTCAACCTTTTAGACTTGAGAATTGAATAATTAGGTGATTTAGAAAAGCTTAAATGAGGTGCCTACGTTAAACTAATATCGTTGAGCCACAATTACTTTGAAAATTCCCTTTCTTAGAGGCTAAGCAAGGTTAGTTTGAGTTAAACTTGGCCACTTAAGCTGATGAAATAATTAGTGGCCTAAGGTAATTAGTTCCTAGAACAACATAGAGAAGGATGGAGAAGGACAGAGAAAGTTAGAGAGAAACATTCTTCTTGAGAGCTACGAAAGAAAGTTAGAGAAAAGAGAGAGAAATAGGAAGAAAATCCAATGGGGTTCAAATTCCTCATTTTGGATTTAAGCATTGAAGACTTAGGTCATTTAGAAAAACCTTACGTGGGGTGTTTAAGTTAAACTAATATTGTTAAGCAATAATTACTCAGAAAATTCTCTTTCTTAGAGGCTAAGCATGGTTAGTTTGAGTAAAACTTGGCCAGTTAAGCTAATGAAACAATTAGCAGTCTAGGCAAAATTTAGTTCCTAGAACAAAATGGAGAAGTATGGAAAAAGTTAGAGAGAAACATTCTTCTTGACAAAGCATAGTGCCAAAATTGGAGCTTTCTTTTGGTCTGGTACTGATCTTAAAAAACATAGTGCCAAAATTGCTTGGGATAAGGTTTGCAGCCCTAAAAATGAGGGTGGCCTTGGCTTTAAATCTTTAGACATTTGGAATAGGGCTGCCATTGCTAAGCATATCTGGTTCCTGTTTTCTGGAGGTGAGAAATCTATGTGGTGCCAATGGGTGAAATCCTACTTACTTAAAGGCAAGAGTTTCTGGAAAGTCAGGGTCCCTAATGACCCTTCTTGGGTCTGGAGGAAGATTTTATCTCTTAGGGATGCTGATCCTCTTATCATGCATAAGATTGGTAGAGGTAACTCTACTTTTTTATGGCATGATAATTGGCATCCCCTTAGTCCCTTTTGGCATAAGTATGGTGATAGAATCTTGTATGATTCCTGTCTCAACAGTGAGGCTAAAGTCAGTCAGATTGTTGATGGGAATTCCTGGAAATGGCCTATTCCTAATTCTTAGGAAATAGGAAGATTTGATCTCAGCTACCCCCAGTAGCTGCACCCCCTAATTCTTCTAAAAATGACCAACCTTTTTGGCAATTAAGCTCTGATGCTGATTTTTCCATTAACTCAGCCTGGAATCACTGGAGGAGCAAATTTGATGTTGTGGCCTGGCACACTCTTCTTTGGGGGCCTCATATGATTCCTAGGGTCAGTTTTATTGTTTGGATGGCTATTCATGAAAGATTAAAATACTGGGGATCGTTTGCAATTGTTTGGCTTGTCCCCTAATCCAAGCTTCCCTTTCTGTCAATACCATGCTGAGAGCCATTCCCATTTATTCTTTAACTGCATCTTTGCTTCTAGAATTTGGGAAGCTCTTAAAGCTAAATGCAATGTAAATTGGGCCTAATCTCCAATGCCCTCATGTTCTAACCTTTGTCACCAAAGAGACCAAGGGCAAATCATTGCGTTCTATAATCCTTAAGCCTACTTTAATTTGCTCTATTTACCAAATTTGGCTTGAAAGGAATAATAGAATCTTTAATAAGGAACACAAACCTGAAGAGGTGGTTACTAACTCAATTGTTCATATGATTAGAGGTAGACTTCTTTCTATCACCAATTTGCCTAGATCTACAGGGGATAGCTGGTACATTGCTCAGTGGAATCTGCCCAACACAATCTTGAAGCCCCAATCTCCACGAATGGGAGGGCTGCTGAGTGGTGTGAGTTCACCATAAGAGGGTTGAGTGAAGGAGAGCAATTCAGAGTGTTTATCTAACTGTTTTTTACTTTGTGCAGTGGCAAGTGGAGCTAAATAGAGTGCCTAAGTTGAGGGTTGAGTGTTGTGAGAAAATATTCAAAGATTGACTGGTGAGAGAATTGAGTGTGAAATGAACTTCTTATGTTCGAGCTAATGAATATCTTAGCCTGCAAATACAAATGTACAATATATGGTGTGTTTTCTTTGCATGCTAAAGTGTGGTTTCAATTACAAAATGGTGTGTAATATTTGCATTTTCATTCTCTGGTGGTAGATTCTCCTGAACAACAACCAATTGGATTTGGGACGGTGGCTGTCAAAAGTTTATCTTCATGGAAGAATCTGCTGTGCTGGACAACTATCACTGGTTGTTGTGCACATTGGTTCCGATGATCTATGCTGGGATAAGAGTTTTGGAGACACAAAGACCAGGCTGCATGCTGCGCCAGTCTCTACGTGGAAAATCCTCAAATGGAAAATTGTTTGTCTTTCATTTCTGCATTGTAATAGTTCTTTTTTCTTTGGCATGTGTACAGTCTACAACTGGCTGGTGTTTTGTTTCCCTATCCCTGCGGGTTGTGTTGGGAATTTTATTTTTTAACTTTATTTTTACCTTTTGGTTGGGGCTACATGCACGTGCTGCTATGGAAAATTACACAGATAAGTTTGTTTTGGTGTTATAGAAGTTGGATTGTGCAGGCAAACCTGCTATTGTGGAAGAATAGTTCAAGTGCCATCATTTTGCTGTCAAGGGAATGTTTTCCCTGGAACACAATGCTTCTGATTGTACTCGTGCTAGGCTGCTGCTGGTTGGTATATTCTCTTGTTCATTCTCCCTATCTCTAGTTATATATGGATCGTGAACAGGTTGTAAGGCCCTAGTTTTTTTGTTTGGTTTTAAGTTTTCTGGCTCTCTTTAGCTTTAGTGAGTTTGTAGGTTTGTTTTGTTTTTATTTTGTTTGCTGGTCTTGTTTAGCTGTGGTAGGCCTGGGGCGTTCCCCTTGTAGTTATGTAAATTTTCTTGTTTTATTTTATGTCTTATTCACTCCCCTCCCCCCCCTCCCAAAAAAAAAAACAAAAGAAAAAGAGCAGAGAAAGTTAGAGAAAAGAAAGAAAATTTGGATGAAAATCACAGGGAATTCAAATTCATCCTTTTGGACTTGAGAATTGAACACTTTGCTGATTTAGAAAAACTTAGATGAGGTACTTAAGTTAAACTAATATCGTTATGCTATAATTACTCAGAAAATTCTCTTTCTTAGAGGCTAAGCAAGGTTAGTTTGAGTTAAACTTGGCCACTTAAGCTAATGAAACAATTAACGGCCTAAGCTATTTAGTTCCCAGAACAGAATAGAGAAGGAAGGAGAAGGACGGAGCAAGTCGGAGAGGAACATTCCTTCTTGAGATCTAGAAGAGAAAGTTTGAAAAAAAGAAAGAGAAATAGGAAGAAAATCAAAAGGAATTGAAGTTCATCATTTTGGATTTGAGAATTGAACGCTTATATTCACGCAAAAAAATTGAACGCTTAGGTGATTTAGATACCTTAAATGAGGTGCTTAAGTTGAACTAATTTCCTTAAGCTACAATGACTCATAAAATTCTCTTTCTTAGAGGCTAAGTAAGGTTAGTTTGAGTTAAACTTGGCCGCTTAAGCAAATGAAACAATTAGCGGTCTAGGCAATTTTGTTCCTAGAACAAAATAGAGAATGATGGAGAAGGATTGAGAAAGGTAGAGAGAAACATTCTTCATTAGAGGTAGAAGAGAAAGTTAGAGAAAAGAAAAAATAATAGGAAAGAAAATCAAAGGGAATTCAAATTCATCCCTTTGGACTTAAGAATTGAACACTTAGTTGATTTAGAAAACCTTAAATGAGGTGCTTAAGTTTAACTAATATCCTTATGCTACAATTACTCAGAAACTTCTATTTCTTAGAGGCTATGCAAGGTTAGTTTGAATTAAACTTTGCCACATAAGCAACTGAAACAATTAGCGGCCCAAACCAATTGGTTCATTAAACAAAACAGTTGATGGAGAAGGACAGAGAAAGCTAGAGAGAAACATTCGTCTTGAGAGGTAGAAGAGAAAGTTAGAGAAAAGAAACAGTAATAGGAAAGAAAGCAATTACTTACCCAAAAAAAAAGAAGGAAAGAAAGCAATGAGAATTCAAGCTCATCGTTTTGGACTTGTGAATTGAACACTTAAGTGAATTAGAAAACCTTAAATGAGGTGTTTAAGTTAAACTAATATCGTTAAGCTACAATTACTCAGAAAATTCTCTTTCTTAGAGTCTAAGCAAGGTTAGTTTGAGTTAAACTTGGTTGCTTAAGCTAATAAAACAATTAGTGGCCTAAGCTAATTAGCTTCTGGAACAAAATAGAGAAGGATGGAGAAAGTTAGAGAGAAACATTCTTCTTGAGATGTAGAATAGAAAGTTAGATAAAAGAAAGAGTAATAGGAAGGAAATCAAAGAGAATTCAAATTAATCATTTTCGACTTGGGAATTGAACACTTAGGCGATTTAGAATATCTTAAAAGTACCCTTCTAAAAAAAAAAAAAACCACTAAACGAGTTGATTAAGTTTTAAATTAATATCGTTACTCAAAAAATTCTCTTTCTTAGAGGCTAAGCAAGGTTAGTCTGAGTTAAACTTGACCACTTAAGCTAAGGAAACAATTTGTGGCTAAGCTAATTAGTACCTAAATAGAGAAGGAGGGAGAAAGTTTGTGAGGAACATTCTTCTTGAGAGCTAAAAGAGGAAGTTAGAGAAAAGAAGGAGAAATAGGAAGAAAATTAAGGGGAATTCAAATTCATCCTTTTGTACTTGACAACTGAACACTTAGGTCATTTTGAAAACCTTAAATGAGGTGCTTAAGTTAAACAACTAGCGTTAAGCTACAATTACTCAGAATTTTGTTTTTGTTAGAGGCTAAGCAACGTTAGTTTGAGTTAAACTTGCCCACTTAAGCTAACGAAACTATTAGGGGCCTAAGCTAATTAGTTTTCGAACAAAATGGAGAAGGACAGAGAAAGTTAGAGAGAAACATTCTTCTTGAGAGCTACACAAGAAAGTTAGAGAAAAGAGAGAGAAATAGGAAGAAAATCCAATGGGATTCAAATTCCTCATTTTGGATTTGAGTATTGAAGACTTAGGTCATTTAGAAAAACCTTACATGGGGTGTTTAAGTTAAACTAATATTGTTAAGCTACAATTACTCAGAAAATTCTCTTTCTTAGAGGCTAAGCATGGTTAGTTTGAGTTAAACTTGGCCAGTTAAGCTAATGAAACAATTAGCGGTCTAGGCAATTTAGTTCCTAGAACAAAATGGAGAAGTATGGAGAAGTTAAGAGAAACATTCTTCTTGACAAATGAAACATTCTTCTACTCTGATTTATTTGGGACTCCTATAAATGACCATTATGGTGGTTTTGATAGGGTCAATGCCCTCGTTAAGTCTTAGGTTTCCACTAATCAAGCATTACTTCTTGTTAAACCTGTGACTGACTTGGAGATTAAGGATGTATTTTGGTCCCTTAAACCCAATAAGGCCCCTGGCCCTAATGGGTATCCTGCTGGTTTCTTCAAAAAATCTTGGGCCATTGTTGGAAGAGAGGTTACCCAAGCTATTAGAACCTTCTTTGAGTCTGGTAAACTTCTCTCTGAAGTTAATAGCACCATCATAGCTCTTATTCCTAAAGTTCCTAACCCTGTGAGGGTTGGGGATTATAGACCCATCTCCTGCTGTAACACTATTTATAAGTGTATAGCGAAGATCATTGCTAATAGGATCAAAGTGGTTCTTCCTGACCTCATTGATCTTGTTCAATCTGCTTTTGTTCACGGCAGGAGGATCTCTGATAACATCTTCTTGTCTCAAGAGCTTATGAGGGGGTATCACAAGAGTTCTCCCACCCCTAGATGTGCAATGAAGGTGGACATTATGAAAGCTTATGATAGTGTGAGATGGGAGTTCATTGTTGACATTCTTAAAGCTATGGCTTTTCCTCCCATCATGATTTCTTGGATTAGGGCCTGCATTAATAGCCCTTCATTTTCTGTTTGTATTAATGGGAGCCTTCATGGTTATTTCAAGGGTGCTAGAGGTCTTAGACAGGGAGATCCCATGTCTCCTTATTTGTTTGTCTTGGCTATGGAGATTCTTGTTAGAATTTTTGCTGAGAAATCCAGCCATCCCCTCTTTAAGTTTCATTGGAGGTGTGAGAAAACTAAGATTGTGAATCTTTGCTTTGCTGATGATCTTATGATCTTTAGTAAAGGGGATGTTCCTACTGTTAACTTAATAATGCAAGGTCTGGATGAGTTCTCTTCTTTGTTCTGGTCTCACCCCTAGTTTTAGCAAGAGCAATATCTATTTCTGTAGGTGTGATAAGGATTTAAGAGAGGGAATCCTTAGGATTGCTAAGTTCACTGAAGGTATTCTCCCAGTTAGGTACCTAGGTGGCCCTTTGATTACCACCAAGCTTAGGGCCTCTGATTGTCAACAACTTATGGAGAGGATTACTAATAGAATCAAGAGCTGGACCAACAAAGCCCTTTCCTATGTTGGGAGAGGCCAACTCATTCAAACCATTCTCTTCTCCATGCAAGTTTATTGGTCTTCTATGTTTATCCTTCCCAAAAAGGTCATCAGAGAGATTGAGAGTATACTTAGAGCTTCCTTTTGGTCAGGTACTGCTCTCAAGAAACATAGTGCCAAAATTGTTTGGGATAGAATTTGTGTGCCCAAAAATAAAGGTGGCCTTGGTTTCAAATCTCTTGAGGTTTGGAATAAGGCTGCTATTACTAAGCATATCTGGTTCCTCTTCTCTGGAGGAGAGATGTCTATGTGGTGCCAATGGGTTAAATCTTACTTATTCAAAGGCAAGAGTTTTTGGAAAGTGAGGGTCCCTAATGACTCTTCTTGGGTCTGGAGGAAGATCCTGGCTTTGAGGAATCTTATATCTCCTCTTATCATCCATAAAATAGGAAGGGGTGACTCTACTTTTTTATGGTATGATGATTGGCATCCCCTTGGTCCTTTATGGAATAAATTTGGGGACAGAATTCTTTATGATTCCTGTCTTAATTGTGAGACTAAAGTGAGTCAGATTGTGGAGGGGAATTCTTAGAAGTGGCATGTTCCTAATTCTTGGGAAATTAGGGAGCTGATTTCATTAACCCCTACTAGTTGTAGACCTTACTCCTCCATGCCTGATCAACCTAATTGGCATCTCAATCCTGATGGGGAGTTCACCATTCAGTCAGCTTGGAATCACTGGAGGAGTAAGTTTGATAAGGTGGATTGGCATAAGTTTATTTGGGGGCCCAATTTAATACCTAGGGTCAGTTTTATCGTTTGGATGGCCATCCATGGGAGATTAAATACTGGAGATAGGCTTCAGCTATTTGGCCTTGCTCCTAATGCCGTGTGTCCTTTTTGCCAACAGTTAAATGAGAATCATTCTCATCTCTTTTTTGACTGTATATTCACTGCTAAAATCTGGAATGAAATTAAAATCAAATGCAATGTGAGTTGGCCTGATTTTTAGTGGCCACATATTATTTCTTTTGCTACCAAAGAGACTAAGAGGAGGTCATTGAGATCGACTATCATCAAATTGGCTTTGTTATGCTCGTTTTACATGATCTGGCTGCGGGTAGGTTGTAATGCTTGCACGTCAATCCAGCTGCTTTGTGGGAAGTTGTACCTAGTGCATATTTGCTGGCTAGATTTGGTGGTATGGAGGATTTTTAAATCTTGAATTATTGTTGAACCCACGTGGGTATGCATGAGCAGATGGGTTCCTTCACCTGGGCCCACATGTGAGTAGGTTGGTTTGCCATGATGTGGGCCACGGTTTCTTTTTTCGGTGGGGCTCAAAATGTTGTTCAAATTGGTTAGTTATATATATTTTATATATAGTTGTCTCTATTTGATTAAAGTCAAAAGCGTATTGTGCTAGTGGGATCTGGTGGGCCCGCATCTATTGGCCTATTGTGCATTGCTAGATGGGCCACTGTTTCCTTGGAATTTTTTGGCCATTTGGTTTGTTATCTGGGCTCACCGACATATGCGTTTATAAATTTGTTCGGTTGGTGGGCAAATTTTTTTGTCCATGGATTCTACTGTCTACTATATTTAGTTTTTCGTTATTTGGTTAATGATCTGTACATATTCATGTGATTCGGCTTAGAGCAGTTCTCTAACCTCTTCTGGTGTGGAGTGAGAGGGACACTGCCATGGGGAATTGAGGTGTGGAATTTGCCATTGCTGGAACTGGGAGATGTGTTGTGAGTTAATTGAATTTTGATTGGCTCTTTTGTGTGGACTACATTTTGCATGGGCTATGCTTCTATGTTGTTGATAGATCCAAGTGGGTGAGTGGTTTTTGTTTTGGATGGGCCTTTAATTTTGATTAGCCACAATGCAGCGGACCTTTTGTAGTCGGTTATTTCATGATGATTGATTGTGTGATCCTCATGCGACTCAATATGAGGGTGGTTTTGAGCCATCTCCACCAAGAGTGATTGGGGAGTCACTGCTATGGGGAATAGTGGTTCGATAACTAGCCGAGTTAGAGACTGGGAGATGAGCGGGAGGATAGCTACCGATATTTTGGTCGCTTCTTGTCTTCATGTGACCCATCCAAATTGATTGTATTGCCACGCCTGATATGGAGTGAAGGGGACACTGCCGTGGGGTTTGAGGCTTGTGATCTACCTAGGAAGGGACTGTGGGATGTGATGATTGCTCTCATGTTTTGTTGGCTATGTATTGGTTTGTTGCAGCGGGGCTATTGTTTTATCACTAAAATTCTCAAGACTGTTGATTATGGTGATTGACTATGCAGGCTTCATGTGACTCAGCCAGGATCTTTCATGGGATAGATATTTTCCTTCGTCATAGCTTTGGAGTGGCTAGGATGTCACGGCTATGAGAAGCGAGATGCTTATTGGATTCCATGCTTTCATCCGAGGTAGAGACTGGGAGCAAGCGGGGGCAATTATCATTTTCGATTGGTCTTGTTGGGTGTTTAGTTAGTTACATTTGTATTGTGTGTTTGTTCGTTATGTTTTATGAGTCTGTAGTGTGTTTTGTTTATTTGCCCATATATCCACCCCAAGTTTCCATCTATTATCTCTGATGGTAGGGGTTACTTGGGGTCAAAAACGATATATGGGCAAAGTGGAGTTCTATTTTTTCTGTTGTTCTTTCGCTTTTGCGAGTGTGGTTTTATGTTGTAGGATGTCAAGTGGTTGTTTTGTGGTGTTTTTTGTTCTTCTTTTATTTGTTGTAGGGCGTACCTGGGGTATGCCCCTTGTAAACTTGTACATTTTACTGTCTTTATTTTATGACTTACTTACCCAAAAAAAAAAAAAAAGCATAGTTAGTTTGAGTTAAACTTGGCCACTTAAGCTAATGAAACAATTAGCGGTCTAGGCAATTTAGTTCCTAGAACAAAATGGAGAAGTATGGAGAAAGTTAGAGAGAAACATTCTTCTTGACAAAGCATAGTGCCAAAATTGGAGCTTTCTTTTGGTCTGGTACTGATCTTAAAAAACATAGTGCCAAAATTGCTTGGGATAAGGTTTGCAGCCCTAAAAATGAGGATGGCTTGGCTTTAAATCTTTAGACATGTGGAATAGGGCTGCCATTGCTAAGCATATCTGGTTCCTGTTTTTTGGAGGTGAGAAATCTATGTGGTGCCAATGGGTGAAATCCTACTTACTTTAGGCAAGAGTTTCTGGAAAGTCAGGGTCCCTAATGACCCTTCTTGGGTCTAGAGGAAGATTTTATCTCTTAGGGATGCTGTGTCCTCTTATCTTGCAAAGATTGGTAGAGGTAACTCTACTTTTTTATGGCATGATAATTGGCATCCCCTTAGTCCCCTTTGGCATAAGTATGGTGATAGAATCTTGTATGATTCCTGTCTCAACAGTGAGGCTAAAGTCAGTCAGATTGTTGATGGGAATTCCTGGAAATGGCCTATTCCCAATTCTTCGGAAATAGGAAGATTTGATCTCAGCTACCCCCAGTAGCTGCACCCCTAATTCTTCTAAAAATGACCAACCTTTTTGGCAATTAAGCTCTGATGGTGATTTTTCCATTAACTCAGCCTGGAATCACTGGAGGAGCAAATTTGATGTTGTGGCCTGGCACACACTTCTTTGGGGGCCTCATATGATTCCTAGGGTCAGTTTTATTGTTTGGATGGCTATTCATGAAAGATTAAATACTGGGGATCGTTTGCAATTGTTTGGCAAACCTACTATTGTGGAAGAATAGTTCAAGTGCCATCATTTTGCTGTCAAGGGAATGTTTTCCCTGGAACACAATGCTTCTGATTGTACTCGTGCTAGGCTGCTGCTGGTTGGTTTATTCTCTTGTTCATTCTCCCTATCTCTAGTTATATATGGATAGTGAATAGGTTGTAAGGCCCTAGTTTTTTTGTTTGGTTTTAAGTTTTCTGGCTCTCTTTAGCTTTAGTGAGTTTGTAGGTTTGTTATGTTTTTATTTTGTTTGCTGGTCTTGTTTAGCTATGGTAGGCCTGGGGCGTTCCCCTTGTAGTTGTGTAAATTTTCTTGTTTTATTTTATGTCTTATTCACTCCTCTCGCCCCAAAAAAAAAACAAAAGAAAAAGAGAAGAGAAAGCTAGAGAAAAGAAAGAAAATTTGGATGAAAATCACAGGGAATTCAAATTCATCCTTTTGGACTTGAGAATTGAACACTTTGCTGATTTAGAAAAACTTAGATGAGGTACTTAAGTTAAACTAATATCGTTATGCTATAATTACTCAGAAAATTCTCTTTCTTAGAGGCTAAGCAAGGTTAGTTTGAGTTAAACTTGGCCACTTAAGCTAATGAAACAATTAACGGCCTAAGCTATTTAGTTCCCAGAACAGAATAGAGAAGGAAGGAGAAGGACGGAGCAAGTCGGAGAGGAACATTCCTTCTTGAGATCTAGAAGAGAAAGTTTGAAAAAAAGAAAGAGAAATAGGAAGAAAATCAAAAGGAATTGAAGTTCATCATTTTGGATTTGAGAATTGAACGCTTATATTCACGCAAAAAAATTGAACGCTTAGGTGATTTAGATACCTTAAATGAGGTGCTTAAGTTGAACTAATTTCCTTAAGCTACAATGACTCATAAAATTCTCTTTCTTAGAGGCTAAGTAAGGTTAGTTTGAGTTAAACTTGGCCGCTTAAGCAAATGAAACAATTAGCGGTCTAGGCAATTTTGTTCCTAGAACAAAATAGAGAATGATGGAGAAGGATTGAGAAAGGTAGAGAGAAACATTCTTCATTAGAGGTAGAAGAGAAAGTTAGAGAAAAGAAAAAATAATAGGAAAGAAAATCAAAGGGAATTCAAATTCATCCCTTTGGACTTAAGAATTGAACACTTAGTTGATTTAGAAAACCTTAAATGAGGTGCTTAAGTTTAACTAATATCCTTATGCTACAATTACTCAGAAACTTCTATTTCTTAGAGGCTATGCAAGGTTAGTTTGAATTAAACTTTGCCACATAAGCAACTGAAACAATTAGCGGCCCAAACCAATTGGTTCATTAAACAAAACAGTTGATGGAGAAGGACAGAGAAAGCTAGAGAGAAACATTCGTCTTGAGAGGTAGAAGAGAAAGTTAGAGAAAAGAAACAGTAATAGGAAAGAAAGCAATTACTTACCCAAAAAAAAAGAAGGAAAGAAAGCAATGAGAATTCAAGCTCATCGTTTTGGACTTGTGAATTGAACACTTAAGTGAATTAGAAAACCTTAAATGAGGTGTTTAAGTTAAACTAATATCGTTAAGCTACAATTACTCAGAAAATTCGCTTTCTTAGAGTCTAAGCAAGGTTAGTTTGAGTTAAACTTGGTTGCTTAAGCTAATAAAACAATTAGTGGCCTAAGCTAATTAGCTTCTGGAACAAAATAGAGAAGGATGGAGAAAGTTAGAGAGAAACATTCTTCTTGAGATGTAGAATAGAAAGTTAGATAAAAGAAAGAGTAATAGGAAGGAAATCAAAGAGAATTCAAATTAATCATTTTCGACTTGGGAATTGAACACTTAGGCGATTTAGAATATCTTAAAAGTACCCTTCTAAAAAAAAAAAAAACCACTAAACGAGTTGATTAAGTTTTAAATTAATATCGTTACTCAAAAAATTCTCTTTCTTAGAGGCTAAGCAAGGTTAGTCTGAGTTAAACTTGACCACTTAAGCTAAGGAAACAATTTGTGGCTAAGCTAATTAGTACCTAAATAGAGAAGGAGGGAGAAAGTTTGTGAGGAACATTCTTCTTGAGAGCTAAAAGAGGAAGTTAGAGAAAAGAAGGAGAAATAGGAAGAAAATTAAGGGGAATTCAAATTCATCCTTTTGTACTTGACAACTGAACACTTAGGTCATTTTGAAAACCTTAAATGAGGTGCTTAAGTTAAACAACTAGCGTTAAGCTACAATTACTCAGAATTTTGTTTTTGTTAGAGGCTAAGCAACGTTAGTTTGAGTTAAACTTGCCCACTTAAGCTAACGAAACTATTAGGGGCCTAAGCTAATTAGTTTTCGAACAAAATGGAGAAGGACAGAGAAAGTTAGAGAGAAACATTCTTCTTGAGAGCTACACAAGAAAGTTAGAGAAAAGAGAGAGAAATAGGAAGAAAATCCAATGGGATTCAAATTCCTCATTTTGGATTTGAGTATTGAAGACTTAGGTCATTTAGAAAAACCTTACATGGGGTGTTTAAGTTAAACTAATATTGTTAAGCTACAATTACTCAGAAAATTCTCTTTCTTAGAGGCTAAGCATGGTTAGTTTGAGTTAA
This sequence comes from Camellia japonica, assembly GCA_030407325.1. Taxonomy (NCBI): domain Eukaryota; kingdom Viridiplantae; phylum Streptophyta; class Magnoliopsida; order Ericales; family Theaceae; genus Camellia; species Camellia japonica. Next base: position 110,492,304 of record JAPPVO010000031.1, read on the forward strand.
ACTTGGCCAGTTAAGCTAATGAAACAATTAGCGGTCTAGGCAATTTAGTTCCTAGAACAAAATGGAGAAGTATGGAGAACGTTAAAGAGAAACATTCTTCTTGACAAATGAAACATTCTTCTACTCTGATTTATTTGGGACTCCTATAAATGACCATTATGGTGGTTTTGATAGGGTCAATGCCCTCGTTAAGTCTTAGGTTTCCACTAATCAAGCATTACTTCTTGTTAAACCTGTGACTGACTTGGAGATTAAGGATGTATTTTGGTCCCTTAAACCCAATAAGGCCCCTGGCCCTAATGGGTATCCTGCTGGTTTCTTCAAAAAATCTTGGGCCATTGTTGGAAGAGAGGTTACCCAAGCTATTAGAACCTTCTTTGAGTCTGGTAAACTTCTCTCTGAAGTTAATAGCACCATCATAGCTCTTATTCCTAAAGTTCCTAACCCTGTGAGGGTTGGGGATTATAGACCCATCTCCTGCTGTAACACTATTTATAAGTGTATAGCGAAGATCATTGCTAATAGGATCAAAGTGGTTCTTCCTGACCTCATTGATCTTGTTCAATCTGCTTTTGTTCACGGCAGGAGGATCTCTGATAACATCTTCTTGTCTCAAGAGCTTATGAGGGGGTATCACAAGAGTTCTCCCACCCCTAGATGTGCAATGAAGGTGGACATTATGAAAGCTTATGATAGTGTGAGATGGGAGTTCATTGTTGACATTCTTAAAGCTATGGCTTTTCCTCCCATCATGATTTCTTGGATTAGGGCCTGCATTAATAGCCCTTCATTTTCTGTTTGTATTAATGGGAGCCTTCATGGTTATTTCAAGGGTGCTAGAGGTCTTAGACAGGGAGATCCCATGTCTCCTTATTTGTTTGTCTTGGCTATGGAGATTCTTGTTAGAATTTTTGCTGAGAAATCCAGCCATCCCCTCTTTAAGTTTCATTGGAGGTGTGAGAAAACTAAGATTGTGAATCTTTGCTTTGCTGATGATCTTATGATCTTTAGTAAAGGGGATGTTCTACTGTTAACTTAATAATGCAAGGTCTGGATGAGTTCTCTTCTTTGTTCTGGTCTCACCCCTAGTTTTAGCAAGAGCAATATCTATTTCTGTAGGTGTGATAAGGATTTAAGAGAGGGAATCCTTAGGATTGCTAAGTTCACTGAAGGTATTCTCCCAGTTAGGTACCTAGGTGGCCCTTTGATTACCACCAAGCTTAGGGCCTCTGATTGTCAACAACTTATGGAGAGGATTACTAATAGAATCAAGAGCTGGACCAACAAAGCCCTTTCCTATGTTGGGAGAGGCCAACTCATTCAAACCATTCTCTTCTCCATGCAAGTTTATTGGTCTTCTATGTTTATCCTTCCCAAAAAGGTCATCAGAGAGATTGAGAGTATACTTAGAGCTTCCTTTTGGTCAGGTACTGCTCTTAAGAAACATAGTGCCAAAATTGTTTGGGATAGAATTTGTGTGCCCAAAAAAAGGTGGCCTTGGTTTCAAATCTCTTGAGGTTTGGAATAAGGCTGCTATTACTAAGCATATCTGGTTCCTCTTCTCTGGAGAGAGATGTCTATGTGGTGCCAATGGGTTAAATCTTATTTACTCAAAGGCAAGAGTTTTTGGAAAGTGAGGGTCCCTAATGACTCTTCTTGGGTCTGGAGGAAGATCCTGGCATTGAGGGATCTTGTATCTCCTCTTATCATCCATAAAACAGGAAGAGGTGACTCTACTTTTTTATGGTATGATAATTGGCATCCCCTTGGCCCTCTATGGAACAAATTTGGGGACAGAATTCTTTATGACTCCTGTCTTAATTGTGAGACTAAAGTGAGTCAGATTGTGGAGGGGGATTCTTGGAAGTGGCCTGTTCCTAATTCTTGGGAAATTAGGGAGCTGATTTCATTAACCCCTACCAGTTGTAGACCTAACTCCTCCATGCTTGATCAACCTACTTGGCACCTCAACTCTGATGGTAAGTTTACCATTCAGTCAGCTTGGAATCACTGGAGGAGTAAGTTTGATAAGGTGGATTGGCATAAGCTTATTTGGGGGCCCAATTTGATACCTAGGGTCAGTTTTATTGTTTGGATGGCCATCCATGAGAGATTAAATACTGGAGATAGGCTTCAGCTATTTGGTCTTGCTCCTAATTCAAAGTGTCCTTTTTGCCAACACTTAAATGAGAATCATTCTCATCTCTTCTTTGACTGTATATTCACTGCTAAAATTTGGAATGAAATTAAAGTCAAATGCAATGTGAATTGGCCTGATTTTCAGTGGCCACACATTATTCCTGTTGTTACCAAAGAGACAAAGAGGAGGTCTTTGAGATCGATTATCATCAAATTGTCTTTGTCATGCTCTGTTTACATGATCTGGCTGCGGGTAGGTTGTAATGCTTGCACGTCAATCCAGCTGCTTTGTGGGAAGTTGTACCTAGTGCATATTTGCTGGCTAGATTTGGTGGTATGGAGGATTTTTAAATCTTGAATTATTGTTGAACCCACGTGGGTATGCATGAGCAGATGGGTTCCTTCACCTGGGCCCACATGTGAGTAGGTTGGTTTGCCATGATGTGGGCCACGGTTTCTTTTTTCGGTGGGGCTCAAAATGTTGTTCAAATTGGTTAGTTATATATATTTTATATATAGTTGTCTCTATTTGATTAAAGTCAAAAGCGTATTGTGCTAGTGGGATCTGGTGGGCCCGCATCTATTGGCCTATTGTGCATTGCTAGATGGGCCACTGTTTCCTTGGAATTTTTTGGCCATTTGGTTTGTTATCTGGGCTCACCGACATATGCGTGTTATAAATTTGTTCGGTTGGTGGGCAAATTTTTTTGTCCATGGATTCTACTGTCTACTATATTTAGTTTTTCGTTATTTGGTTAATGATCTGTACATATTCATGTGATTCGGCTTAGAGCAGTTCTCTAACCTCTTCTGGTGTGGAGTGAGAGGGACACTGCCATGGGGAATTGAGGTGTGGAATTTGCCATTGCTGGAACTGGGAGATGTGTTGTGAGTTAATTGAATTTTGATTGGCTCTTTTGTGTGGACTACATTTTGCATGGGCTATGCTTCTATGTTGTTGATAGATCCAAGTGGGTGAGTGGTTTTTGTTTTGGATGGGCCTTTAATTTTGATTAGCCACAATGCAGCGGACCTTTTGTAGTCGGTTATTTCATGATGATTGATTGTGTGATCCTCATGCGACTCAATATGAGGGTGGTTTTGAGCCATCTCCACCAAGAGTGATTGGGGAGTCACTGCTATGGGGAATAGTGGTTCGATAACTAGCCGAGTTAGAGACTGGGAGATGAGCGGGAGGATAGCTACCGATATTTTGGTCGCTTCTTGTCTTCATGTGACCCATCCAAATTGATTGTATTGCCACGCCTGATATGGAGTGAAGGGGACACTGCCGTGGGGTTTGAGGCTTGTGATCTACCTAGGAAGGGACTGTGGGATGTGATGATTGCTCTCATGTTTTGTTGGCTATGTATTGGTTTGTTGCAGCGGGGCTATTGTTTTATCACTAAAATTCTCAAGACTGTTGATTATGGTGATTGACTATGCAGGCTTCATGTGACTCAGCCAGGATCTTTCATGGGATAGATATTTTCCTTCGTCATAGCTTTGGAGTGGCTAGGATGTCACGGCTATGAGAAGCGAGATGCTTATTGGATTCCATGCTTTCATCCGAGGTAGAGACTGGGAGCAAGCGGGGGCAATTATCATTTTCGATTGGTCTTGTTGGGTGTTTAGTTAGTTACATTTGTATTGTGTGTTTGTTCGTTATGTTTTATGAGTCTGTAGTGTGTTTTGTTTATTTGCCCATATATCCACCCCAAGTTTCCATCTATTATCTCTGATGGTAGGGGTTACTTGGGGTCAAAAACGATATATGGGCAAAGTGGAGTTCTATTTTTTCTGTTGTTCTTTCGCTTTTGCGAGTGTGGTTTTATGTTGTAGGATGTCAAGTGGTTGTTTTGTGGTGTTTTTTGTTCTTCTTTTATTTGTTGTAGGGCGTACCTGGGGTATGCCCCTTGTAAACTTGTACATTTTACTGTCTTTATTTTATGACTTACTTACCCAAAAAAAAAAAAAAAGCATAGTTAGTTTGAGTTAAACTTGGCCACTTAAGCTAATGAAACAATTAGCGGTCTAGGCAATTTAGTTCCTAGAACAAAATGGAGAAGTATGGAGAAAGTTAGAGAGAAACATTCTTCTTGACAAAGCATAGTGCCAAAATTGGAGCTTTCTTTTGGTCTGGTACTGATCTTAAAAAACATAGTGCCAAAATTGCTTGGGATAAGGTTTGCAGCCCTAAAAATGAGGATGGCATTGGCTTTAAATCTTTAGACATGTGGAATAGGGCTGCCATTGCTAAGCATATCTGGTTCCTGTTTTTTGGAGGTGAGAAATCTATGTGGTGCCAATGGGTGAAATCCTACTTACTTTAGGCAAGAGTTTCTGGAAAGTCAGGGTCCCTAATGACCCTTCTTGGGTCTAGAGGAAGATTTTATCTCTTAGGGATGCTGTGTCTAAAAGATTGGTAGAGGTAACTCTACTTTTTTATGGCATGATAATTGGCATCCCCTTAGTCCCCTTTGGCATAAGTATGGTGATAGAATCTTGTATGATTCCTGTCTCAACAGTGAGGCTAAAGTCAGTCAGATTGTTGATGGGAATTCCTGGAAATGGCCTATTCCCAATTCTTCGGAAATAGGAAGATTTGATCTCAGCTACCCCCAGTAGCTGCACCCCTAATTCTTCTAAAAATGACCAACCTTTTTGGCAATTAAGCTCTGATGGTGATTTTTCCATTAACTCAGCCTGGAATCACTGGAGGAGCAAATTTGATGTTGTGGCCTGGCACACACTTCTTTGGGGGCCTCATATGATTCCTAGGGTCAGTTTTATTGTTTGGATGGCTATTCATGAAAGATTAAATACTGGGGATCGTTTGCAATTGTTTGGCAAACCTACTATTGTGGAAGAATAGTTCAAGTGCCATCATTTTGCTGTCAAGGGAATGTTTTCCCTGGAACACAATGCTTCTGATTGTACTCGTGCTAGGCTGCTGCTGGTTGGTTTATTCTCTTGTTCATTCTCCCTATCTCTAGTTATATATGGATAGTGAATAGGTTGTAAGGCCCTAGTTTTTTTGTTTGGTTTTAAGTTTTCTGGCTCTCTTTAGCTTTAGTGAGTTTGTAGGTTTGTTATGTTTTTATTTTGTTTGCTGGTCTTGTTTAGCTATGGTAGGCCTGGGGCGTTCCCCTTGTAGTTGTGTAAATTTTCTTGTTTTATTTTATGTCTTATTCACTCCTCTCGCCCCAAAAAAAAAAACAAAAGAAAAAGAGAAGAGAAAGCTAGAGAAAAGAAAGAAAATTTGGATGAAAATCACAGGGAATTCAAATTCATCCTTTTGGACTTGAGAATTGAACACTTTGCTGATTTAGAAAAACTTAGATGAGGTACTTAAGTTAAACTAATATCGTTATGCTATAATTACTCAGAAAATTCTCTTTCTTAGAGGCTAAGCAAGGTTAGTTTGAGTTAAACTTGGCCACTTAAGCTAATGAAACAATTAACGGCCTAAGCTATTTAGTTCCCAGAACAGAATAGAGAAGGAAGGAGAAGGACGGAGCAAGTCGGAGAGGAACATTCCTTCTTGAGATCTAGAAGAGAAAGTTTGAAAAAAGAAAGAGAAATAGGAAGAAAATCAAAAGGAATTGAAGTTCATCATTTTGGATTTGAGAATTGAACGCTTATATTCACGCAAAAAAATTGAACGCTTAGGTGATTTAGATACCTTAAATGAGGTGCTTAAGTTGAACTAATTTCCTTAAGCTACAATGACTCATAAAATTCTCTTTCTTAGAGGCTAAGTAAGGTTAGTTTGAGTTAAACTTGGCCGCTTAAGCAAATGAAACAATTAGCGGTCTAGGCAATTTTGTTCCTAGAACAAAATAGAGAATGATGGAGAAGGATTGAGAAAGGTAGAGAGAAACATTCTTCATTAGAGGTAGAAGAGAAAGTTAGAGAAAAGAAAAAATAATAGGAAAGAAAATCAAAGGGAATTCAAATTCATCCCTTTGGACTTAAGAATTGAACACTTAGTTGATTTAGAAAACCTTAAATGAGGTGCTTAAGTTTAACTAATATCCTTATGCTACAATTACTCAGAAACTTCTATTTCTTAGAGGCTATGCAAGGTTAGTTTGAATTAAACTTTGCCACATAAGCAACTGAAACAATTAGCGGCCCAAACCAATTGGTTCATTAAACAAAACAGTTGATGGAGAAGGACAGAGAAGCTAGAGAGAAACATTCGTCTTGAGAGGTAGAAGAGAAAGTTAGAGAAAAGAAAAAACAGTAATAGGAAAGAAAGCAATACTTACCCAAAAAAAAAGAAGGAAAGAAAGCAATGAGAATTCAAGCTCATCGTTTTGGACTTGTGAATTGAACACTTAAGTGAATTAGAAAACCTTAAATGAGGTGTTTAAGTTAAACTAATATCGTTAAGCTACAATTACTCAGAAAATTCTCTTTCTTAGAGTCTAAGCAAGGTTAGTTTGAGTTAAACTTGGTTGCTTAAGCTAATAAAACAATTAGTGGCCTAAGCTAATTAGCTTCTGGAACAAAATAGAGAAGGATGGAGAAAGTTAGAGAGAAACATTCTTCTTGAGATGTAGAATAGAAAGTTAGATAAAAGAAAGAGTAATAGGAAGGAAATCAAAGAGAATTCAAATTAATCATTTTCGACTTGGGAATTGAACACTTAGGCGATTTAGAATATCTTAAAAGTACCCTTCTAAAAAAAAAAAAACCACTAAACGAGTTGATTAAGTTTTAAATTAATATCGTTACTCAAAAAATTCTCTTTCTTAGAGGCTAAGCAAGGTTAGTCTGAGTTAAACTTGACCACTTAAGCTAAGGAAACAATTTGTGGCTAAGCTAATTAGTACCTAAATAGAGAAGGAGGGAGAAAGTTTGTGAGGAACATTCTTCTTGAGAGCTAAAAGAGGAAGTTAGAGAAAAGAAGGAGAAATAGGAAGAAAATTAAGGGGAATTCAAATTCATCCTTTTGTACTTGACAACTGAACACTTAGGTCATTTTGAAAACCTTAAATGAGGTGCTTAAGTTAAACAACTAGCGTTAAGCTACAATTACTCAGAATTTTGTTTTTGTTAGAGGCTAAGCAACGTTAGTTTGAGTTAAACTTGCCCACTTAAGCTAACGAAACTATTAGGGGCCTAAGCTAATTAGTTTTCGCAAAAACAAAATGGAGAAGGACAGAGAAAGTTAGAGAGAAACATTCTTCTTGAGAGCTACACAAGAAAGTTAGAGAAAAGAGAGAGAAATAGGAAGAAAATCCAATGGGATTCAAATTCCTCATTTTGGATTTGAGTATTGAAGACTTAGGTCATTTAGAAAAACCTTACATGGGGTGTTTAAGTTAAACTAATATTGTTAAGCTACAATTACTCAGAAAATTCTCTTTCTTAGAGGCTAAGCATGGTTAGTTTGAGTTAAACTTGGCCAGTTAAGCTAATGAAACAATTAGCGGTCTAGGCAATTTAGTTCCTAGAACAAAATGGAGAAGTATGGAGAAAGTTAGAGAGAAACATTCTTCTTGACAAATGAAACATTCTTCTACTCTGATTTATTTGGGACTCCTATAAATGACCATTATGGTGGTTTTGATAGGGTCAATGCCCTCGTTAAGTCTTAGGTTTCCACTAATCAAGCATTACTTCTTGTTAAACCTGTGACTGACTTGGAGATTAAGGATGTATTTTGGTCCCTTAAACCCAAAAAGGCCCCTGGCCCTGATGGGTATCCTGCTGGTTTCTTCAAAAAATCTTGGGCCATTGTTGGAAGAGAGGTTACCCAAGCTATTAGAACCTTCTTTGAGTCTGGTAAACTTCTCTCTGAAGTTAATAGCACCATCATAGCTCTTATTCCTAAAGTTCCTAACCCTGTGAGGGTTGGGGATTATAGACCCATCTCCTGCTGTAACACTATTTATAAGTGTATAGCGAAGATCATTGCTAATAGGATCAAAGTGGTTCTTCCTGACCTCATTGATCTTGTTCAATCTGCTTTTGTTCACGGCAGGAGGATCTCTGATAACATCTTCTTGTCTCAAGAGCTTATGAGGGGGTATCACAAGAGTTCTCCCACCCCTAGATGTGCAATGAAGGTGGACATTATGAAAGCTTATGATAGTGTGAGATGGGAGTTCATTGTTGACATTCTTAAAGCTATGGCTTTTCCTCCCATCATGATTTCTTGGATTAGGGCCTGCATTAATAGCCCTTCATTTTCTGTTTGTATTAATGGGAGCCTTCATGGTTATTTCAAGGGTGCTAGAGGTCTTAGACAGGGAGATCCCATGTCTCCTTATTTGTTTGTCTTGGCTATGGAGATTCTTGTTAGAATTTTTGCTGAGAAATCCAGCCATCCCCTCTTTAAGTTTCATTGGAGGTGTGAGAAAACTAAGATTGTGAATCTTTGCTTTGCTGATGATCTTATGATCTTTAGTAAAGGGATGTTCCTACTGTTAACTTAATAATGCAAGGTCTGGATGAGTTCTCTTCTTTGTTCTGGTCTCACCCCTAGTTTTAGCAAGAGCAATATCTATTTCTGTAGGTGTGATAAGGATTTAAGAGAGGGAATCCTTAGGATTGCTAAGTTCACTGAAGGTATTCTCCCAGTTAGGTACCTAGGTGGCCCTTTGATTACCACCAAGCTTAGGGCCTCTGATTGTCAACAACTTATGGAGAGGATTACTAATAGAATCAAGAGCTGGACCAACAAAGCCCTTTCCTATGTTGGGAGAGGCCAACTCATTCAAACCATTCTCTTCTCCATGCAAGTTTATTGGTCTTCTATGTTTATCCTTCCCAAAAAGGTCATCAGAGAGATTGAGAGTATACTTAGAGCTTCCTTTTGGTCAGGTACTGCTCTCAAGAAACATAGTGCCAAAATTGTTTGGGATAGAATTTGTGTGCCCAAAAATAAAGGTGGCCTTGGTTTCAAATCTCTTGAGGTTTGGAATAAGGCTGCTATTACTAAGCATATCTGGTTCCTCTTCTCTGGAGGAGAGATGTCTATGTGGTGCCAATGGGTTAAATCTTACTTATTCAAAGGCAAGAGTTTTTGGAAAGTGAGGGTCCCTAATGACTCTTCTTGGGTCTGGAGGAAGATCCTGGCTTTGAGGAATCTTATATCTCCTCTTATCATCCATAAAATAGGAAGGGGTGACTCTACTTTTTTATGGTATGATGATTGGCATCCCCTTGGTCCTTTATGGAATAAATTTGGGGACAGAATTCTTTATGATTCCTGTCTTAATTGTGAGACTAAAGTGAGTCAGATTGTGGAGGGGAATTCTTAGAAGTGGCATGTTCCTAATTCTTGGGAAATTAGGGAGCTGATTTCATTAACCCCTACTAGTTGTAGACCTTACTCCTCCATGCCTGATCAACCTAATTGGCATCTCAATCCTGATGGGGAGTTCACCATTCAGTCAGCTTGGAATCACTGGAGGAGTAAGTTTGATAAGGTGGATTGGCATAAGTTTATTTGGGGGCCCAATTTAATACCTAGGGTCAGTTTTATCGTTTGGATGGCCATCCATGGGAGATTAAATACTGGAGATAGGCTTCAGCTATTTGGCCTTGCTCCTAATGCCGTGTGTCCTTTTTGCCAACAGTTAAATGAGAATCATTCTCATCTCTTTTTTGACTGTATATTCACTGCTAAAATCTGGAATGAAATTAAAATCAAATGCAATGTGAGTTGGCCTGATTTTTAGTGGCCACATATTATTTCTTTTGCTACCAAAGAGACTAAGAGGAGGTCATTGAGATCGACTATCATCAAATTGGCTTTGTTATGCTCGTTTTACATGATCTGGCTGCGGGTAGGTTGTAATGCTTGCACGTCAATCCAGCTGCTTTGTGGGAAGTTGTACCTAGTGCATATTTGCTGGCTAGATTTGGTGGTATGGAGGATTTTTAAATCTTGAATTATTGTTGAACCCACGTGGGTATGCATGAGCAGATGGGTTCCTTCACCTGGGCCCACATGTGAGTAGGTTGGTTTGCCATGATGTGGGCCACGGTTTCTTTTTTCGGTGGGGCTCAAAATGTTGTTCAAATTGGTTAGTTATATATTTATATATAGTTGTCTCTATTTGATTAAAGTCAAAAGCGTATTGTGCTAGTGGGATCTGGTGGGCCCGCATCTATTGGCCTATTGTGCATTGCTAGATGGGCCACTGTTTCCTTGGAATTTTTTGGCCATTTGGTTTGTTATCTGGGCTCACCGACATATGCGTGTTATAAATTTGTTCGGTTGGTGGGCAAATTTTTTTGTCCATGGATTCTACTGTCTACTATATTTAGTTTTTCGTTATTTGGTTAATGATCTGTACATATTCATGTGATTCGGCTTAGAGCAGTTCTCTAACCTCTTCTGGTGTGGAGTGAGAGGGACACTGCCATGGGAATTGAGGTGTGGAATTTGCCATTGCTGGAACTGGGAGATGTGTTGTGAGTTAATTGAATTTTGATTGGCTCTTTTGTGTGGACTACATTTTGCATGGGCTATGCTTCTATGTTGTTGATAGATCCAAGTGGGTGGTGAGTGGTTTTTGTTTTGGATGGGCCTTTAATTTTGATTAGCCACAATGCAGCGGACCTTTTGTAGTCGGTTATTTCATGATGATTGATTGTGTGATCCTCATGCGACTCAATATGAGGGTGGTTTGAGCCATCTCCACCAAGAGTGATTGGGGAGTCACTGCTATGGGGAATAGTGGTTCGATAACTAGCCGAGTTAGAGACTGGGAGATGAGCGGGAGGATAGCTACCGATTTTTGGTCGCTTCTTGTCTTCATGTGACCCATCCAAATTGATTGTATTGCCACGCCTGATATGGAGTGAAGGGGACACTGCCGTGGGGTTTGAGGCTTGTGATCTACCTAGGAAGGGACTGTGGGATGTGATGATTGCTCTCATGTTTTGTTGGCTATGTATTGGTTTGTTGCAGCGGGGCTATTGTTTTATCACTAAAATTCTCAAGACTGTTGATTATGGTGATTGACTATGCAGGCTTCATGTGACTCAGCCAGGATCTTTCATGGATAGATATTTTCCTTCGTCATAGCTTTGGAGTGGCTAGGATGTCACGGCTATGAGAAGCGAGATGCTTATTGGATTCCATGCTTTCATCCGAGGTAGAGACTGGGAGCAAGCGGGGGCAATTATCATTTTCGATTGGTCTTGTTGGGTGTTTAGTTAGTTACATTTGTATTGTGTGTTTGTTCGTTATGTTTATGAGTCTGTAGTGTTTTGTTTATTTGCCCATATATCCCCCCAAGTTTCCATCTATTATCTCTGATGGTAGGGGTTACTTGGGGTCAAAAACGATATATGGGCAAAGTGGAGTTCTTTTTTCTGTTGTTCTTTCGCTTTTGCGAGTGTGGTTTTATGTTGTAGGATGTCAAGTGGTTGTTTTGTGGTGTTTTTTGTTCTTCTTTTATTTGTTGTAGGGCGTACCTGGGGTATGCCCCTTGTAAACTTGTACATTTTACTGTCTTTATTTTATGACTTACTTACCCAAAAAAAAAAAAAAAGCATAGTTAGTTTGAGTTAAACTTGGCCACTTAAGCTAATGAAACAATTAGCGGTCTAGGCAATTTAGTTCCTAGAACAAAATGGAGAAGTATGGAGAAAGTTAGAGAGAAACATTCTTCTTGACAAAGCATAGTGCCAAAATTGGAGCTTTCTTTTGGTCTGGTACTGATCTTAAAAAACATAGTGCCAAAATTGCTTGGGATAAGGTTTGCAGCCCTAAAAATGAGGATGGCTTGGCTTTAAATCTTTAGACATGTGGAATAGGGCTGCCATTGCTAAGCATATCTGGTTCCTGTTTTTTGGAGGTGAGAAATCTATGTGGTGCCAATGGGTGAAATCCTACTTACTTTAGGCAAGAGTTTCTGGAAAGTCAGGGTCCCTAATGACCCTTCTTGGGTCTGGAGGGAGATTTTATCTCTTAGGGATGCTGTGTCTAAAGATTGGTAGAGGTAACTCTACTTTTTTATGGCATGATAATTGGCATCCCCTTAGTCCCCTTTGGCATAAGTATGGTGATAGAATCTTGTATGATTCCTGTCTCAACAGTGAGGCTAAAGTCAGTCAGATTGTTGATGGGAATTCCTGGAAATGGCCTATTCCCAATTCTTCGGAAATAGGAAGATTTGATCTCAGCTACCCCCAGTAGCTGCACCCCTAATTCTTCTAAAAATGACCAACCTTTTTGGCAATTAAGCTCTGATGGTGATTTTTCCATTAACTCAGCCTGGAATCACTGGAGGAGCAAATTTGATGTTGTGGCCTGGCACACACTTCTTTGGGGGCCTCATATGATTCCTAGGGTCAGTTTTATTGTTTGGATGGCTATTCATGAAAGATTAAATACTGGGGATCGTTTGCAATTGTTTGGCAAACCTACTATTGTGGAAGAATAGTTCAAGTGCCATCATTTTGCTGTCAAGGGAATGTTTTCCCTGGAACACAATGCTTCTGATTGTACTCGTGCTAGGCTGCTGCTGGTTGGTTTATTCTCTTGTTCATTCTCCCTCTAGTTATATATGGATAGTGAATAGGTTGTAAGGCCCTAGTTTTTTTGTTTGGTTTTAAGTTTTCTGGCTCTCTTTAGCTTTAGTGAGTTTGTAGGTTTGTTATGTTTTTATTTTGTTTGCTGGTCTTGTTTAGCTATGGTAGGCCTGGGGCGTTCCCCTTGTAGTTGTGTAAATTTTCTTGTTTTATTTTATGTCTTATTCACTCCTCTCGCCCCAAAAAAAAAAACAAAAGAAAAAGAGAAGAGAAAGCTAGAAAAGAAAGAAAATTTGGATGAAAATCACAGGGAATTCAAATTCATCCTTTTGGACTTGAGAATTGAACACTTTGCTGATTTAGAAAAACTTAGATGAGGTACTTAAGTTAAACTAATATCGTTATGCTATAATTACTCAGAAAATTCTCTTTCTTAGAGGCTAAGCAAGGTTAGTTTGAGTTAAACTTGGCCACTTAAGCTAATGAAACAATTAACGGCCTAAGCTATTTAGTTCCCAGAACAGAATAGAGAAGGAAGGAGAAGGACGGAGCAAGTCGGAGAGGAACATTCCTTCTTGAGATCTAGAAGAGAAAGTTTGAAAAAAGAAAGAGAAATAGGAAGAAAATCAAAAGGAATTGAAGTTCATCATTTTGGATTTGAGAATTGAACGCTATATTCACGCAAAAAAATTGAACGCTTAGGTGATTTAGATACCTTAAATGAGGTGCTTAAGTTGAACTAATTTCCTTAAGCTACAATGACTCATAAAATTTCTTTCTTAGAGGCTAAGTAAGGTTAGTTTGAGTTAAACTTGGCCGCTTAAGCAAATGAAACAATTAGCGGTCTAGGCAATTTTGTTCCTAGAACAAAATAGAGAATGATGGAGAAGGATTGAGAAAGGTAGAGAGAAACATTCTTCATTAGAGGTAGAAGAAAAGTTAGAGAAAAGAAAAAATAATAGGAAAGAAAATCAAAGGGAATTCAAATTCATCCCTTTGGACTTAAGAATTGAACACTTAGTTGATTTAGAAAACCTTAAATGAGGTGCTTAAGTTTAACTAATATCCTTATGCTACAATTACTCAGAAACTTCTATTTCTTAGAGGCTATGCAAGGTTAGTTTGAATTAAACTTTGCCACATAAGCAACTGAAACAATTAGCGGCCCAAACCAATTGGTTCATTAAACAAAACAGTTGATGGAGAAGGACAGAGAAAGCTAGAGAGAAACATTCGTCTTGAGAGGTAGAAGAGAAAGTTAGAGAAAAGAAACAGTAATAGGAAAGAAAGCAATTACTTACCCAAAAAAAAAGAAGGAAAGAAAGCAATGAGAATTCAAGCTCATCGTTTTGGACTTGTGAATTGAACACTTAAGTGAATTAGAAAACCTTAAATGAGATGTTTAAGTTAAACTAATATCGTTAAGCTACAATTACTCAGAAAATTCTCTTTCTTAGAGTCTAAGCAAGGTTAGTTTGAGTTAAACTTGGTTGCTTAAGCTAATAAAACAATTAGTGGCCTAAGCTAATTAGCTTCTGGAACAAAATAGAGAAGGATGGAGAAAGTTAGAGAGAAACATTCTTCTTGAGATGTAGAATAGAAAGTTAGATAAAGAAAGAGTAATAGGAAGGAAATCAAAGAGAATTCAAATTAATCATTTTCGACTTGGGAATTGAACACTTAGGCGATTTAGAATATCTTAAAAGTACCCTTCTAAAAAAAAAAAAAACCACTAAACGAGTTGATTAAGTTTTAAATTAATATCGTTACTCAAAAAATTCTCTTTCTTAGAGGCTAAGCAAGGTTAGTCTGAGTTAAACTTGACCACTTAAGCTAAGGAAACAATTTGTGGCTAAGCTAATTAGTACCTAAATAGAGAAGGAGGGAGAAAGTTTGTGAGGAACATTCTTCTTGAGAGCTAAAAGAGGAAGTTAGAGAAAAGAAGGAGAAATAGGAAGAAAATTAAGGGAATTCAAATTCATCCTTTTGTACTTGACAACTGAACACTTAGGTCATTTTGAAAACCTTAAATGAGGTGCTTAAGTTAAACAACTAGCGTTAAGCTACAATTACTCAGAATTTTGTTTTTGTTAGAGGCTAAGCAACGTTAGTTTGAGTTAAACTTGCCCACTTAAGCTAACGAAACTATTAGGGGCCTAAGCTAATTAGTTTTCGAACAAAATAGAGAAGGATGGAGAAGGACAGAGAAAGTTAGAGAGAAACATTCTTCTTGAGAGCTAATTATATATAGTTGTCTCTATTTGATTAAAGTCAAAAGCGTATTGTGCTAGTGGGATCTGGTGGGCCCGCATCTGTTGGCCTATTGTGCATTGCTAGATGGGCCACTGTTTCCTTGGAATTTTTTGGCCATTTGGTTTGTTATCTGGGCTCACCGACATATGCGTGTTATAAATTTGTTCGGTTGGTGGGCAAATTTTTTTGTCCATGGATTCTACTGTCTACTATATTTAGTTTTTCGTTATTTGGTTAATGATCTGTACATATTCATGTGATTCGGCTTAGAGCAGTTCTCTAACCTCTTCTGGTGTGGAGTGAGAGGGACACTGCCATGGGGAATTGAGGTGTGGAATTTGCCATTGCTGGAACTGGGAGATGTGTTGTGAGTTAATTGAATTTTGATTGGCTCTTTTGTGTGGACTACATTTTGCATGGGCTATGCTTCTATGTTGTTGATAGATCCAAGTGGGTGAGTGGTTTTTGTTTTGGATGGGCCTTTAATTTTGATTAGCCACAATGCAGCGGACCTTTTGTAGTCGGTTATTTCATGATGATTGATTGTGTGATCCTCATGCGACTCAATATGAGGGTGGTTTTGAGCCATCTCCACCAAGAGTGATTGGGGAGTCACTGCTATGGGGAATAGTGGTTCGATAACTAGCCGAGTTAGAGACTGGGAGATGAGCGGGAGGATAGCTACCGATTTTTGGTCGCTTCTTGTCTTCATGTGACCCATCCAAATTGATTGTATTGCCACGCCTGATATGGAGTGAAGGGGACACTGCCGTGGGGTTTGAGGCTTGTGATCTACCTAGGAAGGGACTGTGGGATGTGATGATTGCTCTCATGTTTTGTTGGCTATGTATTGGTTTGTTGCAGCGGGGCTATTGTTTTATCACTAAAATTCTCAAGACTGTTGATTATGGTGATTGACTATGCAGGCTTCATGTGACTCAGCCAGGATCTTTCATGGGATAGATATTTTCCTTCGTCATAGCTTTGGAGTGGCTAGGATGTCACGGCTATGAGAAGCGAGATGCTTATTGGATTCCATGCTTTCATCCGAGGTAGAGACTGGGAGCAAGCGGGGGCAATTATCATTTTCGATTGGTCTTGTTGGGTGTTTAGTTAGTTACATTTGTATTGTGTGTTTGTTCGTTATGTTTTATGAGTCTGTAGTGTGTTTTGTTTATTTGCCCATATATCCACCCCAAGTTTCCATCTATTATCTCTGATGGTAGGGGTTACTTGGGGTCAAAAACGATATATGGGCAAAGTGGAGTTCTATTTTTTCTGTTGTTCTTTCGCTTTTGCGAGTGTGGTTTTATGTTGTAGGATGTCAAGTGGTTGTTTTATGGTGTTTTTTGTTCTTCTTTTATTTGTTGTAGGGCGTACCTGGGGTATGCCCCTTGTAAACTTGTACATTTTACTGTCTTTATTTTATGACTTACTTACCCAAAAAAAAAAAAAAAAAAACATAGTTAGTTTGAGTTAAACTTGGCCACTTAAGCTAATGAAACAATTAGCGGTCTAGGCAATTTAGTTCCTAGAACAAAATGGAGAAGTATGGAGAAAGTTAGAGAGAAACATTCTTCTTGACAAAGCATAGTGCCAAAATTGGAGCTTTCTTTTGGTCTGGTACTGATCTTAAAAAACATAGTGCCAAAATTGCTTGGGATAAGGTTTGCAGCCCTAAAAATGAGGATGGCCTTGGCTTTAAATCTTTAGACATGTGGAATAGGGCTGCCATTGCTAAGCATATCTGGTTCCTGTTTTTTGGAGGTGAGAAATCTATGTGGTGCCAATGGGTGAAATCCTACTTACTTTAGGCAAGAGTTTCTGGAAAGTCAGGGTCCCTAATGACCCTTCTTGGGTCTGGAGGAAGATTTTATCTCTTAGGGATGCTGTGTCTCCTCTTATCTTGCATAAGATTGGTAGAGGTAACTCTACTTTTTTATGGCATGATAATTGGCATCCCCTTAGTCCCCTTTGGCATAAGTATGGTGATAGAATCTTGTATGATTCCTGTCTCAACAGTGAGGCTAAAGTCAGTCAGATTGTTGATGGGAATTCCTGGAAATGGCCTATTCCCAATTCTTCGGAAATAGGAAGATTTGATCTCAGCTACCCCCAGTAGCTGCACCCCTAATTCTTCTAAAAATGACCAACCTTTTTGGCAATTAAGCTCTGATGGTGATTTTTCCATTAACTCAGCCTGGAATCACTGGAGGAGCAAATTTGATGTTGTGGCCTGGCACACACTTCTTTGGGGGCCTCATATGATTCCTAGGGTCAGTTTTATTGTTTGGATGGCTATTCATGAAAGATTAAATACTGGGGATCGTTTGCAATTGTTTGGCAAACCTACTATTGTGGAAGAATAGTTCAAGTGCCATCATTTTGCTGTCAAGGGAATGTTTTCCCTGGAACACAATGCTTCTGATTGTACTCGTGCTAGGCTGCTGCTGGTTGGTTTATTCTCTTGTTCATTCTCCCTATCTCTAGTTATATATGGATAGTGAATAGGTTGTAAGGCCCTAGTTTTTTATTTTGGTTTTAAGTTTTCTGGCTCTCTTTAGCTTTAGTGAGTTTGTAGGTTTGTTATGTTTTTATTTTGTTTGCTGGTCTTGTTTAGCTGTGGTAGGCCTGGGGCGTTCCCCTTGTAGTGGTGTAAATTTTCTTGTTTTATTTTATGTCTTATTCACTCCTCTCGCCCCAAAAAAAAAACAAAAGAAAAAGAGAAGAGAAAGCTAGAGAAAAGAAAGAAAATTTGGATGAAAATCACAGGGAATTCAAATTCATCCTTTTGGACTTGAGAATTGAACACTTTGCTGATTTAGAAAAACTTAGATGAGGTACTTAAGGTTTGAGGGGGAAAAAAAAAGGGAAAATAGAAATAGGATGAAAATCGTAAGGAATTCAAATTCATCGTTTTGGACTTGAGAATTCAACACTTAGATGATTTTTAGAAAACCTTAAATGTGGTGATTAAGTTCAACTAATGTCGTTAAGCTACAATTAATCAGAAAATTCTCTTTCTTGGAAGCTAAGTAAGCTTAGTTTGAGTTAAACTTGTCCACTTAAGCGAATGAAACAATTAGTGGCCTAATCCAATTAGTTCCTAGTAAGTTCATTTTTTCTAGACTTGTTTGTGGGATTATTGTACTATTATTATTATTGTTTATAGATATATATATATATATATAAGAAACCTCACTCAGGCACCGTCTCTCTCTCTCTCTCTCTCTACTTGCGTCTTTGTAGGGATTTTTTTTTCCCGTGGGATTTTTTTAATAATTTTTTAACCATGTTTGCAGATTACGTTATATATTAGTAAGATAACGGTTGATGAATAAATTACTTTATTGAAGCAAAAAAAAAAAAAAATGAATAAAAAAAAAGAATAAATTACTTTATTAGTAAGATAACGGTTAAT
Source organism: Camellia japonica (assembly GCA_030407325.1). Lineage (NCBI taxonomy): Eukaryota > Viridiplantae > Streptophyta > Magnoliopsida > Ericales > Theaceae > Camellia > Camellia japonica. The sequence goes on from JAPPVO010000031.1 coordinate 110,510,620, forward strand.
GAATAAATCATTAATAAATAAATTACCTTATATGAGAAGATAATGGTTAATGAATAAATCATTAATAAATAAATTACCTTATATGAGAAGATAACGGTTAATGAATAAATCATTAATAAATAAATTAACATAATGGTTAATGAATAAATTATAAATAAATATTTAATTAGAAAGTGGGTCTATCTGATGAGTGTGGAGTGGATCCAGCTCATGTATGAGCCTTAACTAACCCCACGCCAGCCAAAGCCCAAGAACATTATATTATATTATTATTAATATTATTCCAATAATTTAGGATTTACCTTAAAATCATTCAAACATTTTTATTTACAGTATTGTTTTGTTTTGACAATCAATTTGGGATTTCCATAAATAAAGGAGCAAATTACATGATGGACGCAATGAATTTCTTTCAGAAAACAACCCCAATTTTTATTTTTATTTTTATTTTGTTTCTTGCTTTTTTTGGTGTGTACACTCCAATTTATAATAACAACTAAAGGATATGGTATGGGTCTATAAGTCCCACTACGAGTTCTATTTTGAATCGATCCAATTGTCATAAAAAAATAAAAAAATAGAGATCTATTTTAAAAAATACTGTTGTCGTATATTTTTTGGTGACAAATGTAATAAATTAAATAGGTTACGATTATCGGATCGAACTAATTTTTGTTTATGGATGAGTCCAAACAAAAATGAACTCGACTAAACTCGACTGGACTGAAGAGAATCCAAACAAAAACAAAAACGGGCCCACTGCCCGCGGACGAAATATTCGTGAAAGAACAGTTTGAAGTGTTTATGTGTTGATGATGTGATTATAGAACTAATGAGTTGTAGTCTCATTTGGGGATGTTAAGAAACAATGAAATTGGCTCATGTAATGAATTGAATCTAAGGGAAGTGGCTTAAGAATTGAGTTCGGTATTTTATGATTATATAAGAAAATGTGAATGTCTTTATCACCGACGTTGCATATGCATAGTGTACCTATATCTTTGCTAAGTTTCATATACTGTGTTAGATTATTCCTACTGGGTTGTGGCTCACCTTATTTGGAGAACACCATTTTCAGGTATTGACGCGCTGCCTCTGCCAAGACAATAGCTAGGACGGACTTTTGGAAGCACGAGCTTATTGTTTTGATTATGCATTCTTTTGTAAGAGCTAGTCTCTCTTTTGTTGTAACCAAGCCAAGACTTGGAAATGTGTAAGCCCGACGGGCACTTATTTATGTTGAACTCTTATATTTTTTGGGTAAGTAGTTGAACTCTTATATTATGATCTTTATGTAATGAAAAGACTTTTACACTGATTTATACTGTCATTTATGTATGTCTTTGGGTTGTATTTATTGTGCACTTTTGGGGGCGTTACAGATACCAAGGTAAAGATGCTTAACTTAGGTTATATTACCTCATTATGATGTGATCAAGTGGGAGATGTTAGATTAAGTGTAACCACACTATAATGTGGTGTGCTTCTCCATATTTGATCATGACCCAATGGATAGTGCATACCTTCTCGCAAGGAAATGGAACAATCTGGAAATTTAAGTGTTTGAATTTTGAACACAATATGAATAAAATCAAAAGGAATTCAAATTCATCGTTTTTGACTTGAGAATTGAACCCTTAGATGATTTAGAAAACCTTGAATGAGGTCATTAGGTTCAACTAATATCGTTAGGTTACAATTAATCAAAAAATTCTCTTTCTTGGTGACTAAGTAAACATAATTTATATTCACCCAAAAAAAACAAACATAGTTTGAGTTAAACTTGGCCAATTAAGCTAATGAACCAATTACTGGCCTCAGTCTGTTAGCTCGTAGAAGAAATAGAGAAGGATGGAGAAGGACGGAGAAAGTTGGATAGAAACATTCTTCTTCAAAGGTAGAGAAGAAAGTTAGAGAAAACAAAGAACAAGAAGAAAAAAAATCAAAGGGAATTCATATTCATCCTTTTGGCCTCGAGAATTGAACACTTAAGTTACTAAGAAAACCATAAACGAGGTGCATAAGTTAACCTAATATCATTAAGCAATAATTACACAGAAAATTCCCTTTCTTGGTGGCTAAGCAAGGTTGTTTTTTTTTTTTTTTTGGGTGAATAAGAAATAAATAAAACAGAAAGATTTACAAGATTACAAGGGGCATACCCCAGGCCCTACCAAACAACACAACAAACCTCGGCCCATTACACCGAAGCCCAGCACCAAAACTAAACAGAACACAAACTATACAACACCAAGAGAGGCAACATTAATATCTCGAAACGGCAATGGGAGCTGGCTACTTATCTGATTTGTACAAAGACCGTGTCCTGTAATAGATATGGGCATTGTACAAATCAAACTGCCAGCAGCCCACACCGAACCATCAAAGCCGAGATTGCCCAACAAAATAAAGTCCTTCCTACGCTTACAAACCCACATAACAAAACACACACAAGTCCTTCTACACAGCCCGTAGAGGTAGGCCAAAATACGCAAGAAAATTATGTACAAATAATAAAGAAGACAACGGATTGACACTCTTATGTAGCATAGCCAGGCGCTAAGAGCAGCCATCACCACGAAACATATACACTCCTCCAACAACCTCCTTGCAGCCATTGACTCGTAACATTTCCAGCATGAAAGAACCTTGCACAGGTGACGCAGCTTGCATCCACACCCGTACCTCCACACTTCACGATGCAATCTGAAGCCCTCATAGGAAGCAACTAAATATACCCTCAAGGTTGGTTTGAGTTAAACTTGGCCACTTACGGCAATGAAATAGAGAAGGATGTAGAAGGATGAAGAAAGTTACAGAGAAACGTTGTTATTGAGTGCCAGAAGAGAACGTTTGAGGGGGAAAAAAAAGAGAGTTGATGAGAGAGAATTTGTGGGTTTTAGAGAGAGAGAGAGAGAGATTGAGAGAGAGAACAAAATTGTACATATTTTGGGCGTGTATGAGATTAGAGACATGGTTTTGTGCTTGAATAAGTTCATTTTTTCTGGACTTGTTTGTGGGATTATTGTACTATTATTATTATTGTTTATAGATATATATATATATATATAAGAAACCTCACTCGGGCACACCGTCTCTCTCTCTCTCTCTCTCTCTCTCTCTCTACTTGCGTCTTTGTAGGGATTTTTTTTTTTCCGTGGGATTTTTTTAATAATTTTTTAACCATGTTTGCAGATTACGTTATATATTAGTAAGATAACGGTTGATGAATAAATTACTTTGATGAATCAAAAAAAAAAACTGAATAAAAAAAAAGAATAAATTACTTTATTAGTAAGATAACGGTTAATGAATAAATCATTAATAAATAAATTACCTTATATGAGAAGATAATGGTTAATGAATAAATCATTAATAAATAAATTACCTTATATGAGATTATTAGTAACATAATGGTTAATGAATAAATTATAAATAAATATTTATAAATTACCTTATATGAGAAGATAACGGTTAATGAATAAATCATTAATAAATAAATTAACATAATGGTTAATGAATAAATTATAAATAAATATTTAATAAGAAAGTGGGTCTATCTGATGAGTGTGGAGTGGATCCAGCTCATGTATGAGCCTTAACTAACCCGACGCTAGCCAAAGCCCAAGAACATTATATTATATTATTATTAATATTATTCCAATAACTTAGGATTTACCTTAAAATCATTCAAACATTTTTATTTACAGTATTGTTTTGTTTTGACAATCAATTTGGGATTTCCATAAATAAAGGAGCAAATTACATGATGGACGCAATGAATTTCTTTCAGAAAACAACCCCAATTTTTATTTTTATTTTTATTTTGTTTCTTGCTTTTTTTGGTGTGTACACTCCAATTTATAATATCAACTAAAGGATATGGTCTGGGTCTATGGGTCCCGCTACGAGTTCTGTTTTGATAATTGAAATTGTTTATTTTATCTAGCATTTCATGCATATCATTTATATAATAAAAAAAATTATTAAATCGATCTAATAAATGTAATCTATTCAATTTATTACCTTTGTCATAAAAAAAATAAAAAAATAGAGATCTATTTTAAAAAATACTGTTGTTGTATATTTTTTGGTGACAAATGTAATAAATTAAATAGGTTACGATTATCGGATCGAACTAATTTTTGTTTATGGATGAGTCCAAACAAAAATGAACTCGACTAAACTCGACTGGACTGAAGAGAATCCAAACAAAAACAAAAACGGGCCCACTGCCCGCAGACGAAATATTCGTGAAAGAACAGTTTGAAGTGTTTATGTGTTGATGATGTGATTATAGAACTAATGAGTTGTAGTCTCATTTGGGGATGTTAAGAAACAATGAAATTGGCTCATGTAATGAATTGAATCTAAGGGAAGTGGCTTAAGAATTGAGTTCGGTATTTTATGATTATATAAAAAAATGTGAATGTCTTTATCACCGACGTTGCATATGCATAGTGTACCTATATCTTTGCTAAGTTTTATATACCGTGTTAGATTATTCCTACTGGGTTGTGGCTCACCTTATTTGGAGAACACCATTTTCAGGTATTGACGCGCTGCCTCTGCCAAGACAATAGCTGGGACGGACTTTTGGAAGCACGAGCTTATTGTTTTGATTATGCATTCTTTGCCTACCCCTACGGGCTGTGTAGGAGGAATTTAGTGTACTTCATTGGGTTGTGTTATAGGTATTCATCCAAAAAAAATTTTTTATTCATAGGTATTCTAGCTACTTGTTGGAATGGGTTTATTTTGGTATCCTCATCAGGTTCTCTTGGGGATGTTATTTTTGTATGATAATGCTTCATGTGCTTAGTCCTACGGGCTGTGTAGGACAATTTCTTTGCTGCTGTGCTCCTTTAGAAGGGACGGTTTTGTGTGGGATGATGGGTTTTATTTTGTACACAGTCCCTATCCTTTACAGGACATGGACTATGTACATCCCGTTTGGCTTTCTCTCGACTTTCAGATGTAGTTCTCTCGGCTTTGTATAGTTCGTGTTTTAGCCGTGGTTTGTGCTGTGTTTGTTTGTAGGGCCTGGGGTATGCCCCTTGTAATCGTGTAAATCTTTCTGTTTTATTTATTTCTTATTCACCCAAAAAGATTATGCATTCTTTTGTAAGAGCTAGTCTCTCTTTTGTTGTAACCAAGCCAAGACTTGGAAATGTGTAAGCCTGACGGGCACTTATTTATGTTGAACTCTTATATTTTTTGGGTAAGTAGTTGAACTCTTATATTATGATCTTTATGTAATGAAAAGACTTTTACACTGATTTATACTGTCATTTATGTATGTCTTTGGGTTGTATTTATTGTGCACTTTTGGGGGCGTTACAGATACCAAGGTAAAGATGCTAACTTAGGTTATATTACCTCATTATGATGTGATCAAGTGGGAGATGTTAGATTAAGTGTAACCACACTATAATGTGGTGTGCTTCTCCATTTGATCATGACCCAATGGATAGTGCATACCTTCTCGCAAGGAAATGGAACAATCTGGAAATTTAAGTGTTTGAATTTTGAACACAATATGAATAAAATCAAAAGGAATTCAAATTCATCGTTTTTGACTTGAGAATTGAACCCTTAGATGATTTAGAAAACCTTGAATGAGGTCATTAGGTTCAACTAATATCGTTAGGTTACAATTAATCAGAAAATTCTCTTTCTTGGTGACTAAGTAAACATAGTTTATATTCACCCAAAAAAAACAAACATAGTTTGAGTTAAACTTGGCCAATTAAACTAATGAACCAATTACTGGCCTCAGTCTGTTAGCTCGTAGAAGAAATAGAGAAGGATGGAGAAGGACGGAGAAAGTTGGATAGAAACATTCTTCTTCAAAGGTAGAGAAGAAAGTTAGAGAAAACAAAGAACAAGAAGAAAAAAAATCAAAGGGAATTCATATTCATCCTTTTGGCCTCGAGAATTGAACACTTAAGTTACTAAGAAAACCATAAACGAGGTGCATAAGTTAACCTAATATCATTAAGCAATAATTACACAGAAAATTCTCTTTCTTGGTGGCTAAGCAAGGTTGGTTTGAGTTAAACTTGGCCACTTACGGCAATGAAATAGAGAAGGATGTAGAAGGATGAAGAAAGTTACAGAGAAACGTTGTTATTGAGTGCCAGAAGAGAACGTTTGAGGGGGAAAAAAAAAGAGAGTTGATGAGAGAGAATTTGTGGGTTTTAGAGAGAGAGAGAGAGAGATTGAGAGAGAGAACAAAATTGTACATATTTTGGGCGTGTATGAGATTAGAGACATGGTTTTGTGCTTGAATAAGTTCACTAATTAGATTAGGCCACTAATTGTTTCATTAGGTTAAGTGATCTTGAAATTATCTTTTCTCTGCACTATATACCACATTTGGATAGAGAGAAATAGTAGAATCTTTAGTAAGGTTTTCAAACCTGAAGAGGTTGTTACTAATTCTATCATCCAAATGGTTAGAGGCAGACTTCTATCTATGGAAAATGTGAAATCTTCTGCAGGTGACAATTGGTATCTGTTGCAATGGAATTTGCCTCCTACAATCTTGCTACAATCCCAAGCTGCTGCTGTTGATAGGAGGTTGAGTGGTGTGAGGTTATCTATATTGAGGGTTGAGTGATGGTGAGGATATATTGAGGGTTTTCTAATGAGGTTGCTGTTTTGCAGATTCTATTGATTTGCTATGAATTCCACAGCTCTACAAATTCTAGAGACATTGAAGGGAGGGTTGAGTGATGTGAGCCAGTATATTTGGCACCATATATGTGGGTTGAGTGGGGGGAGGAAGTATATTTGTTTTATCCTAACTTTTACTATATATTATATATATTTTGTGCAGGTTAATGGTACATCCAAGTATATAGATCAGCTGGCTGGAATGTGTGAGTATGAGCAGTGTGGGTCGAGTGATGTGAGACCTTACATTGAGTGGAGTGGCATCCTTTGTTGTGGGTCGAGTGTGGGGAGGTCCTATACTGTGTGCTTATTATTTCTACTTCTCTATGATTCGTTACACTGGCACGGAAATTCCTCTCTATTCTGTGCTACAGGTATTAGGTACGGCTGGGAGGTATGTTTTGCTGCTTCCTATGAGGGCTTCAGGCTGCCACGTGAAGTGTGTATCTGTGACGATGGTAATTCAATTCTAGCGTGGTGGTGTGTTGATGGCTGCACACTGTATCATTTTTGCAAGGTCTTTTCGCAATGGGGTAATCCGATTTCAGTGTGGTGGTGTGGGGGTGGTTGCAAACTGCGTCACCTTTGTAAGATCCTTTCACGATGGAAATGTTATGAGTCAATGGCTGCAAGGAGGCTGTTGGAAGAGTGTATATGTTTCGTGGTGATGGCTGCTCTTAGCGCCTGGCTACGCTACATGAGAGTGTTAATCAGTTGTCTTCTTTATTGTTTGTACATAATTTTCTTGGGTATTTTGGCCTACCTCTACGGGCTGTGTAGTAGGACTTGTGTGTGTTTTGTTATGTGGTTCTGTAAGCGTAGGAAGGACCTTATTTTGTTGGGCAATCTTGGCTTGGATGGTTCGGTGTGGGCTGCTGGTATTTTGGTTTGTACAATGCCCATATCTATTACAGGACACGGTCTTTGTACAAATCGGCTAAGTAGCCACCTCCCTTTGCCGAGGTTTGTTGTGTTGTTTGGTAGGGCCTGGGGTATGCCCCTTGTAATCTTGTAAATCTTTCTATTTTATTTTATTTCTTATTCACCCAAAAAAAAAAAGTGGCAAAGTTTAACTCAAACCAACCTTGCTTAGCCACCAAGAAAGAGAATATTCTGAGTAATTGTTGTTTAACGATATTAGGTTAACTTAAGCACCTCGTTTAAGGTTTACTTAGTCACTTAAGTGTTCAATTCTCTACTTACCCAAAAAAAAAAGTGTTCAATTCTTGAGACCAAAGGGATGAATATGAATTCCCTTTGATTTTTTTCTTATTTTTCTTTCTTTTCTCTAACTTTCTTTTCTACCTTTGAAGAAGAATGTTTCTATCCAACTTTCTCCATTTTTCTCCATCCTTCTCTATTTCTTCTACAAACTAATTAGCTGAGGCCAGTAATCGTTCAATTAGCTTAAGTGGCCAAGTCTAACTCAAACTATGTTTGCTTAGTCTCCAAGAAAAGAATTTTCTGATTAATTGTAACTTAACGATATTAGTTGAACCAAATCACCTCATTTAAGGTTTTCTAAATCATCTGAGGGTTCAATTCTCAAGTCGAAAATGATGAATTTGAATTCCCTTTGATTTTATTCATATTTGTCTTCTTCTTTTTTTCCTCAAACGTTCTCTGCTGGCACTCAAGAATAATGTTTCTTTGTAACTTTCTTCGTACTCCTACATCCTTCTCTATTTTCGTCAACGAACTAATTAGATTAGGCCACTAATTGTTTCATTACCTTAAGTGGCCAAGTTTAACTCAAACCAACCTTGCTTAGCCACCAAGAAAGAGAACTTTCTGAGTAATTGATGCTTAACGATATTAGGTAAACTTAAGCACCTCGTTTAAGGTTTTCTTAGTCACTTAAGTGTTCAATTCTCGAGACCAAAAGGATGAATATGAATTCCATTTGATTTTTTTCTTATTTTTCTTTCTTTTCTCTAACTTTCTTTTCTATCTTTGAAGAAAAATGTTTCTATCCAACTTTCTCCGTCCTTCTCCATCCTTCTCTATTTCTTCTACGAACTAATTAGCATAGGCCAGAAATTGTTTCATTAGCTTCAGTGGCAAAGTTTAACTCAAACTATGTTTGCTTAGCCTCCAAGAAAGATAATTTTCTGATTAATTGAAACTTAACGATATTAGTTGAACCTAATCACCTCATTTAAGGTTTTCTAACTCATCTAAGGGTTCAATTCTCAAGTCAAAAACGATAAATTTGAATTTCCTTTGATTTCATTCATATTTTGTCTTCTTCTTTTTTTCCTCAAACGTTCTCTTCTGGCACTTAAGAATATTGCTTCTTTGTAACTTTCTTCATCCTTCTCTATTTTCATCAACGACCTAATTAGATTAGGCCACTAATTGTTTCATTACGATAAGTGGCCAAGTTTAACTCAAACCAACCGTGCTTAGCCACCAAGAAAGAGAATTTTATGAGTAATTGTTTCTTAACGATATTAGGTTAACTTGGCCATTTAAGGTTCTCGTTTAAGGTTTTCTTAGTCACTTAAGTGTTCAATTCTCGAGACCAAAAGGATGAATATGAATTCCCTTTGATTTTTTTTCTTATTTTTCTTTGTTTTCTCTAACTTTCTTCTCTACCTTTGAAGAAGAATGTTTCTATCCAACTTTCTCCGTCCTTCTCCATCCTTCTCTATTTCTTCTACGAACTAATTAGCCCAGGCCAATAATTGTTCAATTAGCTTAAGTGGCCAAGTTTAGCTCAAATTATGTTTGCTTAGTCTCCAAGAAAGAGAATTTTTTGATTAATTGTAACTTAAAGATATTAGTTCAACCTAATCACCTCATTTAAGGTTTTCTAAATCATCTAAGGGTTCAATTCTCAAGTCAAAAATGATGAATTTTAATTCCCTTTGATTTTTTTCATATTTCTCTCTTTTTTTTTTTTTCCCCAAACGTTCTCTTCTGGCACTCAATAACAACGTTTCTCTGTAACTTTCTTCCTCCTTCTACATCCTTCTCTATTTTCATCAACGAACAAATTAGATTAGGCCACTAATTGTTTCATTACCTTAAGTGGCCAAGTTTAACTCAAACCAACCTTGCTTAGCCACCACGAAAGAGAATTTTTTGTGTAATTGTTGCTTAACGCTATTAGGTTAACTTATGCACCTCGTTTATGGTTTTCTTAGTAACTTAAGTGTTCAATTCTCAAGGCCAAAAGGATGAATATGAATTCCCTTTGATTTTTTTTCTTATTGTTCTTTGTTTTCTCTAACTTTCTTCTCTACCTTTGAAGAAGAATGTTTCTATCCAACTTTCTCCGTCCTTCTCCATCCTTCTCTACTTCTTCTACGAACTAATTAGCTGAGGCCAGTAATTGTTTCATTAGCTTCAGTGGCAAAGTTTAACTCAAACTATGTTTGCTTAGTCTCCAAGAAAGAGAATTTTTTGATCAATTGTAACTTAACGATATTAGTTGAATTTAATCACCTCATTTAAGGTTTTATAAATCATCTAAGGGTTCGATTCTCAAGTAAAAAAACGATGAATGTGAATTCCCTTTGATTTCATTCATATTTCTCTTTTTTTTTTTTTTTTTAAACGTTCTCTTCTGGCACTCAAGAATAATGTTTCTTTGTAACTTTCTTCGTCCTTCTACATCCTTCTCTATTTTCATCAACGAACTAATTAGATTAGGCCACTAATTGTTTCATTACCTTAAGTGGCCAAGTTTAACTCAAACCAACGTTACTTAGCCACCAAGAAAGAGAATTTTCTGAGTAACACCTTGTTTAAGGTTTTCTTAGTCACTTAAGTGTTCAATTCTCGAGACCAAAAAGATGAAAATGAATTTCCTTTGATTTTTTTTCATATTTTTCTTTCTTTTCTCTAACTTTCTTTTCTACCTTTGAAGAAGAATGTTTCCATCCAACTTGCTCCATCCTTCTCCGTCTTCTCTATTTATTCTATGAACTAATTAGCTGAGGCCTGTAATTGTATCGTTAGCTTAAGTGGCCAAGTTTAACTCAAACTATGTTTGCTTAGTCACCCAGAAAAAGAATTTTCTGATTAATTGTAATTTAACGATATTAGTTGAACCTAATCACCTTATTTAAGGTTTTCTAAATCATCTAAGGGTTCAATTCTCAAGTCAAAAACGATGAATTTGAATTTCCTTTGATTTTATCATATTTCTCTTTTTTCTTTTTTTTCCTCAAACGTTCTCTTTTGGCACTTAAGAATAATGTTTCTTTGTAACTTTCTTCGTCCTTCTACATCCTTCTCTATTTTCATCAACGAACTAATTAGATTAGGCTACTAATTGCTTCATTAGCTTAAGTGGCCAAGTTTAACTCAAACCAACCTTGCTTAGCCACCAAGAAAGAGAATTTTCTGTGTAATTGTTGCTTAACGATATTAGGTTAACTTATGCACCTCGTTTATGGTTTTCTTAGTAACTTAAGTGTTCAATTCTCGAGGCCAAAAGGATGAATGTGAATTCCCTTTGATTTTTTTTCTTATTGTTCTTTGTTTTCTCTAACTTTCTTATCTACCTTTGAAGAAAAATGTTTCTATCCAACTTTCTCCGTCCTTCTCCATCCTTCTCTATTTCTTCTACGAACTAACTGACTGAGGCCAGTAATTGGTTGATTAGCTTAATTGGCCAAGTTTAACTCAAACTATGTTTTCTTAGTCACCAAGAAAGAGAATTTTCTGATTATTTATAACTTAACGATATTAGTTGAACCTAATGACCTCATTCAAGGTTTTCTAAATCATCTAAGGGTTCAATTCTCAAGTCAAAAATGATGAATTTGAATTCCCTTTGATTTTATGCATATTTTGTTCAAAATTCAAACACTTAAATTTCCAGATTGTTCCATTTCCTCGCGAGAAGGTATGCACTATCCATTGGGTCATGATCAAGTATGGAGAAACACACCACATTATAGTGTGGTTACACTTAATCTAACATCTCCCACTTGATCACATCATAATGAGGTAATATAACCTAAGTGAAGCATCTTTACCTTGGTATCTGTAATGCCCCCAAAAGTACACAATAAATACAACCCAAAGGCATACATAAATGACAGTATAAATCAGTGTAAAAGTCTTTTCATTACATAAAGATCATAATACAAGAGATCAACATAAATAAGTGCCCGCCGGGCTTACACATTTCCAAGTCTTGGCTTGGTTACAACAAAAGAGAGACTAGCTCTTACAAATAAGCCCTTGGCCATACAAAAGAATACATAATCAAAACAATAAGCTCATGCTTCCAAAAGTCCTTCCCAATAGTCTTGGCAGAGGCAGGGCCTCAATACCTGAAAATGGTGTTCTCCAAATCAGGTGAGCCACAACCCAGTAGGAATAATCTAACACGGTATATGAAACTTAGCAAAGATATAGGTACACTATGCATATGCAACGTTGGTGATAAAGACATTCACATTTTTTTATATAATCATAAAATACCAAACTCAATTCTTAAGCCACTTCCCTTAGATTCAGTTCATTACATGAGCCAATTTCATCGTTTCATAACATCCCCAAATGAGACTACAACTCATTAGTTCTATAATCACATCATCAACACATAAACACTTCAAACCTTTCTTTCACGAATATTTCGTCCGCGGGCAGTGGGCCCGTTTTTGTTTTTGTTTGGATTCTCTTCAGTCCAGTCGAGTTTAGTCGAGTTCGTTTTTGTTTCGACTCATTTGATTTTTTTTCTTATTTTTCTTTCTTTTCACTAACTTTCTTTTCTAGCTTTGAAGAAGAATGTTTCTATCCAACTTTCTCCGTCCTTCTCCATCATTCTCTATTTCTTGTACGAACTAATTAGCTGAGGCCAGTAATTGTTTCATTAGCTTGAGTGGCAAAGTTTAACTCAAACTGTGTTTGCTTAGTCTCCAAGAAAGAGAATTTTCTGATTAGTTGTAACTTAACGATATTTGTTGAACCTAATCAACTCATATAAGGTTTTCTAAATCATCTAAGGGTTCAATTCTCATGTAAAAAACGATGAATTTGAATTCCCTTTGATTTTATTCTTTTTTTTTTTTTTGTGTAAGTAAGTCATAAAATAAAGACAATGAAATTTACACGTTTACAAGGGGCATACCTCAGGCACCCCCAACAACAAATAAAAAACAAATATAACCAACATAAACAACCACTGCAACCCCTAAAATAGGGGGGACAAGCAAGAACAACAGAAATACAGAAAAACCCCAACTCTGCCCATATATCCTCTTTGTCCTCAAGTAACCCCTACCATCAGAGATAATAGAAGTTTTGAGTTGGATATAATTGGGCAGAGATACACACAAAAATAACACCAGCTAAGCTAATAAACAAAACAAACCACCAGACCAAACAACAACCCTCAAGCCGAGTCAAAGATAATAATCAACCCCACAAGCCCCCAGTCTCTACTGCAGATTAAACATGGAATCCAATAAGCAACCCACTCCTCACAGCCATGACATCCAAGCCACTTAACCCAAGCCATGACGGAGGAATCCCAGCAGAGTCACATGAAGCTAGCACGATCAAAAAACCATAAGCCACGGACCAGGGAGTTGAAGTGAAAAGACAGTAGCCCCTCAGCAACAAACCAATACACAGCCAACAAAATCATGAGATCAATCATCACATCCCCCAGTCCCATCCTTGGTAGATCACAAGCCTCAAACCCCACGACAGTGGGCCCTACACTCCATGTCAGGCGTGGCCATACAATCAATTAGGACGGGTCACATGAAAACAAGAAGCAACCAGAAAACCGATAGCTATCCTCCCGCTCATTTCCCAGTCTCTAACTCGGTTGGTTATCGAACCACTGTTCCCCATAGCAGTGACTCCCCAATCACTCTTGGCGGAGATGGCTCAAAACCACCCTCATATCGAGTCACATGAGGATCACACAATCAATCATCATAAAATCATTAACTATAAATGATTCGCTGCCAAGAGTCTAAACAAAAGAATAACAAAAATGAACCCAATAATAGAGCCCATCTGCCCCAATATAGTAGCCCAAAATTTAAACCCAAGAACACAGCCCACAAAACATAGTGAGCCCAATGAAAGCCCACTATTTTCACCAAAATTTCCAACCCACGGATAGCCCACGGCTAAATCACGTTGGTCAAACCGTGGGCCCAAAAAAATGTCCCCAACGGCTCACTGTTAAAACAATCCCACAGCAAATAAACTCCTGGAAACACAAGCAACTGTGGGCCCATATGTTTGACATATAATATATATAAATATAAAATATTCATATATTTATAAAACAAACCAGTCCACGTAAACCTTGTTGCCTCAGAAGCTTTATATCCAGCTAACACCCACTTAAAAATCCCATCATCACCCCACGTGATAGAAGACAAATTTGCAGCTGTAACTCTGCCCAACGTGGGTGAACTTTTGATACACATTTCACGCGCCCACGGCAGCGTGAAGATAGCATTATCATCTTCGAACACCATTGCCAGAGGCCAAACCCAGTCAAGGAACACACCTCCGGCGCAACACTTAAACCCACAACGTCGACTGAAAAGCCCAACGAGGCACCAGAAAACTGACGCCGTAGACGACCGGCGTTATCCGAGATGAGAAAATCCATCACCGACGACGTTAGAAAATCCAACGCACCACAAAATGGACCCCATCACCGACGACGGCAGCTAGACAGAACCAGCAAACCAAACCGGAGACCAAAGTTCTCAAACACCAACTTCACCGACAGCTGCGGGATACGAAGAGCACCGTTGCCGGAGACCAAACCAGTCCAGCGCCGGAGAAGAAGGACAACACAGGTCAATCAGAGAAAACCATCGTGAAGGACCACACTCAGCCCTGCTAACGGAACAGAAACCGCCGAACTGGACCAAATGATACCCAAGCATGACTCTCTCTGTCTCCCTCTCTATCTAAGATGTAGATAGAGAAACTAACACACATTCTGTATAACCAGGTATAAACAGTAGTGACAAAACACCATAGACAGCATCATCACCGTGATTACACCACCAGAACCACACAACAATCCTCAAACCTCCTACCGACCTTGCCGGTAGCAGACACCCACTGGACAAAACGGTTGACCAGCAACTACAATCCAGAACACGCGACTGTAAACAACCGGCGCCTGTAAACAACTAGGGACACATACTCACTCTCCCTCAGAAATAGGTAGAGGAGCTAAACAACTGGCCATTATTGCACCAGACTAACACCTCCGGGGGGAGCATTCTCTCTCTAGAATCTAGAGAGAGAGGCTCTACTTTCTTCCCCTTACCCTTCTTTCTTGATTTGATTTTATTCATATTTGTGTTCTTTTTTTCCTCAAACGTTCTCTTCTGGCACTCAAGAATAATGCTTCTGTGTAACTTTCTTCATCCTTCTACATCCTTCTCTATTTTCATCAACGAAATAATTATATTAGGCAACTAATTGTTTCATTACCTGAAGTGGCCAAGTTTAACTCAAACCAACCTTGCTTAGCCACCAAGAAAGAGAATTTTCTGAGTAATTGCTGCTTAACGCTATTAGGTTAACTTAAGCACCTCGTTTAAGGTTTTCTTAGTCACTTAAGTGTTCAATTCTCGAGGCCAAATGGATGAATATGAATTCCCTTTGATTTTTTATTTTTATTTTTCTTTCTTTTCTCTAAATTTCTTCGCTACCTTTGAAGAAGAATGTTTTTATCCAACTTTCTCCGTCTTTCTCCATCCTTCTCTATTTCTTCTATAAACCAATTAGCCGAGGCCAGTAATTGTTCAATTAGCTTAAGTGGCCATGTCACACCCCAAACCTGCCCCTAAAAGTTCGGGCATGACCTAAGCAGAAACAGACAGAATAACCTATTTGGTATAACATTTGGGGGCCTGAGCGGAAGCATTAAATTTAAAACGACATCTAGAAATATCCATTGAGCAACTATCAACAAGCCAGGACCATCTTAACATTGAACATAAAGTATCATGCACACAAAATGAGGTTACATAAACGTTTACAATCCAGCCCAGATCTTAGGCATACAAAACAATAATACATAACCCTGACCAGCAATGTGGATACCAAAAATTACATATACAAAGCAAACTGATCTAATATGTAAGGGTTTCCTCCAGTGCCTGGTTATCCTTAGGCTGACAAAAATGCATGAAGTGTGCTAGATCGGCTCCTCAAGCTGGTTCCTACAGAATCAGACAAAATTACAGAATGAGACAAGCTCAGTGAATAGTAGTGCGTAATAATAAAATCACAATGTCATAGCCTTGCGGCACAGATAGCCTTTCGGCTCAGGTAGCCTTGCGGCACAACAGGTAGCCTTGCGGCACAGATAGCCTTTCGGCTCAGGTAGCCTTGCGGCACGACAGGTAGCCTTGCGGCACAACAGGTAGCCTTACGGCACAGATAGCCTTACGGCACAACAGGTAGCCTTACGGCACAGATAGCCTTTCGGCTCAGGTAGCCTTGCGGCACGACAGGTAGCCTTGCGGCACGACAGGTAGCCTTACGGCACAACAGGTAGCCTTACGGCACAAATATATAACATGGTGTTCACATTTCAGTCCCAGATCAACACATGAGTTATGATCTTATCTTACAGGAACAGATACATAAATTATGTATAATGCACTATTACTCACAGTGTTGCGGTGGCGTATGAGTTCCTTCTGGAGTGTGCCCTGCACACAACATAACTAATAAATTAGTATTCTTTTTCTTTAAAATCGATTCATATGCCTCCACACCGTTATAAAGTTATAATCTCTTAAGACTCACCAGAAAAGAATATTCTAATAACACCAAGGAGTCAAACACGAAAAACTGAACAAAACATATTTTCTTGCTGAGACAGTCCTCCGCTCGAGCGTAGATTTGTCCGCTCGAGCGGACAGTGTAGTGCTGCCAAAATACTGGATGGTCGATTTTTACGCTCGAGCGTACATATCCCCCGCTCGAGCGTACAGGGTAAATTTCAGAAAACTGCTGGAAGGTGTATTTTCCCGCTCGAGCGGCCCTGACCCCCGCTCGAGCGGACGTCGACCCAGATTCAGGGCAGCCCGATTTTCAAGTCAAATTCATCATTCAAACTCAATTCTTATGAAATGAAGGGTCAAATTCAAGCAATACATCCACTTAACAACACCAAAACATGAATCTAAGCTTAATCATGCCAATTTGAACCAAGTTAAAGGCTTCAACAAACCAACACTTGCACAACTTCATTCTAATTCCAAGTTCTTTAAACATATCATATAATCTCAACATATTGACATGGAATGATGCTATAAGGCAAGAAGTAAAGTATAAGTTCACCATCAAACTAAATCAAAATGGCAACATAACCAAGTAAGAACCCTTAATAGATCAAACATAGATTCTTCTTGAATCAACCACAAACATGGCATAGGGTGCAACCCTTGAGTAGCTAAGACAAGAAATTTGAGTTACCTTTGAGTAAATCACACAATTTCAACAAGTTGATAAGCTTCCTTGGTGACCCACGAATTTCCCCCAATTCTCTTCTCCTTCCTCTCCTATTTCCTCACCCAAAAGTGATCCACGTTTTTGATCTCAACTCCCCAAGTCTTAGATAGATATAACAATATATATAAGGCATAAAAGACGAAAATCAATCGCTTTAGGGTGCCGAAATAAAAATTTCACAGAAAATCCCCTTAGAGCTTAAAAATCATGTAGATTCCAAATATCAAATCAATTTCTGCAAATTAAATCTCTAAGACGCTCAATTTCCATTTTAAGTGATTCATGTGTAACAGATACGTTTTAATTCAACAGATAGAAACTCACATTCCTAAGTTCCATGCACTTTTACTATACTTTCACATAGATTTTCACAATAACATTCAAAGACACAGAACAGGAGATTAAAAAGACAGCAGAATCAGATATGAGGGTCGGGGTATTACACTCTCCCCCCCTTATTTGAGTTTGGTCCTCCAAACTTGCCTTTACCTTAGGACGAAAACAGATACGGATATTGATTTTGCATTTCATCCTCTTTTTCCCAGGTTGCCTCAGTTCCATAGTGCTCTTGCCACTCCACTTTTACCATTGGAATTTCCCGGTTCCTTAACTGTTTTACTTGACGGTCCAGAATTCGAAGCGGTTTTTCTTCATATGTTAGCTTGTCGGTTAGCTCAATCTGATGATGGTCAATAATATGGGATGGATCTGGAAGGTATTCTCGGAGCATAGAAACATGAAATACATTATGAACCTGACTCAAATGTGGCGGAAGGGCAACTCGGTAGGCTACTGACCCAACTTTCTGTAAGATCTGAAAGGGACCGACATATCGGGGTGTTAGCTTACCCTTCTTTCCAAATCTTGGGTGGCCTTTCATTGGGGTGACTTTCACAAAGACATGACTGTTCTCATCAAATTCCAAATTCCTTCGTCGGTTATCTGCGTAACTCTTCTGCCTGCTTTGAGCAGTTTTCAGCCTTTCTCGAATAATCTTCACTTTCTCAGTAGTCAATTGAACAATCTCTGGCCCTAACAAAGGCCTATCTCCTACCTCAGCCCAGCACACTGGTGAGCGACACGGTCTCCCATACAGAGCTTCATAAGGTGCCATTTGAATACTCGAATGGTAACTATTATTATACGCGAATTCAATCAATGGTAGATGCGTCTCCCAACTCTCTTGAAAATCCAGAACACACATTCGAAGCATATCTTCTAACGTCTGAATCGTCCTTTCGGACTGTCCATCGGTTTGAGGATGGAAAGCTGTACTGAACTTCAATTCTGTACCCATTGCATTCTGTAGACTCTGCCAAAACCGTGACACAAATTTTGGATCTCTGTCTGACACAATTGAAACCGGAACTCCGTGAAGTCTTACAATTTCATCTATATAGAGCAAAGCAAGTTTGTCGGCGTTGTATTGGGTCTTCACAGGCAAGAAATGGGCGGACTTAGTCAGTCGGTCAACAATGACCCATATCGAATTCATACCCCGCGGTGTCCGTGGCAATCCTACAACAAAATCCATTGTTAGATGTTCCCATTTCCACTCTGGAACTGGAAGGGGTTGTAACAACCCTGCGGGTTTCTGATGTTCTGCTTTAACTTGCTGGCACTGCAAACATTTAGATACAAACTCTGCAATTTCCCTCTTCATACTTGGCCACCAGAAATGTTGCTTCAAATCTCGGTACATTTTAGTACTCCCTGGATGTATTGAGACTCTCGAGGCATGTGCTTCTTCCATCAATTTCCGTTTAAGTTCTATCACATTAGGGACACACACCCGATTTTGAAATTTAAGCACGGAATCTGTCAAAGTAAATCCCAGTTTCGGTCTTGTCTCCATTTCACTACATATTTTCTTGAGGGCGTCGTCCTCCATTTGACGTATCTTGATCTCCTCCAGTAATGCCGGTTGAGCCATCATTGCCGCTATTGTTGCTCTTTGCCCAGGTAATAGTAAGTCAATCTCCATCTTATTCAGATCACCTATCAATTCTTTACTTCCTGTTAATAAACTCGCCAATGTTCCCACACTTTTCCGACTGAGTGCGTCTGCTACTGTATTAGCTTTACCAGGATGGTAGTGAAGTTGCAAATCATAGTCTTTAATAAGTTCTAGCCACCGCCGTTGGCGCATATTCAACTCCTTTTGGGTGAAAAGGTATTTGAGGCTTTTATGATCAGTATAAATATCACAAGAAGTCCCATACAGATAATGTCGCCAAATCTTTAACGCAAAACAACTGCTGCAATTCAAGGTCATGTGTGGGATAACTTTTCTCATGGGGTTTAAGCTGGCGAGAGGCGTAGGCGATAACTCTTCCGTTCTGCATAAGAACACAACCCAGTCCCTTATGTGAAGCGTCACTGTAAATTACAAATCCCTCGTTACCAGATGGTAATGCAAGAATCGGGGCTGTAGTTAACTTCGTTTTTAATTCCGGAAAGCAAATTCTCTCTGTTCAGTCCATTCAAATGCAATGCCCTTCTTCGTTAGCTGCGTAAGTGGTACAGCAATCTTAGAAAAGTCTTGGACAAATCTCCGATAATAACCTGCTAGTCCCATAAAACTGCGCACTTCAGTTACATTAGTCGGGGTTGGCCAGTTTACAATTGCCTCAATCTTACTTGGATCAACGGAAACTCCTTCTTTAGTTATGACATGTCCCAGAAATGCCACTTCGTGTAGCCAAAATTCACACTTCTTCAGTTTTGCGTACAGCTTCTTTTCTCGGAGAGTTTGGAGGATTCGACGAAGATGATTCTCATGAGCTTCTACATTCCCAGAATAAATAAGGATGTCATCTATAAAGACCACTACAAACTCATCCAGATAAGGTTTGAAGACTCGGTTCATCAGATCCATAAATGCTGCTGGTGCGTTTGTAACCCCAAAGGGCATAACCAAAAATTCATAATGACCGTAGCGGGTTCGGAAGGCTGTCTTCTCGACATCTTCGGCTTTGACTTTCAATTGTGATACCCGGACCGCAAATCAATCTTGGAGAAAATGCGCCCCTTGTAACTGATCAAATAAATCGTCAATTCGCGGTAGAGGGTACTTATTTTTAATTGTTACTTTATTAAGCTCCCGGTAATCTATGCATAAACGAAGTGTCCCGTCTTTCTTCTTCACAAACAGGACTGGTGCACCCCAGGGAGAGACACTCGGACGAATAAACCCTTTATCCAATAAATCTTGAAGCTGACCCTTCAATTCCTTCATTTCAGCTAATGCCATTCGATACGGAGTTTTAGAAATGGGTTGAGTTCCAGGTAATACATCAATTGTGAACTCAATTTCACGGTCCACTAACTCTCCCGGCAGTTCTTTTGGGAAGACATCCGGAAAGTCACAAACAACCGGAATCGCATCAATATTTTCATTCTCTACTGGGCCTCCCAGAACATTACACAAATACCCCCGACATCCTTTTTGAATCAATTTGTAAGCCTTAGCTGCAGAGATCACATACGGTGGTGATGTCACTTCTTGACCCTGGAAAATAGTTTCTGACTGACCCGGAGGTGGAATTTAATTTGTTTCATTAGGCAATCTATAGTAGCCCCGTATTCTCCCAACCAATCCATCCCCAAAATAATATCAAATGAAGTCATATCAAGTGGGACTAAATTAGCATATACACGAGCATTTCCAATGAGAATTTCACAAGTAGGATAGACAGAAGTACAGATCAAGGAAGTCCCCATAGGCGATGTAACACGCAACACATAGGCTAATTCTATTTCAGGTTTATCTAAGTTCTTTGCAAATTGCTTTGACAC
The DNA here is from genome assembly GCA_030407325.1 of Camellia japonica. Lineage (NCBI taxonomy): Eukaryota > Viridiplantae > Streptophyta > Magnoliopsida > Ericales > Theaceae > Camellia > Camellia japonica. The sequence goes on from JAPPVO010000031.1 coordinate 110,531,572, forward strand.
AAAAGAGCAGGTAGAGCCAGAATCAAACAAAACATAAGCAGAGTGGCCATAAACTGTAAATGTACCTGACACCACTGTTGTTGCATTCTGTATATCTCCCGGAACCAACGCAAATACCCTACCTTGCTTCATGGTGTCCTTGTTATTATTTGGTTTGACAGTTGATTTGGCACTAGGAGTCGGTGTAGACCCAGCTGAACTTGTGGCGGCCTTACTACCGGGTTGTTGATTCCTTTGTGGACAGTCCCTAATCAAATGTCCTGTTTTTCCACACCGGAAACAAGCTCCAGTCAACCGATGACAAACCCCACGATGTTTCAACCCACATTCCAGACACACAGGAGTCGAATTCTGAGAAGCTGTACTGGTGAAGTTTCCTGAATTCTGCTTTTTATTTGGTGAAGTGGTTGATCCCTTAGACCATTGAGTATTTTGCCTCTTCCCTTTCCATTCAGAAATCCGAGTCTGAGTAGCCAAATTTCCTTCTGCGATGACAGCCCGCTCCAAGACATCAACGTACGTCGGTAACTTCAACACATTGATCCGATCCTGAATGGCATTCCGCAATCCTCCCTCGAATTTCCGCGCCTTTTTGTACTCTGTGTCTACCATGTGAGGTGCAAACCGAGCTAGTTCTGCAAACTGGGCTTCATACTCAGCTACAGTTTTGTTTCCTTGTCTCAATGTTTCAAACTCAGTCACTTTCTTGTCTCGCATACTCTGAGGAAAATATTTGTCATAGAATAACACCAAGAACCTGTCCCAAGTCAACCCCGGATGCATTGTTCTGGTAAGCATCCACCACCTCCGTGCTTCCTCTTCAAGCGTGAAAGCAGCAAGCTGCACTTTCTGAACTTCAGTACAAGGGAAGACTTCGAATAATTTCTCTATCCCTAGCACCCATGCCTCCGCCTTCATTGGTTCAATCCCTCCTTTGAACGAAGGTGGTTTCATCTTTTTAAACTCCCGCGTAAGTGTGATGGTACGGTCCTCAGCGTGAATATCTTGCATTACAGGTGGTGGGGTACTGGCGGGGGTGGTGGCTGAGGTTGTTGTTGCTGTTGTTGTCGTAGAGTTTCAGCCATATCTCTCATCATTCTTTCCATCCTATCCAACCGTACCGAGGTAGCATCTTCTGGCTCATCAGCCCTTGTTCTCACCATAGTCTACAAAACAAATCATTATACCATACACAAAGGTGTACAAGAAAGTCAAATCGTTAGCATTAGGGTTAGCAGAAATCATATCACGTTGCTATCATTCCTACCTTCCTGTATGATGCCTACTACACTAGACATCCTAACGCTCAATGGATCAGTGTGTGAGATAGCAACTCGTGCTCTGATACCACTTGTCACACCCCAAACCTGCCCCTAAAAGTTTGGGCATGACCTAAGCAGAAACAGACAGAATAACCTATGGTATAACATTTGGGGGCCTGCGGAAGCATTAAATTTAAAACGACATCTAGAAATATCCATTGAGCAACTATCAACAAGCCAGGACCATCTTAACATTGAACATAAAGTAACATGCACACAAAATGAGGTTACATAAACATTTACAATCCAGCCCAGGTCTTAGGCATACAAAACAATAAATACATATCCCTGACCAGCAATGTGGATACCAAAAATTACATATACAAAGTAAACTGATCTAATATGTAAGGGTTTCCTCCAGTGCCTGGTTATCCTTAGGCTGACAAAAATGCATGAAGTGTGCTAGATCGGCTCCTCAAGCTGGTTCCTACAGAATCAGACAAAATTACAGAATGAGACAAGCTCAGTGAATAGTAGTGCGTAATAATAAAATCACAATGTACATAGTATGTACAAATACTATCAGATTGGCCCAGATAGCCTTGCGGCACAGATAGCCTTTCGGCTCAGGTAGCCTTGCGGCACAACAGGTAGCCTTGCGGCACAACAGGTAGCCTTACGGCACAGTAGCCTTCGGCACAACAGGTAGCCTTGCGGCACAGATAGCCTTTCGGCTCAGGTAGCCTTGCGGCACAACAGGTAGCCTTGCGGCACAACAGGTAGCCTTACGGCACAAATATATAATATGGTGTTCACATTTCAGTCCCAGATCAACACATGAGTTATGATCTTATCTTACAGAAAACAGATACATAAATTATGTATAATGCACTATTACTCACAGTGTTGTGGTGGCGTATGAGTTCCTTCTGGAGTGTGCCCTGCACACAACATAACTAATAAATTAGTATTCTTTTTCTTTAAAATCGATTCATATGCCTCCACACTTTTATAAAGTTATAATCTCTTAAGACTCATCAGAAAAGATATTCTAATAACACCAAAGAGTCAAACACGAAAAACTGAACAAAACATATTTTCTTGCTGAAACAGTCCTCGCTCGAGCGTAACTTTGTCCGCTCGAGCGGACAGTGTAGTGCTGCCAAAATACTGGATGGTCGATTTTTACGCTCGAGCGTACATATCCCCCGCTCGAGCGGACAGGGTAAATTTCAGAAAACTGCTGGAGGTGTATTTTCCCGCTCGAGCGGCCCTGACCCCCGCTCGAGCGGACGTCGACCCAATTCAGGGCAGCCCGATTTTCAAGCCAAAATTCATCATTCAAACTCAATTTTATGAAATCAAGGGTCAAATTCAAGCAATACATCCACTTAACAACACCAAAACATGAATCAAGCTTAATCATGCCAATTTGAACCAAGTTAAAGGCTTCAACAACCAACACTTGCACAAACTTCATTCTAATTCCAAGTTCTTTAAACATATCATAATCTCAACATATTGACATGGAATGATGCTAAAGGCAAGAATTAAAGTATAAGTTCACCATCAAACTAAATCAAAATGGCAACATAACCAAAGTAAGAACCCTTAATAGATCAAACATAGATCTTCTTGAATCAACCACAAACATGGCATAGGGTGCAACTCTTGAGTAGCTAAAACAAGAAATTTGAGTTACCTTTGAGTAAATCACACAATTTCAACAAGTTGATAAGCTTCCTTGGTGACCCACGAATTTCCCCCAATTCTCTTCTCCTTCCTCTCCTATTTCCTCACCCAAAAGTGATCCACGTTTTTGATCTCAACTCCACAAGTCTTAGATAGATATAACAATATATATAAGGCAAAAGACGAAAATCAATCGCTTTAGGGTGCCGAAATAAAAATTTCACAGAAAATCCCTTATAGCTTAAAAATCATGTAGATTCCAAATATCAAATCAATTTCTGCAAATTAAATCTCTAAGACGTCAATTTCCATTTTAAGTGATTCAAGTGTAACAGATACGTTCTAATTCAACAGATAGAAACTCAATTCCTAAGTTCCATGCACTTTTACTATACTTTCACATAGATTTTCACAATAACATTCAAAGACACAGAACAGGAGATTAAAAAGACAGCAGAATCAGATATGAGGGTCGGGGTATTACAGGCCAACTTTAACTCAAACTATATTTGCTTAGTCTCCAAGAAAAAAAAAAATTCTGATTAATTGTAACTTAATGATATTAGTTGAACCTAATCACCCCATTTAGGTTTTCTAAATCATCTAAGGGTTCAATTCTCAAGTCAAAAATGATGAATTTGTTGAATTTCCTTTTTTTTATTCATATTTCTCTTCTTCTTTTTTCCTCAACGTTTCTTCTGGTACTCAAGAATAAGTTTCTTTGTAACTTGCCTTGTCCTTCCACATCATTCTCTATTTCATCAACGAACTAATTAGATTAGGCCACTGATTGTTTCAGCCTCAAGGTGGCCAGTTTAACTCAAACTATGTTAGCTTAGCTACCAAGAAAGAGACTTTTCTGAGTAATTGTTGCTTAACGATATTAGGTTAACTTAAGTACCTCGTTTAAGATTTTCTTAGTCACTTAAGTGTTCAATTCTCGAGACCAAAATGATGAATATGAATTCCCTTTGACTTTTTTCTTATTTTTCTTTCTTTTCACTAACTTTCAAAACTACCTTTGAAGAAGAATGTTTCAATCCAACTTTCTCCGTCCTTCTCTATTTCTTCTACGAACTAATTAGCTGAGGCCAGTAATTGTTTCATTAGCTTGAGTGGCAAAGTTTAACTCAAACTGTGTTTGCTTAGACCCCAAGAAAGAGAATTTTCTGATTAGTTGTAACTTAACGATATTTGTTGAACCTAATAACCTCATTTAAGGTTTTCTCAATCATCTAAGGGTTCAATTATCAAGTAAAAAACGATGAATTTGAATTCCCTTTGATTTTATTCATATTTGTCTTCTTCTTTTTTTCCTCAAACGTTCTCTTCTGGCACTCAAGAATAATGTTTCTGTGTAACTTTCTTCGTCCTTCTACATCCTTCTCTATTTTCATCAACGAAATAATTATATTCGGCAACTAATTGTTTCATTACCTGAAGTGGCCAAGTTTAACTCAAACCAACCTTGCTTAGCCACCAAGAAAGAGAATTTTCTGAGTAATTGTTGCTTAACGATACTAGGTTAACTTAAGCACCTCGTTTAAGGTTTTCTTAGTCACTTAAGTGTTCAATTCTAGAAACCAAATGATGAATATGAATTCCCTTTGATTTTTTATTTTATTTTCTTTCTTTTCTCTAAATTTCTTCGCTACCTTCGAAGAAGAATGTTTTTATCCAACTTTCTCCGTCTTTCTCCATCCTTCTCTATTTTTTATTTATAACCAATTAGCCGAGGGCCAGTAATTGTTCAATTAGCTTAAGTGGCCAACTTTAACTCAAAACTATATTTGCTTAGTCTCCAAGAAAAAAAATTTCTGATTAATTGTAACTTAATGATATTAGTGAACCTAATCACCCCATTTAAGGTTTTCTAAATCATCTAAGGGTTTAATTCTCAAGTCAAAGACGATGAATTTGAATTCCCTTTTATTTTATTCATATTTCTCTTCTTCTTTCTTTCCTCAAACGTTCTCTTCTGGTACTCAAGAATAATGTTTCTTTGTAACTTGCCTTGTCCTTCCACATAATTCTCTATTTTCATCAACGAACTAATTAGATTAGGCCACTAATTGTTTCATTACCTCAAGTGGCCAAGTTTAACTCAAACTATGTTAGCTTAGCTACCAAGAAAGAGACTTCTCTGAGTAATTGTTGCTTAACGATATTAGGTTAACTAAAGCACCTCGTTTAAGGTTTTCTTAGTCACTTAAGTATTCAATTCTCGAGACGAAAATGATGAATATGAATTCCCTTTGATTTTTTTCTTATTTTTCTTTCTTTTCACTAACTTTCTTTTCTACCTTTGAAGAAGAATGTTTCAATCCAACTTTCTCCGTCCTTCTCTATTTCTTCTACGAACTAATTAGCTAAGGCCAGTAATTGTTTCATTAGCTTGAGTGGAAAAATTTAACTCAAACTATGTTTGCTTAGTCTCCAAGAAAGAGAATTTTCAGATTAGTTGTAATTTAACGATATTAGTTGAACCTAATCACCTGATTTAAGGTTTTCTAAATCATCTAAGGGTTCATTCTCAAGTCAAAAATGATGAATTTGAATTCCCTTTGATTTTATTCATATTTGTCTTCTTCCTTTTTTCCTCAAACGTTCTCTTCTGGCACTGAAGAATAATGTTTCCTTGTAACTTTCTTCGTCCTTCTTTGTCCTTCTCTATTTCATCAACGAACTCATTATATTAGGCTACTAATTGTTTCATTACCTGAAGTGTCCAAGTTTAACTCAAACCAACCTTGCTTAGCCACCAAGAAAGAGAATTTTCTGAGTAATTGTTGCTTAACGATATTAGGTTAACTTAACCACCTCGTTTAAGGTTTTCTTAGTCACTTAAGTGTTCAATTCTCGAGAACAAAAGGACGAATATGAATTCCCTTGATTTTTTTTCTTATTTTTCTTTCTTTTCTCTAACTTTCTTCGCTACCTTTGAAGAAGAATGTTTTTATCCAACTTTCTCCGTCTTTCTCCATCCTTCTCTATTTCTTCTACGAACTAATTAGCTGAGGCCAGTAATTGTTCAATTAACTTAAGCGGCCAAGTTTAACTCAAACTATGTTTGCTTAGTCTCCAAGAAATGAATTTTCTGATTAATTGTAACTTAATGATATTAGTTGAACCTAATCTCCTCATTTAAGGATTTCTAAATCATCTAAGGGTTCAATTCTCCAGTAAAAAATGATGAATTTTAACCCTCTGATTTTATTCATATTGCTCTTCTTCTTTTTTTCCTCAAACGTTCTCTGCTGGCACTGAAGAATAATGTTTCTTTGTAACTTTCTTCATCCTTCTACATCCTTCTCTATTTTCATCGACGAACTAATTAGATTAGGCCACCAATTGATTCATTACCTTAAGTGTCCAAGTTTAACTCAAACCAACCTTGCTTAGCTAGCAAGAAAGAGAATTTTCTGAGTAATTGTTGCTTAACGATATTAGGTTAACTTAAGCACCTCGTTTAAGGTTTTCGTAGTCACTTAAGTGTTCAATTCTCGAGACCAAAAGGATTAATATGAATTCCCTTTGATTTTTTTTCTTATTTTTCTTTCTTTTGACTAACTTTCTTTTCTACCTTTGAAGAAGAATGTTTCTATCCAACTTTCTCCGTCCTTCTCCATCCTTCTCTATTTCTTGTACGAACTAATTAGCTGAGGCCAATAATTGTTTCATTAGCTTGAGTGGCAAAGTTTAACTCAAACTGTGTTTGCTTAGCCTCCAACAAAGAGAATTTTCTGATTAGTTGTAACTTAACGATATTTGTTGAACCTAATCACCTCATTTAAGGTTTTCTAAATCATCTAAGGGTTCAATTCTCAAGTAAAAAACGATGAATTTGAATTCCCTTTGATTTTATTCATATTTGTCTTCTTCTTTTTTTTCCTCAAACGTTCTCTTCGGGCACTCAAGAATAATGTTTATGTGTAACTTTCTTCGTCCTTCTACATCCTTCTCTATTTTCATCAACGAACTAATTAGATTAGGCCACTAATTGTTTCATTACCTCAAGTGGCCAAGTTTAACTCAAACTATGTTAGCTTAGCTACCAACAAAGAGACTTTTCTGAGTAACTGTTGCCTAACGATATTAGGTTAACTTAAGCACCTCGTTTAAGCTTTTCTTAGTCACTTAAGTGTTCAATTCTCGAGACCAAAATGATGAATATGAATTCCCTTTAATTTTTTTCTTATTTTTCTTTGTTTTTCTCTAACATTCTTTTATACCTTTGAGGAAGAATGTTTCAATCCAACTTTCTCCGGCCTTCTCTATTTCTTCTATGAACTAATTAGCTGAGGCCAGTAATTGTTTCATTAGCTTGAGTGGCAAAGTTTAACTCAAACTATGTTTGCTTAGTCTCCAAGAAAGAGAATTTTCAGATTAGTTGTAACTTAACGATATTAGTTGAACCTAATCACCTGATTTAAGGTTTTCTAAATCATCTAAGGGTTCAATTCTCAAGTCAAAAATGATGAATTTGAATTCCCTTTGATTTTATTCATATTTGTCTTCTTCTTTTTTTCCTCAAACATTCTCTTCTGGCACTGAAGAATAATGTTTCTATGTAACTTTCTTAATCCTTCTATATGCTTCTCTATTTTCATCAACGAACTAATTATATTAGGCTACTAACTGTTTCATTACCTAAAGTGTCCTAGTTTAACTCAAACCAAGCTTGCTTAGCCACCAAGAAAGAGAATTTTCTGAGTAATTGTTGGTTAACGATAGTAGGTTAACTTAAGCACCTCGTTTAAGGTTTTCTTAGTCACTTAAGTGTTCAATTCTCGATAGCAAAAGGATGAATATGAATTCCGTTTGATTTTTTTTCTTATTTTTCTTTCTCTTATCTAACTTTCTTCGCTACCTTTGAAGAAGAATGTTTTTATCCAACTTTCTCCGCCATTCTCCATCGTTCTCTATTTCTTCTACGAACTAATTAGCTGAGGCCAGTAATTGTTCAATTAACTTAAGCGGCCAAGTTTAACTCAAACTATGTTTGCTTAGTCTCCAAGAAATGAATTTTCTGATTAATTGTAACTTAACGATATTAGTTGAACCTAATCACCTCATTTAAGGTTTTCTAAATCATCTAAGGGTTCAATTCTCAAGTAAAAAATGATGAATTTTAATTCCCTTTGATTTTATTCATATTGCTCTTCTTCTTTTTTTCCGCAAACGTTCTCTGCTGGCACTGAAGAATAATGTTTATTTGTAACTTTCTTCATCCTTCTACATCCTTCTCTATTTTCATCGACGAACTAATTAGATTAGGCCACTAATTGATTCATTATCTTAAGTGGCCAAGTTTAACTCAAACCAACCTCGCTTAGCCAGCAAGAAAGAGAATTTTCTGAGTAATTATTGCTTAACGATATTAGGTTAACTTAAGCACCTCGTTTTCTCTTCTGGCACTCAAGATTAATGTTTCTGTGTAACTTTCTTCGTCCTTCTACATCCTTCTCTATTTTCATCAACGAAATAATTATATTAGGCAACTAACTGTTTCATTACCTGAAGTGGCCAAGTTTAACTCAAACCAACCTTGCTTAGCCACCAAGAAAGAGAATTTTCTGAGTAATTGCTGCTTAATGATATTAGGTTAACTTAAGCACCTCGTTTAAGGTTTTTTTAGTCACTTAAGTGTTCAATTCTCGAGGCCAAATGGATGAATATGAATTCCCTTTGATTTTTTATTTTTATTTTTCTTTCTTTTCTCTAAATTTCTTCGCTACCTTTGAAGAAGAATGTTTTTATCCAACTTTCTCCGTCTTTCTCCATCCTTCTCTATTTCTTCTATGAACCAATTAGCCGAGGCCAGTAATTGTTCAATTAGCTTAAGTGGCCAACTTTAACTCAAACTATATTTGCTTAGTCTCCAAGAAAAAAAAAATTTCTGATTAATTGTAACTTAATGATATTAGTTGAACCTAATCACACCATTTAAGGTTTTCTAAATCATCTTAGGGTTCAATTCTCAAGTCAAAAACGATGAATTTTGATTTCCTTTGATTTTTTTTTTTTGGATAAGTATTTCCTTTGATTTTATTCATATTTCTCTTCTTCTTTTTTTCCTCAAACGTTCTCTTCTGGTACTCAAGAATAATGTTTCTTTGTAACTTGCCTTGTCCTTCCACATCATTCTCTATTTTCATCAACGAACTAATTAGATTAGGCCACTGATTGTTTCATTACCTCAAGTGGCCAAGTTTAACTCAAACTATGTTAGCTTAGCTACCAAGAAAGAGACTTTTCTGAGTAATTGTTGCTTAACGATATTAGGTTAACTTAAGCACCTCGTTTAAGGTTTTCTTAGTCACTTAAGTGTTCAATTCTCGAGACCAAAATGATGAATATGAATTCCCTTTGACTTTTTTCTTATTTTTCTTTCTTTTCACTAACTTTCTTTTCTACCTTTGAAGAAGAATGTTTCAATCCAACTTTCTCCGTCCTTCTCTATTTCTTCTACGAACTAATTAGCTGAGGCCAGTAATTGTTTCGTTAGCTTGAGTGGCAAAGTTTAACTCAAACTGTGTTTGCTTAGACCCCAAGTAAGAGAATTTTCTGATTAGTTGTAACTTAACGATATTTGTTGAACCTAATAACCTCATTCAAGGTTTTCTCAATCATCTAAGGGTTCAATTCTCAAGTAAAAAACAATGAATTTGAATTCCCTTTGATTTTATTCATATTTGTCTTCTTCTTTTTTTCCTCAAACGTTCTCTTCTGGCACTCAAGAATAATGTTTCTGTGTAACTTTCTTCGTCCTTCTACATCCTTCTCTATTTTCATCAACGAAATAATTATATTCGGCAACTAATTGTTTCATTACCTGAAGTGGCCAAGTTTAACTCAAACCAACCTTGCTTAGCCACCAAGAAAGAGAATTTTCTGAGTAATTGTTGCTTAAAGATATTAGGTTAACTTAAGCACCTCGTTTAAGGTTTTCTTAGTCACTTAAGTGTTCAATTCTAGAGACCAAAATGATGAATATGAATTCCCTTTGATTTTTTATTTTTATTTTTCTTTCTTTTCTCTAAATTTCTTCGCTACCTTCGAAGAAGAATGTTTTTATCCAACTTTCTCCGTCTTTCTCCATCCTTCTCTATTGCTTCTATGAACCAATTAGCCGAGGCCAGTAATTGTTCAATTAGCTTAAGTGGCCAACTTTAACTCAAACTATATTTGCTTAGTCTCCAAGAAAAAAAAAATTTCTGATTAATTGTAACTTAATGATATTAGTTGAACCTAATCACCCCATTTAAGGTTTTCTAAATCATCTAAGGGTTTAATTCTCAAGTCAAAAACGATGAATTTGAATTCCCTTTGATTTTATTCATATTTCTCTTCTTCTTTTTTTCCTCAAACGTTCTCTTCTGGTACTCAAGAATAATGTTTCTTTGTAACTTGCCTTGTCCTTCCACATAATTCTCTATTTTCATCAACGAACTAATTAGATTAGGCCACTAATTGCTTCATTACCTCAAGTGGCCAAGTTTAACTCAAACTATGTTAGCTTAGCTACCAAGAAAGAGACTTCTCTGAGTAATTGTTGCTTAACGATATTAGGTTAACTAAAGCACCTCGTTTAAGGTTTTCTTAGTCACTTAAGTGTTCAATTCTCGAGACGACAACGATGAATATGAATTCCCTTAAAGGACTTTAAGACCCTTATCAATTATTGAAGGGGATTAGGTTGAGAGCTTCTCTCTCTAGATCCTAGAGAAAGCTTCCTCCGTTGTTACCCATGGAGTACAGTTCTGTTTTCTCCCTCCCTTAAGGGAGAATGTGTTCTGGGCAACCAGTTGTTTATGGTTCTTGCAGATTCAATGCCCATTCGCTGGATTTACGGTTCAGTGTCCAAACGCTGGGTTCATGGTTCTTTGCTTCTCTGAGTACGAACTTTGTTTTGTAGGAGAGAGAGAATCGCATGTAATGGTGTCACTGTTGTGTGTTGTAAACTGGCGGTGATGGTCCGGCTGTTTTGTGTCTTGGGCTATTTTCCAGCAATGGTGTGTTCTCTGCTTTGAGCTCTATCTTGTTGTTTCCTTCTCTTTCCAAGTCGTTACTGTCTTTGAGAGAGAAAGGTGGTGTTTGGTTTTGAGTTCATGTTGTTTTGGTTTGCCACTGTCTCTGGTTTATTGAGAAGGGGATGTCGTCTAACTCGAGCGCCGATGCTACCGTGGTGAATGGGTTTGATTAGGTCCACCGATGCTACGGTTCGGTTGGTCGAAACTTTGGCTTCTCCGGCGTGAGTCTGAAAGATTGCATTATTTATCGCCAGAGTTGCCATGGTCGTGCATGAAAGAGTTCGCAGGTGATTTCTTCGGAGGTTGCTGTGCATGTTTCCAGCTGTGTTAACCGTGTGATGTTTATAGCGACCCCGGTCTTTTCCCATTTGATTATTGTATCCGAACTTAGGTTCCGTAGATTCTGTCATTGTATAATTATTATTGTCGTCCTTTATTTTCTCTTTTGGAGTTATAGGATGTGTTGGGCAGGTTTGTTTCAGGTTGGTTGGTTTCGGAAACCAAGTGTTGCTGTCCAGTTTTTGGGTTGGTCGCTCGAGCGAGGACTTGGTCGCTCGAGCGAGGGTTGTACTTTGTGTCTGGCGGCTCGAGCCAGCTTTTATTCGCTCGAGCGAGCGATTGCGTCTAGTATAGACCTGAGAGCAGTCTTTCTTCGCTCGAGCGAGCGAGGTGTATGTTTTCGAGTTCTTCGCTCGAGCGAGACTTTCTTGTGTCTGGTCGCTCGAGCGACCATGTCTTCGCTCGAGCGAGCCTGTTCAGTTTAAATAGGCAGCAGCGGGTTTTTGATCAGTTTTTCTATCTCTTTTTGTTTCCAAACCCTAGGTCCGACTTCTCTCTCTCCCTACTCACCTTTTCTCTTAGGTTGGATCTAGTTAGGGTGTGTTTCTACCCTAGTTGCTTTATTAAAAAGATAGTGTGGGTCGAGAGCTTCAGTTTAATCTGAACGATTTGGGTTTTGGAGCACTTTGGATTTTGGGTACTCATCTCCGTCTTCTCTTTTTGGGTTATTTCTTCGAGGTAGGGATTTCCTACTCCATCTTATGAGTTTTGTTCTAAGTTTTGGTACTTTAATATGTTGGGGGTATTTTGGTAATTTTGAGAAAAACCCTAGTTGTTTTATTAAATTGAATTGTATGTTTAATTTAAGGAAAATTGGGGAAGTTAGATAAATTCATGAAATTGAGGAATTTATTGATTAAATGGGGTAGTTGATTAACTTAAATCACTCGCCTATCGTATTGTTGGTTTATTTATTTTCAGTCTAGAAATAACTGTTTTGGGCTATCGGTGGAGGATAGTCGTGATTGTTGTAGACATTGCATGTGGATTAGGGATAACTGAAACTAATCACATTGGTTTAGTCATTAACTTTGACTGTTGAATTAATACAGACATTAAATGTATTGATTGTATGTTGTATATGTTATGTGTTTACATACATTGCATTTATGTGGGAGGAGATAGGGGATGTACTTCACGGTTTAGGGGAAGATAGGGGATGGACCTCTAAACCGGATTTTGTTTGGGAGGAGATAGGGGATGGACTCCATTAGCATCACTTTTATGTGTGCTTATTTATATTGAAGTGTTTTATTGATACAGCACTAAAATGTGCATCAATCTGGAAGTATGAAGGGTTTTGATATGAGCCTGAGTCTCATTTATGTTGTGATATTGAAGTAATGTGAATATATACCATATAGTTCACAGTTGTAAGTTTGGCCAGAGCCAATTGATAAAAGGAAATTGATAAGTGTCATAGACATTAGTGTCTTAAGACAGTATATTGATATAATTGATTATCATGGTTAACCATTTATTGAATGCTATTGCTTTATTCAATGCTTATAATTGGTTTAGTATATTTCTACTGGGCTGTGGCTCACCCTATATGGGAACATCATTTTCAGGTTCAGGTGATAAGCTACCTCCAAGGACTTAGCTTGGAAGGATTTGGACTTTGAAGCCTTGTCTTTAGTTAATTGTTTTTATTTGAATTACATGTAAACATTCAAGCCTAGGGCTTTATTTGTATTTGAGTTAGAACTCATAATTTTGTGACCAAGTGTTTTTTTTTTGGGTGGATAAGTCATAAAATAAAAGACAAAAAACTTACACCACTACAAGGGGCATACCCCAGGCCCTAACCAACCACTATACAGGAAGCAAAGAAACCAAGAAACACACCTAGCCAAAACAGAATAAAACTGTGAAGCAAAAGTCTATCAACATGAGCTAATAGAAAAAAAAAACAATAATAAACTATAAAAGCTAAAAATGTAGAAGCAATTACCCAAAAATGTGTTCATGGGCCGCATGAAGTGATGAGGAGCATGAACACACCTGATAACTAAGGAGCAAGAGTCAGATATAGTCACAAAACCATGTACCCCCGTACACATCCCGCACGGGTGGGCCAAAACAACCAAATATCCAAAATAAACAAGCATAAAATAAAGGTCATTCTTCACACATGAGGCGCCTGTAGCAGCCATCAGCACGAACACACACAACTTCAAAACTTCGACTGAACCCGAATTGTATGACTAACCAGACAGCACATCCATTCGCTGCCATCCCATGCATCCCGAGCAGAATTTATACATTATAGTAAACCCTGCCATCCAATAAAAACCAAACAAAATAAGCATTTCACTATCAAGTAATATTCACGGATCATGGATATTTCGCAGTAGACATCACACATATAAATGCTCCCTACACTCAACCCACAGTTATATATTCTCACTCACTCGGAAAATAAAGCTCCATATACCTGCAAAAGAAAATACAGGGAATATATAAAAAATATGTTAGTTCCTCTCAATGTGGTTGGTGATGTTGGGTTAGGTATTTTATTCCTCACATTATACTCAACCCTCAGATTATAGGGCACACACTCAACATCCTGCTTCCCAGTGATCCAAGTACCTATATCATTAACAAACATTAAGAAACCCCACAGTATGTATGCTAACAGTCACTCAACCCACAATTTGTGAACTCACATCCCTCACAGCAGGTTCAACATGTTTCAGCACAGCATGAGGAATCCTCCACGAACTCAAGTACCATTTATCAGTATGGTGTGGATTCAGATTAGTTATATGCATAACCCTGAATCGAACCATATCCACAATATGCTTTATGACCACATCTTCAGGGACCATATCCTTACCAAAAACTCTATTATTCCTAGCAATCCATAACTGGTACACTGTGCATGTAAAAGCAAGCTTGGTAACAATAGCCCCTAAAGATTTCCCTTTAACAGATGTTGCAATAAGCTGGACCAACTCTCCCCAAGGAATTGATGGCCAGTCAACATTAATATTTCCTTTTATACAATTCCACACTCTATCAGAAAAAGGACACTCAAAGAAGAGATGGTTATGATCTTCACAATGGTGCTGACAGAAGACACACTCACTAGTTTGGGTCACACCAAAGATTTTTAACCTATCACCAGTGTTCAATCTGCAGAGGATAGCCATCCAAACCACAAAGCTTACTTTAGGGATATTATGAGTCCCCCAAAGAAGCTTAGACCAGTTCACAGGAGCAAAATGAGCCCTCAAGGCATGCCAAGTGGACTGAATAGTGAATTTGCCATTAGCAGACGGGCTCCAACTCACATCATCAGACCCACCCGAAGGGAGAAAAGTAGGAGGAGTACTAGAAATGAGGTCCATAAGCTCCCAAGAAGAAGGAAAAGGCCATTTCCAGTTAGTACCTTCCACAATCTCACTAACCTTAGCATCAACCCCCAAAGCAGAATCATGAATAATTCTGGGCCCAAATCTATTCCACACAGATCCCATAGGGTGCCAATTATCAAACCATAAAAACACCCTAGAGCCATCACCAACCCCATGCTTGATGAAAGGGTAAATGATAGGCCTAATAGCAAGAATTTTTCTCCAAACCCAGGAGGGATCAGTTGGCACCCTAACTCTCCAAAAACTTCTACCCTTGAGGATATAAGATTTAATCCATAAGCACCACATAGATTGGTCACCCCCAGAAAAAAGGAACCAAACATGTTTAGCAATAGCGGCTTTGTTCCACACATGGAGAGATTTAAATCCCAGACCCCCTTCATTTTTGGGGGAACACATTCTTCAGATCACAACCAGACCAGAAAAAAGCTCTAAATAAACTCTCTATAGAGCGGATGACTTTCTTAGGAAGAATAAACAATGAAGTCCAATACACTTGCATGGAGAAAAGGACAGATTGTATCAACTGGCCTCGACCAGCATAAGTAAGGCACTTATTAGTCCAACTTTTAATTCTCTTTGTGATCCGCTCCACAAGCTGATCACAGTCGGCAGCTTTGAGTTTGGTAGAGACTAAAAGGAACCCCTAAGTATCTCACAGGCAAAGAACCTTCACTAAATTGACACACCCGAAGAATATCATCCCTCACGTTTTTATCACAACCCGAGAAGAAGATATGGCTCTTATGAGGGCTAGGGGACAGCCCTGATAAGTTTTCAGATTCTTCCAAACCAGCTTTAATAGTCTGGACAGTGAATACATCCAATCATCTGCAAAGCACAAATTAACAATCTTCGTTTTCTCACACCTCCAATGAAATTTAAAATCAGGGTGAGTGGCCTTTTCAGCCAAAATCCTGGATAGGATCTCCATAACGAGGACAAAAAGGTAAGGGGACATGGGGTCTCCTTGCCTCACCCCTCTCTCCCCCCTGAAATAGCCATGCAAACTCCCATTAATACAGATGGAATATGTAGGGCTAGTCATGCAGGCTTTTATCCAAAGAATAATGTTTGGGGGAAACCCCATAGCATTTAAGACATCTAGACCAAGTGTTGGCTTGGCAAGATGTAAGCCCGTAGGGCATTTATTATGATGTTACATGTAATGTTTTTATTTCGTAAGACTCTGATGAATGAGATAATGCAATGTTTTCTTTTAATAATGCAAGTCATTGTTATATGTATAATGGGTTAAATTTGAGGGCGTCACAACTTGGTATCAGAGCGTACCGGGTTTGAATACTTTGGGTACGTGGGAAGTGATTAGTATCACAATGGGTTCGTCTCGTTTGATAGAGACTTAGTGTAGTGATATATGTTTGCATGATAACATGTTTATGTGATTATGTAGGTATGGAATGTAGTTTCTAGGATGTTGATTGGACCCTTGAGTTTCTAGTAGTCTTGTTGGAAAGGCACTTGATCACTGCTGCTTCCAACCGGAACTATAGTAACGCTTCGGGACTATTATCATCCAGAAATGAAATTCGTAGGTGCTTATGTGATTATGTGCTTACGTGGAATGAATTATTGTTGTCCAATGCATTAGGACGCGAGTGTTTAGCTTCGGCACATTTATTAATGTGCTAATGTCTTTGTTTCCTGTATTAGGATGTCAGGACGAGGACGAGGTCGCGGTAGGCGTGGTAGGCAGGGTAGGCAGGAAGTGCCTGTGCCGGAGGAGATTCCGGTAGTGCAGGAGATTCCAGCAGTTCAGATTCCGGCAGTGCAGGAGGGAGTTGGCCAGGCCAATGTGGCCGAGCCAGTAGGCCAGCAGGCTATGGGCGCTTTAGCCCGAGAGATAGCAGGGGCATTCAGGGAGTCAGTAGGCATTCTTAGAGCTGAGAATCAGGCTCAGGTTGTTGTTGCGGATACAGGTCCTTCTTTTCTGAAGAGGGAGTTCTTCCGGTCCAACCCGGACGAATTTTTAGGTGATCCTAAAGAGCCGCTTAAGGTAGATGAATGGCTCGAACAGACAACGAAGACGTTTGAGATGCTAGGCATCGAAGACGGGGCACTGAAGGTGACCTTGGCATCTTTCCAGCTTAAGGGGGATGCGGGTCAGTGGTGGAAGTTCACTAAGGGCCGTATAGGAGGGACTTGGGAGGCTTTCGTAGATGCTTTCCAGGAGAAGTTCCTGTCTTCAGCAGTTAAGGAGAGGTTGAGGGAGCAGTTTTGCCAGCTTAAGCAGAACAGTTCTTCAGTGGCCGAGTTTGAGGCCTCGTTTACTAGCTTGTCCAGGTTTGCACCTGAGTTGGTGGCGTCTGAGGAACGCCGTTGTATAGAGTTCGAGAAGAAGTTGAGGCGTGGCCTCAAGTTGAGAGTTGTGGGGTCTTTGATTCGTGATTATGGGCGTCTGGTTGATGCTGCAGCCCATACTGAGGTTATGATGCAGGAGGAGGAGGAAGGGCAGAAAGGCTCCAAGAGGAGTCAGGATGGCCAGAGTGATGGCAGGAGGCAGAGAGGTTTCACTCCTCAGCAGCCTCAGAGTAGTTTTTCTAGATCGACTTTTCCTGTGCCGAGTGCTAGTTCGGGGAAAGGCAGCCAGGGAGACATTACCTGTTTCAAGTGTGGTCAGTTGGGCCACAAGTCTCCAGTTTGTCCTCAGAGGGGAGGAGTACAGAGAGCAGCATCTTCTTCGGCTCGATCTCAGAGCCAGAGTCAGGGTAGAGGCAGCCGCTCACTTGTTTTCAGTGCGGTCAGCAGGGCACATGAAGAGGTATTGCCCGCAGTTGGGTGGCACATCTGGTGCATCTGGTTTGAGGCAGACTCAGGGTCAGCAGCCAGCTCAGTCGGGTCAGGCCTCGAGGGCCAATCAGGGGGCTTCTTCGTCCCAGTCTGTGCAGCAGTCTTATGCTCCTAGGGGTGAGCAGGTTGACCAGAGACCATCTGGGCGCATGTATGCAGTTGCCGCGCAGGATCTCGTGCCGGCTCCATCTGTTGTGAGAGGTACCTTCTTGTTTTGCAACTCGGTTGCTAATGTTTTGATTGATACGGGTGCATCTCATTCCTTTGTGTCTGCTGCATTTGCATCTGTTTTGGAGTTGGAGTTAGCACAGTTAGCGTCTCCTATTTGTGTAGTGTCACCTCTTGGGGGTGAATTGATTTTGAAACAAGGTGTTAGGGGTTGTGATATAGAGGTTGACTATCATAGACTTCCGTTTCCTTTTGTCGTTATGCCCATGAAGGGCTTTGACGTTATTTTGGGTATGGACTGGTTATCGTCATACCGAGCAGTTATTGATTGCTACCGCCAGAGGGTCACTTGTTGTACCGTGAGCGGGGAATGTTTTCATTTTCTGGGGGACCGGGTTGGTAGAGTTTTTCCACCGGGGTGTGATCCGCGAGGGCGGAGTGAGCTTAGTGGTCTACTTGCTAGCTTTGAGAGTGGTGAGTGTGATGAGACCCAGATTGTGTTGCCAAGAGTAGTTTGCGAGTACTCGGACGTTTTTCCCGAGGATCTTGTTGGTTTGCCACCGCATCGAGAGATTGAGTTCTCTATTGACCTAGTGCCTGGCACGGCGCCGATTTCTATGGCACCTTATCGTTTTGCCCTAGCCGAGTTAGTTGAGTTGAAGATTTAGCTCCAGGAGTTGTTAGATAAGGGTTATATTCGTCCTAGTGTTTCGCCGTGGGGAGCACCGGCCCTATTTGTTAAAAAGAAAGGTGGTGCTTTGAGACTTTGCATAGATTACCGGAAATTGAATCGGGTTACGGTTAAGAATAAGTACCCTATGCCTCGTATAGATGATCTGTTTGACCAGTTGAAGGGTTCCCGTTGCTTCTCTAAGATAAATTTGAGATCGGGCTATCATCAGTTGAGAGTCAGAGAGGAGGATATTCCGAAAACGGCATTCCGTACGCGGTATGGCCACTATGAGTTTCTGGTGATGCCATTTGGGCTCACCAATGCACCGGCAGTGTTTATGGATTTGATGAACCGGATCTTCCGGGAATTCTTAGATCATTTTGTAGTTGTCTTCGTGGACGACATTCTGATTTATTCACCTTCGGAGGAGGAGCACAAGGAACACTTGAGAGTGGTGCTTGAGTTACTTAGAGTCCATAAGCTTTATGCTAAGTTTGCGAAGTGTGAGTTCTAGCTAGAAGAGGTCAAGTTCTTAGGCCATGTGGTTTCGGGGGAAGGGGTGTCGGTTGATACATCCAAGACGGAGGCAGTGCAAGATTGGGCACAACCTAAGAGTGTGTTTGAGATCCGCAGTTTTCTGGGATTAGCTGGGTATTATCGCCGGTTTGTGAAAGATTTCTCCAGGTTAGCTTCGCCTTTGACTAGATTGACTCGGAAGGGAGTCAAATTTGTATGGAGTGAGACTTGTGAAAAGTCGTTTCAGGAGTTGAAAGTTAGACTGACCATCGCTCCAGTCTTGATTATTCTGGAGAGAGGGTTGGGTTATGCAGTCTATTGTGACGCCTCACGAGAGGGTCTGGGTTGTGTGTTGATGCAAGAGGGGAAAGTGGTTGCCTATGGCTCACGTCAGTTGAAAATTCACGAGAAGAATTACCCTACGCATGATTTAGAGTTAGCAGCTGTGATATTTGCTTGAAGATTTGGAGGCATTATCTTTACGGTGAGAGGTTCGAGGTATTCTCGGATATAAGAGTCTGAAATATCTGTTTACACAGAAAGACTTGAACTTGAGGCAGAGAGGTGGATGGAGTTCATTGAGGATTATGACTTCGAGTTGCATTATCATCCGGGGAAGGCCAATGTGGTGGCCGACCCTTAGCAGGAAACCTGTTGGTGACATAGCTAGTATAGCCATCCGGGAGTGGGAGATGTTGGGTGCACTTGAGTTTGATTTGCTTCTGGGCGAATCCGTTGAGGCTGCGGCCTTGTTTTCTGTTGTTGCGCAGCCTACACTTGTGACTCGAGTGTTAGAGGCTCAGAGGGGTGACCTTGAGGTAGAATCCCTCGAGAGAAGATTCCAATGGGAAGGTTGAGAAGGGTTTGACGGTGTATCCCGACCTGAGTGTGAGATACCGAGACCGTCTGTTTGTGCCGGAGTCTTGCCGAGAGGAGGTACTCCGAGAGTTTCATCATTCGCGCCTTGCGGTGCATCCGGGAGGTACTAAGATGTATCGGGATTTGGGTCGCCAGTTTTGGTGGCGGGGTATGAAGAGAGATGTGGCAGCTTTCGTGTCAAGTGCCTTACTTGTCAGCAAGTGAAGGCCGACAGCATCAGAGGCCAGCGGGTTTGTTGCAACCCTTGCCTATTGCCGAGTGGAAGTGGGAGCATGTCACTATGGACTTCGTTGTAGGTCTTCCGGACTCATCAGGGGGTAGTGATGCTATTTGGGTGGTTGTAGACCGGTTGACTAAGTCGGCGCACTTCATTCCTATGCGCGTGAGAGATTTGGTAGATCATCTTGCCGACTTGTACATTCGGGATATAGTGAGGTTGCACGGGGTCCCAGTGACGATCGTCTCAGATAGAGATCCTCGCTTTACGGCTAGGTTGTGGCAGAGTTTGCAGAGTGCCTTAGGCACTAAATTGACCCTTAGCACGGCTTATCATCCTCAGACTGACGGGCAGTCCGAGCGTACTATTCAGATCCTCGAGGATATGCTTCGGGGTTGTGTTCTTGATTTTAGTGGGTCGTGGGAGAGGCACTTACCATTAGTGGAGTTTGCCTATAACAACAGTTTCCAGTCTAGTATCGGTATGGCACCGTTTGAGGCCTTGTATGGCCGACCGTGTAGATCTCCTGTTTGTTGGGCCGAGGTAGGTGATGCACCTCTGTTGGGTCCGGAGTTGGTGAGGAAAACGACGGAGAAAGTTGAGCTTATCCGTAAGAGGCTTGTTACAGCCCAGAGTCGTCAGAAATCTTATGCTGACCGTAGGAGGAGACCTTTGATGTTTGAGGTGGGTGATCATGTTTTTCTGAAGATATCACCTAGACGGGGATTGATGAGATTTGGGAAGAGCGGGAAGTTGTCCCCTCGGTTCATTGGTCCTTTTGAGATCCTTGAGAGGATTGGCGAGGCTGCTTATCGTTTAGCTTTGCCGCCACAGTTATCCGGAGTTCATGACGTGTTTCATGTGAGTATGCTTCGGAAGTATGAGCCGGATCCATCACATGTGTTGGATTGGACCGACTTAGTTGTTGACGAGGATGTCTCATATGAGGAGAGACCGGTTCAGGTTTTGGATAGGCGGGATCAAGTTTTGCGAGGCAAGACCATCCCTTTGGTAAAGGTTCTGTGGAAACATCACGGGGTGGAGGAAGCCACTTGGGAATGTGAGTTGGAAGTCCGCGAGAAATATCCGGACATGTTTATTGATATGTAATATTTTGTAATATTGTTGGACTTAAGAATTTTATGTATATATGTCTTAAGTTGTAAAACATTGAGAATGTTTTAGTTTAATGATAGTTGTTTGAAACTTGCTTCATAATGGAAGTGGAATGTCACATTTATAGATTGAATGTGTTTTATATATATCATGGAATTGAATATGATATGGAAATGGGAATCATGTATATAAAAATTGGAAGAAAAATGCATAATACTGATACAGGTTGAAATATATGTTGTTTTATATACATATTTTGTGATGCCTCTTGTTAAGAGATGAAATGGCCAGTTTTGGGGTCAAGTTGTTTATTATTAAAATTGTCATATTGTTGGAATTTGAG
This sequence comes from Camellia japonica, assembly GCA_030407325.1. Classification (NCBI taxonomy): domain Eukaryota; kingdom Viridiplantae; phylum Streptophyta; class Magnoliopsida; order Ericales; family Theaceae; genus Camellia; species Camellia japonica. Next base: position 110,553,001 of record JAPPVO010000031.1, read on the forward strand.
AAAAACCTGTTTTCGAAAACTTTATGCTAAATTTCGGGGACGAAATTCTTTTAAGGGGGGGAGGTTATAGCGACCCCGGTCTTTTCCCATTTGATTATTGTATCCGGACTTAGGTTCCGTAGATTCTGTCATTGTATAATTATTGTTGTGTCCTTTATTTCTTTTTGGAGTTATAGGATGTGTGGGCAGGTTTGTTTCAGGTTGGTTGGGGAAACCAAGTGTTGCTGTCCAGTTTTGGTTGGTCGCTCGAGCGAGGACTTGGTTCGCTCGAGAGAGGTTGTTTGTGTCTCGCTCGAGCCAGTTTTTCGCTCGAGCGAGCATTGCGTCTAGTTAGACCTGAGAGCAGTTTCTTCGCTCGAGCGAGCTTTTCTTCGCTCGAGCGAGCGAGGTGTATGTTTTCGAGTTCTTCGCTCGAGCGAGCATTCTGCGCTCGAGCATGCTTCTGGGTTGCAGACCTGAAGCATTGCGATTTTGGCTCGAGCGAGCTTTTCTTCGCTCGAGCGAGACTTTCTTGTGTCTGGTCGCTCGAGCGACCATGTCTTCGCTCGAGCGAGCCTGTTCAGTTTAAATAGGCAGCAGCGGGTTTTTGATCAGTTTTTCTATCTCTTTTTGTTTCCAAACCCTAGGTCCGACTTCTCTCTCTCCCTACTCACCTTTTCTCTTAGGTTTGATCTAGTTAGGGTGTGTTTCTACCCTAGTTGCTTTATTAAAAAGATAGGTGGGTCGAGAGCTTCAGTTTATCTGAACGATTTGGGTTTTGGAGCACTTTGGATTTTGGTACTCATCTCCGTCTTCTCTTTTTGGGTTATTTCTTCGAGGTAGGGATTTCCTACTCCATCTTATGAGTTTTGTTCTAAGTTGTGGTACTTTAATATGTTGGGGGTATTTTGGTAATTTTGAGAAAAACCCTAGTTGTTTTATTAAATTGAATTGTATGTTTAATTTAAGGAAAATTGGGGAAAGTTAGATAATTCATTGAAATTGAGGAATTTATTGATTAAATGGGGTAGTTGATTAACTTAAATCACTCGCCTATCGTATTGTTGGTTTATTTATTTCAGTCTAGAAATAACTGTTTTGGGCTATCGGTGGAGGATAGTCGTGATTGTTGTAGACATTGCATGTGGATTAGGGATAATTGAAACTAATCACATTGGTTTAGTCATTAACTTTGACTGTTGAATTAATACAGACATTAAATGTATTGATTGTATGTTGTATATGTTATGTGTTTACATACATTGCATTGTGTGGGAGGAGATAGGGGATGTACTCCACGGTTTAGGGAAAGATAGGGGATAAACCGGATTTTGTTTGGGAGGAGATAGGGGATGGACTCCATTAGCATCACTTTTATGTGTGCTTATTTATATTGAAGTGTTTTATTGATACAGCACTAAAATGTGTATCAATCTGGAAGTATGAAGTGTTTTGATATGAGCCTGAGTCTCATTTATGTTGTTGATATTGAAGTAATGTGAATATACTATATAGTTCACAGTTGTAAGTTTGGCCAGGTTCTGAGCCATATTGATAATAATGGAAATTGATAAGTGTCATAGACATTAGTGTCTTAAGACAGTATATTGATATAATTGATTATCATGGTTAACCATTTATTGAATGCTATTGCTTTATTCAATGCTTATAATTGGTTTAGTATATTTCTACTGGGCTGTGGCTCACCCTATATGGGAACATCATTTTCAGGTTCAGGTGATAAGCTACCTCCAAGGACTTAGCTTGGAAGGATTTGGACTTTGAAGCCTTGTCTTTAGTTAATTGTTTTTATTTGAATTACATGTAAACATTCAAGCCTAGGGCTTTATTTGTATTTGAGTTAGAACTCATAATTTTGTGACCAAGTGTTGGCTTGGCAAGATGTAAGCTCGTAGGGCATTTATTATGATGTTACATGTAATGTTTTTATTTCGTAAGACTCTGATGAATGAGATAATGCAATGTTTTCTTTTAATAATGCAAGTCATTGTTATATGTATAATGGGTTAAATTTGAGGGCGTTACAATGTTGCTGTGGCCAATTTTTTTTGGGTTGGTTATATGCTGCAACGACAGGAGGTGGTCCAGCTCCGTTGCGGATTCCGTTTGGCCGGCCAACGCTGATTGACGACGCTGTGAGCTGGTTGTGGTATACGGTGCTGTTATACGCTGTGATGCACTGCCGCTGCTGCTCATGGAGGAGCTAGTCGGGTGCAAAGAGCTTGAGCTTCACGCTCTTTGGTGCGAGTAACCACGGGTGTGATGCTGTGTGATAGTGGTCGGCGTGCAGACGTGTCTGTTCTCTAGGGCCTTGTGTTGCTTGTTGGGATGGGTAATTGTCTATTCATCTTTATATATATTATATTTATATATTCTATATATTGGTGGATAGTTGTATCCAATGCATGTGCTGAGTTGGTGGGCTCCACGGTTTCGTGAGTGCAAGTGTGTTAGGCCGTGGGCTATTTTGTTGGTGGGCCACGTGTGGGCTGAATTTGTGTTGTAATTATGTTAGGCAACTCACTGTGGCCCAAGTGCTTGTTGGTGCCATATATTTTTTGGGCAAAACTTGGGCTGTTTGGCAGATGATGCTGCTGTATTAAGAAAATGGGCGGCTATTTTGGCCAGTGCTTATTGGGTTCTGTTTTGGAAAATTCGTTTTGTTTAGTCTCTTTGCAGCAGGTCATTTATAGCTGATTATTTTATGATGATTAATCGTGTGATCCTCATGTGACTCGATATGAGGGTGGTTTTGAGCCATCTCCGCCAAGAGTGATTGGGGAGTCATTGCTATGGGGAATAGTGGTTCGACAACTATCCGAGTTAGAGACTGGGAGATGAGCGGGAGGATAGCTACCGGTTTTCTGGTCGCTTCTTCTCTTCATGTGACCCATCCTAATTGATCGTTTGCCACGCCTGACATGGAGTGAAGGGCACACTGCCGTGGGGTTTGAGGCTTGTGATCTACTAAGGTAGGGACTGGGGGATGTGATGATTGCTCTCATGATTTTGTTGGTTATGTATTGGTCTGTTGCTGTGGGGCTATTGTTTGTCACTACAACTCCCAAGACCGTTGATTATGGTTACTGATCGTGCTAGCTTCATGTGACTTTGTTGTGATTTCTCGTGGGGTAGATTTTTTCCTCTGTCACGACTTTAGCTAAGTGGCTTGGATGTCACGGTTGTGAGGAGTGGGATGTTTATTGGATTCCATGCGTTTATCTACAACAGAGACTGGGAGTTTGTGGGGTTGGTTATCATCTTTGATTCGGCTAGTGGGTTGTAGCTTTGTGAGTGTCTATTGTGTTTTAAGCTTTGTTTTGTGTTTTTTTGTTTATTGCCCATATATCCACCCCAAGTTTCCATCTTATTTCTGATGGTAGGGGTTACTTGGGGACAAAGAGGATATATGGGCCAAGTGGGGTCACTTGTTTTTTGCTGGTGTTGTCTTGGTTTTTAGCGAGTTCAGTGGTTGTTTCGGTTGCTATTTGTAGTTGTTTTTATTTGTTGTAGGGCGTACCTGGGGTATGCCCCTTGTAAACTTGTACATTTTACTGTCTTTATTTTATGACTTACTTACCCAAAAAAAAAAAAAAATATGAATTCCCTTTGATTTTTTTCTTATTTTTCTTTCTTTTCACTAACTTTCTTTTCTACGTGCTAGCTTCATGTGACTCTATCGGGATTTGTCGTGGGGTAGATTTTTTCCTCTGTCATGGCTTTGGTTAAGTGGCTAGGATGTCACGGCTGTGAGGAGCGGAAGGCTTACTGGACTCCATGTGCTTATCTTCGGTAGAGACTGGCGGCTTGTGGGGGTGGCTATCCTTTTGGATCGGGCTTGTGGGTTGTAGCCTTGTGTGTTTGTTTTGTTATGTTTAAATAGCTTTGTGGTGTTGTTTGTACCTTTGCCCATATATCCACCCCTAGTTTCCATCTATTATCTCTGATGGTAGGGGTTACTGGGGGACAAAAAGATATATGGGCAAAGTTGGGTTTTTGGGTTTTCTGTTGTTCTTGTGTTTACCCCCATCTTTATGGGGGTACTTTAGTGGTTTATGTTGGTTATGTAATTTTTATTTATTTGTTGTTGGGTGTACCTGGGGTATGCCCCTTGCAAACTTGTATATTTCACTGTCTTTATTTTATTACTTACTTACCCAAAAAAAAACTTTCTTTTCTACCTTTGAAGAAGAATGTTTCAATCCAACTTTCTCCGTCCTTCTCTATTTCTTCTACGAACTAATTAGCTAAGGCCAGTAACTGTTTCATTAGCTTGAGTGGAAAAATTTAACTCAAACTATGTTTGCTTAGTCTCCAAGAAAGAGAATTTTCAGATTAGTTGTAATTTAACGTTATTAGTTGAACCTAATCACCTGATTTAAGGTTTTCTAAATCATCTAAGGGTTCAATTCTCAAGTCAAAAATGTTGAATTTGAATTCCCTTTGATTTTATTCATATTTGTCTTCTTCCTTTTTCCCTCAAACGTTCTCTTCTGGCACTGAAGAATAATGTTTCCTTGTAACTTTCTTCGTCCTTCTTTGTCCTTCTCTATTTTCATCAACGAACTCATTATATTAGGCTACTAATTGTTTCATTACCTGAAGTGTCCAAGTTTAACTCAAACCAACCTTACTTAGCCACCAAGAAAGAGAATTTTCTGAGTAATTGTTGCTTAACGATATTAGGTTAACTTAACCACCTCGTTTAAAGTTTTCTTAGTCACTTAAGTGTTCAATTCTCGAGACCAAAAGGACGAATATGAATTCCCTTTGATTTTTTTTCTTATTTTTCTTTCTTTTCTCTAACTTTCTTCGCTACCTTTCAAGAAGAATGTTTTTATCCAACTTTCTCCGTCTTTCTCCATCCTTCTCTATTTCTTCTACGAACTAATTAGCTGAGGCCAGTAATTGTTCAATTAACTTAAGCGGCCAAGTTTAACTCAAACTATGTTTGCTTAGTCTCCAAGAAATGAATTTTCTGATTAATTGTAACTTAATGATATTAGTTGAACCTAATCTCCTCATTTAAGGTTTTCTAAATCATCTAAGGGTTCAATTCTCCAGTAAAAAATGATGAATTTTAATTCCCTTTGATTTTATTCATATTGCTCTTCTTCTTTTTTTCCTCAAACGTTCTCTGCTGGCACTGAAGAATAATGTTTCTTTGTAACTTTCTTCATCCTTCTACATCCTTCTCTATTTTCATCGACGAACTAATTAGATTACGCCACTAATTGATTCACTACCTTAAGTGGTCAAGTTTAACTCAAACCAACCTTGCTTAGCTAGCAAGAAAGAGAATTTTCTGAGTAATTGTTGCTTAACGATATTAGGTTAACTTAAGCACCTCGTTTAAGGTTTTCTTAGTCACTTAAGTGTTCAATTCTTGAGACCAAAAGGATTAATATGAATTCCCTTTGATTTTTTTCTTATTTTTCTTTCTTTTCACTAACTTTCTTTTCTACCTTTGAAGAAGAATGTTTCTATCCAACTTTCTCCGTCCTTCTCCATCCTTCTCTATTTCTTGTACGAACTAATTAGCTAAGGCCAGTAATTGTTTCATTAGCTTGAGTGGCAAAGTTTAACTCAAACTGTGTTTGCTTAGTCTCCAAGAAAGAGAATTTTCTGATTAGTTGTAACTTAACGATATTTGTTGAACCTAATCACCTCATTTAAGGTTTTCTAAATCATCTAAGGGTTCAATTCTCAAGTAAAAAACGATGAATTTGAATTCCCTTTGATTTTATTCATATTTGTCTTCTTCTTTTTTTCCTCAAACGTTCTCTTCTGGCACTCAAGAATAATGTTTCTGTGTAACTTTCTTCGTCCTTCTACATCCTTCTCTATTTTCATCAACGAACTAATTAGATTAGGCCACTAATTGTTTCATTACCTCAAGTGGCCAAGTTTAACTCAAACTATGTTAGCTTAGCTACCAACAAAGAGACTTTTCTGAGTAACAGTTGCCTAACGATATTAGGTTAACTTAAGCACCTCGTTTAAGGTTTTCTTAGTCACTTAAGTGTTCAATTCTCGAGACCAAAATGATGAATATGAATTCCCTTTAATTTTTTTTCTTATTTTTCTTTGTTTTCTCTAACTTTCTTTTCTACCTTTGAGGAAGAATGTTTCAATCCAACTTTCTCCGTCCTTCTCTATTTCTTCTACGAACTAATTAGCTGAGGCCAGTAATTGTTTCATTAGCTTGAGTGGCAAAGTTTAACTCAAACTATGTTTGCTTAGTCTCCAAGAAAGAGAATTTTCAGATTAGTTGTAACTTAACGATATTAGTTGAACCTAATCACCTGATTTAAGGTTTTCTAAATCTTCTAAGGGTTCAATTCTCAAGTCAAAAATGATGAATTTGAATTCCCTTTGATTTTATTCATATTTGTCTTCTTCCTTTTTTCCTCAGACATTCTCTTCTGGCACTGAAGAATAATGTTTCTTTGTAACTTTCTTAATCCTTCTATATGCTTCTCTATTTTCATCAACGAACTAATTATATTAGGCTACTAATTGTTTCATTACCTAAAGTTTCCAAGTTTAACTCAAACCAAGCTTGCTTAGCCACCAAGAAAGAGAATTTTCTGAGTAATTTTCTGACTTAAGCACCTCGTTTAAGGTTTTCTTAGTCACTTAAGTGTTCAATTCTCGAGAGCAAAAGGATGAATATGAATTCCGTTTGATTTTTTTTCTTATTTTTCTTTCTCTTATCTAACTTTCTTCGCTACCTTTGAAGAAGAATGTTTTTATCCAACTTTCTCCGTCATTCTCCATCCTTCTCTATTTCTTCTACGAACTAATTAGCTGAGGCCAGTAATTGTTCAATTAACTTAAGCGTCCAAGTTTAACTCAAACTATGTTTGCTTAGTCTCCAAGAAATGAATTTTCTGATTAATTGTAACTTAACGATATTAGTTGAACCTAATCACCTCATTTAAGGTTTTCTAAATCATCTAAGGGTTTATAGCGACCCCGGTCTTTTCCTTTTGATTGTTGTATCAGGACTTATGTTCCGTAGACTCCATTGTTATCAGATTGTTGTTATCGTCTTCTTATATTTGAGTTATAGGATGTATTGGACAGGTTTGTGACAGGTCGGTTGAGTTTAGATGCCTAAACTAGTTGCCCAGATTTTTACCTGTCCGCTCGAGCGGGGAGTTTGACGCTCGAGCGGTGACCCTGTTGTTGCTTGTCCGCTCGAGCGGGGGTTTTGGCGCTCGAGCGGGATTATCACCCATCCAGTATTTCCTCAGTTGTGTTGGACGCTCGAGCGGGAGATTGGCCGCTCGAGCGGGAGTCTATGTGTGCCGCTCGAGCGGGGAGTTTAACGCTCGAGCGGGGAGCCTGTATGCGAAAATGCTGAGAGTGTGCATCTGACGCTCGAGCGGGGGTTTGGCCGCTCGAGCGGGGGTCTGTGAGTGCTGCTCGAGCGGGGGTTTGGCCGCTCGAGCGGGGCGACTGTTATAAAAGGGCGAGATCCGACTTTCTGAACCATTTTTCATCTCCCTCTTGTTTCTAAAACCCTAAAACCGTTTTCGCTCTCTCCCTACACACCTTCTCTCTTAGGTTTGATCTACTTAGAGTGAGTTTCTAACCTAGATCCTTTATTAAAAAGTTAGAGTGGGTCGAGAGCTTCAGTTTAATCTGAACAAGTTTGGATTTGGAGCACTTTGAGTTTGGATCTTCATCTCCATCTTCTCTTTTTGGGCTATTTCCTTGAGGTAGGGATTTCCTACTCCAATGTATACGTTTTGTTCTAAGTTTTGGTATTTTAATATGTTGGAGGGATTTTGGTAAATTTTGGGAAAAACCCTAGTTGTTGTATTGAATTGAATTGTAAGTTTAATTTAAGGAAAATTGGGAATAATGGTTGAATTCACGAAATATGAGGAATTATTGACTAAATGGGGTAGTTGGTTAATTTAAATCATATGCCTAATGAATTGTTGATTTAGTTATTTTCTGTTTAGAGATAACTATTTTGGGCTATCGGTGGAGGATAGTCATGATTGTTGTAGACATTGCATGTGGATTAGGGATAACTGAAACTAATCACATTGGTTAAGTCATTAATGTTGACCGTTGAATTAATACAGACATTATATGTATTGATTGTGAGATGTATATGTTATGTGTTTACATACATGTATTAGTTGAGAATTGCATATGCATATTGTGTGGGAGGAGATAGGGGATGTACTCCACGGTTAGGGGAAGATAGGGGATGGACCTCTTAACCGGATTTTGTTTGGGAGGAGATAGGGGATGGACTCCATTAGCATCACTATTATGTGTGCTTATTGTTATTGAAGTGTTTTTGTATGTTATTGATACAACACTAAAATGTGTATGATATTGGAAGTATGGAAGTGTTTTGATATGAGCCTGTGTCTCATTTATTTTGTTGATATTGGAAGTATGTGAATATGATATATAGTTCACGAAGGTTGGATTCATGGGTTAGAGTGAGAAGCTCCTCCTTCTCTCTAGAAACGTCCTGTTTCTAGGGTTTTCTCGCATTCAATACTTCATTCAACGACGCTGTCTTAATGGCTCTCGCTACTCCCTTTACAGATTTTGACCTCACTAATGTGAGAGAAACCGTTGATCTAACCAAGGAAGGCAGTGTGGTAGTGGATGTACCTCAAATCGGTGAACCACGACTAGGGTTAGTAACAGATCTGAGTGTTTTAAAAATGAGTGATTCTGAATATATTGGTCAAAGTTCAAACCCTAACCCTTCAAAGGGCGTTGCTGTCGAAGTCACATCTGGATCGAACAATACATCCATGGATCTTCAAAGGCTTGCAGATCGTTTTCAACGACTGAGAGATGCTGGATCGAGTGGGTTAACTCCTCCTACCCCCCTCGAATCTGAGAGTGGGAGTGGAAAACCCTCTAATACCGAGACTGTACTGGGTCCGTATGACTGTTTGGAGGTTGCAAACCCGTTAACCGCTCCGTCTAGCGGTGATGTTTTACGATCCCCCATCTCAAACCAGCCTCGATGGTCAGAGATCGTGGAGACCGAACCATCTACCTTCAGAAATGTTACAGATAGTCTGGAAGTAGCGAGAAATCGGGGTGAGGGGAAGATCCGTGGTGCAATAGGGTCCCTTTCTGATCCACCGACTGGCGATGTGGAGGGTAACGTAGTGGGTTACTCAGAGTCTGATTCTGAGGCTGCTCCGTTGGAAAACCCAGCTCGTGCTGGTGGGGGCTTGAGGGGTGGAAGAGGTGGTAGAGGTCAGGGCGGGGGAAGAGGGCATGGCAGGGATCCAGAGAAATCATGGGCAGATGTTGCTGCGCCTACCAAACAGTGTATCCCTCTAAGGTACTTCCCTCCAAATTTGAATGATGATTTTATTAGTGTTGTTTTACCCCCTAGACCAAATCCTTTGGAGAAATGGGATTCCTGTCTAGTGGGCTATTTCATTGACAAAGGAGTTGCTTTTAACTATATGAGGAACACGGCTTTCAGTCTGTGGAAAGCCAAAGGCTTAAAAGAGGTTCTTGCAAACGGAGAAGGTTTTATTTTCTTCATCTTTGAAAACCCTAGCTGCTGTGTGGATGTGCTTGAAGGAGGTCCTTGGTATATAGGGGGATTCCATCTGATTTTGAAAAAATGGACTCGAATGATGAAACTTACAAAGGACAAAATCCAAAAGGTGCCGGTTTGGGTTAAATTTTTTAATGTCCCTCTTGAATATTGGGATAGTGATGGTTTGGGTCGGATTGCAAGTGCCGTTGGTAAGCCTCTCTTTATGGATCACCTCACTGCCAAGGGTACACGGGTTAATTTCGCCAGAATCTGTGTGGAGCTGGATGCCAACTTGAAGCAGCCTCCATCTTTCCCCATCTTCTGTGATGATCAAAAAATCATAGTTACAGTTGAATACCAGGGACTACCAGCTAAATGTACGAACTGCAAAGTTTTTGGCCATGATATAAAGAAATGTGTATCTGCTCAGGTGGCCGAGCTGATAAACCTCCAGAAAGCTACTGAAGACAACCCTGAGGCTGGGTGGAATACAGTTAAAGCTAAAGGCAAGAGGCAAGTGGGAGTGCCAGACTTACCAACAGAGGAAATGAGTCCTCCAGTAGAGGATCTGGGCAACCTGAGTCCGGCTGATCATGGAGTGGAATCTGAACAGGAGGCAGGGGAAACTCTGGATCCCTTACAAGCTGCACATGACAAGCTAAATAGAGAAATGGCTGCTATCAGAGACGGTGTTGGCCCTTCTGCTGAGACAGACTTGGAGCTGGAGGGATTGAAAATTTTCAATAAAGAGTTGGGGGACATTGCTCGGCAGGTACTCCCCAATGATGTTGAGCTTCTGGAAAAGGTTAATGATCTCATCACACCTGCCAAAAGTGACCCTAAAGGCAACAGTCCTACAGCTATGCATTCAGGTGCTCCAAAAAGCCAATCCTCTGGCAAGGGCAATAATAGCCAGAGGAAAAAGAAGAAAAGGTAGTTTCTTGCTGCCCTGGGTTGTGAGTTTGGTTTTTTGTATATTTCTATGACTTTTAAAATAGCTTTTTGGAATATTAGAGGTTTTAATGATACCTCTAAACATAAAGAAATGCGGAACTTTTTGGCAAAAAATGATATAAAAGTCATGGGTATTTTGGAAACTAAAATAAAATCTGTTCATGAAAATAGCATTTATTCTAGTTGCCTAAGGCACTGGTCTTTTTTGACAAATTCACAATCCACTCTTGCTGGGAGAATCTGTATCTGTTGGGATCCTTCTTGTAGTTCTGTTAAAGTGCTTAATGCCTCGGATCAGTTTATGTTTTGTGAGATAACTGATCTTGTTGACTCTGAGGTCTTTTGTGCTTGTTTTGTTTATGCGGATAATCAACATACAGTTAGGTTGGAATTTTTTGAATACATGCATAGAATCGCTCTTTCTAAAGCTACTACCCCTCTGTGCTTCTTAGGGGATTTTAATGCTGTTAGGTATAGTTTTGAGAAGTTTGGGGGTGCCACTTCTTGGAATAAGGATAAGGAAATCTTCAACTCATACATTCTTGAATCTGAGCTTACTGATCTGTGCTATGGTGGTTGTCAATTTACTTGGTCTAATAAGCGTGAGCAGGGTAATTATATTGCCACTAAAATTGATAGGGTTTTGGTTAATGAGTCTTGGCTTGACAATTTCCCTAACTCTAGTGCTATGTTCTTGCCCTCGGGTATTTTTGATCATTCTCCTGTTATTCTAACTGTTTCGAATGCTGTCAGGTCCAACAAAAAACCTTTCAAGTATTTCGACTTCTGGGCTAAACATAAGGACTTCTATCCTGTTGTTGCTAAGGAGTGGAATCAGTATATTCAGGGTGTTCCCATGTATAGAGTCTGCCAAAAGCTTAGAAATCTGAAACCGATTCTCAAAGAGTTAAACAAAAAAGATTTTAGTGATATATCCTTACGTGTTTTGGCTGCAAAAGCTGACCTGGATGATATCCAGAGGAAGTTGGATAAGGATCCTGGGAACCTTACTCTTCCTTCTTTGGAGAGAGATGTTTATAAGAGATATGTGGACCTTAGTGCTGCGGAGGAGTCTCTTGCCCTCCAGAAGTCTAGGATCCAGTGGCTTGGTTTGGGGGATAGTAATAGTGGGTTTTTCTTCAAGTCTGTCAAGAACAATGTCAATAGAGGTAAGATCCTCAATGTGATGATGGAGGATGGCTCGATTTCTAATAAAGCCGAAGAAATTCATGAAGCCTTTACTGGTTTTTTTACTAATCTTTTTGGTACTCCTCTCCAGGATCATTATGAGGGTTTGAATAGAATTGAGTCGCTTGTTAAGTCCAAAATTTCTCATGCTCAATCTATCTTGCTTGCTAGTCGGTGACGGACAAGGAGATTAAAGAAGTGTTTTGGTCCCTTAAAGCAATAAGGCCCCTGGCCCTGATGGGTTCTCTGCGGGGTTCTTCAAGAGCTCTTGGGATATTGTGGGCAAGGAGGTTACTCAAGCCATTAGGTCATTTTTTGAGTCTGGTAAGCTCCTTAAGGAGGTCAACAGCACTATCATTGCTCTCATCCCTAAAATTCCCAACCCTGTCAAGGTTGGGATTACCAGCCTATCTCGTGCTGTAACACCATTTATAAGTGCATAGCTAAATCATAGCAAATAGAATCAAGGGCGTCCTCCCGAATCTTATTGATCCTGTTCAATCAGCTTTTGTTCAGGGTCGCAGGATTTCTGACAATATCTTCCTTTCTCAAGAAATTATGAGAGGGTATCATAGAGTTTCTCGTGTCCCTAAATGTGCTATGAAGGTGGACATCATGAAAGCTTATGATAGTGTCCGTTGGCATTTTATTATAGATATCCTTAAGGCTATGGGTTTCCCTCAAGTGATGGTCTCATGGATTGCTGCGTGTATTACTAGCCCGTCTTTCTCGATTTGCATTAATGGCAGCCTTCATGGCTATTTCAGAGGGGCTAGATCTTAGACAAGGAGACCCTATGTCTCCTTACCTTTTTGTCCTTGTAATGGAATCCTTGCGAGGATCCTTGCTGAGAAATCTCAGCATCCTGATTTCAAATTTCACTGGAGGTGTGACAAGACAAAAATTGTTAACTTGTGCTTTGCTGACGATCTCATGATTTTTAGCAAGGGTGATGTGCCCACTGTGAATCTTATTATGGAAGGTTTGGAGAATTTAGTAGCCTTTCTGGTCTTGTCCCTAATCTGAGTAAAAGCAATATGTATTTTTCTGGTTGTAAAAACAACCTTAAAGATGAGCTTCTTCGCACTGCTGGTTTTTCTGAGGGATCCTTACCTGTTAAATATCTAGTGTTCCTCTTATTACCACCAAGTTGAGAGCCACTGACTGTCAGCAACTTGTTGATAGGATTACGGCTAGAATAAAGAGCTGGACTAACAAGTCCTTATCTTACGCTGGTCGTGCCCAACTCATCCAAACTGTCCTATTCTCTATGCAGGTGTATTGGTCATCCCTGTTTATCTTACCTAAGAAAGTTATTAAGGAGATTGATAGTCTCATGAGAGCTTTCTTGTGGTCGGGACTGAGCTTAAGTATCATAGCGCTAAAATATCTTGGGATAGAGTTTGTGCGCCTAAATCTGAAGGTGGGCTTGGTTTCAAATCTCTTGAGGTGTGGAATAAGGCTTCTATTGCTAAGCATATTTGGTTCCTCTTCTCTGGAGGGGAACAATCTATGTGGTGCCAATGGGTTAAGTCTTATTTGATGAAAGGGAAAAGCTTTTGGAGCCTCAAAACTCCTAACGACCCTTCTTGGGTCTGGAGGAAGATTCTTGCTTTAAGATCTGCCATTCATCCTCTCATTCGGCATAAAATAGGGGATGGAAATGTTACCTTCTTATGGCATGATAATTGGCACCCCTTAGGGCCTCTTTGGAGTAAGTTTGGGAATAGAATTCTGTTTGACTCTGGTCTTAATGGTGATACTCGTGTCTGCAAAATTGTTGAGGGGAATTCTTGGAAATGGCCTTTCCCTAACTCGTGGGAGCTTATGGAGCTTGTGTCTATTAACCCCACCCTGTGTCTTCCTAACCCTTCTTTGATTGACCAACCTTACTGGAGTCTGAATTCTGATGGAGCATTCTCCATTAAGTCTGTTTGGGATCACTGGAGGGTTAAGTATGATAAGGTTCCTTGGTATAAGTTGTTGTGGGGCCGTCACACAATTCCCCGTGTTAGCTTTGTGGTTTGGATGGCTTTATTTGGGCGTCTTAATACTGGGGACAGGCTCAAGCTTTTTGGAATCTCTCCTACATCTAACTGTTCCTTCTGCCTGGATCCCCTCGAGAGTCATACCCACCTTTTCTTCAATGCCCATTTTCTAACAAAATTTGGGTGACTATTCAGGGGAAGTGCAAGGTTCAGTGGCCTAATCTCTCTTGGCCTGGCATTGTTACTTTTGTCCAGCAGGAGAGTAAAGGTAATTCTTTGAAATCTTTGATTCTTAGATTATCTTTTCCTGTGCACTGTGTACCAAGTGTGGCTGGCTAGAAATAACAGGATCTTTAACAAGGAAGCTAAACCTGAAGAGGTTGTTATTCAGTCTATTCTTCGTATGGTTAGAGGCAGACTGCTGTCTGTGAACAATGTCTCTCGATCCGAGGGCGATGCATGGTATCTCACTAGCTGGAATCTTCCTGACACTATCATGAAGCCCCATGCTCTTTGCATGGGTGGGCTGCTGAGTGGTGTGAGTTCCTAAATTGTGGGTCGAGTGAAGGTGAGGATGAAAATGTGTGTTTTTCTAATTAGCTGTTACTTGTGCAGTGGTTGCATTGAAGGTATCTGTGAAGTTGAGGGTTGAGTGAATATAGATCCTACAAATGTTATATGATATATACATTGAGTGTGTTGGTGGGTCGAGTGATGTTAGCTCTTACATGTGTGTTTTTCTAACCTTAATATCTATAGTATATTTTTATTTGCAGGTTAAGGAAGCAGATTTTGAGAGAAGTGAGATTCTATATTGTGGGTTGAGTGATGTTAGCCATTATATTGTGGGTACTTTATCTGTGATGCACCTGTTTCTAATGCACAGGTTATCTAACTTGATGTGTTACCTCTCTCTATGCTGGCAGGAGGGTGTACTATTGGGTTTGAGGGGCATCATGCCTGTTAATCGCTTGCGGTATACAGCTGGTTGTCTTGCTCCGTGGTTTGGTGGTGGCTGCACTGTGCGCCCTTCCAGAGTGACTAGAACTTGGTGGTGGCTGCAATTTGCGCCTAGTCATGTTCTAGAGTTGGATCATCCTATTGCTATCTTTATTTACTTTTGTATCAGGACTATGTTATCGAACTTTGATGTCTTTTTGTGGCTCACTCCTACGGGTTGTGTAGAGAATTTTTATTTTATGCTGTTTCTAGTTATTTTCTACTCTACTTCCATCCAGCTAGACCATATGGCATGTCTCTCAAAGCTACATTTTTGTTTGACAGTGGCAGTTGGGTTTGGATTGGTTTATGTACTAGAACTAGTTACTTCATGCACAATGTTTTGTGTTCATGGTTCAACTTGGGTGCTGCAGTGGCTGTGTCGTTGCTGAGTGGTCTGCTGTGTTGGCTACGGTTTCATGTAGGCTGCATCCCTCAGGTTATTATTTTGTGTGTGGATCTTAGTATGCAGGTTTTGGATATTATCTTGGGCTTATTCGGTTGTTCATCTGGCTAGCTTGCTTTTGTTCATTCCCTATTTCATTAAATAGGCCATGAACATTATGTTTTTGATCTAGTTTGTGTTGCTTTTGGTTTTCTTGTATAGTTTCTGGTTAGGGCCTGGGGTTTGCCCCTTGTAATCTTGTATATTTTGTTGTTTTATTTATGTCTTATTCATCCAAAAAAAATGATATATAGTTCACTGTTGTAGTTTGGCCAGGTTCTGAGCCATGTTGATAAAAATGAAAAGTTGAATAGATAATGGAAAGTGAAAGTGACATTATATGTTAACCATCTATTAAATGCTATTGCTTTATTCAATGCTTATATTTGGTTTAGTATCTCTACTGGGCTGTGGCTCACCCTATATGGGAACATCATTTTCAGGTTCAGGTGATAAGCTACCTCCAAGGACTTAGCTTGGAAGGACTTGGAATGGAAGACTTTTTTTTTTTTCGGTGAATAAGAAATAAATAAAAGACGAAGAATTTACACGAATACAAGGGGCATACCCCAGGCCCGACAACAACAAACAACAAAACCAAAACACAAAACACAAAACAACAAAACAGAAAACAAAAGGAAAACAAAGCCAACTAAATGTACAAAAGCCATATCCTGTTGAAGATAGGGATCTTGTACAAAGAGAAGACAAACTACCAGCCTAGACCAAGGCTAAACCAAAGAAAAAACCTTCCTACACAACCCATAGGAAGGAACTAAGACTGCAGCTTACATAAAGAGCCCTACCAAGCCCGTAACAAAGATCTCATATGACAAAACAATATAATCTATACAAAACCACCTACACAGCCCGTAGGGATAAGCAACTAATATAAAGGACAATGTACACAAATAACAAGACAACGAATTTCCTCTTTTGTGTAACACAGCAAGGCGCTTGGAGCAGCCATCGCCTCGTTACAAAAACACTCTTTACAGGGCCATCGGAAACTACACAGGACGCAGCCAATAACCCTCCAAACCGTATCATGTTTGTTCCCAGTCGCCTCCTGAAACTGAACATCAAACTGCCTCCGCATTGAGCAGCCATCGCCGAGAGCCAACTCCAATCCCCATGACGCAACCAGAAGTGGCTTTGAGAGCAACCATCATTCCAGCACCCATGGCACAGCATAGAAGCACTGCTGCAACTTCCAGAAATACGCTGCTCATTGACACAAGCTCGCCACCTTCTCATGGTACTGGGAGTCTGGGCCAAAGACAGCCACATAGTGAATCTGAAGCTATATATATGATCAAAAAGTAGCAAGAAAAGAACAACAAATATATAGGATCTCACAACTCTCGGCCCACATCCAAAAATGACTATACGCTCCATGTAGTGTCTCACATCACTCGGCCCACACCTCACAAAAATAGCCACACTCCTGACAAGCAGCAGCCGAGTAATGCCCCTGACCTGCAAAACAAAGAATACATAACAAATATAAAAGTACATTAGAAAACCAATTTTAGGATAGCTCACAACTCTCAACCCACATTTAGGGTGTATCATGTACTGGCTCACATCACTCAACCCACAGTGAGACTTCCTTGGATTGAGCAACATCATGAATGGAATTGTCAACAGAACCTGCAAAATAGTAACCATTAGGGAAACACTCATTATATGCTACTATCACTCAACCCTCAATATAGGTAAACTCACATCCCTCATGCCTCTTCCAGCAGCAGGCAGTTTCATGATAGTTGTTGGCAAATTCCATTGTGACAAATACCAGCTATCACCTGTAGACAACAACACATTACACATAGAAATTATCCTGCCCCTCACCATTTGAATAATATTTTTGGTGACTGTCTCAGCAGGAGCACTACTTTGACTGAAAACTCGATCATTACGTTCCCTCCAGATATGATACACAGTGCACATGAAGGACAACTTAGTAATCGCTGCTTTCAGAGATCTACCTTTAGTAGAAGCCACAGCAAGCTCAACAGTTTCAGGCCAGTTGAGATTAGGCCATCTCACATTACATTTACCCTGGATAGCAGCCCAAATCTGAGAAGAATATGCACAACTGAAAAACAAATGAGAATGGCTCTCCATGGGATCATTACACAGAGGGCAACTGGGATGAGTAACCAGTCCAAAAACCTGCAGTCTATCCCTAGTGTTCAATCTTTCATGAATCGCCAACCAGACAATGAAGCTAACCCTAGGGATATACGGATGTCCCCAAAGCAGCTTGCTCCAAGAGACCTTGGGGCCCTTGTCTCTCCAACATTCCCAAGCAGACTGAATAGTGAAAAGGCCATCACCAGTTAGGCTCCACCAAGGACTGTCATGAGAGCTCAGAATGGGTTTAAGGGTGGGGGGAGTAGACGCAATCCACTCCTGAATCTCCCAAGAATTAGGGAGAGGCCACTTCCAAACCCCACTAGAAATGATAGAGCTGACTTTAGTGTTACTGTCAAGACCCGAATCATATGCAATTCTGGGCCCAAACCTATCCCACAAAGGGCCAAGGGGATGCCAATTATCGAACCACAGAAAAGCTAGCTCCCCATTACCAATTTTAATCTGAATAAGGGGAAGAAGAAGATGCCTAAGCTTCAGGATCTTCCTCCAAACCCAAGAAGGGTCACTAGGGATTTTGACAAACCAGAAACTCCTACCTTTGAGTAAATAGGACTTGACCCATTGACACCACATTGACCCCTCCCTGTCAGAGAAGAGGAACCAAATATGTTTAGCAACAGCAGCCCTATTCCAAATACCCATCTCTTTAAACCCCAATCCCCCCTCATCCTTGGGTTTACAAATAGAGCTCCACGCAATCTTAGCACAATGTTTCTTCATATCTGATCCAGACCAAAGAAAGGCTCTTAGCAGGCCCTCAATATCCATAATAACCTTCCTATGAAGGATGAATAAAGATGCCCAATACACTTGCATCGAAAAGAGGATAGTTTGAATGAGTTGGGTTCTACCCGCATAAGATAAAAGCTTATTAGTCCAGCTCCTAATTCTCTTAGTTATCCTATCAATCAGAGTTTGGCAATCAACAGCCTTGAGCTTAGTGGTAATCAAAGGAACACCCAAATATTTAACCGGGAGAGACCCCTCAGTGAACTTGGCTATGTGAAGGATCTCATCTCTAAGGTGCCTACTACACCCAGAGAAGAATATGTTACTCTTGCTAGGACTAGGAGTAAGGCCTGAAAGCCTTCTGAACTCATCCAACCTTGCATCACAAGGTCCACAGTCACAGGGTCACCTCTGCTAAAGATCATCAAGTCATCAGCAAACAAAGGTTCACAATTTTGGTCTTTTCACACCTCCAATGAAACTTAAAAAGAGGACTTTTGGCTTTTCAGCAAGAATTCTGGCAAGAATCTCCATAGCCAGCACAAACAAATAAGAGACATAGGGTCCCCTGTCTGAGCCCTCTAACACCCTGAAATAGCCATGCAAACTCCCATTAATGCAGATAGAAAAGGATGGACTAGACATGCAAGCCTTAATCCAATTAATCATACACAGAGGAAGTTCATAGCTTTAAGGATGTCAAGAATGCTATATCTTCCTCGGCTGGTACGGTTTAGGGAGGGATGCTGGTTATTTTTTTTTGTACACAGTCCCTATCTACTACAGGACATGGCCTTGTACAAATCTTTTGCTAGTTATCCGTATTACTTTCTCGATGCTCAGTCTCCTTTGCTTTGTATAGTTTTTGTGTGTAGGGCCTGGGAATGCCCCTTGTAATCGTGTAAATCTTTCTTTTATTTATTTCTTACTTACCCAAAAAAAAAAAAAAGGATGTCAAGAATAAACTCCCACCTAACATTGTCATAGGCTTTCATGATATCCACTTTCATAGCACACCTCGGAACCTTTGAGTCCCTATGGTAACCTCTCATAATCTCTTGGGACAGAATATATTATCCGAGATCCTTCTACCATGGACAAAAGCAGATTGTACAGGATCAATCAAATCCGGTAACACCTGCTTAATCTATTCGCAATGATTTGGCAATGCATTTGTAAATAGTGTTACAGCAGAAATGGTCTATAATCACCCACCTTCATAGGGTTGGAATCTTGGGGATAAGGCAATAATGTGTTGTTTGACCTCCGATAGAAGCTACCAGTCTCAAAAGAAAGACCTGATACACATGTCCCAAATCCTTACCCACAATATCCCAAGAGCTCTTAAAAAAACCAGCTGAATAGCCATCAGGGCCCGGGGCCTTATTGGCCTTGAGAGACCAAAAGACCTCCTTAATTTCACCATCAGTAAAGGCATACTCAGCATAGCAGATTGGTCATCAGAAACCTTGGTATGCACCAGGGATCTGATTCTCTCAAGCCATTATAATCATCCTCAAATGGACAGTACCAAACATCAGTAGTACTGAACAAAAACATTATGGATGTCTTCACTAACAGTGGATCTGCTACCATCACCATATCAACACAAGAATCTTACTCCTATTGATATTACTCTTCACAGTCCTAAAGAAGAAGCTGCTGTTTCTATCCCAAGCCAAGCCATTGGATTCTAGATTCTGAAGAGCAAGACTTTCTCCACACAGCAATCTAAATACTTCCTATAAGCCTCCCTCTCCTGGCCTTGAAGCACAGAATTCAAAGATCCTTATCCAGTTTGAATTGGAGAAGTCCAAATATTCTTAGAGGCTTGAACACGAAGCGAAATATCACTAAAATTTTTTGTCAAGAGTTTGAGTTTGACCTTAAGTTGCCTCAGTTTTTGATACACCCTAACATAGGACACCTCTAAAAATTGGTTCCAAGTTTGGCCACAGTAGGAATAACTCAGGGTGTTTAGACCAACAATCAAAAATTTGAAAGGCTTTTTGAAAGAAGACTTAACAGGAGAGGTGTTGACCACAGCAGGAAATGGTCAGAGATCCCTGAAGGGTGAAAAAAGGCTGTAGACCCAGGGAATTTGTCCAACCAAGCCTCATTAATTAACACCCGATCAATTTTCATGGCTATGTAGTCACCACCACTTCTTTTATTGGCCCAAGTGAACTGGCATCCCCCATAAGAGAGGTCAGCCAGTTCAGACTCAGGGTGGAAGACTAGTTTAGTTATTTGTTTTGTTTAAATATTACATGTAATTACAAGCCGAGGGCTTAATTTGTAGTTGAGTTAGTTCTCACATTTTGTGTCCAAGTGTTGGCTTGGAAAGATGTAAGCCCGTAGGGTATTTACTTTCATTATTACATGTAATGTCTTTATTTAAGGATACTCTGATGAATGAATTATGGTTTATTTTCTTAAGTAATACATCTTATTATTGTGTATGTTATGGGTTATTTTTGAGGGCGTTACAGGGTTCAATTCTCAAGTAAAAAATGATGAATTTTAATTCCCTTTGATTTTATTCATATTGCTCTTCTTCTTTTTTTCCGCAAACGTTCTCTGCTGGCACTGAAGAATAATGTTTCTTTGTAACTTTCTTCATCCTTCTACATCCTTCTCTATTTTCATCGACGAACTAATTAGATTAGGCCACTAATTGATTCATTACCTTAAGTGGCCAAGTTTAACTCAAACCAACCTCGCTTAGCCAGCAAGAAAGAGAATTTTCTGAGTAATTATTGCTTAACGATATTAGGTTAACTTAAGCACCTCGTTTTAGGTTTTCTTAGTCACTTAAGTGTTCAATTCTCGAGACCAAAAGGATGAATATGAATTCCCTTTGATTTTTTTCTTATTTTTCTTTCTTTTCACTAACTTTCTTTTCTACCTTTGAAGAAGAATGTTTCTATCCAACTTTCTCCGTCCTTCTCCCTCCTTCTCTATTTCTTGTACGAACTAATTAGCTGAGGCCAGTAATTGTTTCATTAGCTTGAGTGGCAAAGTTTAACTCAAACTGTGTTTGCTTAGTCTCCAAGAAAGAGAATTTTCTTATTATTTGTAACTTAACGATATTTGTTGAACCTAATCAACTCATTTAAGGTTTTCTAAATCATCTAAGGGTTCAATTCTCATGTAAAAAACGATGAATTTGAACTCCCTTGGATTTTATTCATATTTGTGTTCTTCTTTTTTTCCTCAAATGTTCTCTTCTGGCACTCAAGAATAATGTTTCTGTGTAACTTTCTTCGTCCTTCTACATCCTTCTCTATTTTCATCAACGAAATAATTATATTTGGCAACTAATTGTTTCATTACCTGAAGTGGCCAAGTTTAACTCAAACCAACCTTGCTTAGCCACCAAGAAAGAGAATTTTCTGAGTAATTGCTGCTTAACGATATTAGGTTAACTTAAGCACCTCGTTTAAGGTTTTCTTAGTCACTTAAGTGTTCAATTCTCGAGGCCAAATGGATGAATATGAATTCCCTTTGATTTTTTATTTTTATTTTTCTTTCTTTTCTCTAAATTTCTTCGCTACCTTTGAAGAAGAATGTTTTTATCCAACTTTCTCCGTCTTTCTCCATCCTTCTCTATTTCTTCTATGAACCAATTAGCCGAGGCCAGTAATTGTTCAATTAGCTTAAGTGGCCAACTTTAACTCAAACTATATTTGCTTAGTCTCCAAGAAAAAAAAAATTTCTGATTAATTGTAACTTAATGATATTAGTTGAACCTAATCACCCCATTTAAGGTTTTCTAAATCATCTAAGGGTTCAATACTCAAGCCAAAAACGATGAATTTGAATTTCCTTTGATTTTATTCATATTTCTCTTCTTCTTTTTTTCCTCAAACGTTCTCTTCTGGCACTCAAGAATAATGTTTCTGTGTAACTTTCTTCGTCCTTCTACATCCTTCTCTATATTCATCAACGAAATAATTATATTAGGCAACTAATTGTTTCATTACCTGAAGTGGCCAAGTTTAACTCAAACCAACCTTGCTTAGCTACCAAGAAAGAGAATTTTCTGAGTAATTGCTGCTTAACGATATTAGGTTAACTTAAGCACCTCGTTTAAGGTTTTCTTAGTCACTTAAGTGTTCAATTCTCGAGGCCAAATGGATGAATATGAATTCCCTTTGATTTTTTATTTTTATTTTTCTTTCTTTTCTCTAAATTTCTTCGCTACCTTTGAAGAAGAATGTTTTTATCCAACTCTCTCCGTCTTTCTCCATCCTTCTCTATTTCTTCTATGAACCAATTAGCCGAGGCCAGTAATTGTTCAATTAGCTTAAGTGCCCAACTTTAACTCAATGATATTAATTGTAACTTAATGATATTAGTTGAACCTAATCACCCCATTTAAGGTTTTCTAAATCATCTAAGGGTTTAATTCTCAAGTCAAAAACGATGAATTTGAATTCCCTTTGATTTTATTCATATTTCTCTTCTTCATTTTTTCCTCAAACGTTCTCTTCTGGTACTCAAGAATAATGTTTCTTTGTAACTTGCCTTGTCCTTCCACATCATTCTCTATTTTCATCAATGAACTAATTAGATTAGGCCACTAATTGTTTCATTACCTCAAGTGGCCAAGTTTAACTCAAATTATGTTAGCTTTTTTTTTGGGTGAATAAGAAATAAATAAAACAGAAAGATTTACACGAATACAAGGGGCATACCCCAGGCCCTACAAACAAAAACACACGGCTAAGAACCCAAAACTATACAAAGCCGAGAGACTACATCCGAAAGACAAGAGAAAGCCAAACGGGATGTACATAGTCCATGTCCTGTAAAGGATAGGGACTGTGTACACAATGAAAACCCAGCATCCTACACAAAACCGTCCCTTCTAAAGGAACACAGCAACAAAGAGATTGTCCTACACAGCCCGTAGGACTAAGCACGTGACGCATGATCATACAAAAATAACATCCCCAAGAGAACCTGATAAGGATACCAAAATAGACCCATTCCAACAGATAGCTAGAATACCTATAACACAACACAATGAAATACACTAAATTCCTCCTACACAGCCCGTAGGGGTAGGCCGAAATACCCACAAAAATATGTACAAACAATAAAGAAGACAACTGATGAACACACTCATGTAGCATAGCCAGGCGCTAAGAGCAGCCATCGCCACGGTACACGCACCCTCTTCCAACAGCCCCCATGCAGCACTTGATACGGAGCAGTCCCATCGAGAAAGAACCTTGCAGCGGTAATGCCTGGGGCATACACCTGCACACCATCCCACGGAAATTGGACCTAGCTGACATTCCCTGCAGAGATGGTCCAGTGTGCATCCATCCCCACATAACCATTTTGAGATCGGGTAACCCTGCCCAGACAAAGAGATATCAGAGCATATAGGATCATAGAGGAGAAGGAATAAAATACACAATATATGAGACCTCCCATCACTCGGCCCTAAAAAACATCACTCCACACATTATATGGTCTCACACCACTCGGCCCACATCTCTTCAACACACACAAACACCCAGCCAGCAATTTGTAATGAGGAGCTTCCTTAACCTGCATATAAAAAATATAATATATAGATATGGTTAAAAGAATTATAAGATGTCTCACACCCCTCAACCCACAATGATGAATCAGATTATATGGGCTCACTCCACTCGGCCCACAAGTAACAATAACCCAATATGCTAGAGAGAACGAACAATCTTCAAAAAGACCAGCAGTCATGATTAAGACCTGTAAAAGAGAAGCTACATTAGAAATCCCACACTTTCTGCTCACATTCACTCAACCCTCAATATAGGATTCCTTTCCACACTCAAGAAGTTGTCAGCACTATTGACCTTAGGCTGCTTCATAATAGATATAGGTAAATTCCATTGAGCCAAAAACCAAGCATCACCTGTAGAATTAATCAGATTAGTCAGAGAGAGCACCCTACCTCTAACCATCTGGACAATAAGACTAGTGACCACACTCTCAGGTCTAGACTCCTTGCTAAAAATCCTCCTATTCCTTTCTAACCAAATTTGGTAGACTGTACCAAGGAAAGAGAGTTTAGTAATGGTAGACTTCAGAGTTTTACCAGTGATGGACTGTGTAGCATAGTCAACAGAGTCCTGCCAGGATAATTGGGGCCAACTAACATTACACTTAGCCTGTAAGGCCCCCCAAATCCTAGAGGAATACACACAGCTGAAGAACAAATGGGAGTGACTCTCCCCAGGGTCATGACACAAAGGGCAAGAGGGGTTAGGAGCAAGGCCAAACAATTGCAGCCTATCCCCCGTGTTCAGTCTCTCATGAATAGCCATCCAAACCATAAAGCTCACCCTAGGTATGGAAGGATGACCCCAAACAAGATTACCCCAAGGCACTTTCGTACCCTTATCCCTCCAACAATCCCAAGTAGATTGTATGGTAAACTTCCCATCCATAGTCAGATTCCAAATAGGACAGTCCTGGTTATCCCTCACAGGTTTAAGGTCACTGGGAGTTGAAGAGATCAACTCCTTGATTTCCCAAGAATTATCAACAGGCCACTTCCAATCATTATTAGAAATAATTTCACTAACTTTGGAATTGAAAGAAAGACCCGTGTCGTACAAAATGCGGTGACCAAACCTATGCCATAGGGAACCCAAAGGATGCCAGTTATCGAACCACAAAAACACCTTATCCCCTTTACCAATTTTGAACTTGATAAGAGGATATATGAGATTTCTAAGAGACAAAATCTTACGCCAGACCCAAGAAGGGTCGCTAGGCATACTAACATGCCAAAGGCTTCTACCCTTAAGTAAATAGGACTTGACCCATTGACACCACATAGAACCCTCCTCACCCGAAAACAGGTACCAGACATGCTTAGCTACAGCAGCCCTATTCCAGACACCCATCTCTTTAAAACCTAAGCCACCTTCACCTTTAGGCCTACACACATTATTCCAAGCTATCTTAGCACTATGTTTCTTAAGATCAACACCAGACCACAAGAAAGCTCTCAGGATACTATCAATTTCCCTCATCACCTTCTTAGGAAGGATAAAAAGGGAAGACCAGTAGACTTGCATAGAGAAAAGGACAGTCTGAATGAGTTGGGCTCTACCCGCATAGGACAGAGGCTTATTGGTCCAACTCTTAATCCTCTTGGTAATCATCTCAACCAGGATTTGACAGTCAGTGGCCTTAAGCTTAGTAGTGATCAGAGGCACACCCAGGTACCTCACTGGGAGAGTGCCCTCAGTAAATTTGGCAACACTAAGGATATCATTTTTAAGATCATTGCTACACCCCGAGAAAAACATGTTGCTTTTGCTAGGGCTAGTAAGCCCAGACAAGTCTAAACTCATCTAAGCCTTGCATGATAAGGTTAACCGTGCCAAGGTCACCCTTACTAAAGATCATGAGGTCATCAGCAAAACACAGATTAACAATCTTGGTTCTGTCACACCTCCAATGAAATTTGAAATGAGGATCACTGGCTTTTTCAGCAAGAATCCTGGAAAGGATTTCCATAGCCAAAACAAACAAGTAAGGGGACATCGGATCCCCTTGTCTAAGCCCTCTCGCCCCTTTGAAATACCCATGAAGGCTCCCATTGATGCATATAGAGAAAGAAGGGCTAGTCATACAAGCCTTGATCCAATTAATCATACAAGGAGGGAAGTTCATGGCATTCAAGATGTCAAGAATGAATTCCCACCGAACGTTATCATAGGCCTTCATAATATCAACTTTCATAGCACATTAGGGATTTTAGAATCCCGGTGATAGCCCCTCATAAGCTCCTGAGACAAAAAAATGTTATCCGAGATCCTTCTACCCTGAACAAAGCTGACTGCACAGGGTCAATAAGGTCAGGAAGGACAATTTTGATTCTATTAGCAATGATTTTGGCTATGCATTTATAGATCGTATTACAGCAGGAAATAGGCCTATAGTCCCCCACCTTCGTGGGGTTAGGGACTTTAGGAATCAGGGCTATAATCGTGCTGTTAACCTCGGAGAGAAGTTTGCCAGTTTCAAAAAAGGATCTTATAGCAAGAGTGACCTCCTTACCCACAATGTCCCAAGAACTCTTGAAGAAACCCGCCGAATAGCCATCAGGACCCGGAGCCTTATTAGCCTTGAGGGACCAAAAGACATCCTTTATCTCAGCGTCAGAAATAGGCTTAGCAAGCATATCCGACTGAGATTGAGTCACCTTAGATTTCACCAAAGTTCTAATCCTATCAAGGCCATTATAGTGATCATCAAAAGGGGCTCCGAAAAGATTTGTATAGAATTGCACAAAATTATGAATTTCACTCATTTCAGTAATCTTATTGCCATCCCCCGAATCAACACTCACAATTTTACCCCGATTAATATTGTTCCTCACCGACCTAAAGAAGAAGCTACTATTCTTATCACCCAGGCTAAGCCATTGGACTCTAGATTTTTGGAGAGCAAGGCTCTCCTCCACCTTGCTAAGATCCAGATAGTGCTTAAGCTCATTCCTTTCCTGAACCTGGAGGTCACAATTCTGAGGGTCTTTGTCAAGCTTGATCTGGACAGATTCCAGTCTAGCTTTAGCAACTTGGACTCTAACAGAGATATCACTAAAATCTTTTTTATTCAACAACTTGAGATCAGATTTGAGATGTTTCAGCTTTTGACAAACCCTGAACATGGGAACCCCTTTAATAAATTGAACCCAGTTAGCAGACACACATTTTAAGAAATCAGGGTGTTTGGACCAGAAATCAAAGTATTTAAAAGGTTTCTTAAAAGAAGTTTTGGACTCACTGATAGTGACCACAGCAGGAGAGTGATCAGAAATGCCAGAGGGAAGGAAAAGGGCACTGGACTCAGGGAACTTTCCAGCCAAGCCTCATTAACAAGAACCCTGTCAATCTTGGTAGCAATGTAGTCACCAGCACCTCTTTTATTAGCCCATGTGAATTGACAGCCACCATAAGATAAGTCTGTCAACTCAGATGAGTTAATATAGGAATTGAATTCTTCACTCTCATTTGACCAAGCAGAGGAACCCCCCACTTTTTCCTGGCGATATCTCACAGCATTAAAATCACCCAGGAAAATGCTAGGAGAATTGGACTTACCACGGGAGATAGACAACATATTTTCAAAAACCACTTTTCTCACAGAATGTTTATTATCCGCATACACGAAAGTTGCAAAAAAGGTGACTTTAGTGGCCAATATCATAATTTCACAAAAGATGTGTTGGTTAGACTTTGAACACAGTTTTACATCACAAAACTCATTATTCCAACACACCCACAGCCTGCCAGTTTCAGTTGGTTGAGAGTTGGACAAAAGCGACCAATTACCAAAACATTTTTTAAAGATGTTATTCTCATTACACTGTCTAACTTTGGTCTCCAAAATACCAATGACATGAATATCATCATTAAGCACAAGTTTTTTAAGATCTTTATGTTTAGAAGGGTCATTAAACCCTCTAACATTCCAAGAAGCAATTTTCAAAGTCATTGGAAACAAAAACAAAATATCACTAACCCTCAACCAACTGAAGCAGTAGTTACTTCTTCTTTTTCTTCTGACTGCTGTTACCCTTACCAGAAGATTTACTACCTTGAGCTTGCTTGGCCTTGCTGCTGTAGCAGTCCCAGGAGTACCCACTTCGCTGGAATTGTATCAGCAATCACCTCATCCAAAAGATGTGCAGCATGCGGAAGCGCCATCTTGTCACTTCAAAAATGCTGTCTTGAAGAACCTGAGCCTCTTTCTGTACCTTAGCCAATTCATCATCTGGTGTGCTCACTTCCAATACTGGAACAGGAACCTCCACCTCAGGACTAATTGGAGCAAGATTCTCAGTAGGCACTGGAGGGGGGACATCCACCTCTTCAGAGCTATCTGGTTCAGCCTCCCCAACCTTCCTTTTCCCTTTAGCTTGAACAGAGGTCCATTCATCTGCTGGTACCTCAGTTGCTTCCTCAGAGTTCTTCTGGAGACTTATTAGGTGAGCCACCTGTTTGGACACACACTTCTTGGTTTCATGGCCGAAGATTTGGCAATGTTGACAGATGGAAGGCAAACCTTGGTATTCAGCCCGGATTAAAATTGCCTCATCATCACAGTGGATTTGAAAGTAGGTAGGCAGCTTGGACGTAGCTTCTATCTCAATGCAAATCCTGGCAAAGGCCACCCTAGACCCTCTGGCTGTGAGTTGGTCCATACACAATGGGTTTCCAATCGCACTTGCAATTCTACTAAGGCCATCAGGATCCCAGTATTCAAGTGGAATATTGAAGAATTTGACCCAGACTGGAATCTTGGTAGCTTTTTCCTTGGCTAGTTTCATCATTCTTTTCCACTGTTTGAGGATAAGCAAATAGCCACCAATGTACCACGGCCCCTCCTCAAGAACTTCCCTACAGCAGTCTGGAGATTCGAAGACAAAGAACATAAACCCATCTCCGTTGGTTAAGACCTCCTTGAGCCCCTTGTTCTTCCATAACCCAAATGCGCTATTTCGGAGATAGTTATAACCCACTCCCTTGTCTATGAAATAGCCCACCAGACATGAATCCCATTTCTCCAACGGATCGGATCTGCGAGGCATGTTAACCACTACAGCATCTTCGATAAAAGTCGGAGGGACATACCTTAACTTGATGTTGGATCGAGTTGATGCAGAGGCGACGTTAGCCCAGGTTCTCTGTTGAGGTTGACTAGGGCCACCCTCTGTTGAAGCAGGGTTACGTCCACCATTCCCACCTCGACCCCCTCTGGTTCCACGGTATCCTCGTCCACCCCTGCCATGGCCCTCAAACTGTATATGGGGGGCATCTTCCTCAGGGAAATCGACATCATTTTTTTTTGGGTGGGTAAAAATCGACATCATCAACCCCCTATTGGACACCAAGGGCTTGACGATTCCTCCCTTCTCCTCTATTCCTAGTAACATCAAGGCTATCAGGAAGATTCTGAAAGTTATTTCCTGCATTATCAATAATATCCGACCACCTAGGGTTTGAGGTCTGACCGATCGGGGTCGAAGGGATGACCTCACCACCAATCTTCTCTGGATCTATGCTCTGCGGATCTTTAAGCTTTTCCATACAATCAATATATCCCTGCGAACCCCCATCGGCACCAATCACTCCCGTACCCGTATGAACTTCCCCTTCTCCATGATCAGATCGCACTTGAGGGACGATCGGCCCCTTCACAACTTCACTCGAAGGCCCCTGAAGATCTAGGGTTTCGACAAGTTGATCCCTTTGCGTAGGACTATCAGCCCTAGCACCAGCACTAGCCTCACTCCCCACCGGTGTTTTAGTTACCTCCATCGATGAACCACTCAGATTCTCAGATTTGTTGTTGTTTACAGATCCTTGATGTACCACAGATGTGCCCCGTGTTGCTAACTCCAAACCACCCAGCATCAAGCCCTCGTTCAGCGGTGATGTAGCCACCGAGGAAACATTAACTATCGCATTAATCTTACCCGGGGAAGCATTAATTTCAGGCATCGGTGTTCAATGAGGTATTGAAACCCTAGAAAACAAAAGTTTTCTAGAGAGATGTCAGAGCTTCTCTCTCTAACCCATAATAGGGGAGGATGGAGAAGGGCGGACTAAGTTCTATGTTAGCTTAGCTACCAAGAAAGAGACTTCTCTGAGTAATTGTTGCTTAACGATATTAGGTTAACTAAAGCACCTCGTTTAAGGTTTTCTTAGTCACTTAAGTGTTCAATTCTCGAGACGAAAATGATGAATATGAATTCCCTTTGATTTTTTCTTATTTTCTTTCTTTTCACTAACTTTCTTTTCTACCTTTGAAGAAGAATGTTTCAATCCAACTTTCTCCGTCTTTCTCTATTTCTTCTACGAACTAATTAGCTAAGGCCAGTAATTGTTTCATTAGCTTGAGTGGAAAAATTTAACTCAAACTATGTTTGCTTAGTCTCCAAGAAAGAGAATTTTCAGATTAGTTGTAATTAAACGATATTAGTTGAACCAAATCACCTGATTTAAGGTTTTCTAAATCATCTAAGGGTTCAATTCTCAAGTCAAAAATGATGAATTTGAATTCCCTTTGATTTTATTCATATTTGTCTTCTTCCTTTTTTCCTCAAACGTTCTCTTCTGGCACTGAAGAATAATGTTTCCTTGTAACTTTCTTCGTCCTTCTTTGTCCTTCTCTATTTTCATCAACGAACTCATTATATTAGGCTACTAATTGTTTTCTTACCTGAAGTTTCCAAGTTTAACTCAAACCAAGCTTGCTTAGCCACCAAGAAAGAGAATTTTCTGAGTAATTGTTGCTTAACGATATTAGGTTAACTTAACCACCTCGTTTATGGTTTTCTTAGTCACTTAAGTGTTCAATTCTCGAGAACAAAAGGACGAATATGAATTCCCTTTGATTTTTTTTCTTATTTTTCTTTCTTTTCTCTAACTTTCTTCGCTACCTTTGAAGAAGAATGTTTTTATCCAACTTTCTCCGTCTTTCTCCATCCTTCTCTATTTCTTCTACGAACTAATTAGCTGAGGCCAGTAATTGTTCAATTAACTTAAGCGGCCAAGTTTAACTCAAACTATGTTTGCTTAGTCTCCAAGAAATGAATTTTCTGATTAATTGTAACTTAATGATATTAGTTGAACCTAATCTCCTCATTTAAGGTTTTCTAAATCATCTAAGGGTTCAATTCTCCAGTAAAAAATGATGAATTTTAATTCCCTTTGATTTTATTCATATTGCTCTTCTTCTTTTTTTCCTCAAACGTTCTCTGCTGGCACTGAAGAATAATGTTTCTTTGTAACTTTCTTCATCCTTCTACATCCTTCTCTATTTTCATCGACGAACTAATTAGATTAGGCCACTAATTGATTCATTACCTTAAGTGGCCAAGTTTAACTCAAACCAACCTTGCTTAGCTAGCAAGAAAGAGAATTTTTTGAGTAATTGTTGCTTAACGATATTAGGTTAACTTAAGCACCTCGTTTAAGGTTTTCTTAGTCACTTAAGTGTTCAATTCTCGAGACCAAAAGGATTAATATGAATTCCCTTTGATTTTTTTCTTATTTTTCTTTCTTTTCACTAACTTTCTTTTCTACCTTTGAAGAAGAATGTTTCTATCCAACTTTCTCCATCCTTCTCCATCCTTCTCTATTTCTTGTACGAACTAATTAGCTGAGGCCAGTAATTGTTTCATTAGCTTGAGTGGCAAAGTTTAACTCAAACTGTGTTTGCTTAGTCTCCAAGAAAGAGAATTTTCTGATTAGTTGTAACTTAACGATATTTGTTGAACCTAATCACCTCATTTAAGGTTTCTAAATCATCTAAGGGTTCAATTCTCAAGTAAAAAACGATGAATTTGAATTCCTTTGATTTTATTCATATTTGTGTTCTTCTTTTTTCCTCAAACGTTCTCTTCTGGCACTCAAGAATAATGTTTCTGTGTAACTTTCTTCGTCCTTCTACATCCTTCTCTATTTTCATCAACGAACTAATTAGATTAGGCCACTAATTGTTTCATTACCTCAAGTGGCCAAGTTTAACTCAAACTATGTTAGCTTAGCTACCAACAAAGAGACTTTTCTGAGTAACTGTTGCCTAACGATATTAGGTTAACTTAAGCCCCTCGTTTAAGGTTTTCTTAGTCACTTAAGTGTTCAATTCTCAAGACCAAAATGATGAATATGAATTCCCTTTAATTTTTTTCTTATTTTTCTTTGTTTTCTCTAACTTTCTTTTCTACCTTTGAGGAAGAATGTTTCAATCCAACTTTCTCCGGCCTTCTCTATTTCTTCTACGAACTAATTAGCTGAGGCCAGTAATTGTTTCATTAGCTTGAGTGGCAAAGTTTAACTCAAACTATGTTTGCTTAGTCTCCAAGAAAGAGAATTTTCAGATTAGTTGTAACTTAACGATATTAGTTGAACCTAATCACCTGATTTAAGGTTTTCTAAATCATCTAAGGGTTCAATTCTCAAGTAAAAAATGATAAATTTGAAATCCCTTTGATTTTATTCATATTTGTCTTCTTCCTTTTTTCCTCAAACATTCTCTTCTGGCACTGACGAATATTGTTTCTTTGTAACTTTCTTAATCCTTCTATATGCTTCTCCATTTTCATCAGTGAACTAATTATATTAGGCTACTAATTGTTTCATTACCTAAAGTGTCCAAGTTTAACTCAAACCAAGCTTGCTTAGCCACGAAGAAAGAGAATTTTCTGAGTAATTGATGGTTAACGATAGTAGGTTAACTTAAGCACCTCGTTTAAGGTTTTCTTAGTCACTTAAGTGTTCAATTCTCGAGAGCAAAAGGATGAATATGAATTCCGTTTGATTTTTTTTCTTATTTTTCTTTCTCTTATCTAACTTTCTTCGCTACCTTTGAAGAAGAATGTTTTTATCCAACTTTCTCCGTCATTCTCCATCCTTCTCTATTTCTTCTACGAACTAATTAGCTGAGGCCAGTAATTGTTCAATTAACTTAAGCGGCCAAGTTTAACTCAAACTCTGTTTGCTTAGTCTCCAAGAAATGAATTTTCTGATTAATTGTAACTTAACGATATTAGTTGAACCTAATCACCTGATTTAAGGTTTTCTAAATCATCTAAGGGTTCAATTCTCAAGTAAAAAATGATGAATTTCAATTCCCTTTGATTTTATTCATATTGCTCTTCTTCTTTTTTTCCGCAAACGTTCTCTGCTGGCACTGAAGAATAATGTTTCTTTGTAACTTTCTTCATCCTTCTACATCTTTCTCTATTTTCATCGACGAACTAATTAGATTAGGCCACTAATTGATTCATTACCTTAAGTGGCCAAGTTTAACTCAAACCAACCTCGCTTAGCCAGCAAGAAAGAGAATTTTCTGAGTAATTATTGCTTAAAGATATTAGGTTAACTTAAGCTCCTCGTTTAAGGTTTTCTTAGTCACTTAAGTGTTCAATTCTTGAGACCAAAAGGATGAATACGAATTCCCTTTGATTTTTTTCTTATTTTTCTTTCTTTTCACTAACTTTCTTTTCTACCTTTGAAGAAGAATGTTTCTATCCAACTTTCTCCATCCTTCTCCATCCTTCTCTATTTCTTGTACGAACTAATTAGCTGAGGCCAGTAATTGTTTCATTAGCTTGAGTGGCAAAGTTTAACTCAAACTGTGTTTGCTTAGTCTCCAAGAAAGAGAATTTTCTGATTAGTTGTAACTTAACGATATTTGTTGAACCTAATCAACTCATTTAAGGTTTTCTAAATCATCTAAGGGTTCAATTCTCATGTAAAAAATGATGAATTTGAATTCCCTTTGATTTTATTCATATTTGTGTTCTTCTTTTTTTCCTCAAACGTTCTCTTCTGGCACTCAAGAATAATGTTTCTGTGTAACTTTCTTCGTCCTTCACATCCTTCTCTATTTTCATCAACGAAATAAATATATTAGGCAACTAATTGTTTCATTACCTTATTCACCCAAAAAAAATTGTTTCATTACTTGAAGTGGCCAAGTTTATTGCTTTGTCCTTCCACATCCTTCTCTATTTTCATCAACGAACTAATTTTTTTTTTGGATGAATAAGACATAAATAAAACAACAAAATATACAAGATTACAAGGGGCAAACCCCAGGCCCTAACCAGAAACTATACAAGAAAACCAAAAGCAACACAAACTAGATCAAAAACATAATGTTCATGGCCTATTTAATGAAATAGGGAATGAACAAAAGCAAGCTAGCCAGATGAACAACCGAATAAGCCCAAGATAATATCCAAAACCTGCATACTAAGATCCACACACAAAATAATAACCTGAGGGATGCAGCCTACATGAAACCGTAGCCAACACAGCAGACCACTCAGCAACGACACAGCCACTGCAGCACCCAAGTTGAACCATGAACACAAAACATTGTGCATGAAGTAACTAGTTCTAGTACATAAACCAATCCAAACCCAACTGCCACTGTCAAACAAAAATGTAGCTTTGAGAGACATGCCATATGGTCTAGCTGGATGGAAGTAGAGTAGAAAATAACTAAGAAACAACATAAAATAAAAACATTCTCCTACACAACCCGTAGGAGTGAGCCACAAAAAGACATCAAAGTTCGATAACATAGTCCTGATACAAAAGTAAATAAAGATAGCAATAGGATGATCCAACTCTAGAACATGACTAGGCGCAAATTGCAGCCACCACCAAGTTCTAGTCACTCTGGAAGGGTGCACAGTGCAGCCACCACCAAACCACGGAGCAAGACAACCAGCTATATACCGCAAGCGATTAACAGGCATGATGCCCCTCAAACCCAATAGTACACCCTCCTGCCAACATAGAGAGAGGTAACACATCAAGTTAGATAACCTGTGCATTAGAAACAGGTGCATCACAGATAAAGTACCCACAATATAATGGCTAACATCACTCAACCCACAATATAGAATCTCACTTCTCTCAAAATCTGCTTCCTTAACCTGCAAATAAAAATATACTATAGATATTAAGGTTAGAAAAACACACATGTAAGAGCTAACATCACTCGACCCACCAACACACTCAATGTATATATTATATAACATTTGTAGGATCTATATTCACTCAACCCTCAACTTCACAGAGACCTTCAATGCAACCACTGCACAAGTAACAGCTAATTAGAAAAACACTCATTTTCATCCTCACCTTCACTCGACCCACAATTTAGGAACTCACACCACTCAGCAGCCCACCCATGCAAAGAGCATGGGGCTTCATGATAGTGTCAGGAAGATTCCAGCTAGTGAGATACCATGCATCGCCCTCGGATCGAGAGACATTGTTCACAGACAGCAGTCTGCCTCTAACCATACGAAGAATAGACTGAATAACAACCTCTTCAGGTTTAGCTTCCTTGTTAAAGATCCTGTTATTTCTAGCCAGCCACACTTGGTACACAGTGCACAGGAAAGATAATCTAAGAATCAAAGATTTCAAAGAATTACCTTTACTCTCCTGCTGGACAAAAGTAACAATGCCAGGCCAAGAGAGATTAGGCCACTGAACCTTGCACTTCCCCTGAATAGTCACCCAAATTTTGTTAGAAAATGGGCATTGAAAGAAAAGGTGGGTATGACTCTCGAGGGGATCCAGGCAGAAGGAACAGTTAGATGTAGGAGAGATTCCAAAAAGCTTGAGCCTGTCCCCAGTATTAAGACGCCCAAATAAAGCCATCCAAACCACAAAGCTAACACGGGGAATTGTGTGACGGCCCCACAACAACTTATACCAAGGAACCTTATCATACTTAACCCTCCAGTGATCCCAAACAGACTTAATGGAGAATGCTCCATCAGAATTCAGACTCCAGTAAGGTTGGTCAATCAAAGAAGGGTTAGGAAGACACAGGGTGAGGTTAATAGACACAAGCTCCATAAGCTCCCACGAGTTAGGGAAAGGCCATTTCCAAGAATTCCCCTCAACAATTTTGCAGACACGAGTATCACCATTAAGACCAGAGTCAAACAGAATTCTATTCCCAAACTTACTCCAAAGAGGCCCTAAGGGGTGCCAATTATCATGCCATAAGAAGGTAGCATTTCCATCCCCTATTTTATGCCGAATGAGAGGATGAATGGCAGATCTTAAAGCAAGAATCTTCCTCCAGACCCAAGAAGGGTCGTTAGGAGTTTTGAGGCTCCAAAAGCTTTTCCCTTTCATCAAATAAGACTTAACCCATTGGCACCACATAGATTGTTCCCCTCCAGAGAAGAGGAACCAAATATGCTTAGCAATAGAAGCCTTATTCCACACCTCAAGAGATTTGAAACCAAGCCCACCTTCAGATTTAGGCGCACAAACTCTATCCCAAGATATTTTAGCGCTATGATACTTAAGCTCAGTCCCCGACCACAAGAAAGCTCTCATGAGACTATCAATCTCCTTAATAACTTTCTTAGGTAAGATAAACAGGGATGACCAATACACCTGCATAGAGAATAGGACAGTTTGGATGAGTTGGGCACGACCAGCGTAAGATAAGGACTTGTTAGTCCAGCTCTTTATTCTAGCCGTAATCCTATCAACAAGTTGCTGACAGTCAGTGGCTCTCAACTTGGTGGTAATAAGAGGAACACCTAGATATTTAACAGGTAAGGATCCCTCAGAAAAACCAGCAGTGCGAAGAAGCTCATCTTTAAGGTTGTTTTTACAACCAGAAAAATACATATTGCTTTTACTCAGATTAGGGACAAGACCAGAAAGGCTACTAAATTCCTCCAAACCTTCCATAATAAGATTCACAGTGGGCACATCACCCTTGCTAAAAATCATGAGATCGTCAGCAAAGCACAAGTTAACAATTTTTGTCTTGTCACACCTCCAGTGAAATTTGAAATCAGGATGCTGAGATTTCTCAGCAAGGATCCTCGCAAGGATTTCCATTACAAGGACAAAAAGGTAAGGAGACATAGGGTCTCCTTGTCTAAGACCTCTAGCCCCTCTGAAATAGCCATGAAGGCTGCCATTAATGCAAATCGAGAAAGACGGGCTAGTAATACACGCAGCAATCCATGAGACCATCACTTGAGGGAAACCCATAGCCTTAAGGATATCTATAATAAAATCCCAACGGACACTATCATAAGCTTTCATGATGTCCACCTTCATAGCACATTTAGGGACACGAGAAACTCTATGATACCCTCTCATAATTTCTTGAGAAAGGAAGATATTGTCAGAAATCCTGCGACCCTGAACAAAAGCTGATTGAACAGGATCAATAAGATTCGGGAGGACGCCCTTGATTCTATTTGCTATGATTTTAGCTATGCACTTATAAATGGTGTTACAGCACGAGATAGGCCGGTAATCCCCAACCTTGACAGGGTTGGGAATTTTAGGGATGAGAGCAATGATAGTGCTGTTGACCTCCTTAAGGAGCTTACCAGACTCAAAAAATGACCTAATGGCTTGAGTAACCTCCTTGCCCACAATATCCCAAGAGCTCTTGAAGAACCCCGCAGAGAACCCATCAGGGCCAGGGGCCTTATTAGCTTTAAGGGACCAAAACACTTCTTTAATCTCCTTGTCCGTCACCGGACTAGCAAGCAAGATAGATTGAGCATGAGAAATTTTGGACTTAACAAGCGACTCAATTCTATTCAAACCCTCATAATGATCCTGGAGAGGAGTACCAAAAAGATTAGTAAAAAAACCAGTAAAGGCTTCATGAATTTCTTCGGCTTTATTAGAAATCGAGCCATCCTCCATCATCACATTGAGGATCTTACCTCTATTGACATTGAACGAACTAATTAGATTAGGCCACTAATTGTTTCATTACCTCAAGTGGCCAAGTTTAACTCAAATTATGTTAGCTTAGCTACCAAGAAAGAGACTTTTCTGAGTGATTGTTGCTTAACGATATTAGGTTAACTTAAGCACCTCGTTTAAGTTTTTCTTAGTCACTTAAGTGTTCAATTCTCCAGACCAAAATGATGAATATGAATTCCCTTTGATTTTTTTTCTTATTTTTCTTTCTTTTCTTTAACTTTCTTTTCTACCTTTGAAAAAGAATGTTTCAATCCAACTTTCTCCGTTCTTCTCCGTCCTTCTCTATTTCTTCTACGAACTAATTAGCTGAGGCCAGTAATTGTTTCATTAGCTTGAGTGGCGAAGTTTAACTCAAACTATGTTTGCTTAGTCTCCAAGAAAGAGAATTTTCAGATTAGTTGTAACTTAACGATATTAGTTGAACCTAATCACCTGATTTAAGGTTTTCTAAATCATCTAGGGGTTAAATTCTCAAGTCAAAAATGATGAATTTGAATTCCTTTGATTTTATTCATATTTGTCTTCTTCCTTTTTTCCTCAAACGTTCTCTTCGGGCACTGAAGAATAATGTTTCTTTGTAACTTTCTTCGTCCTTCTATATCCTTCTCTATTTTCATCAACAAACTAATAATATTAGGCTACTAATTGTTTCATTACCTTAAGTGGCCAAGTTTAAATCAAACCAACCTTGTTTAGCCAGCAAGAAAAGAGAATTTTCTGAGTAATTGTTGCTTAACGATATTAGGTTAACTTAAGCACCTCGTTTAAGGTTTTCTTAGTCACTTCAGTGTTCAATTCTCGAGACCAAAAGGATGAATATGAATTCCCTTTGATTTTTTTCTTATTTTTCTTTCTTTTCACTAACTTTCTTTTCTACCTTTGAAGAAGAATGTTTCTATCCAACTTTCTCCGTCCTGTCCATCCTTCTCTATTTCTTATACGAACTAATTAGCTGAGGCCAGTAATTGTTTCATTAGCTTGAGTGGCAAAGTTTAACTCAAACTATGTTTGCTTAGTCTCCAAGAAAGAGAATTTTCTGATTAGTTGTAATTTAACGATATTTGTTGAACCTAATCACCTCACTTTAGGTTTTCTAAATCATTTAAGGGTTCAATTCTCAAGTCAAAAATGATGAATTTGAATTCCCTTTGATTTTATTCATATTTGTCTTCTTCCTTTTTTCCGCAAACGTTCTCTTCTGGCACTGAAGAATAATGTTTCTTTATAACTTTCTTCGTCCTTCTATATCCTTCTCTATTTTCATCAACGAATAATTATATTAGGATACTAATTGTTTCATTACCTGAAGTGTCCAAGTTTAACACAAACCAACCTGGCTTAGCCACCAAGAAAGAGATTTTTCTGAGTAATTGTTGTTTAACGATATTAGGTTAACTAAAGCACCTCGTTTAAGGTTTTCTTAGTCACTTAAGTGTTCAATTCTAGAGAGCAAAAGGTTGAATATGAAATTCCCTTTGATTTTTTTTCTTATTTTTCTTTTTTTTATCTAAGATTTTTCGCTACCTTTGAAGAAGAATGTTTTTTATCCAACTTTCTCCGTCTTTCTCCATCCTTCTCTATTTCTTCTACGAACTAATTAGCTGAGGCCAGTAATTGTTCAATTAACTTACGCGGCCAAGTTTAACTCAAACTATGTTTGTTTAGTCTCCAAGAAATGAATTTTCAGATTAATTGTAACTTAACGATATTAGTGGAACCTAATCACCTCATTTAAGGTTTTCTAAATCATCTAAGGGTTCAATTCTCAAGTCGAAAATTATGAATTTGAATTCCCTTTGATTTTATTCATATTACTCTTCTTCTTTTTTTCCTCAAACGTTCTCTGCTGGCACTGAAGAACAAAGTTTCTTTGTAACTTTCTTCGTCCTTCTACATCCTTCTCTATTTTAATCGACGAACTAATTAGATTAGGCCACTAATTGATTCATTACCTTAAGTGGCCAAGTTTAACTCAAACCAACCTTGCTTAGCCACCAAGAAAGAGAATTTTCTGAGTAATTGTTGCTTAACGATATTAGGTTAACTTAAGCACCTCGTTTAAGGTTTTCTTAGTCACTTAAGTGTTCAATTCTAGAGAGCAATAGGACGAATATGAAATTCCCTTTGATTTTTTTTCTTATTTTTCTTTTTTTTATCTAACATTTGTCGCTACTTTTGAAGAAGAATGTTTTTTATCCAACTTTCTCCGTCTTTCTCCATCATTCTCTATTTCTTCTACGAACTAATTAGCTGAGGCCAGTAATTGTTCAATTAACTTAAGCGGCCAAGTTTAACTCAAACTATGTTTGTTTAGTCTCCAAGAAATGAATTTTCAGATTAATTGTAACTTAACGATATTAGTGGAAGCTAATCATCTCATTTAAGGTTCTCTAAATCATCTAAGGGTTCAATTCTCAAGTCGAAAATGATGAATTTGAATTCCCTTTGATTTTATTCATATTACTCTTCTTCTTTTTTTCCTCAAACGTTCTCTGCTGGAACTGAAGAATAAAGTTTCTTTGTAACTTTCTTCGTCCTTCTACATCCTTCTCTATTTTAATCGACGAACCAATTAGATTAGGCCACTAATTGATTCATTACCTTAAGTAGCCAAGTTTAACTCAAACCAACCTTGCTTAGCCACCAAGAAAGAGAATTTTCTGAGTAATTGTTGCTTAACGATATTAGGTTAACTTAAGCACCTCGTTTAAGGTTTTCTTAATCACTTAAGTGTTCAATTCTTGAGACCAAAAGGATGAATATGAATTCCCCTTGATTTTTTTCTGATTTTTTTCCCCTTGATTTCTTTCTTTTTCTCATTTAAGCT
Organism: Camellia japonica; assembly: GCA_030407325.1. Taxonomy (NCBI): domain Eukaryota; kingdom Viridiplantae; phylum Streptophyta; class Magnoliopsida; order Ericales; family Theaceae; genus Camellia; species Camellia japonica. The sequence continues at coordinate 110,593,154 of JAPPVO010000031.1, forward strand.
TTTCTAAATCATCTAAGGGTTCAATTCTCAAGTCAAAAACGATGAATTTGAATTCCCTTTGATTTTATTCATATTTCTCTTCTTTTTTTTTTCCTCAAACGTTCTCTTCTGGCACTCATGAATAATGTTTCTCTGTAACTTGCTTTGTCCTTCCACATCCTTCTCTATTTTCATCAACGAACTAATTAGATTAGGCCACTAATTGTTCCATTACCTCAAGTGGCCAAGTTTAACTCAAACTATGTTAGCTTAGCTACCAAGAAAGAGAATTTTCTGAGTAATTGTTGCTTAACGATATTAGGTTAACTTAAGCATCTCGTTTAAGTTTTTCTTAGTCACTTAAGTGTGCAATTCTCGAGACCAACATGATGAATATGAATTCCCTTTGATTTTTTTTCTCTAACCTTCTTTCCTACCTTTGAAGAAGAATGTTTCAATCCAACTTTCTCCGTCCTTCTCCGTCCTTCTCTATTTCTACTACGAACTAATTAGCTGAGGCCAGTAATTGTTTCATTAGCTTGAGTGGCAAAGTTTAACTCAAACTATGTTTGCTTAGCCTCCAAGAAAGAGAATTTTCAGATTAGTTGTAAGTTAACGATATTAGTTGAACCTAATCACCTGATTTAAGGTTTTCTAAATCATCTAAGGGTTCAATTCTCAAGTAAAAAATGATGAATTTGAATTCCCTTTGATTTTATTCATATTTGTCTTCTTCCTTTTTTCCTTAAACGTTCTCTTCTCGCACTGAAGAATAATGTTTCTTTGTAACTTTCTTCGTCCTTCTATATCCTTCTCTATTTTCATCAACGAACTAATTATATTAGGCTACTAATTGTTTCATTACCTGAAGTGTCCAAGTTTAACTCAAACCAACCTTGCTTAGCCACCAAGAAAGAGAATTTTCTGAGTAATTGTTGCTTAACGATATTAGGTTAACTTAAGCACCTCGTTTAAGGTTTTTTTGTCACTTAAGTGTTCAATTCTCGAGAGCAAAAGGATGAATATGAATTCACTTTGATTTTTTATCTTCTTTTTCTTTCTTTTATCTAACTTTTTTCGCTACCTTTGAAGAAGAATGTTTTTATCTCAAAGTAAATGCAATGTCCAACTGAATGATGTGCCTTGGCCTGATACTGTTACACTGATTGTTCAAGAGAACAAAGGCAAATCTCTTAAATCTGTTATCATGAGACTCTCCTTCCTTTGTACTGTGTACCATGTGTGGATTGAAAGGAATAACAGAATTTTCAATAAAGTTTGTAAACCTGTTGAGGTGATTCTTAAATCTATTGTGCTCATGGTTAGAAGTAGATTATTGTCTGCAAACAATATCCATCCTAATGCAGGTGATGCATGGTTCCTTTCCCAATGGAACCTCCCAAGTTCTATTCTGAAGCCCCATCTCCACAATAAGGGAGGGCTGCTGAGTGATGTGAGTTCCTATATGCGAGGGTCGAGTGATAGGGAGCTTGATATTGAGTGTTATCTAATTATTTGCTCCATGTGTAGGGACTGGCTTTTGGAATTTCATGAAATCTGTGTGTTGAGTGTGGTGAGATACAGAGTTACCAATGATGTTCCATTTTTCGATAGGTCTTGTGGGTTGAGTGATAGTAGCCACAAAACTAATAACAGCACTGTTATGTGTTCGGTCTGTGGGTTGAGTGATCTTAGCACTAAAATGTATTTGTTACTAATCAATATATATTGTAAATCTTTATGTGCAGGTTAAGGAAGCAATTCCCGAGTTTTGTGAGGTCATATATTTGTGGGTCGAGTGTAGTGAGCAAGAAATGTGTGTACCACTTTCATTTTTTCTTTCTTACTTTTCTGAATATGGGTGCTGTTTCTTCTGTGTTTGGTTGGCAGGACCTATTACAATGTCTAGGTGATTCTTCTTACAACATCTCTAATTGGGTTGCTGCGTTGGTGATTGACTGGTTTCGTGGAATGGCTGCTCCAAGCGCCTTCTGGGTTGCTCAGTGTGTCCAAAAGTTGTCTTTCAATTACTTTCTTTTTTGTAATTACTATACAAACATAGCTGTTTTGCCTACCCTAGTGGGATGTACTAGGGGTTACGGGTTATACTCTTATCTTCACATCTATGTGCTGCTCGTGCTAGGTTACATATGGATTTTGGCATTGGATTTTGGATTTCATTGATAGTGGCTTGTCTAGTGGGATATAATAGAACTATTATGTTGCTGTTTGTGACCACTAGGAGTGCACCTCATTTTGGTATGTTACCCAGCGGTTTGGTCTGTTACCCATCCCGTGGGGAATTTTTAGCTTGGTTGCTGGTTCGGGTGATTGGTTCTTGGTGAAAGTTTGGTAGCTGCTGCGTTGAGTTTTGTCTTTCGTTTCAGAATCTTTTTCTCTTTTCTTGTTTATTTCCTCGCTCCTGTTCAATGGTTATTTCTCAGATATAGCGCTTGAACAGTTGCGTTTGTTCTGGTTTTGTTTGCTTGTTTCTCTTGTATAGCTTGTGTAGGCCTGGGGCATGCCCCTTGTAATCATGTAATCTTGTTCATTTTTCTGTTTTATTTTATGTCTTATTCACCCAAAAAAAAAAGAATGTTTTTATCCAACTTTCTCCGTCTTTCTCCATCCTTCTCTATTTCTTCTACGAACTAATTAGCTGAGGCCAGTAATTTTTCAATTAACTTAAACGGCCAAGTTTAACTCAAACTATGTTTGCTTAGTCTCTAGGAAATGAATTTTCAGATTAATTGTAACTTAACGATATTAGTGGAACCTAATCGCCTCATTTAAGGTTTTCTAAATCATCTAAGGGTTCAATCCTCAAGTCAAAAATGATGAATTTGAATTCCCTTTGATTTTATTCATATTGCTCTTCTTCTTTTTTTCCTCAAACGTTCTCTACTGGCACTGAAGAATAATGTTTCTTTGTAACTTTCTTCGTCCTTCTACATCCTTCTCTATTTTCATCGATGAACTAATTAGATTAGGCCACTAATTGATTCAGTACCTTAAGTGGCCAAGTTTAACTCAAACAAACCTTGCTTAGCCAGCAAGAAAGAGAATTTTATGAGTAATTGTTGCTTAACGATATTAGGTTAACTTAAGCACCTCGTTTAAGGTTTTCTTAGTCACTTAAGTGTTCAATTCTCGAGTCCAAAAGGATGAATATGAATTCCCCTTGATTTTTTTCTTATTTTTATTTCTTTTCACTAACTTTCTTTTCTACCTTTGAAGAAGAATGTTTCTATCCAACTTTCTCCGTCCTTCTCCATCCTTCTCTATTTCTTCTACGAACTAATTAGCTGAGGCCAGTAATTGTTTCATTAGCTTGAGTGGCAAAGTTTAACTCAAACTGTGTTTGCTTAATCTCCAAGAAAGAGAATTTTCAAATTAGTTGTAACTTAACGATATTTGTTGAACCTAATCACCTCATTTATGGTTTTCTAAATCATCTNTTTCAATAAAAAATAAAAGAAACCTAATGTAGAGAGAGAGAGAGAGAGAGAGAGAGAACAAAGACGTTCAGTGAATAATTAATTAAACAAAAAGCATACACAATCATGAGACAAACAGGAGGATGGTTATAAGTTATTTATGCCATCTATTTCTAACTGTCGTGCTGCTGCTGCTCATCCTCCTATTGCAAATATTGAGTAGGTGAGCGAACGAGCGGATGTCATAATACTTTGGACTGTGTACCCAATGGATGATTCCCATTGAAATGCGAAACAACCTCAACCTCAACCTCATCTTCATCTTCATCTTCATCCTCATCAAGCAAGACTACCTCTCAACATATTCCATCGCCTTCCTCTTAACAGATTCAATCCTTTCTTCATCATCACTTACAGACTTTTCATACTCCAAATACTTTTTGAATAAGAACTGCATTTCCAACAAACCACACTTATTCACTCATTCATGTGACAAGGAAAGTCTCAAAAACTAAACCTTCAGCATGAGCACGAAAAAAAAAACAAAACAAAACAAAAACAAACACAACCAACCAGTTAAGTTGCACACACCTTCATCCTTTCAGGTGGAAGGCTCAGACTTGTTGCCCTCTCAAATAATGCACGAATCACATCCACATCACCAAGTCGAATTTCCTGTTTGTTAATTTTTTTTTTTTAAGACAAATTTTAATGCATAAAGCAAACTATATTTTTTTTATCATTCATTGTTAAAAATAAACAACAGAAATAGAAGAAAAGGATTTTTACTTGATCAAAATAAATGCTCCACAAATCTGTTCTCTTTGGGTACTCGCGAAGCATTCCCATCGCCCTCTATCAGGAACCCCACATTTGAACTCTAGAATAGCTGCTTGCGAGAGGAACTTAATGTGCTTATGCCGGGGAAGGCATACAACAGCTCGTTTTACAATAGACTGAACTTCATCCTGATTTTGATTCAAAAGCCACTGAATCCGCCTTAACCAAACCTATAAAAAATAAAAATTAATAAAAAACGTATAGTGAAGTCTAGTAGATTAATTTGATAGCTCCACTGCTCGAGGAAAAAACAATAACAATACTCTAGTTTATTATATCATAAAAATACCTTGCATGAATGCTTTGAATTTCTTGCTCATTTTGCTGAGAAGCTCGTCAGCCAACTTGTGTTGCTCAGTCCTTTCATACATTCCCAACAGTGCCAGATGCACCTTTTTGGGATCACAATACTGCAATGCTCTTCCAAATATTTTTGAAACGGCGTCCTGTAGAGAAAAACTGAAGTAAGAAAACTCCTAGAAGCTATTGAAATGATACTGATGGTGAGAGAGTTTTTTGGAAACAAGGCAAAAGGATTTACATGTATAGTATATATATTTTACCTCTGGAGGATATCCATATTCATTCTCTAAATTAAAATAAGCCACCCATACATTCAACTTCTCAGATTCTTCTCGGATGTTTATTGTCTTCAAAGCCCTAAAGAACACAACACAGACATAGAGTGAGAAGCAAACTAGCACACATTATGAACATAAAAGCCAATTTGTGGATGTGCATTTATTTTATTTTTTTGATGCAACTAGCTACTGCTGACACAAAAAATGGCTCGTTGGTTCAACCACAGCATATTTGATGAAGGGAATATAAGGTAAAACCAAAAAATTTGAATGTAGAGAAAAATGAAACCAAAGAAGAAAGAAACAAAGAAAAAAAAAAAGAACAAATCAATACAATAAGACATCACGTGACCAGAAAGCAGAAATGCAATTCAGGACCCACAATAATGTCAATTCTCTGCTTCAAGTCCAAGATCACTAATCCACTTTCACATCCTGTTCAGATATTCTCGCTTTTTCTTGACAAACAAAAGCTTACACACAAGACCATGCACTCATATGTGCCATGTGGCTATCCACTCAACAAATCAGTCTCATTATTTTGAAAATTTAAGGTTTAGCGTTTACTTTTCAACTCAAATTAAACAAGCCTTTGTCTCAATTATCTCAGCTCAATTTGAATATTTTCTTTCTTCATACTACCGGAGAAATGCTTATTATAACATTGATAAAAGCAGGCAGTGGATTGGATCCCATTGTTAATAACTTTCAGTATTTCCTGTTAAAAAATAAATCATAATAAGGAGAATAATAACAATAAAAAGACACATTTAGGGACAAAATGTTTTGCTTGAAGCAAGAATTTCAAATAAGATTTAAAAAATAAAATAAAAATACAAATGCAGAAAAAAAAAAAACACTCCATATGTTTTTGCCAGAGCAAACTGGAAACTAATAATACAGCTAAATGATTACCTCTCAGCAATTGAGCGGGCTTTCTCAACATCAGCCAAAGAAAGCATAAATGCCATGTACTTTATCCAGACAAAGCTGCTATTTGGGGAAATTCTAACCACTTTCTCAAATTCATCAGCACTTCTTGGAATATCTTTCTCTAATAGCCTTTCTTCAGCAGCCCTAATTTCTCGTTCCCTGAGCAGAACAATTTCCATTCTTAACAGGAAAACTGAGACAGACAGCCTTTAATAAGAAAATCATGAAAATATGTGAATAAAAAAATTACCTCTCTTCATTGGCTTTCTTCTTTGCCTGGCTTTTATTCTTTTGATCTACAGCATCAGCATCATCAACGTGCTCTATATTTTGACAAGCAGCATTAACCATGTCTGATTTCTCTATATCATCGAGAGGGACCTCAAGTGGAAGAATAGAAGCCCTCGCTTCCACTTCAGCAGGAAGAGGATGCTGCCCATTTTCACATTCAAAGTCCAAATTCTGCATCCCCAATGAGCCTCTATCTGGCAACATTGTTAACTGAGTACCCACCATGTGATCTTTTTCCTCAATGGCATCATCATACTTCTGCTTTGAAGGAGCTTGAATGTCATAATTGCTCATAAAATATGAATTCTTCATCCTAAGAGAAACTCGTTGTCTATCCTCATCCACCTGATAATAGTTTGAAAAACAGAAGAAAATAAAAAATACAGCTTCTGTAGCCACAGAGAGTTACTCAAACTGGCAGAAGTTCCATAGCAGCTGTTCCTATTTTAGATAATATTTAGAGAAATTATTCATTTGAATCAATATACATGTTCTCCAGAGTCTAGAAAGAGGTTACAATAATCACCATTCAGCAATCATAACACAACAACGATACTGCTTGCAAAGCTTGACATGCAATTGTTTACCTTCAAAACCTTTGATGTAACTCTCTCCCCTGCTCTGTATTTAGTTTCAATATTGTCAACATGATCATCAGAAAGCTCGGAAATATGGCATAATCCAACCTAGGCAGAAGAAGAATGCAATTATAAACCCAAACTAATATACAGTCCGCTGCCAGAGCAGAATACCATGTGTTACATAACCTAAAAAGAGTTGGGGCACACCTACCCATAAAACACATCCTATATTCAAAGTTTGGTAAAATCAAACAAATGTGATGATTGTACAAACTGGCTTATTATTATAGTGACAGAAGTTGATGGGCCAGATGTTACAGTAAATAAACTGAGACCCAATTATTCTTGTTCAAAACTACAAATCTGGATATCATAAGAACGAACTTGCAGAGAAATACCAAATTACTTACTGTGTTTGTATGATCAATTGTGATAAACAAACCGTATGATTCAATGCGCTTAATCTGGCCAGAAACAATATCTCCAACATGGAGACTATTTAAACCATTTATGTCACTTTTTTGTGTTTTGCTTGCATTTGATGTCCTAAGGGTGACTTCAACTCGCTTAGACAAAGGCTCCACAGATGCCACCCTGCATGCAAAGTGTCTCAAAAGATTGCCTTAACAACTATCTATCAGAAAGTAGTACTACCAGAAATACTTACTTGCCAACAAGAAGTTTCCCAATAGGGAATTCTTTTTCGAGATTTTCAACATAGCCATCAGACAAGTTTGAGAGAAGGATTTTCGCATCGAGCTTCCGAGAAAGCATAATGAAGCATCCCTTTGGTGTGATGTTCTTAACATAGCCCTATTTAACCCAAAAAAGAAAAATAAAAAACTAAGGTGCCAAGCATGAATATTTGATGACATGAAAAGCAACAAATGTCAACAGACAACAAAACACACTGCTCAGCCTAAATTAATTGAACTGATGCAAAACAATATTCTACATATATGACCAAAAAGACATACTGATCATATTCTGCCCAAGCAACAAATCAATTAGAATGGATGATTACTGTACATTTGAAACTTAAATATCACATGGTCAGAACAAAAAGTAGATTCTGATGGAAGAAGAAACTGAGGATCAGTTCATTTATTTTAATAATCATGAATTAATCATACAGTCGAAAAAGATCTTGACAAAGTAAACATACCAATTTCCAATTCATACAACATTATCACCAAAGTCAAAGTGTGGTCATTTGCCAGACAATGTAATGTAGGACAGCTTTTTGGATTTTCAGAACAGAGGCTATTTAACAGCTAAACAGTGTAATTTAGGTTTTAATGATTAAATTGGAAGCTAATAAGTAGGAGAAGAAATTAGCGTTGATTTGGGTTTGATTGTAAAGGATTTTCAGGCTGAAAAGTGCACTTTTTGAGGGCTGTGAATAATATAACCGGAAAATAGTAACTTGGGTATGTACAAAAAAAAGAAGAAAAAGAAATAGAAGAAGAAATAGGTGCTTCACCCTCGAAAGGGTTACGCCAATCACACACAAACACAGTCTTAAATTCTCATAATTTGAACTCTATTGAATCATTGAGAGTACACATATATTTATAGGCTAAAGACTCCCCTACTCCCTACTCAAACAAAGGATTAAGACTCAAATTTAGAAACTAAAACTACAAAAATTCTAGACAACTATTACTATGACTTCTAATTCTACTCCAACTATGACATGAATTCAAAATAGGAAACTTTGACCTTTTTTACCACTAAGACTATTCTACACATAACAAAACATATATATAATAGGGGTAGTTACAAGCCAATCCTGTGGACTGGACTTATTTATCAAAAAGTACACTCCAACTTTCAGTGATAAATTTATCACTTAAAAAATGTTTTTTTTAAAATGCAATTCAACTATTTCCCACATCATATTTCAATACAAACTAACACAAATAAACTAAGAATAAAACAAAATTCACAAACAAAAGTCAAATTTGATAAATTTATCAGTATCATTACTAGTCACAAATTATCATTCCACAAACACAAAACACATCTAAAAAGTTTGAAAATGTTCTCATTATCAAAACAAGAGGCAAATATGTTAAAAAATAAATAAATAAATTCACTTGGGACTTGTGAGTAAATAAGTCTAGTCAATATGGCCTGCTAATAATTATCCCCATATCATAATCCATTTAATAATTGGATCCAAAATACAAACCATGGACAACCCAAACAATATGAGCCTCTACTTATACAACAACTGTATCTCCTTGCACCTTTTTTCTATTTGCAGCCCATCAAAAATTAAAAAATATTCACCTTCCCAAATCCTAACTCACATACCTACCCTCTAACAGCTGTAACCACCATCTCTGACTGCCGTAGCTACCATCTCTAACCACAGCAACCACCAGCCCTCCCCAACCTCCTACACCATTACATAGCCCCTATCCCCCTCAGCCCTCCCAAGCTCAGGGACCACCACATCGCAACCATCCCCAACCCAACGACCCCACTATGCAACCTTCCCTATCCAAGTGGCCATCACTTCGTAGCCTCCCCCCACCCTTCCCCAACCTCAAATCTAGGGTTTTCATAAAGGAAGGGAAGAGGATCTAGAGTTCTCAAAGAAGAAAATGAGGAAGTCACTGTCATCAAGCTACCGAAGCTGAACAAATCGTCTCTTTGCAGCTTCATGGCATCGATTCAATGGTCAATGTTCGAATATAGATAACCAGAGACAAACGAATAGCATTTGTTCAATTTTTTGATGTTGAATAAATCATGTTTGTTTGGAGAGCAGCCATCGAACAGGATGGTATAGTTCACTGGGGAGTCATCGAACAAGTTCACTAGGGAAGAGGAAGGGGGAGGGGGTGCGCGTGGTACGCCAATGGCTATGGGAAGGGGTTGCGGTGGTTATGGGAAGAGATTGCAGTGGTTTGCTGGTGTGGAGGAGGGGTTGTCGTGGTTCATCGGGATGGAGAGGAGAGGTTGTATTGGTTCGCAGGGTTAGTAGAGAGGTTGCGGTGGTTATAGGAAGGAATGGTAGCAAGTTGGGAAGGTTGTGGCGTTGGTTGTCGGTGCAATTGCCAGTAGCAATGGTAGTTTAGGGGTGTATGAAAAATTAGGATTTATAATTTGTAGGAGAGTTTTTTTTTTTTGGTAATTTTACATGAGGATAGAATTGTAATAAAATAAAAAAAATTTAAAATAAGGGATGTGGATTACACTGACCACCCTTGAGGTTTGGAGAAAATACAGTAATCTTCGCATAATTACAATGAGTTCCCTGAAGGTTTTAATTTATGTAACACTTAGTCCCTTTTTCATCAATCATTCCTTGGGCCAAATGGATAGAAAAATGATGTTAACATATTTTTCCTTGTTCATCTATATATGCCTTTACACAATCTACATTAGTTCTTGGTCCATTTAGCCTCACTAAAAGGGAGGTCAATGTTATTACGTCAAAATTGTTGGACATACTATATTTTCTCCAAAACTTTAGGAAGGTTAAGTGTAATTTACTCTAAAAAAAATAAAATAAAATAAAACAAACAAACAAAAGAATATAAGGAGTAAAATTTGTGGTGTAAATAGAAGCTCCCCCTACAACCCATCTCCAACAATTATTGAAATTACCATAATACCTTCAACTACTAAATACTATCATGGACACTTTTCTTTAGACCAAAAAGGCTTCTTGACGATCATGGGACCCTTAGACTTTGTTTTGAACTTCCAAAGCCTATCGTACTTGTTTAACATGCAATAGATGTTACATCACAATGTCTAGTTGGACCTTCTCCATTCATCATTCACAATATAATTCCAAAACAAAAGTCTAGTTGCTGCCGGTAGTTGGAATCAGTCATAAAATTCCTTAAGTGCCCTAATGATGTGATGTGATTTTTCAAATTGTAACAGTCACAATATCGTTAAGTGGTTCATTTACCCTTGTCATTTCCAATATCCACTAGGGCTACAAAATGAACCAAACCACTCACGCTCAACTCGTGTTCAGCTCGTTAAATACTCGTTGAAATTGACTCATTATGACTCATTATGTAAACAAGCTAAGCCTAAACATGTTTTAAAGCTCGTTAAGTTTTCAAGCTAAACTTCAACAACCTATTACTTGGCTTGACTTAGTAGGTTTGCAGCCCTAGAATCCACTCTCTTCTACTAAAAATTTCAATGGCACGTTGAAACTCCATGAGCTCACCATGACTTAACAGATCACAAAATTAATAAAAACTAAAATTTAGTATTGACATATTCAACACAATGAAACTGAGATTCTCACCAAAATATGATACTAGCAAAATGGGAAGGGAAAAATACTGACAAACACTACAAGAATTTATGTTGTTTCTAAACTAATAAATCAATGTAAATTTGAGGTAATAGAACAATGCATCCTAATTGAATTCACACAAAAAATCATCAAAAAAGACAAATAGGTGGGGAGAGAGAATAAATGAAACCAAGGCCTAGGCTGATGGTAAGGGAAAGCCTTTCGCATGCATATGTCCTAGGTTTTGAGCTTCGATCCTGCCCCCCTTCCACACCAATATTGTAATTAGATTCTTGGTCCTATCTCAAAATAAATAAATAAATAAAAAAAAATAATAATAACAATAATAATAATACTTTTGGGAGGAGATACACGATGGTGAACTGAAAGGCATCCATAAAAGCATGAGTTAATACCATGATAGATTTCACCATGACAGAAGTTTTGAGAAGTCATAGGCTATAGAGTATAGACAACAAAATATAAATAATAATAATAATAATAATAATTTAGAGAGAGAGAGAGAGAGAGGAATTTATAGTATGTAATACCTGCACATTCATCTTAGGATGAAGATCCTCTATACTTTCTACACGGCTTGCAAAATATCTGTGAATCATTAAAGGGCTATCTCTTCATAATAATATTTGACAAATGATGACATTCAAAGCATAAAAATAAAAGTTGATATTCAGCCAAGAAAACAACCTATAAGTCCTATTAACCATACATCTTAAATAACTACATCGAAAAAAGACACGCGATTCAATAATAGAGAGCCGACTATTATATTTCATATGATTTTCCAGAAAAGGGGGCAGTTTTTCGGAAATCTAAATTGCCAGCTTAAATAAGTCCTATTAACTATTTAAATAAGGCCTATTAACCATACATCTTAAATAACTACTTCATCGAAAAAAGACAAGTGATTCAATACTAGAGAGCTGACTATTATATTTCATATGATCCAGAAAAAGGGGCAGTTTTTCTGAAATCTAAATTGCCAGCTTTGTGTGGAGCAATTTTCAGTTCCATCGGATATTGAAGGTGCTGACTGGCCAATTGGGATCACCAGCCAGGTTTATTGGAGCGTAATGTTAAGCTCTGGGCCCCATTGGTATTCAGGTCCCTGGTGTGCTGTTTGACAGTTAATTTTTTTGGGTCAGTTCAACATTGTTTTGCAATTTTCTAATATGATTTGGTGATATTAGTTCCTATTTTTTGTTGGGTGTTTGCTGACTGCTTGCAGCACCCACTAAACAAGAAAGGGGGGAAGGGGGGGGGGTTTGGTGGTCAGTTTAAGGGTTACAATAATAATGCAAAATGGTAAGTGCAAAAGAACGAAATAGAATTTTAATTATATACTGACTTGGTGATGCAAGAAAGCACCAGTAATTCTAAATACTTACACAGTGTTGTTGAGTTCACTGTTGCTGACAGTAGTAGACTTCTGAGAATGAATGCCATCTGAAGTGCGTAATGACAAATCAACCTGGAAAGTTCCCTTAACTGAATGGCTGATTTCTAGGACTTTGCATTTGACAAATTGTCCCTCATGATATCCAGACAATGGGTCAGAAACCCATAAGTCTGTCAATTCAGTAAAATGGACCTTTCCATACTGGTGTGGATCTATTTTGATGAGCATTCCACCCACACCAGGAAGAATTTTGGAAATCCTGCCGCCCACAACATCACCTTCGTGAATATGGTATGCTACATTCCCATTCAAGTGATTGCTTGTGTCATCTATCTTAATAGTTTCACAACCAAGTGTTCTATCAGGAGCAGAATAAATTGGACGCAGCACGAAACGTAACAGCTTTTTCTCCTTATTAGCACTTAAAATATAACCAGATATTGCTTTCCCCACAGTATAGCGCTTCTGGAATTCCTGAAGTTCAGTAGGTTCACGCGAACTGTCAAGAACGTAGAGCTGAGCCTTCACATGTCGAGATATTGTTAACCAGATCCATTCACTATCCAATTTATAGACAAATCCAGTTACATGTTGCCCAATTGAATAACTGAAATCTTCATTGCCAAGCTTGCCTCCCATTTCTGTAGAACCAGAGGACATGGGTTAAGGGAGTGGCCTTGGATCTCACCGAGCATTGCTTCGAATAGACCCAACCAGAGAAAAAGGATAAAAACTGCACCCAGTAGATAAAAAAATATCTACTTTTTCAATATATTAGCCATAAGAAACATCCAACGACAAGTAGTCAGCAGCATGCTCAGGGACCAAATTTTGGGAAAATGGAGTAAAAATGAGCGGTCATGGTAGTTAAGTACTGCTTTCTACAGCAACAAAAAGATACATATAAAATATGTCTGTGTGTTTGTGTTTAAAACAGTCGCTCAGGCACGAAAGAGATGCACATTAAATACAGGTGTGAATGCCTTTTCATCTGTGCTCATACACGGATGAGGATGATCCCTAGAGCAATGCCCAACAACTATTAACAGACACATATAAGGTGTAAGCTTTTCTGTTTCTGAGTTAAACATATTACAAGATGTAAGCATTTCAACGAATTTATCATCAAGTGGGATAACTACGAAGACAATTAATAGCATAAGGTGAGTCATGCTACAATAAAGGATACCGTCTTTTTTTCCACCAGGGATGAGAGCCAGATAGTTGATCTTTTTTTGGTTTTGAGAATTTTTGGGGTGATCTCAGGGCTAATTTGGAAAAAAGTAGTGTGGTGGGCATCAATTTGCAACGTAATAAGCTTCAACGAATGGCTTCGCTTCTAGGATGTGGTATTGAGGTACTTCCGTTCAAGTACCTGGGACTTCCACTGAGGGATACTCCTAGGAGTGAATCTTTTTGGAATCCAGTTGTGGAAAAGATTGGCAAGAGGTTGAAAGGGTGAAGCAAGGCTTTACTCTCACGTGGGGGTAGATATACTCTAGTAAGACAGTTTTAAGCGGTATTTCCATTTTTTTTTTTTTATCTTTGTTTAGGATTCCAATTAAGGTTGCAAGATCATTAGAAAAGTTGATAAGGTCCTCTGGGAAGGTAAGGATGAGGGTAAGAAGGATCATCTAGTGAACTAGGAAATAGTTTCCTTCCCAAAGGAAAGGGGGATTTGGCCATTGGTAACATCGTGGCTAGAAACATGACTACTTGGCAAGTGGTTATAGAGATTTCCAAATGAATGTGACACACTATGGCATTCTGTTATTAGAAGCAAGTATGGGATTCAGGGTGATGGTAGGGATTCACAGGTGGTCTTTAGGGGTAGTTGTCGTGCTCCTTGGAAATCAATTTCTCATCTCTATCCACTTTGGTCTCATTATCTTTCTATGATGGTGGATAATGGGAACTTATTAGATTCTGGGAGGATGTTTGGGTGGGCTCTTCTTCCTTTGTTTCAAATTTTCCACATTTATATAGAGTGGCCCGGTCTCTTAATAGTTCTATAGCTTCCATGGCTTGTTTCTTTTTGGCTCCAATTTCTTAAAATTTCAATTTTTTTAGGAATCTCAATGATAGGGAAGCTGAAGAGTTGACGTCTTTTTTGTCAAAAGTTAATCATATTTCTTTGGCTCCTCTTTCGGAAGACAGAGGGTTTGGGCTCTTCATTCATCAGGTATTTTTTCTTGCAAGTCTTTTTTGGCAAAATCATTAATAATCCTCAAGTTCCTCAGTTTCCTTTTAATAAAATAATTTGAAAGACTTGTGCTCCTCTTAAGGTAAAGGTATTCATGTGGTCCTTGGTTCATGGATCATTTATTTTTGCACTGTCCAATTGCTTTGAATTTATGGCATAGATTGTTTCTTTTGAAGAATGCTATGTGGGTGGCCCCAAAAGGCAGTGTGCATATGCTACTAATTGACTTTCGAGCTTTGGGTGCATCGAAGAAGGCCAACGTGCATTGGTATTGTGCCATCTTCGCAACTTTTTGGGTCATTTGGTTGGAAAGGAATGCACGGGTTTTCGAATATAAATTTCGGGATGTGGATTTTTTGTGGGATAAAATTTGTCATGTAACCTCCTTTTGGGCTTCGGTGAATGCTCTTTTTAGAGGGGTTCCACTTTTTAGAGATTGGTTGTCGATGTGTGACATGTAGAAGGATTTTGATGTAGTCTTGTTTGGGTTGTGTACTTTCTTTCTTTTTTATCCTCTTTGTAGAGGATGCCTTATCCTCGTTTCTTTTTGTTCATTAATAAATCTCTTTGTTGTTGATCAAAAAAATACTACAATAAAGGATACAAAGTAGCATTACTGGGATGAACTATTTTGAGATGGAAGAACACTATGATAAGTAGATATGATGGAACACAATTTGTGATGGAAAATAAAGTTTAACGGCTCTAGTGCTGGGGTTATAGTCCAAGTTCAAGACACTGCTTGCACAATGGGGAGGAGTAGAAGTGTAGAAAATGATTCAAGGTTACAAGAAAAGAATGGTGTACTTAGATAAGAAAGAATGAAAAAAACAAGTTGTGTTGCCAATTCAACTACTTGGAATAAATGTCAGCCAACTTTGGGTGATATGTTAACATATTGAAAGGACAAGTATGCTGTTGAGGGAACCCAGTGAATGAAAGCTTTGATATAGACTATAAATAAAGAAACTTTAGACATTACCGTACCTGTAACGAGTGAAGGTCTGATAGACAATTCCCACTGATAGTTTTTCCTATTATTTTCTGATTTATTGGTCTTTGAAACAATTACTGCGGTCAGTGTTTGTCCAATTCTGAAGTCTTTAAAGGGATTTTCGACAGCATTATCATCATTTGCCTGCCACAACACAAGTTTAACTAGTATATACAGCCAAGTAATTCGAAACCCATATAAATCTAGAAACAATGATCATAGATGACTGTACTGTACCATTGTGTCAAAAAAATAAAAAATAATAATTGAAAAATATTCACCTCTGTGATATGTACCCTCCCATGGAAACCAGATCCAAATTTCAATTTCAGTTCCAAAGTCTTTATTTCAGTAATCTAGCAATAAAACATAATTGCATATAAATAATCTTAAAAAATAAAGAAACCATGATAACAGGTTTTTGTGGTCAAATGAAGCCTTTAAATATTAACACCAAGATGGAAATCCAACAAAAATAGATATTTCTACCTCTGCCTGAACAACAGCTCCCACATCATAGCCAGACTTCTTTTTTGCTCTTTTTGAACTAGAAGTCTCTGTAACCTCACTTACAGATTTAAGTAGCAACAGCAACCTCCCAGCTGTTGCAGGGCTTGGCAAAGCCATGATGGTGGCAATGACACTACATTACATAAACAATTTCAACTTGTGAATCCACAAAAAAGCATATATAATTTTGAACCTATAGAGTTTCAAAACTATTTGGAAAGAACCTCTCCTAGAATTTGGATTAGTAAAGTTGGTTTATTCTTTAAGTTTGATTACAGCTTTTCTTTTTACTTTTTAATTTGCATATTAGGGTATTTTGCTAATTTTACTTTTCAGTTATATTCTGATTGTCTTTTGTTCTTTATTACTCAGGTAAGCTTTCAAGATCATGAGTATGATTCTGTATAGGTCCAACCCTTAGCTTTACTTAATTTTCAAGACTACTTGGCTCCAAATTTTCAAGATTGAATCCTCCATAAAAGTGATGCAGTGGAATTACTTTGAAGCCCCCTGAATGAGGAATTTGTTGGAAGACAAGTATGTGATGCAAGCTCTTGCAGATGTGATGCCAAAAGAGTCTAGGGGGGATTGCTTCAGGATTTCCTCACTGTTTCTACTGTCTCTTCCCATGTAGTCCTTGTTCACTGAACCCACGCATTCTGTCAACCACCAACTGCTGTTGTAACACCCTAGGTATTTCCATTAACTGACACGTACATATTTCTCATTTCAATGCTTGAGATGCCTGGAATTAAATTTTCCTTCTTCAGTGTATGATACACTTAAAAGACATACTTTGATGGTCCTTTGGCATGACTAGAAAGATTTGTTCTTTGAATAAAATACACATGTTTTGCTATCCAATGTTTATAGCCTTGAAGTTCTGTCATTTGATATGAAATGAAAGAAAACATAGAGACAAGAAAGGAAGAATTATATTTGCATACGGTAAGCTATATATAATTATATTCCCCTCATCAAGATGCTTAAGTGGCATGGTCTAATGTTCTTAACATTTATATGCAATGTGTGGAAAACATAATCAGGATTAGTGGTAATTTAAGTGTGATTAGTGAATTTAATCAAGATTAATTAAGCTTAAACAGGAATAATTAAGTCAAGTGTGATTAGTTGCCTGAACTTGATTAATCAGTACTAAACTAGCTTAATTAGTGTAAACTTGATTAATTAATATTAATCATGTATTGGTAGAGACATCCAAGCACACACCTCACTTAGGAGTGTGAAACCTCATACTTGAATAGATAGATACATATATAGGAGAGACAAGTGTCTCCAGTAATAAAAAACAATGGAAAATAGAGAGAGAGAGAGAGAGAGAGAGAGAGAGAGAGAGAAAAGAAGAACCTAGACTTGCCCCTAGTTTGAATTGAGGTAAAAAAAATTATTTTTATTATTATTATTATTATTTTTGATAGGTAAAATTCATGTTCACCTTATTGTTACCTTTAATTGGTTGATTTTATGCTTTGACACTTGCTCTAATTGAATTTAAGCTTTTGAGTAGGAAAATAACTGAGTTCTTGACAAGTAGAATCTGAACAGGTTGCACTCTTTTGACCATATCTCCTAAAATATGTGAAATTTTGATGTGAAATTACTACTATTAGAAACTAGACTTATGGGAGTTCAATTTAGAGTCAATTTTGCCCAAACCCAAGTTTGTGTGAAGGAGTTATGCTCATTTGAAAGTAACTTACCTGTGCTGAAAATCAGTGCACAGGCAGCAAAAGTTTTGGGTCAATTTTGATTGCAAATCTGTATTAATTGGGAAAGAAATAAATGGTATGGCCTATACCATTGGAAACATATAGGAGTCTAGTTTCTAACACATCAAACGGAGCTCGATTTCAAGTTTTGTAGTGAGAGATATGATTGTTTTACTAAAAGGTGTCGGTGCTGCCTAGGGGTGAAGGAAAAACTGCCTACACTGAACAGATCCCGGTTTTTGGTCTGTTTTCTGCGCCGTTGGACTGTGTTGGGATTTTTTTTTTTTTCCTGGAAATCGGTTCAGCGTTCGGTTTTGGAGATTTCACCCGGATAGAACCGAACTTAAC
This sequence comes from Camellia japonica, assembly GCA_030407325.1. Classification (NCBI taxonomy): domain Eukaryota; kingdom Viridiplantae; phylum Streptophyta; class Magnoliopsida; order Ericales; family Theaceae; genus Camellia; species Camellia japonica. The sequence continues at coordinate 110,611,277 of JAPPVO010000031.1, forward strand.
GGATTATGCCAAATTTACCGAACATTCAAATAATATACAAGCATTACCTCTTACTGTTGTTGAATTTGATATTTGATGAATTAGTCTTGGTGCAATTATGTTGTTGTTTGTTGGGTAAAAACAAGCCTTATATTTTAATTAGATTGATCTATAAAATATATATATATATAAAGGCAATTATTATTTTTTTTTTAAACAAATGCACAAACCGGTAAACTGCACCGAATCAAACGAAACCGAATTTACCGGTCCGGTCCGGTTTACTTGTTCTAGTCAGTCTGTTTGGTGCCATAGTTGTAGAAAACCGATTTTAACAATTCTGTCAAAAAAACATGCAAAACCAGACTGAACCAGACTGATTTCACCTACTGCTGCCCGCTCAATTCGAATCGCATTAAAATGGTTTCAAACTTATTTTCTTCATCTAATTCAGCCCCAAATCACACAGAATTTAACTCAAACATGTTTTGAGATATTAGCAAGGGCCTAAGCAACATGGTCGAACCTTCGATATACCTCAAACAAGTTAATTTAAGAAAATGAATTTCAAACCGAATTAAAATTGCTCTAATTTTGTTGAAATGGATTGTGTACACCAACATGCATTGTTTTATATGATGCAGGTTGAATTATATTTGGACTAACCTACATTTTAAGGGGAAAAGAGGTGAGTGGCGATAAATCACAATTTATTTTGCAGTACAACTTCTTTGAAAATTAAATCTACCCTGTATTCTTCGAATATAAAATGTTTAATCAAGGATATCATATGTTTATTATATTTAATGTATAAAGATGATATCTATGGTTTTGGTTATGGTTTTAACTGTTTTGGGAGCAAAGTACTACATGAAACTAAGTGCTACATTGTATTGTGAAAATACAATGGAAGCCACCTCTAGAATTTTTACAAGTCACCTCTTGGATCCTACATATCAGCTTTTGTCCTGGGCTGCTATTGGGGAACATTAATCTACTAATAATATTCGTCCCGGAAGCTATTTGGATACATTAATCTACTAATCGTATTGGTATTGTGAAAGTTATCTTAGAATGCGGTCTTGACATCATCGAAGTCAACCTAGTTATGTTTTGTTTTGTATTTTCTGGATGGGCATTATCACCATCGAAATGCATAAGATATGTTAAATTTCAAATGCAAATTTAGCTTTTAAGTTTTGAACAACTTATAATTATTGGAAATGAAGATATCCTTGTCTCTAAATAGCTTTGATACATCACAATTCATTGGGCTTTAGTTCACCTCGCTTCCCTATATATATGAAGGAGATGATGATAGAGCATGAAGATTTCATGTTTGAAGCTAAGTGTTTATGTGAATAGACAAGAAAGTTTGTATGCATAGTTGTTGGATAAAAGACAAAGCCCTGAAGTTTGAAAGCTTTGTACACGTTTATCTTTGGAAAGAACATGACGTTCTCTTGTAAAATTGTGTACTCCTTGTGACTGAGTCTGTAAAAGGCATAAAAAATAATAATGTATGTTTCATTTCATTTACTTATGCACTTCCTCTGAATGGATGTCGTGGAATAAACAGGTCTTCCAATTTAGTGGCTTCCGCTATTCAAAGCAGTTTTTCCCCAAATTTTCCGTAAGTACAATGCTTTTGTTTAGTTAGGCCGTTGACTATTGGCTGGTCACTACTCTATCTCAGTTTGGGGTGGAATGCAGTCGTGACAACTGTGGACTTCTTAAGCCACATCATACTACTACAGAACTTTCATGCCAAAATAAAGCAATCATACTTCAATAATAGTAGAGGGCGAGCACATGAATACAGGCTACAGCTATTGTCAGATTCTGTCAGATACTTCAGTATAGAGGATCACATAATCCATATCATACTTAAGAAAAATAAATTAAAAAATCATAAACTATGAAGCCATGGTTCCATTTCAAGGCAGGATCCACTTTAAGCTTTTCATAATTAAGTTCTAAATAACGTCGAGTTTTGTTTTATATTTCCTTCAAGCACTACTGCTTCAGTTTTGCGTATCTTAAGTTATGTTATGTTTTAGGAGTAAAAAATTATTCAGCATATCCACATTTTCCAGACATGGGCTGTAGTGCTAAAATGTGGTTTACATTTTGTTAATAGATGTGTTATTGGGTCCCTTGTTTTGGCCTTAAGTGTGTTAAGATAAGTTTCACTACTCATAACTTAAGCAGCTACTTTGCCTTATTCCTACCCCACAAGCCTCTTTCATACACTAACGAAACCAAACCAGTCTCCCCCCTAAGTTATTCATTTGTGGTGATCACATAATTTTTTTCTTTTATCATTGCATCTATCCATCTTTGTTGTATATGATCAAACCATCTTAACATGTTCTCCCACAAAACCCTAAAAAGGTCGCCATACAAAAATTTCAGCAAGCCATCCTTTGAAAATTCAAAAAATCCAATCCATTTTTATCCATAAAACCTACCTTTTCGAAAATCCTCAAAACACAAGTTTACCAAAACCTAATCTCGCCAAATATTCAACTATAGGCCGCAGTATTCTAATTTTCAAGTGCTGTCAAAGAATATTTGATTTGAATTTTAAAATAAAATTAAAAAAGAAGAAACAAAGAAACGGCATGCACAAAGTATTGATTAAATTACACCAGAAATCATGTTTCACCTTTGACCATTAACATATTGTCTTGGAGGGAACTTTTGTGTGCTGTAGTCGGTCAGTGAGGCATATCCAACAGCAAAGTTATATTGTGGTATTGACAGAACCTGCTCCACAAGTAACACAATAGGAAGAGAGAGATCAAAATAAGTATAGATCACTAACAGTGAATTCTTGTGAGACTAAACAAAAACATCAAACACTTGCCAAGTAAGTATCTTTCACAATCTCCACCATTGCATCAACAGTTTGATGTACCTCCAGTTCTTTGTGTGATTCCTTTTTGCGTTTCTGGAATAAACAATTGCATAATTCATGTTTAAAAAGTCAAGGAGGAGAAAGAGAAGGGAACTACAGATGATCTTCATTAGTGAACCATGAGAAGTGAAATGTCTAAGACAGTAGCTAAATTTAAAATATAACATCACACCTCATCCTATAAACTTTAACAAATGAAATATAGGTGTATGGAGATTCCCTAAGACGTGAAAGCGCAACAATATAATTGCACTCAATGTGCAGCGAAACGTATTCACCAGAGACCAAAAGCATTAACAGAGCTGGAAGAAGAAGAATATCAGAACTGAGAAAGATCATCCCAAATCACAATGTGGGTGTTTGGGAAGTGACTATTTTAGAGGTTTTTTAGCTTTTTGGCTATTTTAGTAGGCTATTTTAGTTTTTGTGTTTGGGAAGATGGGATGGATTTTTATTTGAGTTGTTGTATTGAAAAATGTGTTGAAATGATGTTTAAAGTTAAAATGACGAATTGACCCCTAACATCACATTTTTCAAAATTAATGTAAAGGGGCAAAATCGTCATTTACCAAGGGATGGGACAACTTGTCAATTTGACAGTGTAGGCTGTGCCTACTCTGTCCATGGTTGCAGCTATTTTTTTTTATAAAGTGTTAATTTAGGAGCTTTTTGGCTTTTTGGCTTTTTTTTAGTTTGAGGCTATGTGACTGAGGAAGAGGTGGAAGAAGCAAGGGAACAGACAACATTTGGTACATCAACAGTACATCAACATTTAGACACCAAACTTGAGGCAAACCTTCTTGTTAATATCAACTTTAGAAGTTTCTTCTCTCAATATATCAACAAATGCTGCCCTTAAAGACAAATCCACAAGGTGTTCAATCTTGGCAACATCAAGAACCACAGCTCGAACGATGGACCCAGTTTCCACAGTAATTCCACCTACTGCAAAAGATTTGTTGCACCAAACAGATGTATTACATCTTGAGAGATAATAAATAACTGATTCATGAAATTTTCAAATAAAGGACTTACATTGATAGTGCGTAACAAAACCAAAAACACCATTATACTTCTCAAAGCTGACGACAACTCCAAAATCTTTCACATCACTAACTTTTCCTTCAACAACACTGCCAATGCTAAAATCTTCAACCCAATTTAACCCAATACTTTTTGAGTCAGATAACTGCAGCTTAGCAATCTGCATCATAAAGTAAGATCAGTTCAAAGATGAAAATATTACATATCCAGAACATGGTCAAGAGAGTCAACAGCAGCATCGAAACAAATATGCATGATAGTTACTGAGCAGAAGTAACATCTTACATAGGAACCTCAAATGCTAAATGAATAAATTCAATTTACAACACACTGTACAGTTTCAAGCAAAAAAGGTAAAAGATACAGAAAACAGTAATGTGTTTTTTTTTTTTTTTGCTCATATATCATATAAGCATTTTGAAGAATAAGGAACATAAAAGGAGGAATGTGGAAGGTACTTTTAAAATTTTTAGGAAGAATATAAAGAATTTCCACCAAAATGCTTGAACAACTAAACCAACCAGTAAAAGGTTCCAAAGACATCATTCTTTGAAGTAAGTTCTGCAAAGCTGTTCTACATTTTCCACAGGGGCTTCTTTTCTTTTCCAAGGGATGGCATTTTTCCCTTAGCTTATTCACTAAGCTATCCTTACCAAACAAGACAAGTGAGTTATCCCACAATTAAGATCCCACCCTACCCAATGCCCATATGGTTTCAGCTGGAAAATTAAGGCTGTGTTTGGAACGATTTCCAAACGTTGATTCTACCCCCACGTTCCAATATGATGTTTGGATAGGTATTTGGAACTAATTTTCCACAACTCTGCAGAAAACTCTGTGTGTGAGGCGCGATTTTTAATTTTTTTTTTTTTTTTAATTTGCCTAACCGGTCGTCCCACCGGTTGTCCGGCCGGTTGACCGGAATAGTACTATTTTTTTTTTTTTTTTTTTGCAATTGACATATTTTAATTTTTATATATTCGAAAAAAATATTTTCCGAATTTTTAAAAAAAATTTATGTGTTTTAATAGAATTTTGAGTTGTATGTTTGGTTATGAGTTGTAAGTTTTTGTATCAAATATCAAATGACACATCAAAAATCCCCACTCAATTCAAAACTCTTTCACCAAACAAATTTTCCACACTCAAATCATAATTCCAAAACTCACAAACTCAAAATATAACTCCTACTCTCAAATCATAGTTAGAAAGCTCTACCAAACGCAACCTAAGATTTCAAAGGAAAGTTCATTCGCAAATGACATCAGATCAGATCAAACATAACAAAAAGAAATGCCATCCTTTCCTTGTCCACCTTGAACCACTTTCCAACCCTAAAACTTTGATGGCAACTTTAATAATAATAAAAATAAATAAAAAGAAGTATAGTTAAGACAATTCTGCATGTGCAATTAGGAATAGTTTAGACAATTTTCCTATAGTGTACATTGATACATTTCCTGTGCTAACTCATGAGCAATACTACAAGAAAATGACATAGTTAGCCTTAAAGCATGACAATCGTTTTTGGTGTCCTTCAATTTCTATCACATTCACAATTCTTCCTGTTTTTGTAGAGCGCTAGATAACTGAGGAGTGATAATAGGCATTTTGGCTTTTGTGACAAGTCTGACTGTTGACATTGGTCAGTACCCCTTTAATGCTTTCTCTAATAAATCTTTTACTCACAAAAAATATAGATAATAAATAAAACTGCTTTTGCTGGCCATTGTAAGCCCTCAAACTTGCAGTTGAAGCGCAACTTTTTCCCATCATAGAGCAATTCAGAAGCTGATATAAGTTAGTCCACTAGTAAACCTTTCATCAGCTGTTTCAAGAACCTTATACGTACAGTGAACATCATCAGCTATTTCAAGAAATCATTACCTCTTGTTTTTATCAGTTCAGCGAACCAGAAACCATCAGCTATTTCAAGAATCTTATCCAGGCTACAGTAAATGAGTATACCAAACCAATGGACAAAAGCATCCTCAACAAGACAGGAAAATCAATTTTGTTTGAAACCTATCAAATAAGAATTGCATTTTGTACATCAATTAGAAACATGCCCATGATTTCCTAAACAGTTGAGCCAGATATGGAATTAGCACATATGATAAGTGCATTTCTAATGATTTGGAAGTCCTTGACAAAAAGAGTTGAATAACCCTTTCTTCCATGGGAAACTTTCGAGTTGTTCTGTAATTAGAATAACGACACAAAAAACAGAAATAAAAAATTTCACACTCACAAATCCAATGTGGTTGCATTTCTATTTTGTTTCCTTCTTTCTTTCTTTCTTTTTTTTTTTTTTTTTAGTACATAGAATTTAAAGAAGAATTATCTTTTCTCTAAGTTTGGATTATTTAACTAAAGAGTTAAATTTGTAAACAAAATCATTTTTGATATGTTAAAAATATGGTGACTTCAGTGTTTACCTTTTCTTCCAAGAGAAAGTATTCTTGGATAAAGGATGCATCCGTCGAAGAGCATAATGATTGCTTCAAAGATAAAGTTACTCTGCCAGTTTCACTACTAACCTGGAAAGAAAACAAACAGAAGCTTGTAACTGAGATTCTTCAATAGCATAAGAGATTCCATTCTCAAATTGTCAACCTACATCAAGTATGTAACTGCGAACAGATTGCCCAATGTAGAAGGCTTCAGAAAGATTAGTTCTTCGGTCATCCGTTGCCTTCAAAAAACAAAAAACAAAAGAAAACCCAAAATGAGGGAGAATATTACTAAATTAAACAGGACACTTGGACCTTGTTTGGTTCAGGCCATTTTAGCCTAAGAAACATTTCATCGAATTTTTTTGATTTTAGGTTCCTCAAGAGTAGAGGGAACCTAAAAACAAATTTTAAAAAATGATCCAATTTGAAAAAATTCATATGAGCAAAAATTAAGCCAATTTTTTGGGTAAAAGATAGCTTATTTTCGTCTTATTAAGACTCTTTAAAAATTTGATCATATTTATTATTTTTAGGAACCTAAAAAATTTAAATAAAAAATGATCAAATTTGAAAGAAAAAAAATTCAATTAAGGTAAAATAAAGCCAATTTTTGGGCAAATGATGCCTAATTTTTGTCTTAAAAGGACATTTTAAAATTCAATCGAAATGTTTTTTGATTTTTAGCTTTTAAAAAAATAATAATAAAATAAAAAACTAGGAAAAAAATTGATCAAATATGAAAAATGTCCTAATAAGACAAAAATAAGCTGATTTTTCTTACTTAGGTTAAAATAGTCTCAACCAAACCTGTCCAGAGAAAGTAATGGCCGGAAGAAAAAAAGAAATGACAGAAATAAAGAAGGTTACTACCTTGCTTCTAGGAGCAAAACCAGATTCAATCAAGTTACACACGTACCCCTGGTTCAAACATCCGAAGTAGTATTAGTCAATAAAATTCAACTGCAAAATATCCGCAATTGATCTTTTAAAGCTATGGGACACTTTGATAATATTTCGTATACTTTTAACTTCCAACTTTCCATGGGCTTCATCTGTAGGTAATCTAAGTTGTTGGAGATGATGATCCAGTTGTTTGGCAAGGGAAGTGGGTTAATCAAAGGGAACATAGTGAGTGCAAACTGTATGGAGGAGTTAAGTGGCTGAATAGTCTAGTGGCAAGCTGGAGTTTAATTTTTTCTCTTGTTGGAGAGTGCAGGTGTGAGTATAATATTTTATAAATGAAGATTGGGCAAGGTCGGCAATGGTTTAGGATTGGAAGAGAATGAAGACAAGGGGTGGGCTTAGGCAAACACAAACGAAGAAAATGTGAAAAGGGGTTGACAAGATTTACTTTTCATACTTTTTCATCCTATCATCTTATAATTTCATTCTTTTTTTGGCCATTTTCAGTTCTGTTTTGAAAACCAATGACACCAACAATGCATATTCTCTAGCTTCTCCCTCAATATATATATTTTTTAAGAAATTACTTTTAAAAATGCAGCAGAATAGGGGCTGCATTAATATGTGATGAGTTTTCCTACAAAAAAATATATATATAAAAATAGAAAAAAACAGGGCTCAGAAATAAACTAGTAAATAAATTCTTACATGGATTACTGAGTGAGGACAAATTTGAGAAACTTCTGCGGAAGCTGTTTAGCAGATTTAATAAGTGAATACTTTGCAGTGAGAATTAAATTGTTGCTCTCAGCATCTACAACATTCAAGAGGAAATTTTAAAATTTGGATCAGCAATTCATAATTGTCATAAAACTTTCTGGCAATGAAAATTTAATAGCATCTAAGCAGGAAACAAGCATACATACAAGAAATATCCTTTCAAGTAGAAGAAAATGACTAAGAAATAAAAATGATGACTGCCAAAAACTCGCTCTCTCCCCCTCTCCAGTTATTCACCCACAAGCAGCAAGGGTGCAACTCCAAAACATCTGCTCCATTAACGTATACACCCCTTGACAACCTCCCAACACCTAATACTAGTCTCTGATAATTCAATGAACCCATTCCCTTCCCCAAATGCTGGTCCCAATTCATCATGGTTTCTTGGAGGGGAGTGTAAAGAGGGAAAAAAAAATAAAGGGACCATAGGGGTTGTTTGGGATGTCCTAAATAAGTGCACTTTTTGACTTTTTAGACTAAAAAGTTGAGGAAAAAAATATGATTGTTTGGGTTAACTTTTTGACTTTTTTATGGAAAAATATGTATTAAAAAATTGTATAAATTAGTGTGTAGGAGAAAATTAGGATTGGGAGTTGTACAGCCGTAATTTTTGACTTTTGGTGAATAGTAATAACTTTTTAACTTTTTGAGTAACTTTTTGGTTTTTTGACTTTTTTACAACTTGTCAAACTTGGTCTAAATCAAGCAGTAAAGAGATGATCAACTGTCTTCCCTCTGTTCTTACATACAAAAACAAATGGGCAAAATAAATCTTGAATGTATTTTTGAAGGCCAATGAACTATCCATGTTAAAATTAATAAATCTTCAATGTTCAAACTAATAGCAACTGACTTGGTGACACAACCTCAATGAAGCATAAAATAATAAAAGAGGTTAAAAGAAAAAGAAAAACATTTTGTTTGGGTGCCTTTAATCAGGAAAGAGATACAAAACTTTGAGGATGTGAACAATGCCCAGACAATTACAGTTGGTGTCATTGCTATGGCTAATTATTTCAAAAGGAAAGCAAATAAGCTCAACAGAGAAGATTTTACAAGGGTTAAAAGTGGTTACGGGTCATAAACTAGGACCAAAAAAACAATTTCAGTAGAAGTAGATGCCAGGAGGCAATTCTAAAAATCCTTAAAGGTCAGACCTAGGCTTGGAATTGCACCACACATTCCCTAATAAATTGCTAGAAAATTCCTCGAGAACTACTCTGTATTGAACTGAATGCATCTAGTAGGTATTATATGTAGACTAGTAGATAATCCTAACCTATGTTTCGCGGACTCAGGTACAGGTATCGGGTGCGGGAGGGTATCTAGAGGTCAGACCCAGCAAACGTCAAATTTAAGGGTACACTGACTCGGTATAAAAGGTCAAATTTTATATTTTTAATCTATTATATGAGATAAAACAATGTTAACTTATATGTAACATACAATGTCAAAAAAGCATTTTATTTATTTTATAGCAATAATATGAACAATATATACATATAATAACAGTGTTAAATAAAAATATGTATGGAGTGTCCGATGAGAAGTATCGGACATATATCCCACACCATTGCCCAAGTGTCGGGTGTCCAACAAAAGTATTTGGTTTCTTTTTAGTCAATGTAACATAGAATCCTAACTTCAGTAGGATTTAGAATCCAAATTTAAAATTTTATATGCTTGCTAGTGCAATCCATATAACCAATATAAAGTCATCAACTAAAGATCCAATACATCACATGGACCAATAAAAAAAAGCCGATGTCAGGCAAACTAAGAAATATGAAAATATTTTGATTCGAAAAAACAAACAAAAGATGTAGAAACTGATCCAAACATACCAACTTGATAACAACAAAACAAGATGTCACTAAGACTAAAAATGTGACTATTGCAATGTCTCAAATAGGCCCTACCCTAAAATCAAGTCAATTTCAACAAGTTTTTTCTAATTTTCGTATTTTACTCTTTCTAGTCCCTCATATGGATTACATCGGAACTATTAGACAATGGGCAAATAAGAAAAAAGCATAGCATCCCAGACCTTCGTCAAGGAAAACTCTGTGTGTGTGTGTGTGTGTGTGTGTGTGTGTGTGTGTGTGTGTGTGTGTGTGTGTGTGTGTGAGAGAGAGAGAGAGAGAGAGAGAGAGAGAGAGTCAAAAACCATAACAGCATTAATTTATTAAGTTCAACTCTCTCCCAGCAATGTTGGGCTGTTGGGACATGGGGAAGTGGGCATAAATACAAGTACTTACAAAAGAAAGCAACTCCAAAATCATTATTTGTGTAGGTCTTTTTTTATTTTAAGTTGAGTGTTGATTTCCATTAAAACCTGTTGAAACCAACACCTATTCCACAATCAACAAAGAACTCAACCATTGTTGCCGCCTCAACAGTTTTCTTTTTTTATTTATTTCCCCTGTATGGTGTGTTTGTCATATCTCACAATCTTTAAAACTCATTTACAAATAGATATATATAATTATACAAATATCAATCCTGTGGCCTACCAGGCTACAATGTACAGCATTCATTGAACTCAGATCTAAAAACCAAATTGATAAATATGTTTCCAGAGGACATACTGGCCACTAAATTGTTCGTCCAAATTTAACTGTCATGTTTAAAGAAACAATAATAATCATAAAAATAACACGAAATTGATCCTAAGCACAAAAACTGGCTTTCATAATCCTGCAGGCCTATTGGATATAGACATTCACTGAAATTCATATAAACATAAACAAAATTCCAGTTGTTTAGACCAGCCAGTATCATTATTATGTCATAATAAAAAGGCTTATTTGAACAAGCATAAAACAAACTGAAAATATAAGAAAGAGTGTACATATTGAAACATAAAACATAAAAAATAATAATAATAATAATAATAAAAGCAAAAGCAAAAGAAAAATTAAAACTAAGGAAAACAATTTAACGAGAAAACAAGATGTGTCCTTGATACAAGTATTGAAAAGAAAGAAACTGAGTACCAAGAACCAATAGTTGATCAAACTCATATCCTGGCTTCAAGACAGATTTCATCAAACCCACAAGCCCTGTGCAGCAGTGCCTTGAAAGTCAGTAAACAATGAAAGAAGGCAGCCTTGAACAACCCTTTCTTCTTGAAGACAGAAAATATTGAAGCTTTGATTAATCAGCTTAGGGTATGATGTAAAATCATCCCTTATTTATAGATGAAATTAGGGTTTACAAGAGAGACAAGAAGGGCCCCTGAGGGCATAGAATAATACAACCACTAATATAATGCAACTTTCGGTGAATAAACAAAGGACCACTTTCGGCTAATCTATTATATGCTAACACTCCCCCTCAAGCTGGTGCGAAGATATCTCTCATGCCCAGCTTGCCTAATATGTCATGAAATGGTTTATTCCCAACCCCCTTGGTGAGAATGTCAGCAAGTTGTTCACCAGACTGGACAAAAGGAGTACAAATGGTACCACTAGTGAGTTTCTCCTTAATGAAGTGGCGATCAATTCAACATGTTTTGTCCTGTCATGTTGAACTGGATTGTGAGCGATGTTGATGGCGGCCTTATTATCACAGTATAACCGCATGGAGTCCTTCTGATCGATACCTAGATCACTCAACAATAACTTGATCCATAAAAGTTCACACACACCTTGTGCCATAGCTCTAAACTCAGCTTCTGCGCTTGACCTGGCAACCACATTCTGTTTCTTACTCCTCCAAGTAACTAGGTTGCCTCCAACAAATGTGCAATATCCTGAAGTCGATCTCCTATCAGTTACTGATCCAGCCCAGTCAGCATCTGTATAGGCTTCCACACGAAGATGATCATACTTTGAAAAATAAAGACCCTTACCAGGGGCAGACTTCAAGTACCTCAAGATTCTCATGACAGCCTCAAGGTGAATCTGATGAGGAGCATGCATAAACTGACTAACCACACTGACAGCAACAGCAATATCAGGACGGGAGTGAGATAGGTAAATGAGTTTACCCACTAATCGCTGATAGCTCCCCCTATCAACAACTTCTCCTCCTTCATCATCCCCCAATTTCTGATTAGGTTCCAGTGGAGTGGCACATGCCTTGCAGCCAAGCATCCCAGTTTCCTTCAACAGGTCAAGCACATATTTTCTCTGTGAGATAAATATCCCATCCTTAGAGCGAGCAACTTCAATTCCCAGAAAATACTTCAAGCTTCCCAAGTCTTTGATTTCAAACTCATTAGCTAAATATTTCTTCAACAAAGGTATTTCCTCACTATCATTGCCTGTAAGAACTATGTCATCTACATAAACAATAAGTGCTGTAGTCTTACCACGTGAGGAATGTTTCACAAACAATGTGTGATCTGCCTGACTTTGTTTGAAGCCATATTTAAACATAGCCTGAGTGAATCTCTCAAACCAAGCCCTTGGAGACTGTTTGAGACCATATAATGACTTCCGAAGCTTGCATACTTTGCCTTCTGTCTGATGATTCTCAAAACCAGGAGGAATGTCCATATATACCTCTTCTTCGAGGTCACCATGGAGAAAGGCATTCTTGACATCAAACTGATAAAGCGGCCAATCAAGATTAGCTGCTAGAGAGAGAAGTACTCTGACTGAATTCATCTTAGCCACGGGTGCGAAGGTCTCCTGATAATCAATGCCATATGTCTGAGTAAACCCTTTTGCCACAAGTCTTGCCTTGTAACGCTCAATAGACCCATCTGCTTTGTGTTTCACAGTATATACCCATTTACATCCCACAGGTCGTTTGCCCGTAGGTAACTCAGTCAATTCCCAAGTGCCATTCTTCCTAAGTGCTTTCATTTCCTCAATCATGGCTAGTTTCCACTCAGAGGTAGCAAGAGCATCCTGAAAATGGTTAGGAATGCTAACAGAGGAAATATTGGACACAAACGCTCTATATGAGGATGACAAATGAGAGTATGACACAAACTGTGAGATAGGATGTTGAGTACAAGATCTCACACCCTTTCTCTTGGCAATAGGAACATCAAGATCAATGGATTCAAGAGATTCAAAGTTACCTCGATTCTCATCAGAAGCAGGAGATGGCAGTGGAGTAGCAGAAGTGGTCCCTTGTATCCAGTGTTGTCTGTCTATGTCCCGGACATAAACATGCCCGACCTTATCCTTGGTGACAGTGGGTTCTATAGTTCCAGTAGAAGAGGGTGGTGCAAGAACAACTGGTTCCACCATAGGGAGTACAGTAGAAGAGGGTGGTGCAAGAGCAATTGGGCCCACCATAGGAAGCACAGGACTCACTTCACACCAAGGCTCCCCCGAGGACGGTGATGAGGAGGTGAGGAGAGGACAAGAAATAGGACTGGGACTCAAAGAAAGTAACATCCATGGAGACAAACCACTTACGAGAAGAAGGGTGGTAACATTTATACCCCTTTTGAGTAGGAGAGTAACCAAGGAAAACACACTTGAGGGAGCGAGGGTCCAACTTACCACGAGAGGGAGAGTGATTATGAACAAAACAGACAACCAAAAATTTTGGGGGAATAGAAAACAAGGACTGAGAACCTAGGAGGACGTGAAGAGGAGCCTGTTTTTGCAAGACCTGGGTAGGGAGACGATTAATAAGATGGGCAGCGGTGAGAACAGCGTCGCCCCAATAGGGCCGAGGCACATTCATAGAAAAACACATGCACCGAGCCATGTCAAGAAGATGCCGATTCTTGCGTTCCGCCACCCCATTTTGTTGAGGGGTATTGGTGCAAGAGGTCTGATGGATAATGCCATGAGTAGAGAAATATTGTCCTAACCCAGAATCTATGTATTCCCCGCCATTATCAGAACGAAAGAGTTTGACAGTGGCCCCAAACTGAGTACAAATCATCTTATGAAAAGTGCGAAACACAGAGAAAACCTCACTCTTATCTTTCATGAGATACACCCAAGTAGTACGAGAAAAATCATCAATAAATGTAACAAACCATCTATGACCTTTCACAGACATAACACGAGAGGGACCCCAAACATCAGAATGTATTAAGGAAAAAGGAACTAAACTTTTATTCAAACTGGGAGCAAAAGAAGCTCTGTACTGTTTTCCGAGTTGACAAGACTCACAAAGAAAGTCAGACACATGATGATTGGCGAAACCAGAAGGAAATAAATGCTTAAGTAAATGAAATGAAGGATGCCCAAGGCGCCGATGCCACAGCCATAAATCAGCGGGGGTAGTAGAAGATGTAATGGAAGAATAAGCAAGTTTGTTCGGTTGATCTAGGAAGTAGAGACCATTTTCTGCACTACCACTGCCAATCGTCCTCCTCGTGACAAGGTCCTGAAAAAGACAATGATCAGGAAAAAACGTCACACTACAATTCAAATCCTAGGTGAGACGACTCAAGGATAACAGATTAACAGAAAAATTGGGAACATGGAGAACAGAAGACAGATGTATGGTAGGAGTGACGTGGACTAAACCTTTTCCAGAAATGGAAGAAACAGTACCATCGGCAATCCTAACTTTGTCTTGACCTGAAGAGGGCTTATAGACAGAGAAAAGATCAGAGGAGCCAGACATATGATCTGAGGCACCAGAATCAATGATCCAAGGCAAAGATTTATGACACAGGAAAGCACAAGGAGAAGAGGCTAAGTTACCCGAGCGGGCAAAGGACGAGGAAGCTGTACTGAGAGCAGAAGAAGACCGGCGGTCCAACAATTGGCGCAAAGCATCCTCCAACTCAGTATCAGAAGTTGGGCTAACAGAAGCAGAATTAGAATCAAGTGGATCAACGGCACTAGTCTGATGAGCCCGAGAATAGGAACCACGTCCTCTAGATTGGCCTGACCGACCGCCTCGAGAACCAGACCGATCACCTCGACCCCCGGATGGAGTCCCATGAAGCTTCCAACACGTCTCACGAGTGTGTCGCGGCTTCTTGCAGTAATCACAGAATACAGACTCCTTAGCAGCAGACGGAGGGATGGGAGTCAGGCTGAGGCCATCTCGAGGAGTAGACAGTAATGCTGAACGGTCAGTAGAGACAAGGGACATCATAGCAGACCGGCGACTCTCCTCATTCTGTACACAGGCAAATGCCTCCTGAAGTGAAGGAAGAGTATCCATACCCAGAACTCGACCCCTAACTGGATCATACTCCACATTTAGGCCGGCCAGAAATTTAAAGACCCGTTCCCGTGCGATGAACTTCTTGTACCCGACAGAATCAGCAGGGCAAACGGGCTTATAGTCTTCCAGGTGGTCAAGGCGTTTCCAGCCGTTGGTGAGGAAAGTGAAGTACTGAAGAACAGTCTGCTCCCCCTGAATTGAGCTCTCAATAGAGCGGCGCAACTCAAATGCCTGTGAGAAATTCCCTTTGCGGGAATAGGTGGCAGCCACAGCATCCCAAACTTCTCGGGCAGTCTCCATAGACAAGTAGCCCTCACCAAGTTCGGGAACCATAGAATGGATAAGCCAACTCATAATCAAAGAGTTGTTAATCTCCCATTGGTCATAACCGGAGTCAGTGGTATTCGGTGCCTGTATCCTGCCATCAACATACCCCATCTTCCCTCTGCTCTTTAAAAACATAGTCAAACTTTGAGACCATGTTAGGTAGTTCTGACCATTAAATAGAGAGGTGGTGATTTTCATACTAGGGTTGGGGTTCTCAGTCATGGTAGTAGGTATAATGGGACTCTCACTCTTTGGTGTTTGAGAAGAAGGGGACACACTGGAGGAATCTGTCATGGATACAATACTACCAAACCCGTAACAAAACTAGTGGTAATCACGAACCCGGAAGATGGTGGTGAAAGAACAGGCACAATGACCACTATAAGAACATAACAAAATTACGAAATTATTATTTTTTTTTTTTTTTTTTTTTACTGATTTATATATATATGTTTACTGATTTATATATATATAGTTACTGATACACATATTTATATATTTACTAATATATTTGACGGTATATTGAGTTATATATTTATATGTTTACTAATATATATATGGTCTATTGAGTTATGTGAATACGGTGGGTAGGTCATACCATATACAGAGACTGAGCTCGACGAAGACGGCGACTGATTGAGGAAGACGAAGCAAGGCGACTGATTGAGGAAGGCGGCGACTGAGCTCGATGAAGACGAAGCCGACGAACTGAAGGCTGAAGGCTGAGGACGACGGTGAGGACGACTGAAGGCTGACAACTGAAGATCGATGATGAGGCGGAAGACGAAGACGAAGTAGAGTGACGACGGCGACTGAAGATCGCCCAGCAGAGGATCCACCGAGGTAAGTTTCGAACCCCTAGAATGAGGGTGTGCCGAAACCCTAGAGCAGAAGCTCTGATACCATGAAGCTTTGATTAATCAGCTTAGGGTATGATGTAAAATCATCCCTTATTTATAGATGAAATTAGGGTTTACAAGAGAGACAAGAAGGGCCCCCTGAGGGCATAGAATAATACAACCACTAATATAATGCAACTTTCGGTGAATAAACAAAGGACCACTTTCGACTAATCTATTATATGCTAACAAATATACCTTGGTGAAATGTTCTGCAGAAATTGTACCCTTGGTGTAACCTTTTGCATTGACACGTACTATTGCTGCATGAGGGGTTACTCGCTCAACCACTCCAGAAACAATATTGCCCAACTTGGCCACATCATCATCAGTAACCCTGCCAGTAGAAAATCTCAGTTGAGATTAGTACACTGTTCAATGTGAAAAATGCAATTCAGGAATTGACATATATTTCCATTACCATACATGACTGTAGATTATGAGTATCAACATTTATGTAACAGACAAGGAACAAGATTTCATTTTGTTTCAATGAAAATGACCGAAACATTTCAGTTTTCCAAGAAACCAACACAAAACTGGTTGAAAACCAAAATTCTAGTGTTTCCACCAAAACACATTGAAACTCACCAAAACACTACGAAATACACGGGAACAATTTGTTAGAGACCCATTAGGAGTCCCTAGCCAAAATTGTTTGTGTTTTTCCATTTTGTAAAGAAAAAGAAACAAGAAGTTTTAGAAACAAATAAAACATGTCAAATGTGATAAAAGAAATATGAGAAAGTAGAATAGAGAAATAGAGAGATAGAGAGAATAGACACAGGACATTTTTGAGCTATTTATTGTCTTCTACTGTATTCACATATATCTTCTTCTCCCCCTTCCCTAGTACTTTTAGTTTTTCTCTTAACAAAGACAATCCCCACTCCCCAACCCAACCATTTCATTTATCATTTGCAAAGAATCATAGACACAGATAAGGATGCGGACACAATACATGCTCATTTTAAAAAAAATGGGGACACGGATACTGCGGGGACAAGGCAATAAAATATTTTTCATATATTTTAATTTTCTATGTAGATTAATATTACATCCGGAAACAATCAAAATTAACAAAAACTAATACTAATTCAATATTAAAATAAATAAATAAATCACCTTTAAATTAACACTTATCGTTTGTATCTTTTTTTATGGATGATATATGAAGTATTTAAATCTAAGCAAAAAGAAATAAACATTCAACATCCAACATTCGACATCCAACATACATCAAAAGCACTAAAGCAAGGGAGAAAAAAAACTACTTCGCATGTACCCGGCATGTCCCCAGAGCGTGAGGTGCAAGGCGAGGCACGTGCCTCATCAAAGTGAGGCACAAGTCGTAGACTATGAGTAAAATTTTAATATAGGCAAAGTTTTCAACATAAGCAACTATTTCTAAAATTTCAAAAAACATAGAACTTTCAATATTCTAAAAATCATAAAAATAACATTCAACGTTCCGAAAATTTCTCAAAAATAACATTCAACCTTACTTTATCCAATACTACCTATCTTCCTTCATTAATTTATTGACGTGATTCACTTCTTTTTTAGATAAGAAACTCGCAACATATAGTACCTTAGTGGTTTTGATTTTAAACCGGGACCAAATTGCCTGATAGCTTCAATCATTGGCCCAACATTGTCCTAATTCACTACATTGAAAGGAATGCCAAAGTCATATATCCATATTGCAATCCAAGAGCTTTTTCTCAATCCCTAAGGGTTTTTTAATATAAAAATTGGGGCTCAAAGCACGTGTTTATGTTTGTCGGCGTCGGCGGCGGCGGCAGGTTTGGTTGTTGGTGCCGCTAAGTTTGATGTGGTTGGTTTGGTTGGAACGGAATCGACGAACGTTTCAAGAGGTTCATCATTGTGTGTCCTGGCTAGAGTCGTTTATTATTTGTTGGTTGGAAAGGAGGACAGGTTCGGATTTGTTTGTTCTTTTTTGATTTTTTGGATGATGTTATTGCTTAGGTGTTGTTAGTTTTTCACCCCATGCCGAGGCTCTTTTTGTATTCTTTTGCATCATCTTGATGCTCACTCGATAAATTTAGTTTATTTATCATAAATAAAATAAAATAAAATAAAATAAATTAAAGGGGTTATGATTCCCTATGGCACACACACACAAAGAATAAGGATGGAGCAAAAAAATGAATGAGGCAAGCACCTCACGCCAAATCCTAAGTCACGGACCTCAAATCCGCCATTCCTATAGCACCTTGCCTCAAGTTGTCTAAGGCACCTCAAGTGCACCTCAATGCACTTTGCGCCTAAGTGCGCGCTTAGGCATGTATTTTAAAACACTGCCCCAGAGTGTCCTTGTTATGTCCCCAGTGTGTCCCTTTAAAAAGAAATCAATTAAATAAAGGGGCACACCACGTAACGTGTCCAATGCGTGTCCCCGCCATGTCCCCGTGTCTAACACAGCTACAATACTTATTTTCAATTGTCGATGCTTCATAGATCATCTATCAATATTTATTGATCATTGTTGAAACATTGTTTTTTAACTTGTTAGAAAGAAAATTCTAATCTTATCGCTAAAGGCCTCCTTACACCTTAGAACCCCTTTGGCATTCATTTATTGCTCCCTCCATCCCACATTGTTCATCCTTATTTCCCATTTGGAATGTCCCGCAGTGTCTCCTCTTTGAAAACTCAAAGCATAAGATTTTACAATTTTCCAAAATTATCTCTTATAAGTGACTAGGAATAGATTTAAGAGTGGGAATTTAATGGCTATTTGGGAAACCATGTTGTTTGATTTTAAATTGAATGCATTAATGACATGCCTCCTTAAAATGCTGGAACTCCCAAATCAGACTAACATGTAAACCTTGTTTGGAAGGGATTTAATGTACATTTAGAATTATAAATGCTAACGTTAAAGACTTGTGGATTTATTTGACTTTAATTGAATTTTTTTTGTTTATATTAACATTTACTACCAAGTTTAATAAGAATGGACGAGTAGACCTCAACTACATTTTAATCGTTAGGCTACATATGCATTTGGATAGCTTTTAGTTTTTCCATCAAACATTATTGTGCTTTTCCAAAAATGTTTATGATTTCCCACAAATTTCCCAAACATTTCCATTTCCAAACTGACACGTTGAAACAAATTTGACCCCTGCTTACAAAGTAACCATATTTAACAAGTCACATGCTTTTTGGCCACTTATCATGTTAGAAAGTAAACACAAGATTTTAGCAAATCTTGCAAATCCATTTTAAATATACAACCAATATTATTACACAGTTACACACTATTACGCTCCATTCGGATGGAGGGATTTGGTGAGAAAAGAAAAGAAATAGTGAGAATAGGAAACCCCTTCACTTGTGTGGATGGTTAAGTAGGTGAGAAATGATGAGAGATGGTGAGAAAAGGATTCTCACCAAACCTATGTTTTGTTTCTCACCAAAAGCGGTGAGATTTGGTGAGAAAGGAATTGATTTAATGAAACTTTTCTAAGATACCAAAATTACCCTTATGAAAAAACATAGCTTATTAATATGGACGGTTATTTTAGTGAAATGAAACACAACACTTTCCTTTCTTTTTTCTTATTTACTCTATCCAAACAAGAGAGGTGAGAAACCACATTATTTTCTCTTTTATTCATCCAAATACAATGGTGAGCTACGTTACACAGACTCTTTGTTTTTTGAGAGGTACCCGTGTTGACATGACACAACACGGGTACGGGTGCTGAATACTGTTAATTTTAGAGAATACCATATGATTAGGATATCATTCCCTATTTATATTAATGAAGATTAATAATTACAAGGAAGCCCTAAGGCATAAAATAATTACAAAATAATAACAAAAATAATCATATATTATTCTAACACTCCCCCTCAAGTTGGTGTGAAGATATCTCTCATGCCTAGCTTGCGTAAGATGTCATGAAATGGCTTACTCCCAACTCCCTTGGTGAGAATGTCAACAAGTTGATCACCAGACTGCACAAAGGGAGTACATCTTGCGCCACTAGTTAGTGAGTTTCTCCTTAATGAAGTGGTGATCAATCTCAACATGTTTTGTCCTGTCATGTTGAACCGGATTGTAAGCGATGTTGATACCGGCCTTGTTATCACAGTATAACCGCATGGAGTCCGTCTGATCAATACCTAGATCACTCAACAATAACCTGATCCATAAGAGCTCACACACCCCTTGTGCCATAACTCTAAACTCAGCTTCTGCACTCGACCTGGCAACCACATTCTGTTTCTTACTCCTCCAAGTAACTAGGTTGCCTCCAACAAAGGTGCAATACCCTAAAGTCGATCTCCTATCAGTCACTGATCCAGCCCAGTCAGCATCTGTATAGGCTTCTACACGAAGATGATCATACCTTGAAAAATAAAGACCCTTACCAGGAGCAGACTTCAAGTACCTGAAAATTCGCATGACAGCCTCGAAGTGAATCTGATGAGGAGCATGCATAAACTGGCTAACCACACTGACAGCAACAGCAATTTCAGGACGAGAGTGAGATAGGTAAATGAGTTTACCCACTAATTGCCGATAGCTCCCCCTGTCAACAGTTGCTCCTCCTTCATCATCCCCCAATTTCTGATTGGGTTCTAGTGGAGTGTCACAGGCTTTGCAGCCAAGCATCCCAGTTTCCTTCAACAAATCAAGCACATACTTCCTCTGTGAGATAAATATCCCATCCTTGGAGCGAGCAACTTCAATTCCCAAAAAATACTTCAAGCTTCCCAAGTCTTTGATCTCAAACTCACGGGCTAAATATTTCTTCAACAGAGGAATTTCCTCACTATCATCACCCGTAAGAACTATGTCATCTACATAAACAATGAGGGCTGTAGTCTTACCAAGTGAGGAATATTTCACAAACAAGGTGTGATCTGCCTGACTCTGTTTGAAGCCATATTTAAGCATAGCTTGAGTGAATCTCTCAAACCAAGCTCTCGGAGACTGCTTGAGTCCATATAATGACTTTCGAGATCCTCAAAACCAGGAGGAATGTCCATATATACCTCTTCTTCGAGGTCACCATGGAGAAAGACATTCTTTACATCAAACTGATGAAGTGGCCAATCTAGATTAGCTGCTAAAGAGAGAAGCACTCTGACTGAATTCATCTTAGCCACGGATGCAAAGGTCTCCTGATAGTCAATGCCATACGTCTGAGTAAACCCTTTTGCCACAAGTCTAGCCTTGTAACGCTCAATAGAACCATCCGCTTTGTGTTTCCCAGTATACACCCATTTGCATCCCACCGGTCGTTTGCCCTTAGATTACTCAGTCAATTCCCAAGTACCATTCTTCCTAAGTGCTTTCATTTCCTCAATCATGGCAAGTTTCCACTCAAAGGTAGCTACTAGCAAGAGCATCCTGAAAATGGTTAGGAATGCTAACAGAGAAAATATTGGACACAAACGCTTTATATGAGGACGACAAATGAGAGTAGGACACAAAATTTGAGATAGGATGTTGAGTACAAGACCTCACACCCTTTCTCTTGGCAATCGGAACATCAAGATCAATGGACTCGAGAGATTCAAAGTTACCTGGACTCTCATCAGAAGCAGGAGATGACAGTGGAAGAGCAGAAGTGGTCTCTTGTATCTAGTTAACTTTCTGTCCGTCTTTGTCCCTAACAAAAACTTGTCATTCCCTATCCTTGGTGACATTGGGTTCTGCAGTCCCAGTATGACATGGTGGTGCAAGAACAACTGATTCCACCATAGGAATCACAGGAATCACTTCACACCAAAGCTCCCCCTGAAGGGAGGACTGTGACACCAGAGAGGACAAGAAATAGGACTGGGACTCAAAGAATGTGACATCCATGGACACAAACCACTTACGAGAAGGAGGGTGGTAACACTTATATCCTTTTTGAGTAGGAGAGTACCCAAGGAAAACACATTTGAGGGAGCGAGGGTCCAACTTACCACGAGTAGGAGAGTGATTATGGACAAAACAGACACAACCAAATATTTTATGAGGAATAGAAAACAAGGACTGGGAACCTAGGAGGACTTGAAGAGGAGCTTGTTTTTGCAAGACGTGAGTAGGGAGACGATTAATAAGATGGGCAGCGGTGAGAACAGCGTCACCCCAGTAGGACCGAGGCATACTCATAGAAAAACACATGTACCGAGCCATGTCAAGAAGATTGCAATTCTTGCGTTCCGCCACCCCATTTTGTTGAAGGATATTGGTGCAAGAGGTCTGATGGATAATGCCATGAGTAAAAAAATATTGCCCTAACCCAGAATCTATGTATTCACCCCCATTATCAGAACGGAATATTTTGACAGTGGCTCCAAACTGAGTACAAATCATCCTATGAAAATTGTGGAACACAGAGAAAACCTCACTCTTGTTTTTCATGAGATACACCCATGTAGTACGAGAAAAATCATCAATAAATGTAACAAACCAGTGATGACCTTTCACAGACACAACACGAGATGGACCCCAAACATCAGAATGTATTAATGAGAAAGGAACTAAACTTTTATTAAAACTGGGAGCAAAAGAAGCTCTGTGTTGCTTGCCAAGCTGACAAGACTCACAAAGAAATTCAGACACATTATTGTTTGAAAAAATAGATGGAAATAAATGCTTAAGTAAAGAAAAAGAATGATGCCCAAGACGCCGATGCCACAGCCATATATCATCGGTGGTAGTAGGACGCATGGTGGAAGAATGAGCAAGCTTGTCCGGTTGATCCAGGAAGTAAAGACCATTTTCTACACTACCACTGCCAATCGTCCTCCTTGTGACAAGGTCCTGAAGAAGACAATTATCGGGAAAAAATGTCACACTACAATTCAAATCCTTTGTAATACGACTCAAGGATAGCAGGTTAACAGAAAAATTGGGAACATGGAGAACAGAAGAGAGAGATAAAGTAGGAGTGACATGGACTAAACCTTTCCCAGAAATAGAAGAAACAGTACCATCTACAATCCTAACTTTGTCCTGACCTGAAGAGGGCTTATAGGCAGAGAAGAGATCAGAGGAGCCAGACATATGATCTGAAACACCAGAATCAATAATCCAAGGCAAAGACTTATGAGACAGGAAAACACAAGGAGAAGAGGCTAAGTTACCTGGGCGGGCAAATGACGAGGAAGATGTACTAAGAGCAGTAGAAGACCGGCGGTCCAGCAATTGACGCAGAACATCCTCAAGCTCATGAGTAGTCATGCCAGAGATCATCAGAAGCCTGGCCAACGGAAGCAGAATTAGAATAAAGTGTATCAACAACACTAGACTGATGAGCCCGGGGATAGGAGCCACGTCCTCTAGACTGGCCTGACCGACCTCCTCTAGAACCAGACCGATCACCTCGACCCCCAGATGGAGTCCCATGAAGCTTCTAACACATCTCACGAATATGCCGCAGCTTCTTACAATAATCACAAAATACAGACTCCTTGGCGGCAGACGGAGGAATGGGAGTCAGGCTAAGGCCATCTCGAGAGGTAGACAGTAATGCTAAGCGGTCAGTAGAGACAGGGGACATCATAGCAGACCGGCGACTCCTCATTCTGGACATAGGCAAATGCCTCCTAAAGTGAAGGAAGAGTATCCATACTCAGAACGCGACTCCGAACCGGATCATACTCCACATTGAGACCGGCCAGAAACTAGAAGACCCTTTTCCTGTGCAATAAACTTCCTGTACCCTACAGAATCAGCAGTGCAAACATGCTTATAGTCCTGCAAGTGATCAAGGCGTTTCCAATCGTTGGTGAGGAAGGTAAAGTACTGAAGAACCGTCTGCTCCCCCCTGAATAGAGCTCTCAATAGAGCGACGTAACTCAAATGCCTGGGAGAAATTCCCTTTGTAGGAATAGGTGGTAGCCACAGCATCCCAAACATCTTGGGCAGTCTCCATAGACAAGTAGCCCTCGCCAATGTCTGGTACCATCGAATGAATAAGCCAACCCATAATCAAAGAGTTGGTAATCTCCCATTAGTCATAACCCAGGTCAGTTGTGCGGGGTGCCTATATCCTGCCATCCACATGCCCCATCTTCCCCCTGCTCTTCAAAAATATAGTCAAACTCTCCGACCACGCGAGATAGTTCTGACCATTAAATAGAGAGGTGGTGATTTTAAGACTAGGGTTGGGGTTATCAGTCATAGTAGTAGGTATAGGGAAACTCTCACTCCTGGGTGTTTGAGAAGTAGTGGACACATCGGTAGAATCTGCCATAGATACTGTACTACCGAACCCACAACAAAACTAGTGTCAATCACAAACTTGGAAGGTGGTGGTGGTGGTGGTAGAAGGAAAAACAAACAACCACTATGACAGTAAAGAATTAACAACTCATACTATTTTCTTCTTTTTTTTCTTTTTTTTTTTTTTTTTTAGAAAAATAAAACAAACAATGCTGGGTTATATACCTAGGTTATATAAACACAGAGCAAACAAACAACTAAAGAGTGAGAGACAGAGAAACGAGACAGACAGAGAGAGGAAGATGACAAGAGAAGCGAAGCAGAGGGAGAGTCGAGCAGTCGAGAGAAGCGAGGTAGGGTAGCGAAAGGGGCAAGGCAGTCGGCTGAAGCCAACGAAGACTGAGGAGCTGTCGGCTGAGTCATCCAGTGGTCGACGAAGCTAGCACAGACGACGACGATGAGCCGAGGGTGATTCAGTGGTCCACGTTCATCACACCAGGTGAGTTCTGAACCCTAGGTGAACCGAAACCCCTCAGGCTTGACATGAACAAAGCCAACGAAGCCAATAATGACGATGATTCGAATGTGATTCGGCTTGGTTGGCTCCGGAAGTGGGTTGGTGGCTCCAGTGGGTACTGTATGCTTAGAGGAATTTAGGTTTTAGGGTTAGCTCTGATACCATGTTAATTTTAGAGAATATCAGATTAGGGAATGATTAGGATATCATTCCCTATTTATATTAATGAAGATTAATAGTTACAAGGGAAGCCCTAAGGCATAAAATAATTACAAAATAATAACCCAAATAATCATATACTATTCTAACAAATACGACCGGGACACGACTGTTTACAAACAGATACGACAGAGCCCTAATTGCAAAAGAGAAAGAAGAGAGAGAAAGAAGAGAGAGCAAGGAGACAACCTGGTCGGCAACTTCAAAAGGGTGAAGACATTGATCTCTTCTTCTCTCTGTCGATCTCCTCTTCAACGAGTCTCGTCTCTCTCTCTCTCTCTCTCTCTCTCAGATAATAAATAAAATAAATAAATAAATAAAACCCTAATAAAATCATCTATTTAATAGATAATAATGAATAAAATAGATCATTTATTTTTATAAAAAAAAAAACTAATAAAATTATATATATATATAATAATAATAAAAAATCTATAAAATAAATCATAACCAAACCTTAAGTCCCATCAAATGGGGTCGGCTACATGAATCCTTCTTCTCCACTCAACTCTATCCAAGGCCATTTCGTTAGTCAAACAAATCATCTAATTTTTATTTTTTATTTCTTTCAACATAATTTGTTATTTCTTATTTTGTTATAATATTTTATTAATAATATATATAGATGTCAATTAAAGATAACATATATAGATAAATTAAAAATATTATAAAGAGAAATTATTAGGTGTGGTACTTTTGGTTTGGGAAGAAATTATAATAGAACCGCCATGTTACCAAAAAAATACATAAAATTTTATTAGAAAGATACAAAATATTTTTTTGCAAATCCATGTTTAACCGTATCCACATACCCGTGTCTAATTTTTGGGTACTTTTTAGCCGTACCCGCGTATCCCTCATTTAGAGGTTTGTTGAGTCCGACCTCTAAATATATACCCGCACCCGACACTCGTACCCAAGTCCATGAAATGTAGATGGTGAGAAACCATAATCATTTCTTTTCTCACCTCACCTCACCTCACAATCCAAACGGAGTGTTACTGTTCAAAGCATAAAAGAGCTTTCTAAGGAAGGCGGCTCACTAAACAATGTTTGAGAAGACAATTGTCCACGTATGAAGCAATGTTGTTTTCAGTCCATAATTCTTTTAAAATGTACAGGTTCCTATAAAATTGGATGCATATTACATGTATGAATAGTAGGCACATTTCCTATTCTAACAAGTTTTCCATGAGGAAAAAAGAGGGAGGGGGGGTAATTGGTAAGTAATATAAATATTAGTTCACACTCATGCAACCAAGTTACCTTACCAAAAGATAGTAGCCATTGAATTATTGACCAAGTAAATACAGTTTCTGCTGCCAACTAACTACACACGAAGGTATCCAGTTACAAAAATGCAAATCATGTCCTTCCATTCTAGGGTAGGACTGAAAAATATGAATGAGTTGTGCAGAAGCCATGGCGTTGGTCTCCCATACCCTTCTTGTTCACTCTCCACCCTCTTTATCTCTTTCTTTTTTTTCTTATTTAAACAACCTTCACACAAGTTACAACACCTAGGCACTGTTTCTGACATAAATTTTCAACCACTTTTCCTATGAAAAATATGTTTCATCATTCTAAACAAATCATATCTTCTTTCTTTTTCCTTTTTTTTTCAGTTACTTTTCAAGGTTTCACAGATTATGTTAAAAGATCCTGATCCTTTGTGAGTTGTGTGTCATTATATGTCAAACATGCATTAACTATTGAATCAAATTATGAAAAAATATTCTGACTGCTCAATTATGTTATGGTTTTATTATAAAACTAGGTATTTTGCGAAAAATTTGCACCCAATTATAATAATAAACACTTCAACTAATGATGTCAAAGATTACCTTGCAGGTGTCATAACAAAACTAAGGTTGATGCGCCGTGAAGCAGGAACAGAACTTGTAACTCTGCATTTGACAACTTGTTCAACATGATACAGCGAAGTTGGGTCATCACCAGGTTCTAAACCAAGCTCAGATCTGGGTCAGATACAATCAGTTAGTTTCTTTCAATAATCAGATAAGGACACACAACATCCAATAAGATGATAGTCAAACAGAAATTTGCTACAAATAATAATTCTTTTTTTTTTTTTTGTTTCAGGTACAATTCTTTCTTCTTCCTCTCTTTTTTATTTTTTTCCCAGTGCATGGGGGGCAAAGGGATAAGGAGAAAGAAACAGTAACACTTATAGAAGAAACTCCAATCAATTAAACAAACTGCACAAAATATGATTAAAACATGCACAAGCTAACACACCTACCCATAAACACAGAGGCCAATGCACACCTTCCCCCCATATTTTTCCCATGACTAGAACCAGCCACAAGGCTGAAGGTGGATATCACTTGCATCACACCAGGACACAACCTCTTATATACAGACTTAAAAGAACTCCCAATTCAAACAAAAGATTAAGATTCCAAAATTTAAAGCTTGAGGCATCGAGTTCTAAAAAACCTATCTAACCCAATTCAAACAAATTCAGAGACTCAAAACCATCAAATGACCGATATACTGACCCATGGGTGACTTCTATAGCCATGTCCATAAAATTTAAGAAAAAAAGTTCTATTGCCTCTTTATTGTCCAACTCATGTGATGGAGAATGCATCGGATAGGATAAGAATAAAAGTTCTATTTATCTATGAATTTTATTTATCTACAAGCTATTTATCTAAGAATTTTATCTATTTAGGAAGTCGAGTTTGTTTAGGATTAGTTAGGCATGCTTATAAATTAATCTTTTATGTAATGGTTTAGCTGACTTGGAAAACAATTAATAATTATCGTTTTGACTTATGATTGATGTGAAAGCCCAGGGTGATTGCTGCTATGTCTGAAACTGAACTCCTTCAATGTTCAATCCTAATGTTTCTCGTCTTTTCTTTTCGTTCTTTCTTATTGATCCTGCATCAATTTAGGTGTCAGATCCTGGCATTGACCAACCTCATTCATTCAAGGAGTTCATCGAACAGTTGGAAACCACCAATGTTTCAAGTCTTGATGAACCGTCAGCAGCATCAACATCATCACTGTCATTACCCATCGCATATATTGAAGTTTGGGGACCAATTACTATTTTGGATTGCATTGACACTACTTTTCGTCATTGTCCTTGTCCTTGTCACTTCACTGCCTCAAATCACCGGATCATCCATTGTCAATCACAACCAACACCTTCGTGCCTCACTGCCACTGTCTTTCAATTTAGAATTGCGGGGTAGCCTGAACTGATGCAATCCACAGCATTAACTTTGATTTATTTTGCTGTCTCTCAGTTCAGAATTGTTGGGTTGTCTGAACTGCTGCAATCCACAACATTAACTTTGATCTGTTTGCGACAGATAATTCCATGACTCGTTGCTGGAAATAGCAATGATTGTCAACATCCCTTGTTGAGTCATTACTTCTTCCACCAAAGCCACATCATCTATTACATCACTGTGGGCGATGCTTCCCTCATGCCGATGCCACCATCAAAAGCCAGATCCCTTGTCTGTGGCCGTGTTACTGCTCAACATTGTCAGTGTTGTGTTCTGTATTCACTCGAGGTTTCATCATAGCTATATAGTGCCTTCATGTGTTGCTATTTACTACATGAGGAAAACATTGTGCAAAGAAAAGAGTATAAAAACCCTTGATTAGACACAAGTCTAACCCAGAGCCAAGAATATTTAACGCAAAACAAGCCTAGCCCAACCGAACAGTCCAGACGACAATAAATACCCACACTGACCCAAGTCCTACCTTTATTAGATTGATCCAGCCATTTTGTCTTACAAATAAAGATTTCCAATCCAAGAATATAATGAAGCAATAACCCAACTCAATCCAACTGCCCCTGCCAAAGCCTAAACATAACAAGGATCAAAAATTTCATTTCGGTATGTTGTTTCGGGTAGCTTGGAAATGAAAATGTTTTAGAAACATTTCAGAAATATTATGGAAACGTTTCAAAAATCTCTCAAAATATTTCGAAAC
This sequence comes from Camellia japonica, assembly GCA_030407325.1. Taxonomy (NCBI): domain Eukaryota; kingdom Viridiplantae; phylum Streptophyta; class Magnoliopsida; order Ericales; family Theaceae; genus Camellia; species Camellia japonica. The sequence goes on from JAPPVO010000031.1 coordinate 110,640,609, forward strand.
CATAAGGGAAATGATAAAAGAATTTGAAAATGTTTAAATATCAAAAACTAAAACCTATATAAATGTTAATACATTATCAATAATTAAATCATTACACTTTTTTTTTATCAGCTACAAAAAATAAATAAATAAATTAATTAATTAATTAATTAAATAAAATAAAAAATTCATTAATAATGAAAAAAGGGGTACAAGGAGAGGACAAGATGGTGTTCAAAAAAAAAAAAAAGAGAGGACAAGATGTCCTCAAACACAACATGAAAAACCACACTGAAACACCACAAAGAAAAGAAATCAAGATTCACAAACAGCTTTCCAATCTTTGGAAATCAAAAAAAAAAAAAAAAAACGCGAAACCCGTTTAAACGGAGGAGAGGCGTATAACCAAATATTCAATCCTATCCTCAAAGATCTTTGCATTCCTTTTCAACCAAACTACCCAAAAGATCACAAAGACAACACAATGCCACTATATTTTTGATTTCTAATTGCCACCAAAACCTCATAAATCAATTAAGAGCAAATTTGCACATGCACCAACAGCCACCCAATGTGTTTTCAATCAAACAAAATAGTTGATGCCATAAATTCAAAGCCAGGAGGCAATGCAAGAATAAATGATCCACCAAATCCCCTACACATGATGCACCATTGAGGATAAAGGAAATGATTCGGTCTCCTCCTTTGAAACATATCGTTGGTCATAATGCTTCCATAAGCCAACGACCACATAAAAATCTTCACTTCAGGAGACAGCACTGCTTTCCAAATCCTCTTGTGCAACCAAAAAGTTGAAACATTGGGGTTGCGTTTGGTAGAGTTTTAGAATTATGATTTGAGAATAGAGTTGTATTTTGAGTTTGTGAGTTTTGGAATTATGATTTGAGTGTAGAAAATTTGTTTGGTTATGAGTTTTGAAAAGAGTTTTAATTGAGTGATGTGACATATGATATTGAAAGTGGGTGTGAAATTAATTTTCTAAAGCTGTAACCAAACAACACACTCAAACTAAGAGGTAGAATTAAACTTCAAAAGCTCTACCAAACAAAGCCTGGGTTTCTCAATGATTGAATCAAAAAAAAGACTTGCATGAAAAGATATCGGAAGAGTATTTAAGCCAAACCTACCTATCACAAACATTTGGAGACAACGAAAAATTATCAAGCAAAGACAACAAAGATGCCAACTCAAGAGCCTCCTGATCATTAACATTCCTGATGAAATTGAAATTCCAAATAATTGGAGCTAAACTGGAGCATGCCAAAGATGCAATGGAAAATTTATTGAGAACGAACCACAATATACAAGTGTAAAACAACCTTGTTAAAGGAAGATTCACCCAACCAAACATCCTCCCACAACCTCTGCATTTTGTCCTGTTGCAAATTAATACCAACCACACTGCTCTTGTTCAAATTAACCTACGACCGAGCATAATTTCAAAACTTCTCACAATCCCTAAAAAATTAGCTACCATACTTTCCTCCCTTGAAAAAAAAAAAAAATGTCATCCACATAATGTAAGGTGAGACACACAAATTTCATCCTCCCAATAACAAAACCATCAACTAAACAAAGCCCCTAGCTCTATCTACTATCCTCCCCAGCACAACCGCCACCAGAATAAAAAGGAAAGGAGAAAGTGGGTCTCCCTACCTTAATCCTCTAGATGCCTTAAAAGTGTTCCCTGCTTCTCGATTAACAATGACCAACATATTACAAGTGGACAAGCAACCCATAATCCATTTCCTCCATCTTACCCCCAAACCCTTTATTTGCATCACAAAATCCAAAAACCTCCAAGCAATATGACCAACCATATATGCTTTTTCAAAAATAAGGCCCTCCTTTTTCAAAGCTCTATATTCTTCCACGCTTCATTTGACACCAAAACAATATCCAAAATATGTCGGCCCTTAACAAAAACACCCTACACTAGAGATACAGTCTCCCCAAGATGGTTCCCAATCTTTTTGATAGAAATTTCCCCAAAATTATAAAGGGGTGTAACCAAATCGATGGGTCTAGAATTACCTTCACTGAGTTTTCCTTTTTTAGGATCAGACAGATAAAAGAAGCATTTGTGCACAAGTTATCTACTCCCTTCTCATAGAATTTTACAAAATCACTCACTAGATCCTTTTTCACTATTGCCCAACAATCTAGGAAGATCGCCATAAAGAACCCATCTGGGCTTGGAGCTACATCTCTATCACAATCAAAGACTACCTCTCTAATCTCAATTTCACCAAATGGTCTAAGCTCAATTGTTGATGCTTGAGCTTACTGCACTTCCTCACCCGAAACTCCATTGTCGATTGCCTGCTCTAGGTTTAATTGATTTTAAAACTACCCTCAAACGAACTTTGAGGACTTCTTCAGCTACCTTAAACTCCATCGCAGTTGGAAGGAAACAACAATCGAAACCTTGTACCTTCAATCTACTTGTCAACAAATTCTCGAAAGCCAAGTAATCGATCTCAACTAGCCCTCCATAGTTATGTCGATCTGTTCAAAAATGTCTTCGTTCTATAACTTGAATGGTAATTCGCAAACAAACAGCCCAACCTCCATATGACTAAATTACATATGGTTCTTTGTGCCTTCTATCGGATCACTTTTCCAATCTAACCGCAACTCCTCCTTCAAAGAAACACACCCCTTGACTTCCATAAAAATCAGCTTCATCCTTCTACAAAAAAACAAAGTCGTGTTGATTTGGAAAGGTTAAAGAACAATTAACTCTTCATATTCTTTTTTCTATGTCCTTTCAATTTGCACCCAACTGATGTATAAGTCAGTTCTAATGCAAACTACAACATTTTCCCAATCAATTACCTACTTTCTACTTTGATTAAAAAGAGAATGATTTGAAGACATCCATAAAATTATGCAAACATCCCACTTAATGTTCATAAACTAAACTCAATTCACTAAATAAATAAAAACAACGATCTAATCTAAAATTTAAAAAAAAATTAAAAAATAAAGGCAATGTTCATAATCATACAATAAACAAAAATACTAGCAGTGTTTTTATATTTATAATTTCATATTTAATGTAATTACATTAAATAAATTGTATAGGAAAAAAATTGGCTGATAAATGACAATCTATGTAAATAATAAATAAAAATAGAAACAGAATTGTAGATATTAATGACTGTTATAGATAGTGTATAACATCTCTATCATCTATCTAGAGAACATCACTCTAAAGCATATCAAAAGACAGCACTCTTCCAGATCATATCAAAAGACAGTCAATAAAAGAGAAGGTTAAAAGAAATATCTAGAAGCTAAAGCTCCCTGATGAGGTGAGCCCATCAATGGCGATGGCATCCTGTTGTCTCTCGTCTCCTCCCCTTTCCTTTCAGGCTTTGTCAATCTCACTCTATCTCCCACTGACCATGCAAGTCAAAGCCCACTAGGGCCTCTAAGGTCATCTACAGGTTTGGAACCCTCTCCCTCTCTTGATCCGAGATTCTAAAGTTGTTCAAACCTTTCAAAGATAAAAATAAGGCTATAGATAATACATCTGAGGATTCTGAGGTATGTCAATAATTTTTGGTTGAAGGGCTCTAAAAACTTTGTTTTTCCAAACCAAGGATGTTTGAAGGGCCCTGAAAACTTTGTTTTTTTCCAAACCAAGCCTATTTAGAGGCTTACCTGCACCTTAATGGGACATTAAGACTGTTACTCTACCGTTACAGCAGTTACACATGCAATTTTCTGTCACACCGCAAAAGTGGGTATAACGGGTGGCGCCTGAGACCGCAACCATTACATAGCACCGCTTTTTGAAACTTTGCCCATAACTAAGAGACAACAATATCAGAAGCTAAAGACATGCCACGTAGTATCAAATGGGAAATGTGGTTCAAGTACTACTAGCTAGGAACATGAGAAAGAGGGGTCCAGAGATTTACGCTTGGTTCAATCTCAATATTTTTCTTTTCTTTTTTTCTTTTCTTTTTTTTCTAAGTAACGACCTTTGTATATAAGGTATGAGGTTCAAAATTTTCAAAAAATTCAAAATGTATTATATTGGCTCAGCACAAAAATTGAGCTCTCCTACATTATCAACTAACTAGAGCAAAAGAGGATTCGAAAAAAAAAAAAACAAAAAAAAAAAAATCCTTCATACCAAAATGAGAACTATGCAATAAACAAATCTTTAATTTTTGCACCACCAACTCTGTATCCTCAAAAGTGCATCCATCTCTTTCTCTCCACAACCACCACGTGATTCAATCATCCATGCTTTTTTTGGTAAAATATCCCAACCTTAATGGGATGAGTTGGGGAATGGGTAGGTAGAATCTGATTAGGTTCAGGAGGGGCTGGGTGGGAAAAGGGCAACTTCAACTCAAGCATATAAATTCTCATAAATATAATTATATTTTAGAGCAAATTACAAATATACCTCCTAAGATTTGCTTAAAATATGGATTATCCCTTGTAGTTTGGAAAATTACAAATGCCTTCTTGTCAGAATTTTTTATTTAACAGAATTAACTAAAAAAAAAAAATTTTTGACTACTCTTCTATAGAATAATAAAATTACATGAATTATTAATTGAAATAAATTTCTGACATCATTAAAAACTGTTAATTCATTTGATGATTTATTAACAAAAGAGACTATTTGTTATGAAATTAAAAACTTCAAGAGGTGGAATGTAATTTTTAGAATTTGTATTTTAAATTAACCTCAGGGGGTGTATTTGTAATTTACCCTATATTTTAATATATATCCACGGGAGCTTCTATTTGCACCCTAAAATGTAGGTTGAGGACCCCATTACTTTGAGCACCCCAATAATAAATTTGAAATTTTATTTATTTGTTTGGACACTCTAAATAATACCTATCCTAATCTTAAAAGCTCTAAAAAACCCTATACAAATCTACTTTGTACACCCTATTACCAATAAACAGAGGAACAAAAACCACATTTGGAGTCTCTGGAATTCCAAGCGATTCTGAGTTCATCCGAGACGAAGAGGGTCTCTCTCTACTCCTCTATGCAATCCGTCTATCAAAGCAAACTACTACTCCTACATCAACCAACGGTAGGGCTGTGCAAAATATCGCCCAATCCGTTAAAATTGCACCGATCGCATCGATCCACATTATCCGCTAACCGCGGTTTAAACTTTAAAATTTATAATCCGCCTTCGAAACCGCTCTGCTCCGTTATAGTTAATACATATATATTTTTTAACCTATAATAAAATATCAAAGTAAAAATGAGCGTGAAAGATATTTAATATGTGAAATTTATTACTAATTAGTAGTTATATATATGAAAAATATTATGTAAAATTAGTTTGTGTCATATATATGAAAAATATTATGCAAATTAGTATTATATATTATGCAAAAACTTGATAATTGGCTAAAATATTCTTCAATCTACCAATCCATCCAAAACCACTCAAACCGCAATTTACCAATCTATCAATCTGCCAATCCGCCATTCGGTTTATAATTTTACTCTCAAGCTGCCCGAACCGCACCGCGCACACCCCTAACCAGCGGCTACCTAGTCCCAGTTGTTTCAAATGGATACTCAGTGCGGAACAAAATATATTTGTCCGCATACTTAATTCCAAACATATGAAGTTTATTCGGATACTCAAGCCCAAACCACAGAAAATTGATTCCGATTGTTTCATATGGATACTCAGTGCCGAACAAAATATATTTATCCGGATACTTAATTCCAAACACGTGAAGTTTATTTCGGCCAGTTGTTTCATATGGCTACTCAGTGTCGAACAAAATATTTTGTCCGGATACTTAATTCCAAACATGTGAAGTTTGTTCGGATGCTCAGTGTCAAATCAATTCGGAAAACTAACCTACGAAAAATGATGAACAACAATTAAAAACTTAATTTCTCTATAGAAAATTGCTTGGAAACGTCTTCTTTATTGTCCATTATTGATTTCAATATGAAATAGAATATACAAGAATGATGGATTAAAGTAAATAGGGTTGGGTTAGGGTTGGGTATGAAGATGCAAAGTGATGAAAGTAGGAAAAGAATAGAGAAAATGAATATTGCGGCTGATGATGAATGAGGTTTTCAAAACACTTTTATTTACACTTTTTCCAAAGTCAAGTACTTTTTGGTCATTTTAAATAGGGACTTAATAGTAATAAAAAAATATATCATTAAATTGGGGCGCCTAATCTACTTTTTGGGGTGCAAATAGAAGCTCCCATATATCCACAAGTAGGAACACTTCTATGAAAGAAGTGTCGTGTCAGACACTGACACTCTGCTAACACTCCTAATTTATTGTTTCCTCTTCTTTCTCATATAAGCAATGACAATGATTGGTATGTATATACCCTGTCTTCTTTAGGTTATCAATAGAAGGAATAGTCATCTATTGTTTCCTCTTTCTAACGTAAGCAGCACAACACTAAAAAAGTGATTAGTGAGCCTATATCCTTTCTTCTTTAGTTTATCAATAGTAAGAAAAGAGTCTAACGCAATCATCCATACAAAGAATGCCACCTTTGTTGGCGCTCCCAACTCCCAAATCACTTCAAAAGGAAATCAGATCCTCACCCTACCAAATGTTAGAGAATAATAGGACTTTACCATGAAAATCCCATTCCCATGATTCCACCAATCTTACTCCTATGAACAGTAATTCTGTATAGAAGCTCAAAGAAATAACTTATAGCCTCCAATTACTAGTCCTAAAGCAATCTAATGAGAGATATTCCCAAACCATTCCTGAGTCTCATGTAATCTGCTATCAAAGTTTCCTAGTTCACAACAACACTATGAAGATCCAAGGTCACTATGACCATCACCACAAAGCTCACGTGCTTGACAAAGTCAGACCATCCTCTATCGTCACCCTTCTCCATAGATTGTCTTTCTATTCTCCGAATATCCAAAGTCATTTTACCCAACAAGGCTAGATTAAAAAGGCAAAAATGATGAAAGCCCCCTATCCACAAAGTAGGCAAGCACGCTAGGGAACCCTTAATAAGAGTGATTCTAATCTCTTATATATAGATATTGCCTTTTCCATGCAGAGTATAAAATGCTCAAGGAAGAGTAAATTTAAAGAAGCGATGATATTTGAAAATTAGGATGATTTCAAAAAAAAATCGATACATAATCATGTCTCTAGTATTATTAGTCTTATTTTATGACTAGTTTTAATTTACTAGGATTTTAAGGTAGCGGTATTTTGGTAATTTTCATATTTGCTAACATGGGTTGTAGGAGTTGGCATGTGGGTCAAGTTACTGAATTGAATTTTATTCATATCTTCTTATTTGGTCTTAAATTGGTTTCGGAAGTAAAAGAATTTTTAGTAGTTCACTTCTCTTGTTATAGTTGGAATAGGAAGTCTTTAAAGTCTATATGAAGTCATGTAATTCTTCTAATTCAATAGATTTGATATTTAAGAAAATTTTCAAAGCTTTTGAAGCTTCTTTACGGATTGTGTGATGCAATCAAATGCTAGGTGTAATGCCTAAAAGATTCTAAGAGTGATTCCGCAACCTATCTTCTTCTTCTCCTTCTTTCCCTCTTGCATTTTCTGCACTTTAACCGCCCCTAAACAGTGCCAAATCTCATCTTTTCATGCTTAAACTCTTAACCATATATTATCCTAAACAAGTCCCCTATACTTTTATTGCAATTTCAGCCATCTATTCAATTAAAATCAACTCTTAATTTTCAAGAAATAATAACTTAACAATGATGTTGATATTTTCATAATCATATATACATTTACAAGTAACAATGACCCAATAATAACGAACTTGTAGAACCGTTAGGTTTAACTAACCTCATCCATGTAATATTAAAATATATTTATTTCAATAAAATAGCAATAGATGAATTCATATTGGAAATTACTTTAACCTTAAACATTTTTAGAATATACATTCTGTTTTTTTTTTTAAGGAAAAAAAAGGAAAAAAAAAAAAAGAGAGAAAAATGTTTAAAACATGTTGGGTCTGACTGAATCTGATTGGATCCTATTAAAAACTCCCTCATCTAAAAAAAAAAAAAATCATGTATATATATTGGTTATTTCGCACTAAACCCTATTAGAAGTTGTATTATGTCATTTTAACTAAAAAAATGAAGAAAAAAATTGAAATATGTCAAACATGATAGCTTCAAGAATTGCATGAATTGTAAAAAGTGAATCGAATCGTAAATCGATTGTGAATTGCGCGATTCACTAGAGACTCACTTCCAAAATAGATTCACCCATAGATTCGTATCGATTTTGTAAAAATTGTGAATCGAATCGTGAATCGTAAGATCCTGATAACAAAGCTCTGGATCATTGGCTTCTCAACTGTGAGGTGGTTAGGGAGCTTTGGGATTTGTTGTTAGGACATTTTTGGGGTTCTTTGAGTTATCCCTGCTTGATTAAGAGAGTTGTTGGAAAGTTGGGAATGCTGCAAATGGAGGAGAGAACAAAGAGAGCTTGATTGAAAGCTTCTCCCTGCATTTTGTGGTTTTATGAAAAGAAAGAAATGGGTGCATTTTTTATGATAACAGTGTTAGCAACTTTTATGTTCAAGATTTTTCTTTTGCATAGTTTTCCTTCTTGGTGTAAAAGATTTTTTGTCAATCCTCGTCTACTGTAGATTTCATCAGGAGCTCAACTTGGCATCAAGCCTTCTTTGATACTCTTGAATACAGGTTGCGTACCCTTTGCCCTTTTGTTTTTTTCTAATACATATTTACTTATCAAAAAAGATGTAACAAAGATTAATTAAAAGACAAAAAGTGACTACTAGAATGGATATGCTAGGATGACTAGCGATTACCAGCTTGACTGTTTTTCGACATAAACCCAGTAAATGAAGGCAACCCAAAATGAAGTACATAGCCGTGGTCTTCAATGCTCTTCACATATGCAGTGATAACCTATACACAATTAGAAAAAGAAAAGAAAAAATCATACCAGAACATAAGCATGAGAGATAAACAAAAGATATGGTTAAGAGTAGAGTGTTCAACTCAAACACAATTTCGCAAGAAACAGACTCCACATCAAACCAAAAAGAGTACCTTACCTAGCCTCTTTTGTCATATAGGCAAATAAGGGAATAAAATTTTTATTTTACAACTTCAAAGCAATAATACTTGAGTCTTATTTTTTCATGGGTTGGCATACCTCTGCTATAGAGGACTAGGCAGTGTTTTTAAAGGCTCAAGGCGCACCAAGTCGCTAAAGGTCTCTTAGGAGCAAGGCGCAAGGTGAGGTGCGGGCTTTATTGAAGCAAGGCACGCGCAGTCTTAGTAAAAATTAAATAAATTAACATAGACTAATGACTCATACTAGTACTAAGACAAATTATTAAAAAAAATAAAAAAATAAAAAATAAATAAAAGAACAAGTAACCAAGGCAAATTATCGAATAATTCTCAAACCATAGAATAAAAAAAGAAGACATGTGCTTGCTTATACAAATAGTTGTTATTCTCGTTTTTGCATTATTCCATGTAACAGAGAAGCAAAAAAAAAAAAAAGACAGGAAAAAAAACCCAACCCAGCAATAGACAGAAAAGAAGAGAAAGAAGAACCCTGCCCAGCAAAGAAGCAGGGAAAAGATAAAGAGAGTCGAAGAAGCTGGAAAAAGAAAAAAACATAGAGCAAAGAGGAGGAAGAAGAAGAAGAAGAAGAAGAAGAGAGAGAGAGAGAGAGAGAGTCGAAGTCGAAAAAGAAAAAAACAGAGAGCAACAAAGTAGAAGGGGAGGGAGGAGGAGGAGGAGGAGGAGAGAAAAAATAAGTCACCTAGCAACCAGCGAAGAAAAAGAACAAGGGAAAAAAAAAAAAAAGTCGAATCGAATTGAATCGAATCACCTAACAGCAACTAACGAAGAAGAAGAAGAAGAACAAACCTCAAGATTTCGAAGTCGAAGTCGAGAGAAACGAGCCCAGAGGAAGAGACGACACAGATTTCTTCAATAGATTAGGGATTTAAGCTGATTTGAGTTGAGTTATATTGTATGAGTTGTAATCCTATGGGTTGGAGCCTTTTGAACACAGATCAGAGCCGTTAGATCAGCATCAGAAACAAAAACAAAAACAAAAACAAAAAAAGCCCTCTTAGGCTCGCACCTTGCGCCTTTCACCGCCTGGCCAAGGCGCGTAACTCATTTAACGTGCCTCGCCTTGGATCCCTTCAAGACACTAGTTGCGCCCTACGCCTAAGTGCGCCTTTGGCACATCCTTCATGTGAGCTCACCTATTATGTGATGCAAGATTCTTCCCTAATTGTTTAATCCAGCACCTGGGGATTTTGATGACATGTATTCCTCTGTTACAACCTTAAGTTGAGTCCAAGGACAAGGCCTTGTTACTTAGTCCAAAAGCTACCTCTCTGGGAGTGCTCCCTTAGTTGTACGGTCAAGCTCTTCCACACTAACCACTCTGTGCTTAGCCAATATGATAATCTTAGTGGTCTGATCCAGTTACAGATGCTCGGCCATTGCCTATCTTGGCCCAAATAGTGGCTGGACCAACTCTAACATTCTCGATGCACAACCCTAATTCCAATATACGGTATCTAGCCCTAGCCCTAGCCCAAAGCTCGGCTCGGTCCAAGGGTGCTAGACTAGGTTTGGCCCATCTCATGTACTTGGCCTATGCCCTTATCTAACCACATACGCAAGCTAGTTGGGCTTGACCCATGTGACGAGTTCGGCCCAATCTAGGCCTTGCCTCGGTCATATTAACCACCTTCATTTGCCCCTTAGCTTTCACTTGTACTTAGCAGTGTTTTAAAAGGCTCTAGGCGCACCAAGGCGACAAGGTCTCCTATAGCCTAAGCACCAGGCACGAGGCAAGGCGCGCGCCTCACCAAAGCAAAGCGCAAGTAGTAGAAGAAAAGCAAAATTATAAAATAGGCAAACTTTTCAACATAAATATACAGAATTTCAAAAATTATAACCATTTCCAATACTCTTTAAACATAACATTCAATAATCTAAAAACTAGAAATATAATATCCAACGAAAGATATAAAGCATAACATTCAATCTTTTATCACTTTTCGCTCTCTTTTGACCACGTTTTGTCATTTTATATTGAAGAGTTTGAATCCCTGTGGGTATTCCCACAAAAAAAGCACTTAATCAACAATTGGAGTAGAAAAATAGGTATGAGCTCACGTCTTGCGCCTCAAAAAAAAGCCCACACCTCGCACCTCAAAAAAAAAGCCCTCACCTCAGCACCTAAGCTGCACCTTGCATATTGCACCTCGCCTTGACCTGTTAGAAGCGCAAGGTTGCTCCTCATTGCAACTCGCGCGCCTTTTAAAACACCGGTACTTAGTGAAGTGGAAGCTTACTTCAGGGGCAATCTCCTTGTGATACCTCCTTAGCTCAGTCATCCCCCTGGTCAGACACAAATATCCGTTTGTGTACTGCTTGTGCACACGTGGCGCTTTTCAATTGGCGAAGCCAACCTGTCCTTAACCGCTTGATTTGCTCAATGTGACACGATCCGTTGTATTTTTTCATCTTCCCCAACAAGTAATGATAGTACTAAACAACACCCTTTGGTTTCCCTATGAGTACTACATCTTCCTCCCAATAAGGTCTTCCCCTTCCTAATGATCTAGAGTGCTCTCTCGCAGATTCTGTTTACTCCAATTCCATCATTCCCCTCCAAAGAGCCTGTTCCAACCCCAACTTTGAGCCCATCTGTTGTAAGTCGTCCTTCCTCACTAGCTTTGATTCCTAGTCCCACTTAGTTCCTTTGATTTCCAATACTGTTCTGGTTTCTCCCGAAGTCCGCCATTGATTCTAGTGACTATTGCCATGATTTCCCCGCCGTTTATTATTTCCATGCTTTGTGAGGTTTCAACGCCATGAACAAGTTTCGGAGTAAGGTGGATACTCCCGCTGCTATGGTGCGATTCCATCATGAGTACAGTGTTGCCAATGACGTCACATTATCATTGGCAAAGATGGATGCTAAACAGATGGGGACCAAATCAACAGTCGCCTTCCCCATAGCATCCATTGTTGAAGGCGGCCTTAGATTCTTATTAGACGCTTCGTTGCATCAACTTTTCCATCAAGTCATGCTTACCTCGATGCAAGTCTCTATTAATGTCATTAGGATAGTCTGTGGAATCTCAACCCTTAATCACAAGCTCAGACTTAACCTTGAAATCTGGGACATCTTTCATTGCAATGGTTTATTCCACAACAAGGATTATAGCACATATTACACTTGTGTGTTTAGTCGGCCGAGTTACATATTACTTGTGTGTCTGGTTGGCCGAGTTGCACCTAGTTACCAAGCTCTTTGATAAAGGACAAGCACAATGATGACTTCCTTCAAGTTAGGAGAAATTGGGAGTTTTCAGCCGATACTACGAACCAAACAGAGAGGCTACCACAAATCGATAGCCATCCAAGTCTTGGACTAACCTCTCCTTTAATCTCAAATTCTTGATTATTTTGCCTAAGTCACTCGTTTGGTTCCCCTTTCAGGTCCTAGTTGACACAAGAGGTAGCCGACAACGGAGAACGTAGAAGCAATCAAAGCCACATTTCAATACAAAAAACGTTCAGCTCTAGAGTTGCTCGGTTACATACAAATCTACAGGTTTACTATCACAAAGAAAGTTAAAGTACTGATTATCTTCAAGAGTCTCCTGAGCATAAAGACGAGCATCAACTCAATTAGACTACAAGTGCCTCTTCTTTTGTTCCAACCCGTTCTTCGAGCCAAGCTCCCAATAGCACTGTCTAGGGAGATAACCATGCTGAAGCAAAGAGTGATGCTTGATTTGGAGACCAAAGAGTGCTCAATTCCACATCTACACAAGGAACAGCTCTCTTGCCTTTCCTTAGACTAGGTAGTATGAGAGGCTTGTTTAGAAATTTGTCTGAGGGAGAAGAACGTTTATTTTATTCTGAGGTTGAACTGAACAAGTCCCCCCCCCCCCCTCCCCAAACCGAGAGGTCCTGGAAGAGGCATAAGGAGACTAGCAAAGAACTAGTTGATGCCACATTGAAGAGCAAGGAACGAAAGAGTTGCTCGAGCTGTGGGAACAGCCTTTGATGCATACTGGCCGACTGATCAATACCACTAACTCCGTTGTAAATTCGCGAGAGATGGCTTTCGATCTGTCGAAGATCTTCTTCTTCCACTTGACATGGCCAACCACAACATTCCTTCAAGAAACCACATAATGAAGGGAATAGCCCAAATGCTAACCGTGGAAATGTGTTTTTGTACATATTTAAGTCTTTCCTCTCCCTTGTTAGCAACTAATTGACTGCCTTCTTCAATGTGTACAAAGGATGCATATCATTGATAATTTGACTACTTTAGAGGATTCCAAGAGGACCCCCGCATCTTGGCCTAAGACTTCTATTGCGTCAGATGAGAAGGCAAAGCTAGAAGCTGTGAAGCTAAGCAAGAAATTAGAGGAGAGGGCAGCCAAGCTAGAGGGTGTGGTGGCAATCAAACTCTAGGTGCGATCTCAAAGGCTTGTAAAAGTGATTCCAATAACCAGATTTATTTAAAGCACTTTAACCCTCAAACATCTCACATCACAAGTGCAACCCTATAAAAATAAACATGTATTCCTATTTTTTGGATATTGTTCACAAGGTAGGAACAAGCCTAAACCAATCCCCAAAACTCGTATTTTTCAATCTCAAAACCCAACCCGTTGTTTCACTTTCAAAACCCTAAAATCCTCGTATCTTTTCACTCATCTAGCCTTTTAAAACTAACTGAAAGAGTCACATGCACTTTTTTGGTTGCTATACATTTGAGTAGAGTGCAATTTGCACTGATTCTACATCACAAAAAAGCAAGGACATATGCCTAAGTGGGTACAAGATACAGGTGGTTTGCCTTTGTCTATCCTAACACCTCATTAATAGTGGGACCTCAACTACTAGGACCACCAAATCACCAATACACAGATTTCAGGTGTTTACAAAGCACATCACATGATGCCTTTATCTTGGTATAGAGTCATCTCCTTTTGGAGATCTATCTCTTTCGCTCTCTAAGTCAAGCAAAAGCGCAAGTCCCTCGAGGGAGAGTGGAGCGAGCATCTTAATCAACCTTTAATTCTAGCCACCAGAGAGGTCCCTAGGCTAGTGTAAGAGCATTGGATGCCATTGGGGGAAAAGGGGGGGGGACGCAGCATAGGTGAAACTAAGGTTCTGAAAAGCGGTTGCGGTCGCCGTAACGGTGGCGGTGACGCGGTTGCGGTTGCGGGGTGTAAAGGTCGTCGTGTAACGGTTGTGGTAACCGGAACCGTGAATTTTTTTATTTTTCGCACAATTTGAAAAGAACTTACTGATACGCATATTTTTTTTCTATGATCATATTTATTGGGTTAAAAATAAATATTGATCAATTTTTGTAAATTTTTAAGTATGATCCAATATATTTCATATTTTTAAATCATTATAAACTGAGTTTTTTACATTTTATTTTAATAATTAATGACTTTATATTTTATAAAAAATTAATCACTAACTATTATATATAAGATAAATAATGACAAAAGTAAGAGAATAAATAAGAGCCTAAATATATATATATATATATATATACATATATAAGACTAAATATAAGACTATTATATATAAGACTAAATATATATATATACATATTTTTAACCAAGCCAAATAGATAATGATCACACTTATTATTATTATTTTCAAATAATACATAGATAGGCACACACAAATAAAATGGTTTAGTAGCAGCTGAATAGATTAGCATAGGTCTTATAGTTTCAACAAATCAATAACATGTTCTTCATCTTCCCTCTTCTCTCTCTCTATCTCTTGCTCCTCTATTTTCTCTCTTTATCTTCCCTCTTCTCTCTATACCTCTTCCCCCATTTTTAGCTTTTTTTTGTGTGTTTTTTCGAAAGAAACAGTTTGGAACCGTTACGTAACGGTGCGTAACAGGCCATTATGACTGTTACGGCACCGTTACGACCGCTACGGCAGCCGCTACGGCCGACACACCTGTGAATCTCAATCACGCTGCAAAAGCGGCCGTAACGGGTGGCGGTAACCGCCAAAACCGTTACGTAACGGCGTTATGTAACGGTTGCGGCCGCTTTTTAAAACCTTGGGTGAAACACACTATAGTAAAAAATCACTCCACCACCAAACAAAAGGCATCGAGCATGGCATCGAGAGCAAGAGAGGCGACGCGCAAGAGAGGAGCATATTGAGCACGTTTACATAAGCATATTAGAAGTACCTTACTAATTGTCTGTAAGCCCGGCTTAAGGTTAAGACATCGTTAGTCTTAAGTGACAAAATATTTTATTACACCTCTTCCTTTCACTAGTAACATTTATCATTATTAAAATTAATATTCATTTGTTAATAGGATTGTGGTCAAAAAAAGTTGAATGAAAGGAACCAAAAATAAGAAGAAAGTATCATATTAGTATCAGAGTCATTTTCTTGCAAAAAGAAAAATTAAATCTTCAATGAAACATTTGAAAAAATGCATACCATTCCTTCTTGAATAACATCCAAGGTTAAGAGGTCTTATGCAACAAAGCAAGACGCAAAGAAAGCCAGATCTTTCGTTTCCCCTTCTCTTTCTTATCATCACCCAATTGCAGTACAATGCAAGAAACCAGTTGCCCAACATGATAAATGCTAGAAAGAAAATTAGTCTCCACATCCTGATATAATAGAAAATAAAACCTTCTTAGACTGAAATTATGAAAACAAACAATTTAAGCACACATAAATGTAAGGAAGGAGGGGGAAAATCTAAATGAGAAAAATTAGTTCAAAAGCAGTAGAATAATAATGGCACAAAGACAGAAAATAAATGTCAAGGGAAGAACTATTTGGATATTCTTTATAGAAGAAGCAAGTCACCACCTTCACTTTATTATCTGAAATAGGATCAAATGCTTCACTTGCACGAACTAATCCACGCAACCCCCCTGGAAGACTAATTACGATATCTTTCTCATTTACTTCAGCAATGACTCCCCAAAGCTTCATTCCAGGAGAAATATTCTAGGAATGCACAAAGAAAGCATATAACTTTAAATTAGACAGCAAATTAATGTGGAAAAAAAATATATCCAAAATTAAGATGCTAAATTATTAACAGATGGCATCTATGAAGTTAACTTCAAAGTGTAGATAAGCTAGAAATACAAAAGTAGCAGTACCAATAATTACAAGAATTTTTGAAAACAATATTAGGCTTTTATTGAAATTTCATGCAATTTTTATTAAAATCTTCAAAATAAAGTCTACACACACTGTACTATTCTCAGGTTGCCCAGTCTCAATAGAGAGAAATAAAGAAAAAAAATACACAAAAAAATAAAATAAAATAAGAAGTATAATAGATAACATTCACATATGGAACGAGAGAAGGGAAAATGAAATCATATGACAGGACAAGGTCTATACAATAAATCATAACATTATGATCAGGGTTGCAGAAAGTATGATCAGGAAGAAAACAAGTAGGGTTGGAGAAAGTATGATCAGGAAGAAAACAAGTGGGCATAGCAAAAGTAGTCACAAGACTCACAGCTGACACGTTTAGCAGACCTTAGACAGTCAAGTTGATCCAACAACTTCCATCAGGGTAGTCCATTAACTTCACATGAAATCAGGGGCAAGTTAAAGGAAGAAATACAAAATCTAACCACCTGGGGCTCAGATTTGTAAATTTTATTTTCCCATTTTAGCTCAAGTAGAACTTTAATTTTAGAAATTAAGCTCTCCTTGTATTCAGTAATTTATGGTCATGGTTCATTCACCCTTTAATATATATATTAATTAAAATTTTACATGGATTAAGTTTGATCAAGTCATACGGATGTACATGTCTATGTATATAACATTCCCCCCTTCTTTCTTTTTTCTTTTTTTGGGTCAATTGATAGAGAGAATTTTTCAATATGAAGTGAATTACATCAGGGGCAAACATAGTCCAACAACAACAAAAGGTGATCTTATTGGCAAACCTAGGTAGTTTTCCAGAAATGCCATCACCAAAAAGAGTTATTTTTTGACTTAGTTTTCAAACCAGGAGTCCCGTGCCAGTTCCGTCAGTTTCCACAACTTACATTGGTCCCTCCCGAGCTATTTGAGGTGTTCCCCGAGAAGTCTCGTTACTGTTACCTTAGTTTTCAATCCGGGAGTCCCGTGCTGGTTCCATAAGTTTCCACAGCTTACATACATTGGTCCCTGTCGAGGTGTTTGAGGTGTTCCTTCTCGTGACTGTTACACAATTTTGGCCACCGATGGCCAATTTTCAAGCTTAAGTGTGAAAAAAATGTATTTTTTGACTCAGTTTTCAAACCGGGAGTCCCGTGCTAGTTCCGTAAGTTTCCACAGCTTACATTGGTCCCCTGTCGAGGTGTTTAAGGTGTTCCCCTAGGCCTTCTCATGACTGTTACACAATTTTGGCCACCGATGGCCAATTTTCAAGCTCAAGTGTGAAAAAAATGCATTTTTTAACTTAATTTTCAAACCGGGAGTCCCGTGCTAGTTCTGTAAGTTTTCACAACTTACATTGGTCCCTCCCAAAGTGTTTGATGTGTTCCCGGGGCCTTCTCGTGACTGTAACACGATTTTGTTCCCCGATGGCCTATTCTTAAGCTTAAGTGTGAGAAAAGTGCCTTTTTGGACTTAGTTTCAAACCGAGAGCCCCGTGCTAGTTCTGTAAGTTTTCAAAACGTACATTGGTCCCTCTCGAGGTGTTGGAGGTGTTCCCCGGGCCTTCTCGTGACTGTTACACGATTTTGGCCCCCTGATGGCCTATTTTCAAGCTGAAGTGTGAAAAAAGTGACTTTTTCGACTTAGTTTTCAAACCGGAAGTCCTGTGCTAGGTCCGTAAGTTTTCAAAACTTACGTTGTCCCTCCCGAGGTGTTGGTGGTGTTCCCTAGGCCTTCTCATGATTATTACACAATTTTGGCCGCCGATGGCCTATTTTCAAGCATAAACGTGAAAAAATTGAATTTTTTGACTTAGTTTTCAAACCAAGAGTCCCATGCTAGTTCTGCAAGTTTTCACAACTTACATTGATCCCTCCCGAGGTGTTCCTTAGGCCTTCACGTGACTGTTACACTATTTTGTCCCCCGAATGCCTATTTTCTAGCTTAAGTGTGAGAAAAGCGACTTTTTCAACTTAGTTTTCAAATCGGAAGTCCCGTACTAGTTCCGTAAGTTTTCACAACTTACGTTAGTCCCTCCTGAGGTGTTACCCCAGTCCTTCTTGTGAGTATTACACGATTTTTGCCTCCAATGGCCTATTTTCAAGCTTATGTGTTTGAAAAGTGCATTTTTTGACTTAGTTTTCAAACCGGGAGTCCCGAGTTACTTCCGTAAGTTTCCACAACTTCAATTGGTCCTTCCCGAGGTGTTTGAGGTGTTCCCCGAGACTTCTCGTAACTATTACACGATTTTGGCCTCCAATGGCCTATTTTAAAGCTTAAGTGTGAAAAAAGTGCCTTTTTCAACTCAGTATTCAAACCGGAATTCCCGTGCTAGTTCCGCAAGTTTCCACAACTTACATTGGTCTCTCCCGAGGTGTTTGAGATAATCCCTGGGCATTCTCGTGACTGTTACACGATTATGGCCCCCGATGGCCTGTTTTCAAGCTTAAGTGTGAAAAAAGTACCTTTTTCGACTCAGTATTCAAATCGGAAGTCCCGTGCTAGTTCTGTAAGTTTCCACATCTTATATTGGTCTCTATCGAGATGTTTGAGGTTTTTCCCGGGTATTCTTGTGAATGTACACAATTTTGGCCCCCGATGGCCTATTTTCAAGCTTTACTGTAAAAAAAGTGTCTTTTTCGACTTAGTTTTCAAGTCGGGAGTCCCGTGTGAGTTTTTAAAGTTTCCAAAACTTACATTGGTCCCTCCCGAGGTGTTCGATGTGTTCCCTGGTCCTTGTGACTGTTACACGATTTTGGCCGCCGATGGCCTTTTTTAAAGCTTAAGCGTGAGAAAAGTTTCTTTTTGTACTTAGTTTTCAAACCGAGAGTCTCATGCCAGTTCCGCAAGTTTCAACAACTTACATTGGTGCCTCCCGAATTGTTTGATGTGTTCACTGGGCCTTGTCATGACTGTTACACGATTTTGGCCCCCGATGGCCTATTTTCAAACTTAAGTGTGAAAAAAGTAACTTTTTCGACTTAGTTTTCAAACCGGAAGTCCTGTGCTAGTTCCTTAAGTTTCCACAACTTACATTGATCTCTCCCGAGGTGTTTGATGTGTACCATGGGCCTTCTCGTCACGATTTTGGCCCCTGATGGACTATTTTCAATTTTAAGTGTGAGAAAGTGTCTTTTTGGACTTAGTTTTCAAACTCCCGTGCTAGTTCTGTAAACCGGGAGTCCCGTGATAGTTCTTTAAGTTTCGACAACTTACATTGGTCCCTCTTGAGGTGTTTGAGGTGTTCCTCGGGCCTTCTCGTGACTATTACACGATTTTGGCCCCCGATGGCCTATTTTCAAGCTCAAGGGTGAAAAAAATGCATTTTTTGACTTAGTTTTGAAGTCGGGAGTCCCGCCGTAAGTTTCCATTACTTACATTGGTCCTTCCCCAGGTGTTTGATGTGTTCCTTGGGCCTTCTCGTGACTGTTACAAGATTTTGGCCCCCGATGGCTTATTTTTAAACTTAAGTGTGAAAAAAGTGGCTTTTGGACTTATTTTTCAAACCGGGAGTTCCAGGCTAGTTTCGTAACTTTCCACCACTTGCATTGGTCCCTCCCGAGGTGTTTGAGGTGTTCCCCGAGCCTTCTCGTGACTGTTACTCGATTTTGGTGTGAAAAAAGTGTGTGTTTTGGCTTAGTTTTCAAACCGGGAGTCCCGTGGCAGTTCCGTAAGTTTTCACAACTTACATTGGTCCCTCCCGACATGTTTGAGGTGTTCCACGGGACTTCTCGTGACTATTAATCGATTTCGTCCCCCGATGGCCTATTTTCTAGGTAAAGTGTTAAAAAAGTGCCTTTTTCGACTTAGTTTTCAATCCGGGAGTCCCGTGCTTGTTCTGTAAGTTTCCAAAACCTACATTAGTCCCTCTCGAGGTGTCTGAGGTGTTCCCCAGGCCATCTCGTGACTGTTACACAATTTTGGCTCTCGATGGCCTATTTTCAAGCTTAAGTGTGAAAAAAATGCATTTTTTGACATAGTTTTCAAACCGGGAGTCCCGTGCTAGTTCTGTAAGTTTCCACAACTTACATTGGTCCCTTCCGAGGTGTTTGTGGTGTTCCCCGGGCCTTCTTATGATTGTTACACGATTTTGGCCCCCCGATGGCCTATTTTCAAGCTTAAGTGTCAAAAAAGTGTATTTTTTGACATAGATTTCAAACCGAGTGTCCCGATCCCTTCCGAGGTGTTTGTGGTGTTCCCCTGGCCTTCTTATGATTGTTACACGATTTTGGCCCCTAATGGCCTATTTTCAAGCTTAAGTGTCAAAAAAGTGTATTTTTTGACATAGATTTCAAACCGAGTGTCCCATGCTAGTTCTGTAAGTTTACACAACTTATATTGATCCCTCCCGAGGTGTTTGAGGTGTTCTCCGGGCCTTCTCATGATTGTTACTCGATTTTGGCCCCTGATGGCCTATTTTTAAGCTTAAGTGTGAAAAAATGGCCTTTTTCAACTTAGTTTTCAAACCAAAAGTCCCGTGCTAGCTCTGTATATTTCCAAAACATACATTGGTCCCGCCCGAGGTGTTTGATGTGCTCCTGGGGCCTTCTCGTGACTGTTACACTATTTTGGCCCCCGATGGCCTATTTTCAAGCTTAAGTGTGAGAAAAGTATCTTTTTGTACTTAGTTTTCAAATCGGGAGACCCGTGCTAGTTTCGTAATTTTCCACAACTTACATTGGTTCCTCTCGAGGTGTTTGAGTTGTTCCCCGGTCCTTCTCGTGATTGTTACCCGATTTTGGCACCCGATGGCCTATTTTTAAGTTTAAGTGTTAGAAAAGTGCCTTTTTGGACATAGTTTTCAAAACGAGAGTCCCGTGCTAGTTCTGTAATTTCCACAACTTACATTGGTCCCTCTCGAGGTGTTTGAAGTATTTCTCCTGACCTTCTCGTGACTGTTACACGATTTTGGATCCCAATGGCCTATTTTCAAGCTTAAGTGTGAGAAAAGTGTCTTTTTGACTTAGTTTTCAAACCGGGTGTCCCCTGCTAGTTCTGTAAATTCCCACAACTTATATTGGTCTCTTTTGAGGTGTTTGAGGTGTTCCCAGGCCTTCTCGTGACTGTTACACAATTTTGGCCCACCATGACCTATTTTCAGGATTAAATGTGAAAAAAATTCCCTTTTCGACTTATTTTTCAAACCAAGAGTCCCGTACTAGTTCTGTAAGTTTTCACAACTTGCATTCCCTCTCGAGGTGTCTAAGGTGTTCCCCAGGCCTTCTCGTGACTGTTACATGATTTTGGCCCTAATGGCCTATTTTCAAGCTTAAGTGTGCAAAAAGTGTCTTTTTCGACATAGTCTTCAAACCGGAAGTCCCGTGCTAATTCCGTAAGTTTCCACAACTTACATTGGTCCCTCCCGAGGTGTTTAACGTGTTCCCTGGGCCTTCTCGTGACTTTAACACAATTTTGGCCCCAATGGCCTATTTTCAAGCTTAAGTTAAAAGATGTGCCTTTTTGGATTTAGTTTTCAAACCGGGAGTCCCGTGCTACTTCCGTAAGTTTTCACAACTTACATTGGTCTCTCCCGAGCTGTTTGAGGTCTTCCTCAGGCCTTCTCGTGACTCTTACACGATTTTGGGCCTCGATAGCCTATTTTCAACCATAACTGTGAGAAAAGTGCATTTTTTGACTTAGTTTTTAAACCGGGAGTCCCGTGCCTGTTCCGTACATTTCCACAACTTAAATTGGTCCCTTCCGAGGTGTTTGAGGTGTTCCCCAGGCCTTCTCCTAACTATTACACGATATTGGCCCCCGATGGCCTTTTTCGACCTAGTGTGAAAAAAGTGTGAAAAAAGTGCCTTTTTCAACCTAGTTTTCAAACTGGGACTCTCATGCTAGTTCTGTAAGTTTCCACGGGGTGTTTCGCGGGGGTTCTAGTGACACAGTTACACAATTTTGGCCCCCGATGGCCTATTTTCAACCTTAATTGTGAAAAAAGTGCATTTTTTGACTTAGTTTACAAGCCGGAAGTCTTGTGCTAGTTCTGTAAGTTTTCACAACTTACATTGGTTCTTCTTGAGGTTTTTGAGGTGTTCCACTGGGGTTCTCGTGATTGTTACACAATTTTGGGCCCCCGATGGCCTATTTTCAAGCTTCAGTGTGAAAAAAGTGCATTTTTTGACTTAGTTTTCAAGCGGGGAGTCCCGTGCTAGTTTCGTAAATTTTCACTACTTGTATTGGTCCCTCCCGAGGTGTTTGATGTGTCCCATGGGCCTTCTTGTGACTGTTGCCCGATTTTGGCCCCCCATGGCCTATTGTCAAGCTTAAGTGTGAATAAAGTGCCTTTTTAGACTTTGTTTTCCAACTGAGAGTCCCGTGCTAGTTTCGTAGGTTTCCATACATTGCTCCCTCTCGAAGTCCGGGCCTTCTCGTGACTTTTACCCGATTTTGGCCCCCGATGGCATATTTTCAACCTTAAATGTGAAAAAAGGGCATTTTTTGACTTTAGTTTTCAAACCGGTAGTCCGCCAGTTCCGTAAGTTTCCACAACTTACATACTTAAGGTGTTTGAGGTGTTCCGCAGGCCTTCTCGTGACTGTTACACCCATTTTGGCCGCCAATGGCCTATTTTAAAGATTAAGTGTGAAAAAAGTGTATTTTTTCACTTAGTTTTCAAACCGGAACATGCCTGCTCTGTAAGTTTCTACAACTTACATTGGTCACGTATTTTTCGGCAAACTTGCCGAAAGATTTTACTTGCCACAGCAGCAACAGAGCCTTCTGTCAAAAATAAGTGTCACTCGCAGCCCAATTACTGACTTTTTTTTTTTGTTCTCATTATAAAATTCTTGCCAATTTATGAGGTATACAACTTTGCTGGATGTATACTACCATATATACATTGAATGAGACCAGGCTGCAAAACTTGCTGCACCATTTGTATACTAAACAAAATCAAATATCACATCATTTTGTATACTATTAATATAATGCATAATATGGCCCTCTCACAGAGAGAGAGAGAGAGGGAGAGAGAGAGAGAGCAGCCAACCTGCTATAGTCGACAACTGAATTCTATCTCATCTTCTTTCCACTAAACTTTGGATTTTTGCACATACGGATGCTTAAGGATGTAACCTCCACAAGTTCATCTTCCTGAATGTACTCTATGCAGTCGTCCAGGCCTATAATCCAATGAGGAATCAAGAACCACTGCATCCATCAAGGTGAGAAATTTCTCGTTATCAAGTCTAAGAAAGCAAAGCTTACTGCTCCAAAAATTACTTTTTAAATGCACATTTCGCTTCTGTTTCTTGGGCTTCTGAATAAAGTGCAAGGTCAATAGCACCTCCGAGGTGCTTCTCAAAAAAGTTGAATTTTAGCTTACTCTAAACTGTTTTCAAGTTTGACAAATGCCTCATTAAAAGCTTTTGCTTCAATAAGCTATATGGCACTGCACATTTGGGAACCCCAGATGGGGTTAAAGAGTGGAAACCAACCAGAGTCTAACCAATTTAGGATAATATATAATTAAACTTAAAGGGAGGCTCAATAACAATTTTATGACTAACACCATTGTCATGAATACTAACAATTACAATCAATTCATTTTTTCATATTTCTGTTTTCCTTTTACACGTTTTTCTATACCTATAATTACTAGTCACTACCTATGTTACGTGGATTCGAGTACGGGTG
Source organism: Camellia japonica (assembly GCA_030407325.1). NCBI lineage: Eukaryota > Viridiplantae > Streptophyta > Magnoliopsida > Ericales > Theaceae > Camellia > Camellia japonica. Next base: position 110,664,463 of record JAPPVO010000031.1, read on the forward strand.
TTGAGGTCGGGTATGTGTCCAAGTGTATGATTCATCTAACTCAAATTACCAGGATGTGTTTGGATCTTGAATTTCTGAAGGAAAAAAAAAAAAAAAGAAATGCAGAAGCATTTTTTTATTTTTTTTCCTTTTTTTTTCTTCCTCCACAAATATAAGATCCAAACATAACATAAAGAGATTTCTGAATTTGATGATGAAAAGAGCAAAATTATAAGCTTAGATTGTATATAAACTAAAGAAGCCACATGAAGTGATTTGCCAGGAATTTGATTTTTATTTTTTTTCCTTTTTTTTTCTTCCCCCACAAATATAAGATCCAAACATAACATAAAGAGATTTCTGAATTTGATGATGAAAAGAGCAAAATTATAAGCTTAGATTGTATATAAACTAAAGAAGCCACATGAAGTGATTTGCCAGGAATTTGATTGAGCGACATTTATTTCAAAACAAAAATTGAGCAATTCGTCACCTGTTTGCTCTTTGTTGTTGGAACGAATATTTGTTGCAGCCTTTTTCTTGCACACATTTAAGGATAAGTCACCAGGCCGCTGATGAATGCCTATTATTTGGCCTTTATAAACGTCGACTCCAGGACCAACAAACATTTGCCCCCTATCTTGTGAACTAGATAGAGCATATGATGTTGTGGTTCCATCTTCAAATGCAACCTAAAATCAATCCACTTTGTAAACTTTAGTATAACCACTGCTGGTGAACATACCGTCCTTAATGTAATAAATTCATTCCAAATGAAGACCATTTTTGTTAATGAGCAAGTCTGAAAGTATAATAAGAGGTCATCTTCCAATAGAAATAACTATAAAGCCACTGCAAGACTTAATCTTTAGCTAACAGCAGATCCCTCAGATAATGCATTAAAGAGATTTATGAAGGCAGAAAAATGTACCCGTAAACTACTATTATATTAGTCATAACAGGTAAAATTCTACTATATATAAATATATATTTATGTCAATAGTGCTTTTAATATACGCAATATGTTTATAACTTAAATTATTTATCAAAATAATAAAATTGAACTAAAACAGGGATAATATGGAGGCCATGTAACTACCACTTTCATGATTATGACAACACTGGCCAGGGCTTTCATCATCATAACCAGTGAAAGCTTGAAAAATTAAATTCAATTGAAGCGAGAAATTTACCAGTGATCCCTGATCACGGGTGGTAATGTCACCAGCCCAAGGACCGTAGCTATCAAATATTGTATTTAGAATTGCTGTTCCCCGAGAAGCAGTTAAAATTGCATTCCGCAAACCAAGGAGCCCACGAGTGGGTATCTTATATTTAAGGAAAGTTGTTCCTTCCAACCTAGTGGACAAGTGAAATTAAGATTGTCAGAAAGATGCGAAAAAGAATAACAATAATAAAAAATTAAATTAAATTAAAGAGTAATAAAGAAAGGGGCATACCCGAAAAAGAACTTCAAACAACTCAATTAGATTTAACATTGTAAGAATGATAAAGACAATTATTGATGCAATTTCTATAAAAGGGTGCAGAACCTTAAATTTAACTCAAGAAAAGTTAATATTGAATGCATTTGGAAGTCAAGGAAACATCACTGATTCTTTACATTTATGTTGTATTATAAAATTCATTTGAAAGTTGGAACAAAAAAGATCCACATAAATGCACATTGGCAACAAGAGCATTTCACATACCCTAGCCCTTGCATATCAAACATCTGCCCACGCCTTTTACCAAGAAGTTCAACAACAGGTCCCATGTGTTGTTCTGGCACCTCCACAGTGGCAATCTGTTCAAAACACACGCTAAGTTAGTCCTTTCATCACTAAAGCCTTGAGAGCAAAGTTGATGACATCACAAAGGCCAGCATACAAGATTTTGCTAGGATTGGAAGATCATGTCCTCTTCAGCTAGTGTAATCAAAATTGTTGCTTCAATCGGTTGATTATACAAGAATAATCATATATGTGCAGAGCAATTGATACGTTCAGCCATTAATAGGCCATTAGATGATACCCGATTACTAAAAAAAAAAGGCAATTAGATGGGCCTTCAGAGGTATATAAACAATACTGATGAATGTTCTGACTTGAAGGTGCCAACCAAGTACTCTCTTACTAGTTATACTGGACACTTAAGATCAATCCTGCCTGCCTCCATCTAGGTTTTGAAAGAACAGAGAGAAAAGAGATAAGAGAGAACTCTCCGGCCTGTTCCCTAACATTGAACATAACCATTTGAAGTATTCTATAAACTCTTTAAAGAGGAAAGGAGGGAAACGAAAAGCAACATGAACACACAAGCATGCCGTTAGAATAACATTAAAGCATATCAGTATAAAGTTTGGGAGCATACACATCTCTGTCCTTTTCTATATTATTACAAAAGAGAAAATAGAAGAAAAATCACCTCATAAGGTTCCAGCAACTTGTCATCCACCCTTTTATTGATCACTTTTGGTGGGCCCACCATGAATTCATAACCTTCCCTTCGCCTGATAAGCAACGTTATTATACAAAATATGCGAGTTCAGAACAATACAAATAAGAGTCACAGCATAGCTTATACTTAAAACTTACATGTTCTCTATCAATATGGTAATATGCAAAGTACCCCTTCCACTAATAATGAATGTATCTGCAGTTTCACCATCTTCAACTTTCATGGCCAAATTTCTCTCAAGCTCACAATAGAGACGATCTCTTAAGTTTCTACTAGTAACATACTTTCCCTGAGAGCAAACATTGAAAATAGCAAACTGTCAATGCCAGACCACAATGAGGAAATGCTTATTAACTGCAAATGTTGATAATACAACCTAAGGCACATGAAGCAGTTAGGTTCTTATTGCCACAGAGAGAAATAGAAGAGTTAAAAATTGAGAAAAATGAAGTAAAACATGATTAAAACACACATAAGGAATGGGAACCACCAAACCAGGAAGAAATAAGAAATTATATTAAAAGTTTAAAAGAACCTACTGAAAAGGTTTGATAAATAAAATGGAACACACAAGAACTATAATGATTAGTCCAACTAAGGGAACAATTAAAGAATCTTGTAAAAAATGTCATGTATCATCTTCTCAAAAAAGGCTTCAAGACCATAGAGAAAAAGAAAAACCCACTAACTACATTTCCCATAATTTTTTCCTCATCTTTTCCTAGCAGGTCTTTTTTTTTTTTTCTTCAAAAGTTCCCAATGAATTTTCCTGAAGGTTCTAGACATTTCTAAAATGTTTCCAGTGGTTTCCCCTAAAATTTTTAGGATGTTCCATTACATACAAAGGTGAAATAGTAAGAGAGTTTTGTACAGTCCTATGTAAAATTACATCAACGCTGTGTTTGGATCAAGCATTTGAGGGAGAACTGGTGAAGGGAAAGGAAAAAATAAGGGAAAGTGAATAATATAAACTAAATTTCTGGATTTGCTGTTTCTAGATGAGTCCCATAACTCTGTTTTGCTGGTTTTGCACCATATGCATTTCTGGATTGCATCAATATTTATTATGTAATTGTCAACTAACATCATAGTAGATGAGTGGCCCTCATGTTCTTTTTACAGTCATATTTTTTTTATTGTATATTTGATTTATTTTATGGATCCATTGTATTTTGCTTGATAATTCTAAATTTGTTAAGATTCTTTGTACTTTTCTCGAACCTCGATTGCAGTGTATTACCCTACATGGAATCAACACATCATGACCAATCATACCAATTTGCTCCTAGACAAAGACCAAGAGAGAGACTTTGAACCATGATGGCTGTAGCATGTTTCAGCTCTAGCCTTGGCATGAATTGGAAAAATTGTTTTCTTGTGTCTATGCTGTCTAATTTTCCAAAATCTCAATCAAAGTACTGCTTTGAACTGCTGTAGCATTTGTTAAACGGATACGTATTAACAAGAAGTGCCCTTCTATCCAGAAAAAACTTTGTTCTCTATTAGTCACTAATAGATTTAGTTACTTTAAAAATTAAGAAATCATGAGGCTTGAGCTTCACTCATGCAGAGATTCCAATAGCACGATTCAAGCATTCATGCTTTGTTATTCTTAGGACACTGATGCACACTGAAAAGTTCAGATCTAATATAAATTTTATGAATTTGTAAAGTTGAAAAAGAAATGTGATAGCAGGTTTTGAGGATGAAACAGTATATAATGTATCAAGAATATCTTATATTGTTCATAACATGCAACAATACGCGTAAGGTACTGTTGCAAATTCTCTGGGCTTGTCGCATCATTATCAAGTAACATTACAAAAGATCCATCCAAAAACAGATGAACACGAGAATTTCATATTTCCCAACTTGTTTTTGACATGACCCATGAATTAGGAAGAAATCACATGAACACGAGAATCATGCAGAAAAGACTTGCTATTATCAATGGCTACAAACTTCGAGAATAAAATTGTTTTGATGATTCAATCAGTACTAAATTGTGAAACTAGGGAACAAATTTTCAAAGTCACAGTTTAATAACATACCTCTCCTCTTACCCAAAAAAAAAAAACAAACAAACAAACAAACATACCTCATGGCCAACAAAAGGTGAAGTATTGATAGAAAAAGCCATTTTCACTGTAGGTTCTTCCACCTTAATGGCAGGTAGTGGCTTCCCAGAAATTTTGTCAGCAATTGTCTCACCAATCTAAGAAAAATAAATCAGTTACCACAATTTCAACAAAGAAAATGATTGATACAAATATTCATCTTACAAGTACTGTTAGAGAGAAAAAAAATTGATCAATGCAAAACAAGTTTTTTTCTACCTGAATATCATCAATACCACAAATAGCACAGATATCACCAGCCTCCACAGCCTGTGCAGCAACCCTACTAAATTTCTCATACACAAAAAGTTCACTAACTCTTACATATCTGCATGTCTCATCCGTTGTGCATACCTTCAAAGATTCAAATTATTAAAATTATTAGATTTTTTTTCTATGTCCACAGGAAAAAACCATAAATTATGGCAGAGGCATTTGCTTACTTAAACATGGATTAAATATCCAAAAAAAAAAGAGCACAAAAAGAACTTCACTCTATACCATAAGAAAACATAGAAATTCTAGAGAAAATCTTCAGATTATAGAATGAAACTCATCTGAGCATGATATTTCTTATCACAATCTCCAAAGAGTAGCTTACCTTGCCATGGATCCTTCATCATTTCACAAGTCACAAATTCAAGAATAGCACATACAACTTAAACATCATAAGAGTCTTGGAAGAGACACACACTACGTATGCATGTGTGTGTATGTGTGTACTATGTATATTTGTAATGCAAAATCATACGTTGATATAACATGCATGAGAATCTGTGCAAAATAGTTTCATAGAGCATATCAGGTCAGGCAAGAGAAACATATGATATCATCCATTTTGGTTTCATAATATGAAACTATGACCTAATATCGAATAGAGAGATGGGTAAGACAAGAACTGGACCTCCTGTTGCAACAAAGATAATTAGTCATCATCAACTTACACTTACTGCACCAAAAATTGGAAGTGCTCACTCATCACACCACTATGAAATACACCCCATTTATGTAACGTTAGTCCTGAATAGGACGAATTCCTAATTAGTATTTAACACATATGTTTGCCATTTCTTTTTTTATTTAAATAAACATAAATTTTATATAGGATCTTTTCAATTGTTTGAGCCTTTGTATATCATTAATAAGGTCTCTCACTTATAGACCATTACTCCACCTAGCACAGCCCACCTTGCACAACCCGGCCACATAACATGGCAAAAGTCCAGATAGGAACTTCAAGTGAAAGCCAAACAAGATAACAAGAGTGCGATTTCTTTAAGAGACATCATTTCAAGAAATTCAAATTAATTGATAACAGTAATCTCATATAACAGTGATGATGATCAATGATTGTCATATTAAAGTAATCAGAATACACAACACAGTCAGCCCTTAATATGATAATTCTAAAAATTGAACAAATGCCATAAGGAACAGATGTTAGCTCCAAAGCATACTCACCTGCACATCCAATCCTCTCCGCAAAACACCAGCATGCAAGCGCCCAATGGCTATCCGTCCTTTATGTTCCTCGTACTCAATATTTGTCACCTAGAAGTATGTCTAGCAGCAATCAACTATAGCATAATAATATGATATTGAAATTTGACAAGATAATACAAAAGAAAGGTTCCTTCACAAGTAAATATCTAACATGGCTCTTTTTGCAAATTACATGACCAGATACCATGGAGCTATAATATATCATGTCAAATAAGAACTCGAATTCACATATGTAATTTCTCCTATTGCAGGATTATCTCTATCTTTCAAAATAGGGAAATGTGGCCATAAACCCCTCCTAACTTCCTTTTCTTGTTAAAATGACAAAAAAAAATGATTGATGTTGGCCCTCCAGTACTACTAAATCAATGACAGCCTAAGTTTTCTAATCCAAGATTAAATAGTCTGAGAATTCAACAAGACCAGCCTTAAGACAACCAACTTTATTTTGTTCATGTTGTATCTCAAGGGGGAATAATGAAGGAGAATTTTCCTCTTCCTGGTAGATAAAATCCAGAATGAGACACAAGGAGAAATCCCGGGCAAAAATTACATAAGAGGGAAAAATGCCAAACTATACATCAATCCATAAGCTAAATTCTTCCGGCAAATCAATCAAGAAACAAAAGAAAGAGATTCCTAATAGTATTTATCCAAAAAAAAAAAAAAAAAAGAGAGAGATTCCTAATAGTAATCCAAAAAAGGGCTCAATATCAAATGTTTCGACTCCAAAATAAAAACTACACCTCCATTAAAGATTCTCCTGTCGTGCTCCTAGATGCATCACCAAAAACAAATCACTGAAGAAGCTCTTAAATACTTAACACTGATAATTAAACAGCCAAGACATAGATAAAAGATACTTGCAAACTGCCTTCAGACACAAAGAAAGAAAGAAAAAAATATATATATATATTCAATGAAAAGGAAACCACAGTGTAATCAATTTCAGAGTTGGGAATTTACGAGATTACCAGAATGTTCTACGAGAATTTCACACAAATTCTACAGATACAAGTTGAGAATTCAAACAACTAAATTTGGCACAATTAATATGTATATATGTAAATATATAGCACATATTATGTATGTAAAATTACTAACCTTGTCAATTGTGGCAAAAATGGACATGTTCTTGAAATCCCTGGACCTGAGCCGTGACCTCCCAATCCCCAGCCGCCGAATCAGCGCAGACGACATCATCAGGAAGAAGCGATTTCCTCTCAACCAAACTGGCCCGGCGGTTTAAGGAGGAGGAGGAGGAGGAGGGGTTCTGACGGTACTGCTCATCATCATCAAAGTCATTTTCTCTGGTGATTTTTTTCCAGTGGTGGCGGCGTCGTTTTGCCAACTGCGAAAGCTCTTTCTTCGCGGTGGATCCCGAACCCACTTCCGCAAATTTCCTTAGCAGGTCATCTGATGAAGCCTTCGTTAAATTGTTGCTGGTGCACTCCCACTGTCCATTCTATATATATAGAGAGAGAGAAACCCTAACCAAAACTTTTCAGAGAGCGATAGTGGGTTCGGGATGTGAGCTTAATCGCAATGAGGAGAGAGGAGGATAAAAAGATGTAAGAGGAACATTTGTCTCCGTTGCAATTTTGTGAGAGAAATGTACCGTTGGGTGGGGGCGGTGGTGAATATAGCCGTTGTTGGGTAGTAACCAAACACACCCCTCAAAATTTTAATAAAAATTCTAATAACCAAATTCTTTTCAAATTGTAATTCTAATAAAAAAAATTCAAAATTTTTTTCAAATGCGTAATCAAACATACAATTCAAAATTTAATTCAAATTTTTTTTCAAAACTCATAACCAAACTTTTTTTAAAATTTTATTTAAAGAAAAATTTTAAAAAATATTTTTTTATTTTATGTTTTAAAATAATGATTTTATTTTTTAAAATATTTAATTTTTTTTTTTAATTTCAAAAAAATTTGGATGGCCATATATATCTAAACCATAACAAATTATTTGGCCAATACTTAAAAAAAATAACAAAAAATATTTTTCAATAAAATAAAAAAATAAAAAATATATATTTTGATTAAAAAATTTTTGAATTGAGTTTTGAGTTATATGTTTGGTTATGAGTTTTAAAAATAGTTTTTGAATTGAGCTTGGAGTTATGTGTTTGCTTATAATTTAAGTGTGGAGTTGTGTTTTGAATTTAAAAAATTTACAAAAATGAAATAAAATATTTAAAATGAAAAATAAATTTTTCTTAAACGTTTTTAAATATTTAAAAGAAATGAATTCGAAAAATTTCAAAATACAACTCAAAATTCAAAAACTTAAAGCTCAAAATACAACTTAAAACTCTTTTCAAAACTCAAAATTCTTTTCAAAATTCAAAATTCAAAAACTCAAAAATATTTTCAAAACTCATAACTAAATAAATTTTTATTTTTTTAAAATTAAACTCACAACTCCACACTTAAAATCACAATTTCACACTTAAATTATAATTATAAAATTAAACTAAACGGATTTTACCCTTAACTCTTACACTCACTAATATGCCTTGCACATACTCTCTCTCTCTCTCTCTCTCTCTCTCTCTCTCTCTCTCTCTCTCTCTCTCTCTCATACAGAGATGAAATTAGGATTTTATTACTATAGGGGTTAAAAGATAAATAATATTTTTTTACCGTATAGACAAATACACATATATGTACAATATGATATATAAATTATATATATACACATAAAAAAATTTAAACATCATATAAACAATCTCTAATAGAATGAATAAATTTTTTTCTGGAAAAATAACAGAGAACAAAAGATGAGAAAAGAATGAAGTATATATCTTTTATACTAAGATGCTATTTTATTTATAAAATAATACATACATACATATATATATATATATATATATTTTAGAAGTACTATGGGAAATAAAATTTTCACAGAGACAGAGGGGTCATGATTCCCTCATAATCTTCTCCTAATTCTATCCCAGCACACATACACTCACCTCATTCTTTTAATAATAAAAAAAATTATTTTTATATTTTTAAATTTATTTTATTTTATTAAAATATATTTAATATTTAATATACAAATTCTATTTTTATAAAATTGATATTGTTTTAAAAATATATTTAAATTTTAAAATGCAGCTAATATTTCACATATTTAACAAAAATTTAAATTAATAATCTAAAATATATAAAAATTTATAGAATTAAAATAATTTGTATGACTTAAGTTAATATAAATAATAAATTACTTTTCTAATTAATATATATATATATATATATATATATTAGTAGGAGAAAACGTTTAGAATAATACAAATATAAATAAAAATATATTAATTCAAACCACGCAAATAATAACTCAAACCAAAATAATAATATAATAAAAAAAATAGTGGCCATGTTTGATTCCACACACAAAGTAAGACTTGCACCCACACAAACTAAATTTACAGTTCACATAGACTAGTCTTGTATCCCTACACATGTTAGACTTACACCCCACACCCTACATAGATTAAACTCGTGCCCTACATAGATTAGACTTGCATCCCTACACAGATTCAACTTGCACCCCTCACAAATAAAACTTGCACTTCACACTAACTAAACTTTCACCTCCACACAGATTCAACATACACGTCAACACAAACTAGACTTGCACTACTACACAGATTTGACTTGCACACCTTACGCATACTGAATATGCATCCCTACATAGACTAAAGTCTCGTTTGGCAAGTGGTGATTTTAGTCAAAAAGTCAAAAAGTCACTAAAAAAATCAAAAAGCCAACAACTTATACCAAAAAGTCAAAGATTCCATTTTTCTCTCTACTTATTGCACATCTTTTTGTAAAAAAATCAAAAACTCATCCCAAACATACTAGTTTTTTTTATATCATATTTTAGACAAAAAGTCAAAAATTACTAAAAAAACATGTTCCCAAACGAGGCTTAAACATGCGCCCCATACAGATTAGATTTGCACCCTTACACAAATTCAACTTGCACCATTCATAGATTTAATTGCACCCTACACAGACTAACACTCCCATATAGATTTGACTTGCACGCCAACACAGACTAGACTTGCACAACTACAAAGATTTGACTTGCACGCCACATAGACTAAACTTGCACCCTCACATAGATTCGACTTGCATGCTAACATAAACTAGACTTGCACCACTACATAGGTTTAACTTGGACACCACACATACTAAACTTGCACCTACATATAATGAACATGTACCCCCACACATAATGGACTTGCACCCTACAAAGTACTTTAAAAAAATATATATACATCTGAGTTATTTATAAATGAAAAAGATATTACAAAAATATTTCTAATATTTTATATTATTTTTTTAAAATTAATTTTTAAATAAAAAATATTATTTTATCTGCGAAGAAAAAACATAGAGACTAATAAAAATATTAACTCAAATTATACAATTAATATAAAAATATTATTCAAACATACAAATATTATTTTCGTTAAAAACAAAAATAGAATCATATGAAAATGAAAACGATATTTTTTTTATCAAGCTACTTTTAATTTTTTTTTAAAAAAATAAAAGACAAAATTTAAAAATTTAACCAAACAATTTACGTTTCAAACTTAAAACTAGTTACAAAAATTAGTTTTAAAAAAATTAATCGCACAGCATATTTCAATTTTATAAATAGTTATAAAAATAGTAAAAATTAGTCACAGGAAAAAAAAAATTCACATAATATTGTAGACACCCCATTTTGACCGGCTCTAAGATTTGGGCTCTTTCTTTTGATTACCCGATGATGACAATCAGAATGTGTTTCTCACAAAATTATTAGTAAGAGAGCTTGGAATTTGAGCTTTATTCCTAACCCTAAGCCTATATCGGCCAAGTGTTTAAGCCCTGTGGGACACCCAGAGTGAAATGGGACCAAACTGGAGCGAAGCAAGACCGAACCGGAGCAAAAAGGAACAAAATCCACCCTAGCTGGTCAACCGGTAGCACCATCGCGAGCACGACCAATGTGATCGCGGGTGCAACTTGTCTTACTGCGGTCGCGACCTATTCACATTGGGCGAGTTTTTTTTACTATGTGGGGGCACTTTGTGATGTTATTTCTTACCTATTTTTGCACCAAATGCATGCTTACTCATCCTCCATTGACTAGTGCTTGAGCCAACGAGGATAATGCTCCATTTTAGTGCCCCATTAGCTCCATTATCTTCTCTAAATGATCCATTTTGTCTTCCACCATTGCTCCACTAGCATTGCTTATATAATGAGAGCTATAGTCTGGAGTTTGAGGAGATGAATTAGAAGAGAAGTGTAGAGAGAATACTAAATTTGAGTTAGAATTTGAGAGAAAAAAAAAGCCTTGAAATCAAGAGAGTTGTCTTTCCAAATTAGTGAAATTATAAAGCCTCTATACATCTCATATTTCCTTGCAAACACCACTCAAGAACCAAGTCCTAAAGCTTTGACCAAAGTGAGAGTAGTCTTGCTAAGTTGAAGAAGATTAAACAGTGATCATATACTTGTCCAAAACATTATTCTAAGCTCAAATTCCAAGCTCTTGAATTGAGGATTAAGATCAAAATTCACAACATTGAGGGTGATCAAGATGAAGTTTGGAAATCGAGCAGTTCAATTTTTCTCTGGAAGGTGAATTTCAAGTCTTTCGTTTTCTTATATTTTCTATTTCATAATTATTTTCTTACTTTAGATTTCATAGTATTTTGTTATAACCTAATTGGAAGTGGTTAGTTTAGTTCATATTTATTTTCTTACTTTATATTTTAAAGCGTTTTGTTGTAATCCAAGTGGTTAGTTTAGGTCATATTTATTTTCTTACTTTTTATTTCATAGTGTTTTGTTGTAATCCAAGTAGTTAGTTTAGCTCATATTTATTTTCTTGCTCTTGTTTCATATTGTTTTGTTGTAATCTAACTGGAAGTGATTAGTTTTCAATTTTTTCATTTTCTTGCACTTTCAATCTTATAGTCGTTTTCTTGTTTTAAGTTGTATATCAGTTTTGTTGTAAGCTAACCGGAAGTGGTTAGTTGAATCGCCTACATATTTCTTGTTTGTTCTTTTCTCGGTGTTACAACAAGACAGGTTTTGCTAGGCCTAGGCCAGACGGTTAACTTCTTTTTGATAAAACGGCGTAATCTTCCGATGTTGACCAATTTTCGGTGGTTTCCAAGGCGCATGAAACTTCTATTTTGTTTTTTTTTTCTATTTGAGTGTTTTGTGAGGTTTTATTTTGTTGTAATATTTTCCTCCTCTCTCTCTAATTTGGTTTGTAATTATTCTTTCAAGTGTTATAATAATTCTCCGCCCCGTTTCTTTCTATCCTATTCTTTTACTTGCTTTCCTTATTTGTGCATAAGCATTATATTTTTTTTAAAATCATATTCATGCTTTGCATCCATGTTTCATGCACCTTAATTCAGCTAAGTTTGCATTTGTGATTTTAATCAATTCCTATGTGATTATGTGCGCTACCTCGTATTCTTGACATGATTCACATGTCATATCTTAGAAGTCAAATCTTTAGTTGCATTTCATGAGTGAATTGCATTAGAATTGTGTATATAAGATCATGCATAGTTTTCTAACGTTATATGTAAGTTTTTCATGCTTTAGCATCCCGCTTGTGTGTGTTTTGTTTACTATGTTTAAGCATCTTACCATATGGCTACTTGCTTACTTGATATAATTGTATGAATGCCGATGGATGAGGTTATGTCACTTAATTTGGAATGATGTTGATTTTCATGGTTGTAAACTCAATTTCTTTTAGTTGTACATCTTCAAAACTCTTTCAAAACATATAAAATCACGTTGTTCCAAAATGAATGGTATAGTCTATACTTGTATGCTTTACATAGTAACTTTTAAGATTTATTTAATAATCAGAATATAAACATATAAAGTTAATAAAACTCATATTATCGTTTAGTAGAGGCCGATCTTTAATCGGGTAAGCGGGGGTGCTCAATTAATAACCTTTCTCTCTTATACCTAAGGTTCTGAGCGAAGCATCTTTGGTTACGAGGAACAATGACCTTGGCACGAGTCACTGGTTTTCTAATTTTCCCAAAATGACTCTAAGATCTGGTGATGCAGTCCATTTCTGGCAATGGTTTTGCAATAAAATGGATTTTCTGTAAAAGTTGTCAAATTTGGACTCTCATCTATGTTTCACATTGCACTTGTGAGACTAGATCAAATAAATAGAGGGCCTGAACTGTTTAATGCCCATGGGTACCCCTCGGGCATTGACAATTTTTGGTGACTCCGTTGGGGATATTAAGAAACCTTGACATGACCTCTATGATATAAATTTTATTTTCAATTATATATTCATTGCATTACATGCAATGGTGAATTTAAAGTTCCTGTGTTGCCCAGATTTTGGTGGGAGTGCAGGCAAACTTTTCGTGACACTATACCTATCTCTACGTTACTTTAGAGCCCTTGTGTTATAACTTTTTGAGATCTGTCAAAAAGGTAGTTCTGCTATCTAAGGTTCTCAGACTTCGATAAGAGGCTATATTGACTCTTCTGATTTCCTGGGATCTTCATTGGTTATTACCCATAGGACTCTTTCGTAGCGTCACCTTGACATTAACCCCCTAGAGTAGAGCCAACCTTATGCATATAGTGAGCTATAGTACCTTCCAAAATTAGGACAGGATGCTCTCCCATTTCTAGGATTTATGATATCGCTTGTTTGAATAGTGAAGCCTTAGATCAATTTAAAGCTAGGAGAGGGTAACCCTAGCCCCCATAGGAGTGTTTGTTCTCTTTCCTGCTATATGTTATGTGCAATGTATGGGGATTCTCAGATTCAGATGAATGGTCCAGGTATTTCAGTTTGTGGGGTTTGAGTTCAGTTTTTCAGTGTGATTTAGCAATAATCAATTGAACCGGCATGCTGCTGAAATTTGATTAGGGGTTCTTTTTTATTTTTGCAAGGTAGTTGGCCACCATAGTTTCAGAACAGTCAAATATACCCAAGTTATGTGGACTCGTGTTGGTAGACTTTGTAAGACTACAGATTTGGTTTAAAGACAGCATGTGTTAGTTTCTTTGCCACCGATCACACGAAGCAGAAGAACAAAAACCGCATCAACTGTTTAGAGTACCCCTTCTTCACCAGCTAGATCATCCCCACTTAGTTTATCGGCATCATTGATGTCTCAAGTTCTGGAAAATATAGTGGACATATGTTGTTGGCCCTTCAACGAAGTTTGGATGTTATGGCCATTACAGTGGCTACCCACGGTGATGCTTTGTCTGAATTGTGATTGCCATCTAGGGCATCTTCTACTCAACCACCTCCGGTTGCTCATCCAATCCCACCTCCACTAGTTGAGGAAGTTCCTAAACCCAACTTACCAATAGACTTGAGGGTTCCCGCGCAATCATCAAGATGACTTTTTCCCCTTCCACAACCAACGGGAGGGCTTTTTCTCCTGGAAAAAAATGAGTTTGATTCGATTATATTGAAACTGGCCAAGTTGGAGAAAATATTTAAAAGGTCGCAGGGAATTAACTCTATCCTAGACATTGAAAATAGGTATACAACAGTCAAATTGCCGAAACGGTTTAAAATGCCACACATTGACAGGTTTGATGGAGCTGGTGACCCTATGGTCCACATTCGCCTTTTCTTGGGTGTCCTTAAACCCATGGGCCTAACTCAACCACAAAAACTTTCCTTGTTTGGAAGAACTTTATCTGGTGTAGTTGCCATCTGGTATGCTAAATTAGATGACTCAGTTGGGAAGAATTGGCTAAGGCTTTTGTTACCCAATATGCTTACTGTGACACCCTAATTTATACTCTAAGGGTTAGGATAACGTCACTAAAGAGTCCTTTGGTTAATAGCCAAGTAAGATCCTAGGAAGGTCGGAAAAGTCAATATGGTCTCCCTTCTAAGTCCAACCACCTTAGATAGCAAGCTATCTTTTTGACAGATCTTAAGAGGTATTAACAGAAGGTCTCATAAGTAATGCGGAGATAGGCATAGGATTACAAAAATAAATACTAATTATAGTGTTTCAAATCTTAAATTATAAAACGAGTTCCATTACTATTACAATTCAAAAAAATAAAAATAAATGCACGAATAGACTCATAAGCAAAATAGTTTCTAACTTTCTCTAAAACAAATACAAATCTTTAGATGTCTCTGGCTCTTTGTCGGCCACGTATGTTTCTTCGATACCTGGCATGAAACGTCATGAGCTTTGAATGCACAGTAAACACACACACACCCTGTCTCTTTTTTCCAATCTAATACACAATCGCAATTACAACAATAGGGGAAAGAAACATGATATTCAAGTAAATAACAAAGGTTACAAGTTTAGTTGTTAGTAGTCTAGAAATCCCCCAAAGAGATTTCATTCTCCAAACCACAAGAATTGGACACGGATTATTCGGTATTACAGACCTTATCCTGAATGCCTACCAACGGTTACATACTACATAGCGCCAACCAAGGACCTCAAAAGAGATGGTAAAATAAGGGCCTTGCCCATTCCCTCTTCACACCAAAACCACCTAGGGTCTGAATACAACCGTTTCGTTCAAGGGTTTTGAAACAATCACTTACGCAAGACTTTAGCTTTCAAAGGGAACACATTGCGTCAACCAATTAATAACTTAGTAACTTGTACAAAAGTTCGTGAACCCATTACCACCCATTAAGTTTCCTGTTTGATAATTTAAGTCATAGTTAGAACATGCTTTTGAAACAACATCTATTGCATAAGTATGAACAACTTCATAGCACAAATGGAAGGTAATAAAGTTAAAACACATGAGATTAACATATCAAAATATGCACAAGTATTTCTATGCATATTCATGAAGTTAAGGGAATAATATCACACAAGAATGTAAATTTCCAAGTTTGCGTTGTCATATAGATTGTAAACAAAAAGGCATTTTCAGATTTTTCCTAAACTTGGATTTCCTATGGTTTGTAGAGACTTTTTTTCTACTTTTCAGAACATCTTTTAGAAGTTTCATGGCTTTCTTAGATTTTTAGTTATTCAGGAAACACTCCAGCGCTGTCCAGATTCATCGATCGTTAAGAAAATTGGATTTTCTTTCAAACCGCTCACTCTTTTTCAATGAAACCAATTTTTATTGAAAGCTAACTCTTTAAGGAAGTTTTTGACATAAACATGGGCTCAAGCTAATTTTTATACATTTTTCTAGAATATTTGGAATTTAGCTGTAAAAACTGATTTTTCATGCATAATACTCAAAATAAGAAGATTGGTGAGAAAAGAGGACAACTAAGGGAAATTTTTCACTTCTCTTGTGATGAAAACATATTAAATAATGTACCAATAACTCAGATTTTTAGAATGATGATGTGCCTTTGGAAATAATGTGAGATATGGAAAGAAGAAGATGGTTTTGCATCTATTAAGAGAAAATTCAAGTAGAAGAAGGATCAAAGCTCAACTCATCAATTGTGAACACATGAACACCATTACAACACATCAGAAAATATTATTTTAAACTTCTAATAACATGTATTTGAAAAAGGAAATAGAAGAAGAGATGGTGATATGGCTTACTTGAAGCTAGGTTTCACTTTCTCTCATTTCCTCCACCAAGCTCGCTCTCTCTCTCTCTCTTTCTCTCCTCTTAGCCGTGTGGTGTGCTTTGAGTGTGTGTGTGTGTGTGTGCGTGTCTCTCTTCTTTTTTTTTTTTGCAAAAATACTGAGTGAGATGTGGTTTTATAATAAAATTGGTGTAAAAGGTCCAAATTGCCCATTGGTTGGAAATGGATTGGATATTTTGGACTTAGTTTGAATTCAATGGAATAGTGGATTCATCCCAATAAGTTGTGCATGTTGTTGTGTTGTGCTATAGGCACTCAAGCAAAAATGATATGATGGGTTTGTTTTGGTACTCCCATAAGGTTCTCTTAGGGATGTTATTTTTGTACGTTAATGTTACAGGTGCCTATTCCTACGGGTTGTGTAGGAAGGATTCATTGCTGCTGTGCACTTTTGACTTGTACAGTTTAGTGGTGGCTGCTGGTTATTTATTTTGTACAAAGACCCTATCCATTACTGGACATGGCCTTTGTACAGACTGTTTAGCTAGTATCCTCCCATTGCTTCATCGAGCTTTGGATGTAGTTTCTCTCGGCTTTGTATAGTTTTTTTGTTATTTTGTGTCACTGCTGGGCTTCGGTGTTGTATGCCGAGGTTTGTGCTTTTGTGTTGGTTGTAGGGCCTCGGGTATGCCCCTTGTAATCGTGTAAATCTTTCTGTTTTATTTATTTCTTATTCACCCAAAAAAAAAAGCCACTTAACCAAAGCCGTGACGGAGGATAAAGTCTACCCCATGAGAAATCCCAGCAAAGTCACATGAGGCTAGCACGATCAAGAACCATAAGTCACGGTCTAGGGAGTTGAAGTGAAAACAATAGCCCCTCAGCAACAAACCAAAACACAGCCAATAAAATCATGAGATCTCTCAAGAAGAATGTTTCTCTATAGCTTTCTCCGCCCTTCTCCATCTTTATCTTTTCTGTTCTGCGAACTAATTAGCTTGGGCCACTAATTGTTTCATTTGCTCAAGTGGCCAAGTTTAACTGAAACTAACTTTGCTTAGCCTCTAAGAAAGAGAATTTTCAGAGTAATTGTTGCATAACGATATTAGTTTAACGCAAGCACCTCATTTAAGGTTTTCTAAAACACCTGAGTGTTCAATTCTCAAGTCCAAAATGGTGAATTTGAATGCCTTATGATTTTCTTCCTATTTCTCTTTCTTTTTCTCTAACTTTCTCTTCTCGCTCTCAAAAAGAATGTTTCTGTCTAACTTTTTCCGTCCTACTCTATTTTGTTCTAAGAACTAATTTCCTTAGGCCACCAATTGTTTCATTAGCTTAAGTTGCCTAGTTTAACTCAAATTAAACCTTACTTAGCCTCTAAGAAATAGAATTTTCTAAGTAATATTAGTTTAACGATATTAGTTTTGCTTAATCATCTCATTTAAGGTTTTCTAAATTACCTAAGTGTTCAATTCTCAAATCCAAAAAGACGAATTTTAATTCCCTTTGATTTTCTTTCTATTTCTCTTTCTATTCTCTAACTTTCTCTTTTAGCTCTCAAGAAGAATGTTTCTCTCTAACCTTCTCTGTCCTTCTCCATCATTCTCTATTTTGTTCTAGGAACTAATTAGCTTAGGCCACTAATGGTTTCATTAGCTTGAGTGGCCAAGTTTAACTGAAACTAACCTTGCCTAGGATTTTGTATGATACTAATCTTCCTGATAGTACTAAGGTTAGTTCCATTGTTTCGAATGATTCTTGGAATTGGCCTATTCCTAACTCTTGGGAGATACAGGAATGGATCTCTGCCACTCCTCCTTCTCTTAAACCTTCCCTTGAGTCCCCTGATATTCCTGTGTGGAGTTTAACTGCTGATGGTTCTTTTTCTATTCACTCTGCTTGGATTGTTGGAGGGACAAGGGTCCTAAGGTTTCTTGGTCTAAACTTATATGGGGTCCTCCTTTAATTCCTAGGGTTAGTTTCATTGTGTGGCTGGCTATCCATGAGAGGTTAAACACTGGGGATAGGCTTCAAACTTTTGGTCTTCTAACTAGTCCTAGCTGCCCTTTTTGTCTTGCTCCTGAGGAGACCCACTCCCATCTGTTTTTTGGGTGTATGTACTCCTCTAGGATTTGGGCTGCTATCCAAGCTAAGTGTAATTCCAATTGGCCTTCTCTGCCTTGGTTGGAAATTGTTGAGTTTGCTACTAAATCCATCAATGGCATCTCTTTGAAAAATGTGATTTTGAAACTATCATTTCTTTGCACTGTTTACCACATTTGGATGGAGAGAAATAGTAGGATCTTTAGTAAGGTTTTTAAACCTGAAGAGGTTGTCACTAACTCTATTATCCAAATGGTTAGGGGTAGGCTTCTTTCTATGGAAAATGTGAAAGCTTCTACAGGTGACACTTGGTATCTGGCTCAATGGAATTTGCCTCCTAAGATCTTGCTGCAGTCCCATACTGCTGCAATTGGAAGGTTTTTGAGTGGTGTAAGCTTACCTACATTGAGGGTTGAGTAAAAAGTGAGGAGATATTGAGGGTTTTCTAATGTGGGTGTTGTTTTGCAGATGGTTCCTCTATGTTTTCCGATTCTATCAGCTTATTATGGATCCCAAATCTTTCAAAAATTTGGAAAAACTGCAGGGAGGGTTGAGTGATGTGAGCTAGTATATTTGCTACTGTCACTATGGGTTGAGTGGGGAGAGGAATTATATATATTTTGGCCTAACAATTATTATATATTATATATATTTTGTGCAGGTTAAGGAAGCTATCATGTACATAGTTCCTTTCCGATTTCTGCGAGTGTATGCGAGTTGTGGGCCAAGTGTTGTGAGATATTATATGGAGTGGAGAGAGCTTTTAAGTTGTGGGTTGAGTGATGAGAGGTCCCAAATTGTGTGTCTGCTTTTTCTACTTCTCTATGATTATCTATACGGTCTCGGTACTTATATGTTACTATATATTGGACAAGTATACTTAATCATGGTCTGGTGGAGTGGTGGTGGCTGCATGATGCGCCCTTCCAAGAGGCAACAAACAAATTGGATATGTATCTTGGTGATGGCTGCTCTCAGCGCCTTGTCCAGCTACATGAGAGTGTTAATCAGTTGTCTTAATTCTTGTTTGTACAAAGTTCTTTTCGGTATTTTGTCTCTTAATGTTAATGGTAAAGGTGCCTACTCCTACGGGCTGTGTAGGAGGGCTTTTGTTTTGGCTGGTTTCATCTTTACTCTAACTATGCTGCTGAATCTGTCTTCGGTAAAGAATGAATTGCTGAAACTGTTTTGCTATTATTTTTGGTCACTTCTAGTGCTGCTCAGTGCTCTCGACAGTTTGCTGCCCAACTTTGGCTGCTGGTTATTCATGTTGTACAAGACCCCTATCTATTGCAGGACATGGTTTTTGTACAAGTCACTGGCTAGGTGCTACATTCTGTTTTTTTCAGCTTGCGTTGTAGGTTTTGGGCTGGTTTGTCAAGTGTTTTGTGTTTTGTTTTATCTGGTTTGTTTTCTCTTAGGTTGGTGTTGTGGGCTTTGCTTCGGTGGTTTCTTGCTGAGGTTTTTGCTTTTGTATCTATGTTAGGGCCTGGGGAATGCCCCTTGTAATTTTGTAAATCCTTTGTTTTATTTATTTCTTATTCACCCAAAAAAAAAAAAAACCTTGCCTCCTCTAAGAAATAGAATTTTCTGTGTAATTGTATCTTACCGACATTAGTTTAACGTAAGCACCTCATTTAAGGTTTTCTAAGTCACATAAGTGTTCAATTCTCAAGTCTAAAAGGATGAATTTGAATTCTCTTTGATTTTCTTCCTATTTCTCTTTCTTTTGTATGACTTTCTCTTCTACCTTTCAAGAAGAATGTTTCTCTGTAACTTTCTCCGTCCTTCTCTATTTTGTTCGAGAACTAATTAGCTTAGGCCCCTAATTGTTTCATTAGCTTAAGTGGGCAAGTTTAACTCAAACTAACGTTGCTTAGCCTCTAACAAAAAAAAAAATTCTGAGTAATTGTAGCTTAACGCTAGTTGTTTAACTTAAGCACCTCATTTAAGGTTTTCAAAATGACCTAAGTGTTCAGTTGTCAAGTAGAAAAGGATGAATTTGAATTCCCCTTCATTTTCTTCCCGTTTCTCTTTCTTTTCTCTAACTTCCTCTTTTAGCTCTCCAGAAGAATGTTCCTCACAAACTTTCTCCCTCCTTCTCTATTTAGGCACTAATTAGCTTAGCCACTAATTGTTTCCTTAGCTTAAGTGGTCAAGTTTAACTCAGACTAACCTTGCTTAGCCTCTAAGAAAGATAATTTTTTGAGTAACGATATTAGTTTAAAACTTAATCAACTCGTTTAGTGGTTTTTTTTTTTTGTTTTTTTTTTTTTAGGAGGGTACTTTTAAGGTATTCTAAATCGCCTAAGTGTTCAATTCCCAAGTCCAAAATGATGAATTTGAATTCTCTTTGATTTCCTTCCTATTACTCTTTCTTTTATCTAACTTTCTATTCTACCTCTCAAGAAGAATGTTTCTCTCTAACTTTCTCCATCCTTCTCTATTTTGTTCCAGAAGCTAATTAGCTTAGGCCACTAATTGTTTTATTAGCTTAAGCAACCAAGTTTAACTCAAACTTTTTTTTGGGTGAATAAGACATAGATAAAAGAAAAAAAACAAAGATTACAAAGCGACAAAGGGCATACCCCAGGACCTAACAAACACTATACATGAAAGCCACGAAGGCAAGCAACCCAGCAAAGAAGAGCAAAATAAACAAAATAGAACACAACCAAAACTAAACTGGAGGCAAAAGCCAAACAAAAGTATGAATAACAAGCAAAAGATAGAGCCACAATATGTTCATGGGCCGCATGCTTTCGGATGAAGACCATGAACATACCAACAACTACCCTGAAAATAAGCCTGTGCAAAATATAAAAATACTAGACCATGCACAACCCGCATGGCTAGGCCTGCTAAGGAAAAACCACTGTATACCGTCTATAAAAACCAAACAAACACAATATAAATAAAATAAAATAAAATAACGACAATCTGCATCCAATAGGCGCTAGTAGCAGCCATCACCGAGACCCAGTACACACGAACATCCAAGGAGCTAGAAATTAGATTTACATCAAAGCAGCAACTACCCAGTGAGAACCAAGAACGTCCACCCATGCAATCCAAGTAGCGATCAAACATTGTAATAAACCCTATAAAGGCAGCCATATATGAGTTTTGACAGCACATATAAGGGCATCTGAAACTTAAAACAAAAACAAGACACTCATTATAGGTACACAAGTCACTCGGCCCACAATATAGAAACTCACACCACTCAAAATATGCATCCTTAACCTGCATATAAAAATATACAATATATATAAACATTAGCAAAAGATTATCTGGCTAAAATCACTCAACCCAATTATGAATGGCTACTATAAATAGACCTCACAACACTCAACCCTCATGTAAAAACAAAAATCAATGGATCCACTTGAAGCTCCAAGCAAACCTGCACAAGACCAAACCATTAGCACACTCAATTTATGCTCACCCACACTCAACCCTCATGTAAAGGAACTCACAACACTCAGTAGCCCTCCCACATTAAAAATATGGGGCTTCAATATTGTCTCTGGTAGATTCCATTTAGCAAGAAACCGACTGTCACCTGTGGACCTCGGCAAATTCTTAATGGACATTATTCTGTTTCTAACCATTTGAGTAATAGCTTTAATAACCACTTCCTCAGGTTTAAACTCTTTATTAAAAATGCGGTTATTTCTCTCAATCCAGATGTAGTAAACAGAACACAATAATGCATTGCTAATGATATTAGCCCTCAATGAATTACCTTTAGCCTCTTTAGATGCATATGTGACAATGTCAGGCCAGTCGAGATCAGGCCACTTTATATTACACATAGCCTCAATGGCACACCAAATCCTGCTGGAAAAGATGCACTTAAAGAATAGATGAGAATGACTCTCCCCAGGGTTAAGGCAGAAAGGGCATTGAGAATTAAGGGCCAAACCTAACATATTTAACCTATCACCAGTATATAGTCTATTGTGGATAGCCACCCAGACTATAAAACTGACTTTAGGAATCCTATGCGGGCCCCAAATCAGCCTGTGCCAATTCACTCTAGCAAATTTATTTCTCCAATGATTCCAAGCAGACTGAATGGAAAACTGACCATTAGTAGTAAGTTTCCAAATAGTTTGATCACACTTTGAAGGATTAGGCCTACAACACACAGGAGTAGAGGAGATCAACTCCTGAATTTCCCAGGAGTTAGGAGTAGGCCACTTCCAAGCATGACCATCTATGATTTGGCTAACTTTAGTCACACTGTTAAGGCAAGAGTCATACATAATTCTGTCCCCATATTTGTTCCACAGAGGACCAAGGGGATGCCAATTATCATACCAAAGGAAAATGGATTCCCCACATCCAATCCCTAAGAGACAATATCTTTCTCCACACCCAGGATGGATCACTAGGGATTTTAACTTTCCAAAAGTTCTTCCCCTTAAGCAAATAAGACTTAACCCATTGACACCACATAGACTCCTCCCCCCCCCCCCCCCGAGAATAAAAACCAAATATGCTTAGCAATAGCAGCTCTATTCCAGATATCTAAAGATTTGAAACCAAGACCCCCCTCATTTTTAGGAGCACACACAGACTCCCAAGCAATTTTGGCACTATGAGTTTTAAGATCACTTCCAGACCAAAGGAAAGCTCTCAGTATACTCTCAATCTCCTTTATAATCTTCTTAGGAAGAATAAAAAGAGAAGACCAGTACACTTGCATAGAAAAAAGGATGGACTGGATAAGCTAGCTTCTACCAGCATAAGACAAAGCTCTATTCGTCCAATTCTTCACTTTGTTTGTGATCCTTTCAGTGAGGGGAACACAATCAGAGGCCCTCAACTTAGTGGTGATGAGGGGAACACCAAGATATTTGACAGGAAGGGTCCCTTCATTAAATTTAGCAATCTCCAGAATTGAAACTCTTAACCCCCTATCACATCCAGAAAAATAAATGTTACTCTTACTGGAGTTAGGGGTCAGGCCAGAAAGCTTAGAGAATTCCTCAAGGCCTTCCATGATGAGTTTAACAGTCGGCACATCTCCTCTACTAAAGATCATGAGATCATCAGCGAAGCAGAGATTGATAATTTTAGTTTTCTCACACCTCCAGTGGAACTTGAAGTGCGGAAAAGTAGACTTCTCAGCTAAGATTCTAGCAAGAACCTCCATAGCTAACATAAAAAGATAAGGTGACATAGGATCACCCTGACGTAAACCTCTAGTCCCCTTGAAGTAGCCACGAAGGCTCCCATTGATGCAAATAGAAAAAGAGGGGCTAGTGATGCAAGCCTGGATCCAAGAAACCATGACAGGAGGAAAAGCCATAGCCCTAAGGATATCAACGATAAACTCCCAACGAACACTATCATAGGCTTTCATAATATCCACTTTCATGGAACACTTCGGAGTAGGAGACTTTCTATGGTACCCTCTCATAAGTTCTTGGAATAGGAAAATATTGTCAGATATTCTCCTACCCTGAACAAATGCGGACTGAACAGGATCAATAAGATCAGGAAGAACAGTTTTAATCTTGTTAGCAATGATCTTGGCAATGCATTTGTAAATGGTATTGCAGCAAGATATAGGTCTAAAGTCTCCCACTTTTACAGGGTTAGGAACTTTGGGAATGAGAGCTATAATGGTACGATTGACCTCTGATAGCAACTTCCCAGACTCAAAAAAAGTTCTAATGGCTTCAGTAACGTCTTTCCCCACAATATCCCAGGAACTCTTAAAGACACCCGCAGAAAAGCCATCAGTTCCAGGAGCCTTATTAGCTTTAAGAGACCAGAATGTATCTTTGATCTCTTTATCAGTCACAGGGCTAGCAAGCAATAAGGATTGGTTGGCAGAGATTTTGGATTTAACCAGAGATTGAATTCTACCAAAACCATTATACTGATCATCAATAGGAGTACCAAATAAACCAGAGAAGAAATTTGTAAAAGCATTTTGGATGTCCTCAGGTTTGGAAGATTTTTGGCCATCCAACATTTCCAGGCTTAGAATTTTACCCCTATTGATATTACCCTTAATAGTTTTGAAGAAGAATCTACTATTCCTATCTCCCTGACTAAGCCACTGGACTCTAGATTTCTGGTGAGCAAGACTCTCTTCAACAGCCAGGAGGTCAACATGCTGTTTATAGATGGCCCTCTTAAGTTTTTGTAAAACAACATTACTAGGGTCCTTATCAAGTTTACATTGAGCAGAGAGAAGCTCGGAGTTAGAAGCTTGAACCCTAGTAGAAATATCACTAAAATTTTCCTTATTTAAAGCCTTTAACACAGGTTTCAAGTTCTTTAATTTCTGGCACACTCTAAACATGGGGACCCCTTAAATGTACTGGTGCCAAACATTAGAAACCACAGGACCAAAGTTCTCATGATCAGCCCAAAAGTCAAAGTATTTAAAAGGTTTCTTAAAAGAGGTCACCACACCAGACACATTAACAACAGCAGGAGAATGATCAGATATGCCAGAAGGCAAAAATGTAGCCAATGAGGCAGGGAAAGCATCAAGCCAGGCCTCATTGACCAAAACTCTATCAATTTTAGTAGCAATATAATCTCCCTCACTTCTCTTGTTAGCCCAGGTAAATTGGCAACCTCCATAGGAGAGGTCAACAAGATCAGATTGCAAGATACAAGAATTAAATTCCTCTTTATCCTTGGACCAATTACCAGAGCCCCCAAACTTCTCATGAGGAAACCTAATAGCATTAAAATCCCCCAAAAAGATAAGAGGGTTATTGGACTAAGATTGGGAAATAGTAACCATGTGCTCAAAAAGAACTGTCCTAGCCTCATGTATATTTTTAGCGTAAACAAAACAGGCTCTGAACACATTATCATTAGATAAATCATGAACTTCACAAAAAATATGTTGTGCAGAGGCCTGAAGCAAATTAATTTTACAAAAAGTTGGGTTCCAGCACACACAGATTCGCCCAGATTTAGAAGGTTGTGAGTTTGTCAAAAAGGGCCAGTTGTTTAAACCAATTGAAAAACCTGATTTTCATTTACAGCTTTTATTTTTGTTTCCAAAATGCCCAAGATTTTTATGTCTTCATGCAACAAAAATTTCCTGACTTCTTTATGTCTATAAGGATTATTAAATCCTCTAACATTCCAAGATGCAATTTTTAAAGACATAAGAATACAACAAAAATATAGACCCACAAACCAGCTAAGAACTGTGAACTACCTGCGTTTCTTCCTTTGGCTTTTGTTGCCTTTGCCAAAGGAGTTACCTTTTGAGCTGGTACCAGTATGGACTGGTTTATTTGCTAAGTTGTCTTTGCTAGGGGTAGAACCCACCAGATTCTCCACTTTAGCCAGTAGGTCAACCTCATGTGGAAGAGCCAACTTGGTTATCTCCACCAATTCCTTCTGCAGTGCCTCCAAACCATCCAAATTCGGTAAGTGCACCTCTCCCTCCTCAGGATTAGGTCCAACTCTATGATCTAGACTGGACTGGCTACCCTCAGATTCCACTTGAGCTGGAACTTCTGGTTGACGTACCCCACTTCTGAGTTCTGCATCTCATCATCCTTGGGTTCTTCATGAGTTTCTGACACTTAAGGCATATTTGGAGCACCCACCTTCCTTTTACCCTTAGCCATAACTGTTTCCCAGCCAGAATTTGGGTTGTTCTTGGTTTCTTTTTGGAGGTTGACTAAAGCAGCAACCTGAGTTTTCACACACTTAGAAATGTCATGGCCAAAAACTGTGCGAGCTCACACTTGGGGGGTAGACCTTGGTATTCAACTTTAACCACAACATCTTCCCCTTCACAGTTTACTTTAAACATCGATGGTAAGGTTGATGTTGCTTCTACCTCCACACAAACCCTTGCAAAGGACACTCTACTCCCCTTTTCTGTGAGTTGGTCCATAAACAAAGGGACACTTACAGCACTAGCAATGCGACTCAAGCCATCACTATCCCAATACTCGAATGGGACATTGTAAAATTTAGCCCATACAGGGACCGTAGTAGCCTTCTCCTTAGTCAACTTCATCATACGGGTCCACTTCTTCAGGAATAAATTAAATCCCCCTATATACCAGGGCCCTCCTTCGAGGACTACACTGCAACACTCTGGGCTCTCGAAGATTAAAAAACTAAAACCCTCCCCATTTGCTAACACTTCTTTCAAACCCTTATTTTTCCATAAACCAAAGGCACTATTCCTCAAATAATTATAGGATACGCCCTTATCAAGAAAATACCCAACCAAGCATGAATCCTATTTTTCTAAAGGGTTAGGCCGTGGGGGTAAATTGACACTCACATAACCTTTACTGCGAACAGGGGGAACATAAATGGGATGCTTGATCGAGATGATGAAGCAGCCACATCGGCCCAGGTTTTATTAGATGGCTCAGAACCTTGACCTCTTCCACCTCCTTGCCCTCTACCACCCCTACCACCTCTGTAGTTTGAAGATCCCCCCCTTCTAGTGAGCAACTCTGCACGACCATCTTCATCTTCGAAATCAGAAGTTTGGAGATAACTATCTTCGATTATGTGCACGCCTTCGACAGGAATACGACCTACTTCCTTCTCCGTGTCGATCGGTTTCTCATCTGTTGTTCCTCGCGACCCTTACCATCGTTTCTATTACGAGCAACTAGAATGCTATCTGGGAGGTTTTGAAACATAGGAGTTTCAATTTCAGTTCGATCAGACCATCTAGAAGCCGATTGAGAGCCATCTAGGGTAGGGAGTCATTACCGATGGAGAGACCTTTTCAATCTTGCCAATCGATCAGAAACCCTTTGAAATCTGATGGATCCATAGCGATTCTACGATCTTTTTGAGTTAGGGTTTCCACCAAACCCTCCTCGAGGTTAGATTTTCCCCGAACCCAGAACTGAATCGGCGATGCTAACCTCTAACTGATTCATACTTTCCTCACCCAAAGCGTCAAACTTATTGCTCACAAACCCTAGGTTGCCACTTAAACTTCCCACCACTGAATCCAATACATTTGTATCACACATACGTATACCTGATTGGCTCTCAGAACAAGTTAATGCATTAACTCCTAACATCGCATTCAATGAGGAATTGAAACCCTAGAAACACAGGTTCCTAGAGAGATGCGGGATTTGCTCATATGAGGCCCCCAAAGAAGAGTGTGCCAGGCCACAACATCAAATTTGCTCCTCCAGTGATTCCAGGCTGAGTTAATGGAAAAATCACCATCAGAGCTTAATTGCCAAAAAAGGTTGGTCATTTTTAGAAGAATTAGGGGTGCAACTACTGGGGGTAGCTGAGATCAAATCTTCCTATTTCCGAAGAATTAGGAATAGGCCATTTCCAAGAATTCCCATCAACAATCTGACTAACTTTAGCCTCACTATTGAGACAGGAATCATACAAGATTCTATCACCATACTTATGCCAAAAGGGACTGGGGGGATGCCAATTATCATGCCATAAAAAAGTAGAGTTTCCTCTACCAATCTTATGCAGGATAAGAGGAGACACAGTATCCCTAAGAGATAAAATCTTCCTCCAGACCCAAGAAGGGTCATTAGGGACCCTGACTTTCCAGAAACTCTTGCCTTTAAGTAAGTAGGATTTCACCCATTGGCACCACATAGATTTCTCACCTCCAAAAAACAGGAACCAGATATGCTTAGCAATGGTAGCCCTATTCCAAATGTCTAAAGATTTAAAGCCAAGGCCACCCTCATTTTTAGGGCGGCAAACCATATCCCAAGCAATTTTGGCATTATGCTTTTTAAGATCAGTACCAGACCAAAAGAAAGCTCCAATTTTGGCACTATGCTTTGTCAAGAAGAATGTTTCTCTCTAACTTTCTCCATACTTCTCCATTTTTTTCTAGGAACTAAATTGCCTAGACCGCTAATTGTTTCATTAGCTTAAGTGGCCAAGTTTAACTCAAACTAACCATGAGAAAGAGAATTTTCTGAGTAATTGTAGCTTAACAATATTAGTTTAACTTAAACACCCCACGTAAGTTTTTTCTAAATGACCTAAGTCTCCAAATCCAAATCCAAATATCCACCAAAAAAAAAATGCTAAATCCAAAATGAGGAATTTGAACCCCATTGGATTTTCTTCCTATTTCTCTCTCTTTTCTCTAACTTTCTTTTGTAGCTCTTAACAAGAATGTTTCTCTCTAACTTTCTCCGTCCTTCTCCATCCTTCTCTATGTTGTTCTAGGAACTAATTACCTTAGGCCACTAATTATTTCATCAGCTTAAGTGGCCAAGTTTAACTCAAACTAACCTTGCTTAGCCTCTAAGAAAGGGAATTTTCAAAGTAATTGTGGCTTAACGATATTAGTTTAACTTAGGCACCTCATTTAAGCTTTTCTAAATCACTTAATTGTTCAATTCTCAAGTCTAAAAGGTTGAATTTGAATTCTCTCTGATCTTCTTCCTCTTTCTCTAACTTTCTCTTCTAGCTCTCAGGAACAATGTTTCTCTCTAACTTTCTTCATCATTCTCTATTTAGTTATAGGAAACAATTAGCTTAGGCCACTAATTGTTTTATTAGTTTAAGTGGCCATGTTTAACTCAAACTAACCTTGCTTAGCCTCTAGGAATGAGAATTTTCTGAGTAATTGTAGCACAATGATATTTGTTTAATTTAAGCACCTAATTTAAGGTTTTGTTAATCACCTATGCTTTCAAAAGTCAAGTCTAAATGGATGAATTTGAATTCGCTTTAATTTTCTTCCTATTTCTCTTTCTTTGCTCCAACTTTCTCATCTAGCTTTCAAGAAGAAAGCTTCTATCTAACTTTCTCCGTCCTTCTCTATCCTTCTCTACATTGTTCTGGGATCTAATTAACTTAGGCCACTAATTGTTTCATTATCTGAAGTTGCCTAGTTTAACTCAAATGAACCTTGCTTAGCCTCTTAGAGATAGAATTTTCTTAGTAATATTACTTTAATGATATTAGTTTAGCTTAATCACCTCATTTAAGGTTTTCTAAATCACCTAAGTGTTCAATTCTCAAGTCCAGAAAGATGAATTTGAATTCCCATTGATTTTCCTCCTATTTCTCTTTCTATTCTCTAACTTTCTCTTCCAGCTCTCAAGAAAAATGTTTCTCTATAACTTTCTCCGTCCTTCTCCATCTTTATCTTTTCTGTTCTGGAACTAAGTAGCTTAGCCACTAATTGTTTCATTTGCTCAAGTGGCCAAGTTTAACTGAAACTAACTTTGCTTAGCCTCTAAGAAAGAGAATTTTCAGAGCAATTGTTGCATAACGATATTAGTTTAACGCAAGCACCTCATTTAAGGTTTTCTAAAACCCCTGAGTGTTCAATTCTCAAGTCTAAAACGGTGAATTTGAATGCCCTGTGATTTTCTTCCTATTTCTCTTTCTTTTCTCTAACTTTCTCTTCTCGCTCTCAAGAAGAATGTTTCTGTCTAACTTTCTCCGTCCTACTCTATTTTGTTCTAGGAACTAATTTCCTTAGGCCACCAATTGTTTCATTAGCTTAAGTTGCCTAGTTTAACTCAAATTAACCTTACTTAGCCTCTAAGAAATAGAATTTTCTAAGTAATATTAGTTTAACGATATTAGTTTTGCTTAATCATCTCATTTAAGGTTTTCTAAATTACCTAAGTGTTCAATTCTCAAATCCAAAAAGATGAATTTTAATTCCCTTTGATTTTCTTCCTATTTCTCTTTCTATTCTCTAACTTTCTCTTCTAGCTCTCAAGAAGAATGTTTCTCTCTAACCTTCTCTGTCCTTCTCCATCCTTCTCTATTTTGTTCTAGGAACTAATTAGCTTAGGCCACTAATGGTTTCATTAGCTTGAGTGGCCAAGTTTAACTCAAACTAACCTTGCCTCCTCCAAGAAATAGAATTTTCTGTGTAATTGTATCTTACCGACATTAGTTTAACGTAAGCACCTCATTTAAGGTTTCTAAGTCACATAAGTGTTCAATTCTCAAGTCTAAAAGGATGAATTTGAATTCTCTTTGATTTCTTCCTATTTCTCTTTTTTTTGTATGACTTTATCTTCTACCTCTCAAGAAGAATGTTTCTCTGTAACTTTCTCTGTCCTTCTCCATCCTTCTTTATTTTGTTCGAGAACTAATTAGCTTAGGCCCCTAACTGTTTCGTTAGCTTAAGTGGGCAAGTTTAACTCAAACTAACGTTGCTTAGCCTCTAACAAAAAAAAAAATGCTGAGTAATTGTAGCTTAACGCTAGTTGTTTAACTTAAGCACCTCATTTAAGGTTTTCAAAATGACCTAAGTGTTCAGTTGTCAAGTAGAAAAGGATGAATTTGAATTCCCCTTCATTTTCTTCCCGTTTCTCTTTCTTTTCTCTAACTTCCTCTTTTAGCTCTCCAGGAGAATGTTCCTCACAAACTTTCTCTCTTCTTCTCTATTTAGGCACTAATTAGCTTAGCCACTAATTGTTTCCTTAGCTTAAGTGGTCAAGTTTAACTCAGACTAACCTTGCTTAGCCTCTAAGAAAGATAATTTTTTGAGTAACGATATTAGTTTAAAACTTAATCAACTCGTTTAGTGGTTTTTTTTTTATTTTTTAGGAGGGTACTTTTAAGGTATTCTAAATCGCCTAAGTGTTCAATTCCCAAGTCCAAAATGATGAATTTGAATTCTCTTTGATTCCCTTCCTATTACTCTTTCTTTTATCTAACTTTCTATTCTACCTCTCAAGAAGACTGTTTCTCTCTAACTTTCTCCATCCTTCTCTATTTTGTTCCAGAAGCTAATTAGCTTAGGCCACTAATTTTTATTAGCTTAAGCAACCAAGTTTAACTCAAACTAACCTTGCTTAGACTCTAAGAAAGAGAATTTTCTGAGTAATTGTAGCTTAACGATATTAGTTTAACTTAAGCACCTCATTTAAGGTTTTCTAATTCACTTAAGTGTTCAATTCACAAGTCCAAAACGATGAGCTTGAATTCTCATTGCTTTCTTTCCTATTACTGTTTCTTTTCTCTAACTTTCTCTTCTACCTCTCAAGACGAATGTTTCTCTCTACCTTTCTCTGTCCTTCTCCATCAACTGTTTTGTTCAATGAACCAATTGGTTTAGCCCGCTAATTGTTTCAGTTGCTTATGTGGCCAAGTTTAATTCAAACTAACCTTGCATAGCCTCTAAGAAATAGAAGTTTATGAGTAATTGTAGCATAAGGATGTTAGTTAAACTTAAGCACCTCATTTAAAGTTTTTTAAATCAACTAAGTGTTCAATTCTTAAGTCCAAAGGGATGAATTTGAATTCCCTTTGATTTTCTTTCCTATTATTTTTTCTTTTCTCTGACTTTCTCTTCTACCTCTGATGAAGAATGTTTCTCTTTACCTTTCTCAGTCCTTCTCCATCATTCTCTATTTTGTTCTACGAACAAAATTGCCTAGACCGCTAATTGTTTCATTTGCTTAAACGGCCAAGTTTAACTCAAACTAACCTCGCTTAGCCTCTAAGAAAGAGAATTTTATGTGCCATTGTAGCTTAAGGAAATTAGTTCAACTTAAGCACCTCATTTAAGGTATCTAAATCACCTAAGCGTTCAATTCTCAAATCCAAAATGATGAACTTCAATTCTTTATGATTTTCTTCCTATTTCTCTTTCTTTTTTTCAAACTTTCTCTTCTAGAGCTCAAGAAGGAATGTTCCTCTCAGACTTTCTCCGTCCTCCTCCTTCCTTCTCTATTTTGTTCTAGGAACTAAATAGCTTAGGCCGTTAATTGTTTCGTTAGCTTAAGTGGCCAAGTTTAACTCAAACTAACCTTGCTTAGCTTCTAAGAAAGAGAATTTTCTGAGTAATTATAGCATAACGATGTTAGTTTAACTTAAATACCTCATCTAAGTTTTTCTAAATCAGCAGAGTGTTCAATTCTCAAGTCCAAAAGGATGAATTTGAATTCCCAGTGATTTTCATCCTAATTTTCTTTCTTTTCTCTAACTTTCTCTTCTCTTTTTTTTTTTTTTTTGTGTGTGTGTGGGGGGTGAATAAGACATAAATAAAACAAGAAAAGGTGTAGTTCAAGGGCAGAATGCAAATGATATGCAATTGAAAATTGAACTCTTTTTTTTTTTTTTGTCTTTTCTTGAAAAAGCGCATGACTAATGCAATACAACAAGTAATATGAAGCATAACAAAGGATACAAACCGAATACACCCACGTAAAAGAACGAAATGTAACCGATGGTCCCAAAACGAGGAAGGTATTAACCAAGGGATAGTTTTAACCAACAACCCAAGAAAATGGAGGTATTAACCAATAATGGTTTGGACTAACAACCCGAGAAAGGGATAGTTTCGTCATCTTGAAAAAGAGCCAGTACAAACGAGTGGTTTTTACAACTCAAAAAGTGGGAGCTGGCATAAACTGTGTCAAATGGTGATGTGAATAGATTGTAGCCAAGTGATGCAACATGTAACTATGCAAATGATATGCTAATGCAAGTGAAAGTGAAAGTCGAGTTTTTCTTTTTGTTCTTTTATTTTGGAAACGCATGATGTGTACAATGCAAGATGTAATGTATAGTGAGGCAAGCCTCATGCAAATGATATGAAATAAAAGAGGGTGCATCGCATATAAATGTGCATACTGCACAAATGAAAAAAGGGGGTGCATCGCATACAAATGTGCATACTGCACAAATGGAAGAAGAGGGTGCATCGCATACAAATGTGCATACCGCACAAATAAAAGTAGGGGGTGCATCGCATACAAATGTGCATATCGTACAAATGAAAGAGTGGGGTGCATCGCATACAAATGTGCATACCGCACAAATGAAAGAAGGGGGTGCATCGCATACAAATGTGCATACTGCACAAATGAAAGAGGGGTGCATCGTATACAAATGTGCATACCACACAAATGAAAGAAGGGGGGCGCATCGCATACAAATGTGCATACCGCACAAATGAAAGAGGGGTGCATCGCATACAAATGTGCCACAACACAAATGATGAACTTGAAATCCAAACACATGTCACGTGAGAGGAGGAAAGATGGTGTGAACACCAGGCGCACCTGATGTTTTTAACCGAGTAAATCAACAACCTAACGCTTCTCACGCGAAATGAGGAAAAATGGTGTGAACACCAGGTGCACCTGATGTTTTTAATCGAGTAAATCAACAACCTAACGCGTCTCACGCGAAAGGAGGAAAGATGGTGTGAACATCAGGCACACTTAATGTTTTTAACTAAGTAAATCAACAACCTAAGGCATCTCACGCGAAATGAGAAAAGATGGTGTGAACACCAAGCGCACCTAATGTTTTTAACCAAGTGAATCAACAACCTAACGCGTCTCATGCGAAAGGAGGAAATGGTGAACAAATCCAAATGCGTCTCACGCGAGAGGAGAAAGGTGAACTTGAGATCTAAATGTGTCTCACGCGAGAGGAGAAATAGTGAACGAATCCAAACGCGTCTCATGCGAGAGGCAAAATAGTGAACAAATTCAAACGCGTCTCACGCGAGAGGAGAAAGAATGAACAAATCCAAACGCGTCTCACGTGAGAGAATAAAAGGTGGTATAACCAACAAACGTACCTAACTGTATTTCCTACGGGAGGGGAAATATTTTAACCGGGTAAATGTCACATCCTAACACATTTCATGTGAATGAAGAAAAGGCGGTGTAACCACCTAACTGTATCTCATATGAAGAAGGGGAATGTTTTAACTAGGTAAACATCAAATCCTAACACGTTTCACGTGAAAGGAACAAAGGTGGTGTAACCAACAGGCGTACCTAATGGTATTTCATACGAAAAGAGGGAAGGTTTTAACCAGGTAAACATCAAATCCTAACTCGTTTCACATGAAAGGAAGAAAGGTGGTGTATCCAACAGACGTACCTAACCGTATCTCATACGGAGAGGGGGGAGGTTCTAACCAGGTAAACTTCAAATCCTAACACGTCTCACGTGAAAGGTGAAAAGGTGCTAACCGTATCTCATACGAAGAGGGAGAAGGTTTTACCAGGTAAATGTCAAATCCTAACACGTCTCACATGGAAGGTGAAAAAGTGGTGTAACCAACAGGCATACCTGACCGTATCTCATACGGAGAGGGGGAAGGTTTTAACTAAGTAAACGTCAAATCCTAACACGTTTCACATGAAAGGAGCAAAGGTAGGATGCGATGATATGCAAAATACGAATTACATACATATATGTATACACACGGGCAAACTATATACATATATGGATACACACATATATATATACAGACAAAATATATAAAGTTAAATGTACACATACATATACATACATAATATATACATACACATATACACATATACATATACACATCTCTCTCTCTCCTCCCCTGTTTTTCTCTCTCTCTCTCTCTCTCTCTCTCTCTCTCTCTCTCTATCTTCTTCGAGCGTTGTGTCTGGCAGGTGATTTCAACAATCGCGGTGCCTGACCGACAGGCTATCCAATTATGCCTCGATTGTCAATGATTGTCTCGACCTTCCTCCCTCTTTGTCTTCTTCTTTGGCTTCATCCTCTTCCTTAATCTAAGTTCTGTAGGGGAGGCAGAGCAGAAAGCTAAGCAGAGACAAAAGGATGCAAAACCTACTCTGCAACCCTTCTTTTGCATCCCTCTCATCTGACATGGCCTCTCACTATTCTCTTTCTCTTTTTCCAGACCTCAATGAGTCTACAATAGAGTTCACTGATTCTGACTCCTCGCCTCAATCACGTGCCCCTCTTCCTTCCCCTGTTTTCAGCTTCCCTACAATTCCATTCAAGCAACTGATGGCTGCTCAGTCTAACATTGAGGCCAATTCTTTCACGCTGAAAGCATGCGTGGAGACCGTGATTGTGGTCTCTAATCTGTCCCATCGCCTGGAGTGTAGGACGAATGAGGTGCATCGATTGAATGCACAACTTTCTTTACTTCAACGTATGTACAAAGATTCTAAAGGGAATAGCGGATTGAAGAAACAAATCAAGGAGTTGAAATGGCAGGTGACCATCGCTGTTCGTTATGGGACTACTTTTGATGGCCAGCGAGAGATCATCTCTTTCGGCAGTTTTGTAGACACCGAGGCAAGGTCTTCAAGAGCCTCCCAAAATGAAGGCAAGAATAAGTGATCAGTAGGAGAATCGAGCAAAGAAGGTATCAGCAAGGAAAGTCGGCGTGTATCCGTCACCGTCGGGCCACTGCCAGAATCCGAGAAGTTTGTTCCTTTTTCTTTTTTTTTCCCCCTTAGGAAGGAGCACCAATGCTTCAGATTTTTTTTTTTGTTGTCAAAATTCCTTCCTCTTTTTGTAATGTTGTAATCGGAGGAGGGGGGTTCACCTTAGAATTGAATGAAAGAAATTTCATTTTTTGCACATCACGGTGTGAATGGCTTTGC
The DNA here is from genome assembly GCA_030407325.1 of Camellia japonica. NCBI lineage: Eukaryota > Viridiplantae > Streptophyta > Magnoliopsida > Ericales > Theaceae > Camellia > Camellia japonica. The sequence goes on from JAPPVO010000031.1 coordinate 110,700,563, forward strand.
AATTGAGTTTGAAAATATTTTATTGAATTTGAATTTGAGAATGATCAACTTTCAATGAATTCTGAATTGGATATTGAGCCCTTACCTGATCAAAAATCAAATAATGACTCAATGGAAGAAGAACAAAGCAAAAACAATCCAAACAAACCTATTTACATTCACTGGAATGAAATAGACTCAAAACAAAACTCTAAAAGACAAGCCATTGAGCTTTACACAAATTCTGCAGTTTTTCCATTCTGGGTTCATAAATTGGCCTACAGGCAGATTGAGTGACCGACCGGTTGACACAAATAAGAAACACACCTAGAGTCAACTAAAATCTGGATGGCCGACTGAATGTTTAACCAGCCAACAGATATATGAACATGCGACTTGAGAGGGCAGGGAGAAGACAAAATTCCTGACTTGACTATGCCCCTAATTCATTGCTTTGACTTTCTTTCTTTTTTTTTTTTTTTTTTCTTTTTTCTTTCTGCTAAAGTGATTTTGATCAACATGAAAGGTAAATTAGCACACTTCTTCCATTTTCTAACTAGAAATCATATAAGCCAAATTATGAGCACTGAAAATTCTCTTTTTGGTTCAAAGAATGGTCTAAGTTTTACAAAAATGGAATAATTTTTGAGAAAATCAGTCAACATTAAAAGTCCTCAAAATCTATTTTCGCAAATGACCACTACTCGATCAACATGAAATGCTTGAGATGTACAACTGAATTTGTCTTGTAACTGAATTCGTCATGAAGGAGAAATAGGACAACTAAATCAAATGGGGACGAGTCACTCAAATATGGGTAGTTGAGTTGAACAAAGATACACCAATCAAACATAGACGAGATGAGTGAGTTGAAAAATGATTAGAGCCGAACTTCAAGATGAAATTGCCTACATATCCCAAAGATAGGAATCAGGCCATATGTGGTTCTAGCTAAGGTTCACTCGGGTATTGACACTCTCCTTTGTGTGCTCTAACTTTTGCCAAAGTCGCCCTTTCAAATTTTCAACTTTGCACGCTTTTCATTTTTTATTTTTCTATTTTTTTCATTTTTTTTTTCACTTTCTATTTTTTTGTTTTTCTGCTCTAACTTTTGCTTAGGTTGCCCTTTTGGGTTTTCAGCCCAACAAGCCTCTCAAGGATGATACTTTCATTTTAGCTTGCCCATGTTGATTGGTTATGAGATCTTTAGGCCATCTAAATCTATAAGAATGATTGCTAAACTTGACTTGATAGATATGATGATGTAGGGACTAGGCTAATTGGGTCTAAATTTGCCCCTAGTGTCATGGATAGAAACTCGACTGTCCTTTAGTAATAAAACTCATTCCCTCAGATTTCGGGATTTGACTTATTTTTCGATCTTCATTAGCTTGAGAAACAATCCAATTTTAAATTTTTTATCACATCCAACCTTATTGCCCCTAGTTCAAGGGCTGCTTCCAATCTAAATCACATTCGACCTTATTTCCCCTAGTTCAAGGGCAGTTTCCAATCTGAATCACATCCGACCTTATTGCCCCTAGTTCAAGGGCTGACTCCATTCTGGTTATACAAGCCTTGTACTTTGGTTGATTACTGAACATTCTGAATCAAGGTTTGAAAGCTAAGGAGATCGGACCTCAAGTCGAGAGGGATACTATGCTTTCAATTTCATGTTTTTTAAACCAATTGAGCAAAACCACCCCTCTTTGTTGAATGCGTCTCAAAATTAGGGTTATGAAAAATTTGGGGTTTCTCTCTAAAATATAAATTGGAGATCAACTCTCATCATCACTTACAATTATCTTCAATAATAAACATAATTTCATCCATAACCATAAAGTATTACTCACATTTTCCCAAATCACTTACTAACAATACAATCTACACACACACACATATATATATACACATACACATGAATAGCTAATGAAAATTACCACATAAGTAGTTCAAATTGAAGATATAGCAAGTTAAAGACACCCCTACCTTGAATGTGGAAGCTGGGGTTGTGAATCACACTCGAAACTTTGATGATCCAACGAAATAATAGGTAGAAGTGTTGATCTAGACTTCCTTTCAACTTTTCTTGGGTGATTTTGAGGGAATCTTGGGTTGAAGTTAGAGAAATCTAGGGTTTGCGAATTGGGGTTTTTAGAAAAATAGCGTTAGAGAGAAAGAGAGTGTGAAAAGTTAAAATAAAATGAGTGAGGATCGACTTTTAAAATCTACTGTCCTGACTAACCGCTCGAGCACAACTTCTTTCACTCGAGCAAACAGTGTCGCTCAAGCGACACATCCTACGCTCGAGCGATTATTTAATTAAGTATAAGCTTCACATTTATCAAAAGATTTTGTTTCTTCTAGAAAAAGAGTGAGGACAAAGCTAAAATGAATGAAATGAGAGAGAATACTCTAGAAACAACTAAGCTGCAACTGTAGTGGCCAATTGTTTGTTACATTGTGTTCGGAATAGGAGTTAGTCCGAACATGGAAAACGAGGGACGTTTTGTACTCAAAGTGACGAAACGTGCCTCAATTCCCGGTAAAACAAAAATTCCCAAGAGGCCTCATAAAAGTGTTGAGAAAAATACCGAATTGCTAGAATTATTTCATACTGATTTGTGTGAGTTTGAAGGAATTTTAACTCGTAGTGGTAACCGATATTTTATAAAGGTGATAAAAGTGTCTACCCAAGAAAGGAAAAATACATCTTCACGTGCAGGAAGGAATATTTTTTCAAAAAATTTTATTTTTTTATTTTGCGTAGGGTTTGAGATATTGATTTTTGGAAAAAATCCTTATTTAACATCGGTCATTAATTGCAATCCAGTTTGAAATACCCAATATTTTACAACTACAAGTTTGAAATATTGATCAAGAGGGTTGTTGCATTCAACGTATAGGAACAAATCATCCCGAGTAGCACGAGTCGTTTTCTCTAAACTATGATAGCAACATGACCCGTCTCTCGTACCATGACTCGCATTGTCTTAGGAGTTTTTGAGTTGTTTTGGGAAAAGATTGAAAGCTGGGGGAGGGGGTGGGATGTAAAACTTATGTTTGGGTTCGATATTAGTGACAGGTTTTTAGAATTTTTAATTCTATTTTTTTTTTTTTTTTATAGGGCTATATGGACTCGAACCGTAGACCTTCTCGGTAAAACAGATCAAACTGATTATTATCAAAATGATCCGAACTGTTTCAAAGACCCAACATGCATTTTTTTTTGCATTGGGCACCTAAAACATTTAGTCTCAATAAACATTGGTTGGCTTGACAAAACTGGAGCTTACTCCGACGCCTCTAGCATTGGTCCGGTGCCTGTACACCTACATATATATATGAGCAGTGAGTTAAAGCCCAGTGAATAACATAAAGCGTAAAGAGGTTTAGAATGAAGGTCCTTACAGTAATGAAAACAGTTCATTAAATCAGTATATCGGTTGTTCAGTACAGTAAACAGTCATATGTGGCACATCCATTAGCATAGCAGTACAGTAGACAGTAGGTCTTAAAAGACCGAGCAGTCAATGATGGCCATCATATCAGTAAACAGTAGTGGTTCCAACATGGGAACCGACAGAGATCTCTGTAACAGTAACAGTAATAGTAACAGTAGTTGCTAAGGATGCCACAATACAGTTCAGAATAGAGGACATACATTCATTCAGTTAACAGTACAGTTTAACCATTCAGAAGATATTCGTATTTGAACATATCTTTACACAGTTGTTACTCACAGAGTTCTGGGCTACAGTTACGCTAGAGCGCGTCCTCAGATGCCAACCCTACACAGTTACAGATTGAACACACACTAAGCTACACGGTTGGGAAAAATAATAACTCAATCCCTAATTTGCCTCGGTGTGGTTCTACATCTATATCCTCATTAAGATGCCTTAAACTAGACCTAAGAATGCCTAGGATGAAATGAGGATGCAAAGATGTACTTTAAAAGCATTTTTAGAATTTTCAGAAAATAGGGGTCCCGCTCGAGCGTAGGTTACTCCACTCGAGCGGACATGCAGACAAAGGTTTCCGCTCGAGCGTATACTTACCCGCTCGAGCGTACTGCAAAACAGTCAAAAGTGCTGGATAAGTGAAATTCACGCTCGATTGGGCGCTCGAGCGTAAGACACAATGTCCCGCTCAAGCGTCAATTATTCCGCTCGAGCGGACTTCAAAACAGTGCAAAGTGCTGGGAGCACGATTTTCACGCTCGAGCGCCAGTCACCCCACTCGAACGTGAGTTCAAAATCTAGAATTCCCAAATTTGAACCTCAAGCTCAAATTCAACTTCAACTGAATCAAATTTGATTCCTTTGGGCCCATTTCCTGGAAGACACTTGTAAATACATAGTATGACATGATTTAAAGCTTAATTTGTAAAATCAAGGCCCAAAGGTAGTTCAATTAAATCCAAATTCAAACCAATTTTCATGAACATGGCTTCAATCTCTGTTCGAGAAAGTATAGATACTAAGAGATTTTATTCACTGCTCAAGTGTAGATTTGACCACTCAGGCGGTCTGTTTGAGATCTGATCTTTAAAAAGTCACTTTTGAGTAAAATTTATCTCAATTTTCACTCTCTCTTCTCTTTCTTTCCTACATTTCCAAAAACCCTAAGCTTTCAAGCTTGGATTTCATCTTCTTTAACATAAAACAAGTTGGTTCGGTTCTGAAAGACCAAACAATGTTAACATAAAACAAGTCGAATATATGTTTTATGTAAAAAAAAAAAAAAAACATAAAATTCAATAATTGTATTTTGATATTTATGTAAATACTTGCCTTCTCTTTGATGGATTGCTTCAAAAAACACTTTTGATTATTATTCTCATCCACTATTTGATTTTATTCAAACTTATTTCTATTTGCACGTAACAACACAAAAATAAAAAAATAAAATAAAATAAAATAAAATAAAATAAAAAAACAATGATGTTAATAATAATGGTGAGAACTGCCTATGCTATCGGTTTGAGGCTGATTGACTTTACACCCACGAACCAAGCCGTCCGGACTTATGACAATACAAGCCGGGATGTCATGGAAACGTTCAAGAGCTATATCCTAATCGGCCCCGTTTGAGCATGAGGTGGAATTCCATGTCATGGACGTTCCGGCCACTTTTAACCTACTACTGGCAAGGCCCTAGCTATATCAGATAAGGGCTGTATCGTCAACAGTCCATCAGTTAGTGAAGTACCCCTTCAAAGGCGAGATTGCCACTGTGTACGGTAATTCTGTGATCCATCCTCCCCAGGGAACCACTGCGCCTTTATTGGAAATCATACATTGGGAGGGGGACGTGTTCCTTTCTGACTTCACTCTTGCAGATGCCTAGTTGGTCCAAACCATCATGGCGGAGGGCGATGGAAAGCAGGGAGGTACTATTGCTAAGGAGATGAGTCATAACCCCCATGCTTTTAGGCTGGGATACAAACCTACCGCTATAGATTAGCAAAGAAAAAGGGCAGGAATTGAGAGAAGGCTGTTAGTTATTTGTAAACGTATTCAAAATGTGATTAGTCTTGCTATCTGTACCATTATAAGTGATCATGGTAGAGAATTTGATAATGATGAGTTTATTTTTTTTTTGTAATGAGCATGGCATTGATCATAATTTTTTTGCTCCTTGAACTCCTCAACAAAATGGTGTGATAGAAAGAAAAAATAGAGTTCTTGAGGAAATGGCTCGTACTATGCTTTGTGAAAATGATTTGTCGAGATATTTTTTGGCAGAAGCCGTCAATATAGCTTGTTTTGTTATTAATTGTGCCATGATTAAACCCATACTTAAGAAAATGCCATATGAATTATGGAAAGGAAGAAAACCCAACATTGGTCATTTACGTGCATTTGGTTGTAAATGTTTTGTACTTAATAACAACAAAGAAAATCTTGGAAAGTTTGATGCTAAATGTGATGAAGCCGTGTTTCTTGGCTATGCAAATTCTAGTAAAGCTTATTGTGTCTTTAATAAAAACAACTTTACTCGTTGAAGAATCTATACACGTTGCTTTTCATGAATCTGACTCCTTTGCTTCCAAGAAGATTGTTAGTGATGATGTTGCAGAATCTAATCCAATAGAAGGCATTTACTTATCAGAAAATGATGAACTTCATTTTTCGGAACCCAATGTTGAAGTCTTTATAGAAGATCTCCAAAAAGAGTATACCCATCTAGCAAAAGAAAATGATCTACCCAAAGAATGGAAGTACGCTCGTGGACATTCCAAAGATCTCATTATAGGAGATGCCGCATAAGGTGTAAGAACTCGTTTTTCTATTCATAATGTTTGTGGCAATTTAGCTTTTGTTTATCAAATTGAGCCAAAAACTTTTTCTGAGGTTGAACATGATGAAGACTAGATTTTTTATATGTAAAAAGAGTCAAACAAGAGCAGGAGTTAGACCAAAATGAGGAAGAGGAACCTAGGCGTAGTAAACGTACTAAAACCTTAAAATCTTTTGGTCCAGATTTCCTAACATTTTTGTTAGAAAATGAGCCTTTAACTTTTAAAGAGGCTATGTCCAGTCCTGAAGCTCCTTTATGGAAAGAAGCTGTCAACAGTGAAGTTGAATCCATCTTGCAAAATCACACTTGGGAAGTAGTGGACTTGCCACCAGGTTGTAAATCTCTTGGGTACAAGTGGATTTTCAAAAGGAAAATGAAAGCGGATGGATCAATTGACAAGTACAAGACAAGACTTGTGGTCAAAGGTTTTAGACAAAAAGAAGGTCTTGATTACTTTGACACATACTCACCGGTTACTAGAATAACATCCATTAGAATGCTAATTGCCATTGCATCTCTATACAATCTAGAAATTCATCAAATGGATGTTAAAACCGCTTTCTTAAATGGTGAGTTAGAGGAAGAAATTTACATGGAACAACCAGAAGGGTTTTCTGTTCCAGGGAAAGAAAAGAAAGTGTGTAAATTGGTTAAATCATTATATGGTTTAAAACAAGCGCCAAAGCAATGGCATGAGAAATTTGACAAGGCAATGATGTCAAATGGATTTAAAATTAATGAGTGTGACAAATGTGTTTATATTAAAAACACAGACAAAAGGTTATGTCATTGTATGTCTTTATGTAGATGATATGCTCATCATAGGTAGTAATAATGACATGATTAAAACTACCAAGAAAATGTTGAATAAACATTTTGACATGAAGGACATGGGCATTACTGATGTAATTCTTGGTATGAAAATTACCAAAACATCAGAAGGATATGCTTTGTCACAATTTCATTACATTGAGAAAATACTTGACAAATTCAGCAAAGATGATGATCATCTTGCTAGAACTCCTGTAGATGTTAATTTGTATCTTTCTAAGAATATACAGGAAAGTATTTCTCAATTAGAGTATGCCCAAATTATTGGAAGCTTAATGTACTTGATGAACTGTACTCGCCCGGATATAGCTTATGCAGTAAGTAAATTAAGTAGATATACGAGTAATCCGGGAGTAGAACACTGGAAAGCAATTATAAGGGTTATAAGATATCTCCGATTCACTCGTAACATTGGGTTGAATTATACAAGATATCCAGCAGTACTTGAAGGATACTGTGATGCAAATTGGATATCGGATACTAGAGACTCAAAGTCCACCAGTGGGTATGTCTTTACTCTTGGTGGAGCGGCTGTATCTTGGAAATCTTCCAAACAGACTTGTATTGCTAGGTCTACTATGGAATCAGAATTCATAGCATTAGACAAAGCTGGGGAAGAGGCAGAATGGCTTCGCCACTTCTTTGAAGATATTCCAATGTGGCCAAAACCGGTGCCTGTTATATGCATACATTGTGATAGTCGGGGGTGTTAGAATATTTGCATTTGTTTGTGTATCTTATTTTGAATATATTTGTTGGGTTTCTCTCTTCTACTTTAAGAGTATTTTTAAAATATATATCAATAGATTTGTATAGTTGGATTTAAGTCTCATCAAATTTTATTAAAAATAAATCCTAATAAAATCGTTACTAAAAATAATTTTTTATGACGATTATTTGTATGTCGTTAAAAATTAACAATTAATATCTTTTTTTGTCACGATTCTTATAAATTATCGTTAAATTTACAATTAGAGCCATTTTTCTGTGACAAATCTTTAAAACTATCACTGAAAGTTCAAAATTAATAACTTTTTTGTGAAGATTTTTTTAAACTGTTACTAAAACTTATAATTAGTAACATCTTTTGTAACAAAATTTTCAAATTGTCGTTAAAAATTAATAATTAGTAACTTTTTTTAAGGAAAATGCTATAGATCCCAAATAATTTATCATATTTTCTACCAAAACACTCACATAGGTGTGGGACCCACACAAATCCACATGTGTGTGGGTCGCACACCTATGTGAGAGTTTTGGTAGAATATTTGATAAATTATTTGGAGTCCCTAGCATTACTCTTTTTTTAATAGTGTTTGATAAAAAATGTCATTAATTATCATGGGACCTATTAGATAATAAGTTCACCTATTAATACCCACAAGTTAGTCTCTACATATGTATTGTATTTGATTATCATAATTATAATTTATTGAATTTTATTCTAACATACATGAATGCATCATGCTCAATAAAAAAGCGCAAAATACCATAATGTTTATAATTTTAATAGATTTTTTATAAATTTTCAAACACTATTATATATTTTTATACACTTTTTATATATGGTAATATATGTTTTTTTTACACATTTTTAACAGTTCTAAAATTTATTTTTACTACTATTTTTCAAAAAGAAAGTGTTTTTTTTCTTTTTAGGACGCATGCTGCACGAGGCCAATTGGGATAGGGCGCATGTTGCACGAGGGCAATTGGGATTTTGTCTCAATTTCATTTTTGCAAATAAAAAATAAAAATGATATTAAATGTATTAATTAATATATTAATTAACGTATTAATAGATGTTATGACAATATAATTTTAAAACTATAAACCCAATCTATTTTACAAATTATAATTATAAAAATTTAAAACTTTTAAAATTATATCATATCATCTGTTAATATATTAATTGATACGTATGATATCATTTAAAAAGATATGATTCCCACCAACTCCCAGGGACATAATGGATGCATATTCCCACGCATTGTCTCATTTTAGGAATGGGTATCTCCGTGTCGTGTCCCGTATCCGTGTCCGTGCTACTTAGACTACGGGCTACCACTGACTGTTTCTTGCTTCGCCATGTAACCGCGTTCCCCCAAACAAATGAACAATAGCTAGAGGTTGATCTTCGATCAGTCACTGAACCTGCCCAATCTGCATCTAAAAAAATCTCAATTTTTCTATTTGTTGTTCTTTGGAAGAAGAGACCCTTTCCCGGTGTCCTTTTTAGGTACCTCAATATTCTGGTCACAACAGTCATGTGTTTTTCGGTTGGATTATTCATGAATTGACTGACCACACTAACAGAGAAGCCGATGTCTGGCCTTGTATGAGAAAGATAAATGAGTTTTCCCACAAGACGTTGATATCTCCCTTTATCACTTGGTGCACTACCGTCACTTTCTTCCAGTTTGATAGTTGTGTCCATAGGAGTTTCTGCCGGCTTGCATCCTAGCATCCCTGTTTCATTCAGTAAGTCTAGAACGTATTTACGTTGTGAGACTGCTATACCTTTCTTTGACCTAGCAATCTCCATTCCAAGAAAGTACTTAAGATTTCCAAGATCTTTAATCTCAAATTCCTTTGTTAGGAATTTTTTAAGTAAGCCAATTTCCTCTTCATGATCACCTATTAGAATTATGTCATCCACATAAACAATGATAATTGCCAATTTCCCTCCTAGGGAGTGCTTCACAAATAATGTATGATCGGATTGACATTAAACAAAACCGTACCCTTTCACTGCCTTAGTGAACCGTTCAAATCAGGCCCTGGGAGATTGTTTGAGACCATACAAGGATTTTCGGAGTCTGCAAACTTTGTTGAAATTTGATGTCGTCTCAAGTCCAGCAGGAATGTCCATGTAAACTTCTTCCGCTAAGTCACCATTGAGGAAGGCATTTTTTACATCAAGTTGGTGAAGTGACCAATCGAGATTAGATGCCAAGGATAAAAGTACACGAACAGTGTTGAGCTTGGCAACTGGAGCAAAGGTTTCTTGATAGTCAATGCCATAGGATTGGGAGAATCCTTTGGCAACCAACCGAGCTTTATAACGAGATCATTATATTGTTTAATGAGATCATGTTCAAGCAGGAAAAGATTATGGGAATAGGTTTAGGTTTGGGTTTGGGTTTGGAGATTTTTGGATGCCTTCTATATGAGCCAAGAGAGATGTTTCTCTTTATGCTAGAGATGGAATAGTGAGACTTGAATCTTGAATCTAAGGTCTGCTAAACAAGACTTTTATCATTTGCATCACACACATATAGTGAAAATTTTGTTTTACTTTTATTTATTTGAATTGCACACGCATCGTGTGTGTCAATCATACTTTTCATTCTTCAATTTTTATCTTATTTTTACTTCTTTTTTTTTTATGAAAAAGTATAAGACTTGATATATTACACATCGGATAACAAGTCGTCAATTAAAGTACATTGGAGTACAAAATAAATTTCAAAAGGGATAAAGAGAACCTCAATGTAAGGCGGCTATAAGTCTCCACATTAGGAGAAAAATAAATATCCACGTAGGGAGAAGAACATCTCTATTAAAAGAGGAAACCTCTACATAGAGAGACATTATTGCAACAAAAATAAAACAAAATAAAATAAAAATCTAGACAATCACCATCAAATAAACATTACCATCACCTTCTCAGTATGTTCATCGTTGTGGTACCTCAATCACTGCATCTACATTACAAAATAAAACATTAAGGATTTGAGGTAGTCGTCTAGCATATAAGAATGCATTTAACAGTATCAAATATCGGTCAAAAATCATATTTAAGTCAAAATATAAAAAATTTCTTAGTGGCAAGTGGATGATGAAGACGAGAGGAGCTATAGTAGCTAACATGATGGTGAACAAGAAAAAGAAAATAGGATAAATCGTGAAGAAATAAATGAATGGGAGAGGACAGGTAGAAGCACCACCATCTCTCCCCCAAGAGCAGAGAAAATGGGAGAGGCTAGGATTTCTTACGGAGAAAGGGGCTAAGGTTTATTTGTAACAATTAATTCATTACCTTTTATTTGTAATAATTAAATTCTCAAAATTTCACTCGTATTTTAATGTAACAATATTTAATATTTGGATGAAAAAAAAATGGTCAATAATTTGTTGTGCTAAAACAAACAAAAAAGGCTCAAGCTTTGAAAATTTTAATTGGAGTCATTTATAATTTTTTACACTACAAGTTTTTTGCTACTATAAGTTTTATTTAAAATTCATAGTATAATATCCCTAATTTTCACAATCAAAATAATTTTGGAAAATAAGATTTTGTTTTTTTTTAGTCTTGATTGAGAGAACAAAAGAAGTGGATGTAAATGTAATGATGAAACCTTTTTATATGGAGATGGATTCTCATCAGTTGGCAATCCTACCGGAGAGGGTTGTTGTTGAGCTTAAATGGACTCATTTCGGAATTCATTTTAATGATTTATATAGTTTATTTTGTAGAGGTTGTCGATTAGATTATTCATAAAAAAAAATTAAATTTATAAGATTTTAGTAACTATATGATACTGTTATATTTGTTTTTAAAGAGTGAATGATAATTATAATTTTAAAAATAGATTGTATATTATTTTTATGATAATTTTCTTTTTGAGAAATTATAAATACTCTATTTTCAAAGTTTGACTTTCAACAGTGTTAACATCAAAGTTTAAGAAATACATCATCGCAGGGTCTATAGTGCTCTTCTTTGGCCTAAGGTCTCATTTGACAAGTGACTTTTTTAGTCAAAAAGTTAAAAAGTCATTAAAAAAATCAAAAAATTAACAACTTATACTAAAAAGTCAAATATTCTATTTTCTTTTTACTTTTTATACATGTTTTCATAAAAAACTAAAAAGTCATCCCAAACATACAAGTTTTTTTTACATCATATTTTAGTTAAAAAGTTAAAAAATTATTAAAAAAGCCTATTCCCAAATGAAGACATTTGATGAAATGAAAAGAAAGAAGAGAAACAAAGGTGAGAAGAGAGAAACGAAGGGAGGTAACAAAGAAAGAACAAAAAAAAAACAAAAAGATAAAAAGGAAATTTAGGAAAAAAAAATAAAAAATACAAACAAACAAACACCTCTAGGATTTGAGCATTATAGTAAAATAAACTTTGAGTTTTTAGTTTTATTAAATCTTAAATTTTTGATTTGTTTTTAATTTAAACTATTTGTTTATTTGTATTAAGTAAAATCGATGAAAAATGAGTATTTTAGTTATTAAATTCAATAAAAATAATATTTTAAATATTTTATATATACTTACGTTGAATTTAATGACTAAAATATTATTTTCCCATCAGCTTAGTGAGAGAAAAAAAATGAATAATTTAAATTAAAAATAAATTAAAAGATTAAAATTTAAATTAATAAAATTAAAAATTAATTTTTATTACAAAGTTAAACCTTAGGGTTTTGGTTTGTAATTATCTCAAGATAAAATGAATTGGGAAAGAAAATAAGAAAAAATAGGAATGAGAAAGAGCCAAATAGTCAAATAAGAGCCCATTTCTGGAAGGAAACAACAAAGGATCAAAAATTTGGTCCGATATCATTACTGCAATTCTAGCTTCACCTGTGTTACAAAATCTATACATTACAAACTCTGCAATTGAGTTGGGGAATGGTAGGAGAGCCCATTTCTGGCTGGATAAATGGGCTGGGGAGTTGTGTCTCAAGGAAGATTTTTCCATACTCTTTTCTCTGTCCACTGATAAAGTAGGAGCAATGTCTGATTTTTATAACAGAAGAGGAAGGATTCAGGTCTAGAATCTAGAATTCAAGAGACCCTTGTTGGCCTGGGAAGAAGAGGAGTTTAGTAGACTTCATTCCTCCCTTATGAATGCTCCAGCAATAAGGGCCACCAAACCCGATGTTTGGAAGTGGAAGGCTGATCCATTTGGTTTGTTTTCGGTTGATCAGTGTATAAAAGATATGAATTCTTCTTGGGCCCTGTTAGGAAAATTGCAGTGGTAGTTTGGAATAATTGTGCTCCACCTAAAGTCAAATTTTTTAGGTGGTTGGCTTAGCAAGGCAAGGTGAAAACCTCTAGTTTCTTGCAGAGAATTGGGATTTTAGATGCATCTGCCACTGTGGGTTATGTCTTCTGTCAAAACGAGGTGGAATCTGTCAATCATATATTGCTCTTTTGTCCATTTGTCTGGCTGCTGTGGTCTCATATTCTGAAATGGTGAGGTTTTTAGTGGGCTATGCCAAACACAGTGGAAGGGCTATTACAATGGTGGTCGTTTTGTAGAATGAAAAAGATTGAGAAGTTACTAGGGCTGGGCATAGGGTTATCCGACCCGCCCAAACCGCCCTACCCGATCCGAACCGCACGCGTGTGGGCGGTTTCGCAAACACATTAGGCTAGGGTGCGGTTTGGATTTTATGTAAATTTCGGGTTGCGGGCGGGTTGTGGGTTTGAACCGCACCCGCCCAACCCGCCCGCATTAAATTAATTAATTTTTTTTTCCTCTTTCAAATCTAACCGTCCATCATCATCTCACTTACTTACCTCATCTATACCAAACAAAACAAAAAACCCTAATCTAATCGTCTCATTCACTCTCTCAGTCTTCTCTCTCTCTCTCACTCTCTCGTTCATCTCTGCACCAATCACTCTCTCACTCTCTCGTTGTTCATCTCATTGCACCGATCATCGCACTGCTGATCTACTCACAGGTAAACTCTCTCTCTCAATCTTTGTCTCTCTCTCTCTCAACCTGATGGTTGATTTTTTTTGTTTTATATATATATATATATATCAGATATCTCTCTGATCTAATCTGTCTCCCTCACTCTCTCATCTCATCAGATCAGTCTCATCTCTGTCTCTCTCTGTCTCTCTGTCTCTCTCTCTCTCTCGCCCCGATCGACTCACAGGTAAGCCTCTCTCTCTCTCTCTTCTTGATCTCTCATCTCTGCACTGATCGAATCTGTGTGTTTCTTTGGAAATAAATCTGATTTTTTTTTTTATCTTAGTTATATTGAATCTTAGTTGTGTTGAATCTGTAATGTGTTGATCTGTAATGTCTCCCTCATTCTGATTTTTTTTTTTCTGATCTCACCTCTGTGTTTGTTTTATTTGATCTTAGTTGTGTTGAATCTGTAATGTGTTGATCTTAGTTGTGAAATCTAAAATCTGTATGTTAATTTTATTAATTCTGAAATCTAAATCTAAATCTGAATCTGAAATCTGAATTTGTTTTGTTTGATCTTAGTTGTTTTGGCCTCTGTGTTAATTCTGAAATCTGAATCTGAAATCTGTATGTTGATCTTAATTTTATTAAATCTGAAATCTGAATTTGTATGTTAATTTTATTAATTGTGTCTGTTATTAAATCTGAAATCTGAATCTGTATGTTATTTAATTTTTGGAATTCAGATTGAATCTGTATGTTATTTAATTCTGAATTCAATCTGTTTACATTGAATCTGTCTGTTTACATTCAAACTGATTGATTCTGTCTGTATAATTTTGGTACATCTGAATCTGTCTGTATAATTTTGGAATTCAATCTAATCTGTTATTAAAATTGAATCTGTGTCTGTAAAATTGATTCTGTGACTGTATTTTTGTAATCCAGTTTAAATGGAGGATAGTATTCAATCTCCCGCAATCAATCTTGTACCTCTGGAATCCTCTAATTCTCAAATGAATCATCTCTTAGTCGAACCCGAACCTGAACTTGATCCTAAACCTCCTAGACCCCCAAAGAGAAAGAGTGAGAGTGGAGGGGGGAGAGCACCATCCACAGTTTGGGATCATTTTTACAAGATTGTAGGGACCGATGGGAAGCGTAGAGCCGTATGTAAATATTGTAAGAAAGAGTATATGGCTGACTCTAGAACTCAAGGGACTAGTAATTTGAGGAGTCATACACCCAATTGTAAAGAATATCCAAATAGGGATACAGATGGTCAACAAACACTAAATCTTAAACCGAAACAAAATGAAGAGGGTGTTGAGGTTGTAGCAACAATTTTTAATTTTGATACTTGTAAAAGGGCTCCTGCGGAGATGGTGGTCATTGATGAGTTGCCATTTAGATTTGTGGAGGGTGTTGGGTTTAGAAGATTTTGTAATGTCATGCAACCCAAATTCACACCAATTCCCTCTCGTCAAACCATATCTAGAGAAGTGCTCAATATATTCAAGAATGAAAGGGATAAGTTAAAGAAGGCCATGAAAGGTCGTAGAATTTGCTTTACTACGGACACTTGGACATCTATTCAGAATTTGTGTTACATGTGTTTGACTGCTCATTTCATTGATGATAACTGGAAACTTCAAAAAAGAATCATAAATTTTCAACAAGCTGAGGATCACAAAGGAGAAACATTGGGTCGAAAAATTGAGTCGTGTTTCATTGAGTGGAACATTGATAGCATATTCACCTTAACAGTTGATAATGCTAGTTCTAATAATCTTACCATTCAATATTTGAAAACGATAACCAAAGATTAGAAGGGGACTATTTTGCAACATGAGTTTATTCATATGCGTTGTTGTGCACATATTCTTAATCTAGTTGTGAGTGATGGGTTCAAAGAAATGGATGATTCTATTGCCAACATTAGACTTGCGGTGAGATATGTGAGATCTTCTCCTCATAGGCATGATATTTTTAAGAAGTGTGCAGCCACACACAAACTTGATTCAAAAGCTCTTGTATGCCTAGATGTACCAACTAGGTGGAACTCTACCTATTTTATGTTAGAGGCCGCCGAAAAGTATGAGAAGGCTTTTAACCGATTGAAGTTTGTGGATTCCAATTTTGAACCTTATTTCAAGGATGTTAATGGTGGCATAAGAAGAAGTCCGAATGAGTTGGATTGGAAAAAGTGTAGAATTTTTTTGAGGTTTCTAAAATTATTTTATGTTGCAACTAAGAAATTTTCAGGGTCTCTCTTTGTTACTTCCAATGCTTTTTAGAAAGAGATGTTTGTTATTGAAAGCAAAATTAACCAATTAATTTTGGAGGTGGATGATACTTTGAGCACAATGGCAAGGACTATGAAGCTAAAGTTTAGCAAGTATTGGGGGGATGAAAGTAAAATCAATTTGTCGTTGTATGTTGCGGTGGTTCTTGATTCTACCAAAAAAATGACATACTTGGAGTTTTGTTTTTCCAATTTATTTCTTGGAGATAATAGGAAGGTGGAAGAGATGGTAGACAAGGTTAAGAGTTGCTTGAGTACATGATATATGAATCATTTCAAGGCATGAATTAGCATACAAAGTCACATAAGAATTGATGAAATCCACAAATGCAAATTAGTTGAATCTCAATGCATTGCAAAGCATGGATATGATAAATAAAAAATAATGCTATACAGAAAGCGCATTAATAAAAGGGTTAGAAAGACGTAGGGTTGGAAGATTATTACAACAATTTGAATAAGAAATGAGGAAAGAGAGAGAAAGAGATTATTACAACACTTGAATAAATAATAAAACAAAGAAAAGAAGTGGGTTGGAGGAGTTATTAAAACAATGAGTAGATTCAGTCTAATTACTGCTAAATCTAACAAATCATGCTAAACAAAACAAAATAAATGAACCAGCAACTCCAGAACCACCTAGAAGACTACCCCTCTGAAGTTGTTTGCTCTGTTCATCGGAGAACTTAGCCGACCATGGACAAAAGTAACAGGCTGAGTAAAATATGAGTTGGCCGAACCTCTTCTTTGAACGAAATATGGGTTTATGCAAGGATTCCAGAACAGAAGCCATGTATACCTTCAAACGGGTATTCATCCCTTCTTCATTCTCCACTCACAGAAACCACTCAAGAAAGAGGTAGAATGGGCTACAACTCCCAATAATGATACAAACAGATATGTACAACAGATATTTTTCTAAAAGAAAACAAATTAACAAGATTAAATCAAGAACAAATTCAAGCCCAAGAAATGGATAAGAACCTACATCTTCTCTTTGCGAATAAGGGCAAATTAATACCCAAATCCATGCTATTAAGTGAAGAGCGTAGATTAATGCAAATCATTTTTTGGTGAAAGACTTGCTTTTAAAACAAGGGATTCAACAAAACCATTGAAAACTCCTCATATAGACATACAACAAGGATGCTTCCACTCTTTTCTATGTTCACAAATGATTGAGAAGGGAGATTTCAATGCCCTTTGACCCTAAATCTATTGTTTTACTTCCAAAAAACAAACAAAAAGAAAGAGAACACAACTCTTTCAACATCAAAACCCAAGAATCACTCAAGGAATCCTATGAACCAACCACCATACTAATTATCTTTGAGCATAGGTTGAAACATATGGATTGATACACTTGAGAGATGAAGAGGACGAGAGTGTAATAACAAGAAAAAATATTTTATTTATTGAACTTGTGAATGGATGGCTAATAGCTACTCCCAAACACATCCACACGGGTCCAAGATGTATAAAAACAATGAAGAGCAAGAAAATAAAGAAAAAACTATGGCTAAGTCCTACTCCCTTCACATCCATGAGGACTTACAACAATCACATGATTACAACAAGCTAATAGTGAAGAATAAAGCTTATAAATAAAGAACAAGAGAGAGTAAATGAAAATAGTTCAAAAGTTTCACCTCTTGAAAGAGAGTGAACTTCTTAGTTGTCAAGCTCTTTCTTGGCACCCTCAAGGTCTTTTAAATATGGATCAGAGTTCTTAGGATCCTCAGCAAGAAGCTTGTAGTCAAGCTTTAATGGAGTTTTGATGGTTGGTGTATAAGAAATGGAGGTTGATCCTATATTATGTGATTGATTTTTGTGTTCGTCGGCTAATTCAAAAACAATATGCAAACAGACAAAATATTTATACATAAATCTTATTTAGCACAATGTAATAATGGTATTTGTAAAATTATGAACCTAAGTATGGGGGTTTTGCTTTGAAATGAGAGAACCATAGATACTGAGTCAAAAAAATCTATATTATAAAATTTTTATATCAAAATTTCATTTGTATAACAATACTAATTTTCTAAGGAAATTACTAAAAATATGGTTGTATTAAATTTTTTATTTTCCTCTGATATCTTTCTCAATATATAAGGGAGTACTGAAATTTGTCACCCCATTCTTTTTTTTTTTTTTTTTTTTTTGTATTGGCATGAACTGTGAGATGATAAATATAATGTGATAAAAAGATATTATCATCTTTTATGAATCACCCCCAAGTTAAATCTATCTTGTTTGGTCTATTTTTGTGTTGATGAGTCCATGCAATTACACTTGGATGTGGTTAGATGAAAGTAACCTTCTTAAAATTTGAAAAATTAGTTAAGAAATTAATCATGATAATTATGCAATTGCAACAACCATAACAGGCCTTTATTTATTTATTTTTTAATCTAATGTCATATATGATGTGCTTCTTTCAATACATCAGAAAAGAGGAAATTTTAATTTATAAAAAGAGCAAGTACAAGCACCAAAATACATCAGAAAAGAGGAAAGTGCAAAAACATCAAAAACTATCTCTCCCAACTAGGTGCCAGCCCAACTCAATTATTCAATTTCCCCTAACATACAACTTGCCCTTTTATTAGAAGGGATAATAACAAGAACCGTGCTCATGTCCTCTCACGTCATCCAATTGCTTAACATTAGCAATATAAATATGAAGCCCAAACTGATCAAGTTCAAGTTGAACCTTATCAGAAACCTCCTTCTTAAACTCCTTAGTCCCCTTAAAGATCTGCTCCATAGTCATCGACGCAGCGAGAGCTCGAGTCTCGCCCTCGATGACTCCCTGCACAAGCTCCGTGACGTGGTTCGAGAGCATGTCGTGTGGGGATATGAGCTTTGCGTACTTCAACATGCTCTCTTCACAGTCGATCCTGGGGCCAATCGTGAAGACAGCAGGAAGTATGAATGGGAGTTTCTCTGCGCTTATAGCCTACACTTCGAAGGTGTAGTTGACTGGTGAGATGTCGACTAGGGTGAACTTTTGGCCCGGCCATATCCACGTCTTTTTGGCGAGCTTGATGTCTGGGATTCCGAAGCCGGTGACGGCGAGGACCTCTGATGGGCCGGCGATGAAATACATGGTTTGATTGATTTCTAGAGAGAACGAAAAAATGAGAGAGAGTGTGTTAGGCGTATGAAAAAGAATTTTTATGGAGAAGATTTGGAATAGGGGAAGATTTATAGAGAAGATTTGGAATAGGGGATTTTCCAATAAATCTCCCATGAAAAATATCAAATTTTTTTCTAAAAACCCCTAACATAAAATTGCATCAAATCACATTAATTATACCAATCAAACATTAAACTGCATTAAACATTAAATTAAATTACCTTAATTTCATACTCACGCTAGCCTTGCTCAAATTCTCAGCCTTGAGCTTCTCCAACTGAGTCAAAGCGTTCTTCTCTTCCACCGCCCTCTGCAACTCAGCCTCCCTCAATGCCACCACCTTAGCCGATTCCACCTCCGCCAGCTGGGCCAGCTGGGGTTTTTTTCTAAAAACTGATGTTCATCAATCTATACCAATAAATACAATCAATGCACATTGTAAAAATTGAAGTTCATCATTATTGAAACTAAAAAACTTTCTTGATTCATATTTATTCATTTTTTTATAGGTAGAACCACGTTAGTATACTTTATTAGCTAGTTAGAATATAAACTGACTTGCTTAACATATATTATAATTTTTCATTAATAAAAAACACAACATAAATGATGTCATATATTTTATGTAACCGGCATACAAGAGACTAGAGTGACTCACCCTTTACACCCGAAAGTCTCTCCTAAGACCAAGACTTTCAGAGCAAGAAGCACTAATGTGTCTCTTATTTTTCTCATGCTTTACCTTGTTTGAATTGTTACAACAAAAATTTTAAGACAATTTCAATTTCAACTTGCTTCTTTTCCTCTTGAACTTTCACTATGGTTTCATTTGGCCTCCAATTAAAATAGTCAATTTTTTTTTTATAATTTTTTTGTTTTAATAATCTTTTTTTAATTTATGTCAAATTTTTTCCCGGTTAGTGTAGTATAAAGGAATTAAAAAAAAACATTAAAAATAAGAAAAGTAAAAAAATAAAAAATAAAAAAAATCAACTGTTTCTTCCTTCCGTTGTTAATAGTGAAAGTTTTTTAAATTTTTTTAAAACAAATTGGTTCATCTAGTGGAGTAAATTTTAAAAAACTAAATTAATTTTATTGAAAACAAGTAAATGAAATACTTAAAGAAAAATCCCAAATGACCTCTAAATTTGCAAATGAAACGGACCGCTACTACGCCCCTGTAGATTAAATTTGGGGACTCCCACAATAGGCCCTCTCCGAAATCATTTCACATCATTTTTTTAGACATAACCCACACGAATTAAACTTGCTCTTAAAGTCTCTCCTTAAAAAACATTGTAATCATATATGTCCCTCATTTTGAAATAACATGTTCGCATTTTTTTTTTATAAAATTAAATTTGTAATGATAATATTGAAAATTTTAACTGATAGATCAGACTTACCACGTGGTGGTTTGTGCATTTTTTAGTTATGGAAATACATAATTATTATATTTAAAACATAAAAAATTAAAAAAAAAAATTTAGATGATCCTATACAATTAAAAACAGATCTCACTCAATTTTTCCATAAACATACTATTGTAAAAACAAAATATCCCGAACTTACCAAACATGCCCTATTTTCCAAACAAAATTTTTTTTTCCATGCAAAATAGTTCAATTAGGGAAAGCTGTAATGTCATATTTATGAGCACAATATTGATATAATAAATTTCACCATAATTAGATTGATACATTAGGTGGTGTTTTGAGAAATTGATAAAAAAACTAATTTTTTGATTTTTTGGTAACTTTTTTTGTGTTAAAAAACTAAAAAGTCAAAAAACTACTTTTTTTAACAAGCTCCCAAATTGCCTCAAAATACTAAGATAAACAAGGAAACATTATGCTATATTGAGAAAGAGTGATTTAAGCTTGAAAGCTCACACATGCACTTTTCTGAACTTACCAAACATGCCCTATTTTCCAAACAAAATTTTTTTTTTCCATGCAAAATAGTTCAATTAGAGAAAGCTGTAATGTCATATTTATGAGCACAATATTGATATAATAAATTTCACCATAATTAGATTGATACATTAAGTGGTGTTTTGAGAAATTGGTAAAAAATTAATTTTTTGATTTTTTTGGTTTTTTGGTAACTTTTTTGTGTTAAAAAACTAAAAAGTCAAAAAACTACTTTTTTAACAAGCTCCCAAATTGCCTCAAAATACTAAGATAAACAAAGAAACATTATGCTATATTGAGAAAGAGTGATTTAAGCTTGAAAGCTCACACATGCACTTTTTTGATATTTTCAATCCCACTTTTTACAAGTTTTGCAAAAGCTACCAGTTAGATTTTCCTGGTTTCCAGGGTTAAAAACCCCAACGAAATACCAGATTTCCAAATTTAAAAAAAAATAAACATAAAGAAAATGGCAAAAACAAAAATAAAACTTAAAACACAAGTGCAACTGAGACACACATAAAACATTAAAAACAAAAACTAAAAAGGCTTCCCTATGCCCTTCGCATCAGTAAACCAACGCGCCGAGGATTTCCTATTCCCGGCAAATGCCACCAGATCTCCAATTGTTTCGCCGACCAGATCTTTGAATATCATCCGTTCAATGTCCAACGTCGCCTCCGACATTTACACCAGACAATCTCCCCACCCGCTGATTGCATCTCCTAACAATTCCTTTCGTGGCAAGTCCTCTGCAGTGTCACGTTCTCTAATTCTCTGAAATTCTGACCAAATTTGATGCAATGAAGGCTTTCCGATACTGGAATTTGACATTTCTCTGTCCCTGTCGAGAATTTCAGAGACAGTGTCGTAGATGAGCTTTCTTTGGAGGCTGGAGACTTCAGAGGTATCGTTCCCTTTGAGATACTGTTTGGTTAAAAAAAACCATTTTCCACAAGTGAATGAAGAGAAATTTCTCAGAAATATCTGAATAGTCGGTTCAATTACGTGTCCAAACGAATTTAATTTTTAACTTGTATTGCCTAACAAAACATAATACAATATACATAAAAAATAAAAATTTGGCACATGGTATATTGGCCCTGTTTGGTAGAGCTATGGGAAAGTGCTTATAGCTTATACCTTAACAGCTTATAGCTTATAACTATGAACATAAGTTGATTTCTGACTTATAAATTAAGCTTCTCCTGCCCCACTCAAAGCCGGAGCCTTCCCGTAGAACCTCTTAAGTGCACTCCTCAAAGGAGGCCCTTTTGGATCCCGAACATGCCACACATAATTCGGGGGGAACACTTCATCCACCGTGGCATCCTGCCAACCGTGCTTCCCGTCCCTCCATTGGTGCTTAAATTCTCCACAAAGCTTAGCATTGTGACCCCATGGCCCCACATGAACCTCCGAGCAATACCCACAAGCCTTCACTGTGTACTTCCTCATCAACTTCGCCACACCCCATTTGACTTCCTCGTATGCACGGATGGTCTCCTGTGCGATCCTAGGCACCTCTAACTCTGTTGGAGTTGGAAATCGCTCAGACACCCTGTGTGTGTCAAGGTCTACCAGTAAAGAATTTGAAACTACAGGGATGCACTATTTTGCAGGCTCGTCAACAAATCCACCTCGGTCGATCACTTTCCTCCCAATCATTCGGACAGGCACGGTGCGACGCCGTGAAGGGTATTCTGGTAAATCAACTCCTGCTTGGATGCATAGCTCCACAAGAGCTGGAATTCTGTCATACATAAATCGAGTCTCATGTTTAATGCGCTTACCGAAAGGATCATACATATGGTATGACTCAATAGGGAGAAGTACATCATTAATTGATCCTTTGACCCATGAATGGAAGCCTTTGCGCTGTGGACTGGTTGGGCCATGGCAATTTTGAATGTCATGACTACTCTATGCTACATGAATTTCTGAGCACTCGCTGCACATGAAACATTACATTTACTTTTCTGAAATATAGACCTTGCTAAATAAAATCATAGAATAGAGTAGGGGACAACTGCAAACTTGTTACATATACTAATTACCAAATAAAACGTACCTGCAAGCGTGAACAGGAACAACGTGCAAGAGCTGTGCAATTCCTCTAATTAGAATTTTCCAAGCATCCAGTACATCATAAGCAACTGGAATTAGATCAGGAACAAGAAGTCCATTTTTTGGAGGCTCGAGGGGCTTCTCCATTCCCATTTGTGCAAGCTTTTTGTCAGCTCTGGCATTCTGCTGTATCTTCTTAAGATTTGGCCGCCGATAAGGCCATCAATTTGCAGTTTAAACATAAAACACAAACAGATGATCAAACAGGCAACAGATAGATATACAATTAAATAGATATACTCAGTCAATTCGGTTTCAGATTTCAGTCAGTCTGTTCAGTATTTCAGTCAATTCAATTACTTAATATAATCAGTCTCAGTTTAACAGTAAACAGTAGTCAATCGGTAAACGGGGGTGAGGGTTGTTATAATTAATCATGATTATGTTTGTAATTATGTGCTTAATTTGAATTTGGGTGTTAATTGCATGATTATATGTGATTTTGGCTTTGTATCTGTTCACCGTAGGAAAATCTGTTAGAATCTGTGCTTTGAACTAAAAATTGAAGGCCTTATCGGCCACAGAAACCGAAATTGACTACGCCATTGTGATTGGCGTAATTTTTAGAGCCTAAGGTGAAGTTTAATTGAAAACTGATTCGTAACGAATTAATTAGTTTAAATCGAATTAATTAAGCACCATTGATTAGTTCTAATTAAGTGTGATTAAGGAAAGCCTATATAAATGAGCCATACATGCTTAAGCTCATATTCTTTTGAGCCCAAATCAGATCCTACACTCTAGAGAGAGAGGGTGAACCGAATTTAGAGAGAGAAAGGGACCATTTTTGAAGATATTGCAAGAGAATTCAAGAAACTAAGAGGATTAGCTCAAGATTTGGCTATAATTGGAAGAATTGAAGCTCCTAGGTGAGTAATCAACCCTTATTTCATGAGTTCAAGTTTGTAACTATATGAATTCAAAGAGAATATGTGACCAAGAGCAAGAATTGAGTGGTAATTGATGAATTTGCAGTCAATGAATGCATGCATGTTTAGAATTGCCATGAATTTGCATAAGCTAGCATGTAACATGTTAATTATGAAAGATTAGGCATTGAATCATACATGCAAGCATAGTTTTGTTGAGTTTCATGGTTATAAGCACCATTTGTACCATTTGAGATAGAAATGGAGTCAAGAATTGACATGCATGCATGATTGATGAAGATATGAAGTTTAAATGAATGAATTTAATGTATTGGAAGTAAGTTTGGTATAATTTGGGTTTGCATGATGATTGAGATTTGAGCTTCATAATGTAGTAAATTGGTATTTGTAGCATGTTAGTAGTTGTATATGAGAGTTATGGGTTATAAACTGCAAGCTATGTTAATTTGAATGCAAGTTTGAAATGCAACTTGCAACCTTCCATTATTGCTTTGTTTTTTATGTACTTGTTAGTTGTTGCTTCTCTTTTTTGAGCTCGAAGGGTTGATAATTGGAAATGGAATGATCCAATTTGTTTATTTTCATTTGAATTTATATATATATTTTTTGTTTCCATGTTATTCCTTGGCAACTTTATTTTTCTAGCAATGCTAATTGTAATGCCAATTATGTACTTTTTCCAACTTGATCTTGTTAATTGATTTTACCATCACTTTCCCCCTCACATTTCAAAGGGAAAGGATCAATTCTTACTTCTGCAATAATTAAGTCATGTGATGAATTTATTGGGTCCAACATCAATGCTTCATATCTTTCAACAAGAAGCAACGTAAGGTCATGATATCCATCCTCTTCTATGGAAATGTAATAGATGTAATTAACTTTAGACATTCTCTGGTGGATTGTGCAATTGATTAGGGATGAAATGGCAAGGCTTTTGATTGCTAATCAATTATACAATCGAATGAAGAGGATGGATATACTCTCATACAGACTATCTTACGTCAATTTGTTATATATACCTACATTGAGTTTAGTGATTCTAACACTAATTGATACTATTATTAATTTTAGTATTAATTTTTTTTTATTTTTTCATTATGAATGAATTAGGTGTCAATTAATGACTTAATTACCATCAATTAATACTAAAATTAATAATAGTATCAATTAGTATAATTTTTTTCATTACAAATGAATTAGGTGTCAATACTAATTAATATAAAAATACTGAAATCTTCATCATTATAAAATTAGTGTCATTTATTTTGTCAATTATATTTTTTCATTTAATAGAAGTTATTTCATTTTTTTATTATTTTGTTTTGTTTTCATTAATATCAATTAGAACAGTTGTTTTTTTTTTTTTATATTATTATTACAATACCAAAGAAA
The DNA here is from genome assembly GCA_030407325.1 of Camellia japonica. Taxonomy (NCBI): domain Eukaryota; kingdom Viridiplantae; phylum Streptophyta; class Magnoliopsida; order Ericales; family Theaceae; genus Camellia; species Camellia japonica. The sequence goes on from JAPPVO010000031.1 coordinate 110,726,118, forward strand.
ATACCAAAGAAGTTATTTAATTGAAATAAATTTATATTGATATTAACTGAAATAAAATTGTGCAATTTATTTAATTTTATTTAATTTATTATTTAATTTAATTTAATTTATTATTTAATTGTGCAATTTAATCATTATTATTGTTTTTATTATTTAATTATTATTTTTGTTTTTAATTATTATTTTTATTATTTTGCTTTAATTATTAATTTTGTTTAATTTATTTAATTTTTGTTTTTTTTTTTCTTCTCTTCCTTCCTGAAACGCTAGCCACCGCAACCGATGGTCTGCAACCCTAGCCACTGCCACGATTTGGAACGGCAGAGAGGGAGTGCCGTCACTCGTCACCGTTCACCCACCTGAACAATCCCGGAGATGGGAATTGGTTCGTGAGAAACACACACAGAGAGAGAGAGAGAGAGAGAGAGAAAGAGACGACGGCAGGACGACGACGATCTGGTTCAGATCGCGATGCATAGGGTTTCGCCTTGAGATCGCAACGACGGCAACTCTGGAAACACAGATCTTCTTCGTCGACGATCAACCTAGATCTTCATCTTCATCAACAAGCTTCCAAACCCTATCGACCTAACCATAGATCGCCATCTTCATCAATGATCTTCATCTCGTTATGTCGATTGCAGATTTTCATCTTCATCGATGACCAACCCAAATCTTCATATTTATCGAGATCTTCATCTTTATCGAGAGCGAGAGAGCGAGAGAGAGAGAAAGCACCACCGGAAATCACCTCCACTGCTGGAAATTGCCAATCCCTCTCTGAGAAGAGTGAACAGCTTTTAGAAAACGCGATTTCAAATCGCGTTTCTACTGTTGAGCCACCAAGCAAAGCCAACCAACACTCTGACACACACACATCAATGGGGTCACCCACAACACTCAAGCATCATTGAAATAATATAATTTTTATATATAATAATAATTTATAATAATCAATTATATAATTTTTATAATTTTCGTAAATATAAATCATTTTTAGGTTATGAATGGTTTGATTTATAATACGTATGTAAGGATAAAAAATTTTATAATCAAAAATAATTTTTACAATTTTTATAATCAAAAATAATTTATAATACGTATTATAATTTTTTTTATAATAATTTATAATACGTATGTATTATTTAAATCTGTACATTTTTTATTTAAAATTTTTTACAATAAACCCATCTTCACATTTTATAATACGTATGTATTATTCAAAAATAATTTATAAAATTTATAATTAATACGTATGTAAATAATTTAATACGTATCTTCACATTTACATTTACAGTAAACCCATCTTCACATTTACATATGTATGGTTTAAGGGTAAATTTTTTGATAAATGACTTAAATGATAAATCAAATCATCCATAACCTAAATTTTTTTACCCTTACATACGTATGGTTTAAATAATTTATAAAAATTATTGTCATACGTATGTAAAAATCGATTATAAAAATTACAAAAATTATTTATAAATTGCAATTTTTAAACCATACGTATGGCTTGGTATAGGCGCGGGTTCAATCCACGCCAACTCTTATTTTTTTTTTTTCTTTTTTCACTCACTCTATACTTTATATATTTATTGTATAATTTTTTTATCAAAAAAAAGTAAAGAGCTATTTTATGGGTCCAAATGGACAAGGATTCTCAAATGTGTGATTCACATTTGCCATAGGATTGGGAGAACATGATTCAGGCTCAAGAAAGCAAACAGAAATTCAAGAACACTGAGTAAGTGTGTGCAGATGTGCAAAAGCTAAGAACAGTGACAAATTGCTAAAGTATCAAGTATATGAACAGTTCGTATGTGCAGACTTAGAGACAGATTGAACAAAGTCGCAAGCAAGCATGTTTGACACCCAAATGATGAAATTCAAGGCACAAGTAAAGATTCATGAACAAAAACTGATTTGCAATGGTGACAAATAGCATTTAAACGTATAGTTGATTTAAAACATGTCAAAGGAATAGTGGAAAATTGAAAAGGGAGGAAATTATGACTTACCAAATGAAATGAGTGCCGATATGGGGATCGTCGGAGTCAGACGATGCGAATGGCCAGGAACAGATGATGAAAAGTTTGCCGGAGGAGGTGAATGAAGCACGGTTGCGAAGAACTTGAAGGAACAACAATGGCAATTTGGGAGACAAGCGTTAGAGAGAGAAAATTGGTTGCAAATTGAATACTCAAAAGTGAAGAGACGGAGAGAGAGAAGAAGTTTTTGTTAAAATTGTGAAAAGACGGCAAAGCATAATGATCTACCTTGGACGACGTGTCTGTCAGGCGATGTGCGTAGAAGCGACGCGACCTGATAATGTGTGTTAGGTACGAACCAATAAGGGAGCGACGCGTGGAGAAAATGGTTAAGTAAATTGTGCATAACAACTCATGTGCAGATACAAATCTTGGAGTTCTTGATTTAATGAAACAAAAACCTCGGCTAGAGGAGCGATCTCGGTTAAGGAACTTGAAGAACTTGGTTCTTGGTTCTTGGTTTTTAGTTCTTGGTCATTGATAAAGTGGACTGCAGAGTCTTGGTCATGTGAAGTCGACGGGTGATGATCTCGATTATGAAGGATAGAGTAAGTCTTAGCCGACGTGCTGTGTGGGCAAACGATGTAGGTTCCATCACCTCAGGATGCCGAGGTAATAGAACCTAGGGGGCAATTGTGGGGACATATTTTTGTGAATGACAGCACATGTCCAAAGTGATGCCGAAGTGTCAGCCGAACTGCCACGTGGCTTGGTCATGATGTCGAGGTGATCTTGGCTAGGTCGATGTTATCTGCGGAGATATCGGAACCCGAAATGAGCGGATAAGGGACAAGAGTTCTAGAATGGAGGAGGACCTCAGTTTGGATAAAGATAAAACTCTTGGGGAGTTTATCTCTATCTAGCTAGGAGTCCAAGAGGAGTATTGAGCCAAAGTCCGTTGAAGCTAGGCTTCTACAAGGATCAGGTTAGTGCTGGCTATAAAGGTAGGGTACCCTCGTGGGTCTAAGGTACGTTTTTCTTAGGCCCTGTCTAGTAAGTTAAGCACTGTTGGTTATCTTTGAGAGATAATTACTGACTTGATCGTCGAAGTGCCCCGGGTGGATGAACCACTACCGGATTCTTATCTTTCTTGTTCGGGCTTAATCCATTCTGCCGGTGCTCTCCTGTTGAGTTTCCCTGTTTGGTTGTGTGGTCAAAAATCAACACCCACAAACAACAACAACATAATATAATAAAGAACAAAAAGAAAAAAATTCAGAGCATATCTATTTGTTCTAACTATTCATCAATAACAACAATCATTGATATCAACAACTACAAATAAATAAATAAATAAATAAATAATCTCAGATCTAGATCTAGATCTACCACAGGAGGTTTTCTTAGCAACCAAACAGCACCAACATAAATTTAAAAAACTCAAAAGTGGATACTTCTTATGCTGAAGGGACAGAGACAGAATGAGAGAGGTGTGTATGTTATTATGGAGAAGAGGAGGAACATAGAACTGTTATAGATGATCAGATTTGAACTGTTTCAATCATTCGGTGCTAGTTGTCGTAGGAATCCCCGATTTAACATCAGAGATCTCGACGTTGTCGGTCTTAGGGAGGAGGCGACAGAGAACTGTGGTGACGCGAGGAAGGGAGGAGGTGGCGGGAGACAGTGGTGTTCGGGGTAGGGGGCGAGACAACGGAGAGGAGTGAGAGATAGAGAGATAGTTTCGACGCCGGTGAGAGAAACGGTGAGGAAGAGAGTGAGAAAGAGTAGATGGAGAGTCGCCAGTGTGGTGGTGGCGGCGACGGCCGCGTACCCGCATCTCCCATGTTCAAATCAAAGATAGAAGATAGAGAGTGAGAGGAGGAGAGACAGATTTTTCAAAAAAAAAAAAGGAAGAGGGAAAGATTTGGAAAAACAAGCGTTTATTACACATGGGTATTTTAGTTTTTTTAATTCTGTATGTTCTTATGGACAAAATATTTTAACGCTTGAATTTATGATTATATAATTTTATGAAACAAATTTTGGACCAATGCCCTTTGTTCTTTTAAATCCTTATGTTCTTATGGACAAAATATTTTAACACCTGAATTTATGACTATACAATTTTATCAAACGAAATTTTGGACCAACTGCCCTTTGTTCTCAGTGTGTTTGGTTTTAATTTTCTAAATATAATTTTTTGAAAATTGAGTTTTTTGTTTTTTGTTTTTAGTAATGTAGAGGGTCAAAAATTAAACCCCAAACTAAGTATGGGCCTAAGCACTGAGATCATCCCAAAGAGGCAACCAGGAATGAAAAAAGGAGTATGGGCCAAAGCCCAAGAGAAATGGGCCAACAGTGAGCTGAAGCAGGTCCGATCCACCAGGGCTCCAGATAGACTCCACGAAGAAAAATGCCCAAGTCAAGTTGCAGAGGCAACACCTGTAGCGGTGAAGTTGCGGAGGGAACATGTGCAGCGGTAAAGTTGCTGAGGCACTTTGCCTCAGCGTCGCCATTCCTAATATCTTCGGTTCCCCCGCCATCTGAAGTTGCTGAGGGAAAAAGAAGGCCGACGCAACCAAGTTGCAGAGGCAACACTTGCAGCAACCAAGTTGTGGAGGCATTATGTCGGTGCCGCCATCCCTAATATTCTCGGTTTTGCAGTCTGAACTTACCGCAACAACTACTACCGCAGCAACTACGACCGCAACAACTAAGTTGCAGAAAGAATATCCTAAACATATGCCTACACTCAAAAGATGTTGGCAAAAACTATGCAAAAACATGCAAGGAAAACACACAATGATGAATGCAAACATGAAAGTGTGTGGGTTTTACAGAAAACACAAACTGAAAAGTATTCAAAAGTTCATGTCCAAAAGCTTACTCAGATTTATTTTTTTATTTTATTTTTATTTTTTATGTAGGTGGGAGTTGTGTAAACCTTGAAACTCTATGGAGGCTGGGAATCCACACAGTTTTTGATGTATTTGAAACAAAATAGAGTTGCCCTTCTATAGTTTTTGTATAAAATGAAATCTCAATTTCCATAAATCAACGAGCTGCTCGAGCAGCCTTCAAGCGGACTTTGATCAGTTCACTCTAGATCTTTGCAAGTCAGCCAAGCCAGGATCCTGCTCAAGCACCCATCAAGCAGGTCTCTTTGTAAAACTGTAGAACCTGCAGACTCAAAGCTGCTCTCTCACTCTCTTTCTATTCTCGTTCTTAGGTCTTCTTGATTTAAAATCCTTAATTATCCATCTCTCGTATTTTAAGTCTTTAATCCACCCTACCAATTTGGATGTCAACACTATGTCTAGGGCTGCAAATGAACCGAGCTGTTCACGAACAAACTCGAGCTCGGCTCGTTAAGGCTCGTTCGAACTCGGTTCACTTACTAAATAAACGAGCTCGAGCTTAAATTTTAAGCTCGTATAATAAACGAACCGAGCTCGAGCTTAATAATGCTCGACTCGAATAGGCTCGCGAGCTTAAATAAATATATATATATATATATATATTTTAATTATACATATCAAAAACTTTAATCTTTTTATTTTTTATTTACATAATATTTTATATTATGTAAATATATAATATATATATATATATAATATAATATTTTTTAATATTATTGGTGTGAACCATCATGGACAGTCGATATTGTTGGGTTGTGGACTCATTTTACATGAAGACACAGAGACATTTACATGGCTATTTCAGTCTTGGCTTGCATGCATGTCTGGATGCCCTCCCAATGCTATTATTACAGATCAAGACAAAGCCATGAAAAAAGCCACAGAGATTGTTTTCCCTAATGCGCGTCACCGATGGTGTTTGTGGCATATTATGAAAAAATTGCCTGAAAAATTGAGAGGATACAAGGAATATGAAGCAATAAAATTTGGTGTTCAGAATGCAGTTTATGATTCATTAACTACAGAAGAATTTGAAGAAAATTGGGGTAAGTTCATTGAGGAGTATCAACTTCATAGCAATGATTGGTTACTTAGCTTGTATGAGGAAAGACATCGATGGGTACCTGCGTTTGTCAAAGACATTTTTTGGGCAGGAATGTCAACCACACAGCGTAGTGTCATGCATATTGCTAATAACATTGTACCTGTTAAGTTTGTTTTCTTTGCAGGCACAATATTGTATGTACGGCTCATTTGAGGCCGGTGCAACCGGACGAGCCGCACAGGTATTGTATCCTCCGAGTGAGACGTGTTGAGAATTGCATAATTATCTTACATCCTTTCTGCATTGTAGTGTAGTTTGGTGCATGCTAGCTTAAAACTGTCGCATGTGTGCTTCATTACAGCTTTCTTTGCATGATCATAAGTTATGCTCGGCCTCTTGCATTGTCTTGCATCTTGCCCCCGCCTACGGGCGCATACCTTATCTACGGCTTGTATGCCTGTGCCTGAACTACGCTGGTTTGATTCCTAAAGGGATACGTAGGCAGCTTGCGAGTTCAACCATTTGCGCTTTGTATGTTTGTCCAAGTCTTCGGCCTTGTCAAAAATGGGTCGTCTCTGGGCTTTGACATTCACTCCCGTCATTGTTATGACTTCCGAGTTCTGTCAAAGAGGGGCAACTGTAGACACCCCATTTTTGACCGTCCTCAAGACCTGGACGTCACCGCTTGTGCACTCGATGATTATGATTGCATGTGCTCGTTTTAGTGGCCGAAGTCCTCGGCGGAATGCCCTGTCTTTGAGCCTTTAAACCCTATCCATTCTATGTCTTATTTTGGACCAAAACCCTAGTGCTTCAAATCTCAACTCCCTGGGACTTGCAGGCCTCCTTTGGTGGGCTGTTAGCCACCTTTTGTGGGCTGCTGGCCACCCTTGTGCCTTGCCATCCAATAGTGTGGCCTGCCGGCCATCAGTGTCTTTCGAATAAATGAGGATGTCATCAATGAACACTACCACAAATTCATCTAAGTAAGGCTTAAATACACAATTCATTACATCCATGAAGGCTGTCGGTGCATTGGTAACCCCAAACGGCATAACCAAAAATTCATAATGCCTATATCGGGGTCGAAAAGCAGTTTTCTCAATATCTTCAGCTTTAACCTTCAATTGGTGATACCCGGATCGTAAATCTATTTTGGAGAAGATTTGTGCTCCCTGTAATTGATCAAACAAGTCATCGATCCTAGGCAAAGGATACTTATTCTTTATGATTACTTTGTTAAGCTCCCGGTAATCCACACATAACCGTAGAGTCCCATCTTTCTTCTTTACAAAAAGAACCGGTGCGCCCCAAGGAGAAGTACTTGGGCGAATAAACCCTTTATCAAGTAGATCTTGCAACTGAACCTTCAACTCTTTCATCTCAGCCGGTGACATTCTATATGGAGTTTTTGAAATAAGTTGAGTTCCTAGCATTACATTAATTGTAAATTCAATTTCACGATCCACTAACCCTCCTGGTAACTCCTCCGGAAAAACATCCAGAAATTCACGGACAATTGGAATTGTATCAACGCTTACATCTGCTGGTTGTCCATTCAAAATGCTACACAGATATCCTCGACATCCCTTCTGTAATAGCTTATACGCTTTCATGGCGGAGATTAAGTACGGCAGAGGAATCACCCCATGTCCTGTAATCCTAAATTCAGATTGTCCCGAGGGTCAAAATGTGACTTGTTCAGACATACACTCAATGGTCACATGATATTTACTTAGCCAATCCATCCCCTAAATTATATCAAAATAAGCCATGTCAAGTGGCAACAAATCAACAGATAGTTGTACCTCCCCAATAACGATCTCATAAGCAGGATAAACAAATGTACACAACATAGAGCCCCCCGACGGTGAAGAAACACATAGCACATAATGTAACGATTCCTTAGGCCAATTTACTAGCAAAGGTTTCTAACACAAAAGAATGGGTAGAACCCGAATCAAATAATACATGGGCAAAGTGACCATCGATAGAAAATGTACCTGACACCACCGTCTTCGTATTCTGCATATCATCGGGAATAAGAGCAAATACTCTTCCTTGTCTAGCATTGTCTTTGGTATTGGTGGATTTTGTAGCAGTCTTTGGAGTTGGAGTGGAGCCAGTTGAACTTATAGTAGTTCTATTCCCATTCTGCCGATCCCTCTGAGGGTAGTCTGTTGCTCAATGACCTGTCTTTCCACACTTGAAGCAAGCCTCCGTTACCTGATAACAAGTCCTGCGATGCCTTTTTTCACAATCTGGACAAGTGGGTGCTGATTCACGAGTAGAGGCGGAAGTACTAAAAGTTCCCAAGTTTGGTTTCTTGTTCTGTGACGCTACTGTTCCCCTTGGTGCTTGTGCATTCTGTATCTTCCCCCTCCACTCAGAAACTCGGCTTTGAGCAGCCATATTACCTTCAACCACTATCGCCCTTTCCAACACATCGACAAAGATAGGAAATTTCAACACATTAATCTTATCTAGAATCGAGCTCCGGAGTCCTCCTTCGAACTTGCTTGCCTTCTTGTAGTCCGTATCCACTATATGGGGTACGTAACGGGCTAACTCTAAAAATTGTGTTTCATACTCCGCCACTGTCTTGTTTCCCTGTGTCAATGTCTCAAATTCTATCACCTTCTTATCCCGCATGCACTATAGGAAATACTTATCATAAAAGAGCTCCAAAAATCAAGCCCAAGTCAAACCTTGATGTTCATTTCGAGCGAGCATCCACCACCTTTGTGCTTCGTCTTCGAGGGTAAAGGCTGCAAGCTGTACCTTTTGTGCTTCTGTGCATGGAAAGACCTCAAACAACTTCTCTATCCCCAATACCCACGCCTCAGCTTTCATTGGCTCAATGCCCCCCTTGAGCGATGGTGGCTTCATCTTCTTAAATTCTTTTGTCAGTGCAATGGTTCGGTCCTCAGCTTGATGGTCTTACACTACTGGTGGTGGTACAAGCACTAGTGGCAGCGATGGTTGCTGCTGTTGTTGTTCCTGTTGTTGTCTCATAGCTTCTGCCATATCCGCAATCATTCTTCTAACCGGTCTAGCCGTGCAGAGGTAGAGTCTTCTATATCATCCATTCTTGTCCTCACCATGATCTACATATCAAAAGATTATAATACACACAAAAAAAGACACAAGTGTATATAGACAAAGACCATTAGTCACCTTTCATATGGTATTCATGACGTAGGAAACATTATACATGCAACCTAAGCCTTTTCTAGACTCCTTATAACCCGATGGACACGTGTGTGAGATATTTACTTGTGCTCTGATACCAACTGTCACGACCCAAACCAGCCCCTAAAAGTTTAGACATGATTGGCCTGGACTTAGGCCTCAAAACAAAGTAATCAATAAATAATTTATACGGTATCGAGGCCTAAAACGAAAGTAAGTATAATGACAAAAAGAAACATCCATTGAGCGGTGTCTAAATGCCACGATCTTAGCACACACATCACGTACATCCATATTTGCATATACCATTCAATAACAAAAGCAACAAATCCACAACATGCCAATCTAAACAAAAAGGCCAATCATCCATAATTTACATATTAGCAATGTATCTATATTTATAGCAAAATGGGACATACAAATGAAACCCAAAATGAAACAAAAAGGGTTTCGCTTGGGAGGCTTGACAGACTAGACCAACAAAAGACTTCTAGAGCTGGTCTAGGGCTGATCTCCGGGCTAACCACCTACAAAACATACATGAATACAACTTGAGCCAAGCTCAATGAATAATAATAATGTACTAAAGCATGTAAATGAATGTGTGCCTTGCAAAATGTAAAGCATGTAGGTAATTCATGTATGTTCCTTTTTGATTAACAGGACAGCCTCGGGCCCAATTCTAATAACAGAACAGCCTCGGGCCCAATAACAGCAGAATGGCCTCAAGCCCAATAATAACAAAATGGCCTCAGGCCCAATAATAACAGAACGGCGGGCCCAATAATAACACTATAAATGAGTCCTATCTCATATTCACATTCTATTTTCCATTTCTTGTAGCTCATTTATTTGAATAACACAATTTCAGAAATCACGCATGAACTTATCATAATAAATATAAGTGTTTTACACTACTATTACTCACAGTGATGTGAATGAACAACGGTTCCTTCTAGCACGTAACCTACACAAGGATTTCTCAAATTGAGCTTTAAATCATGTTATTCTATGTGTTTACAAATGTTTTCCAGAAAATTAGCCCAAGAGGGTCGAATTTAATGCATTTAAACTTGGTTTTTGGCTTGAAGGTGCAATCTAGGTTTTCCAGATTTTGCACTTCCGCTCGAGCGGGGGAAGTAGCGCTCGAGCGGGGAATTCGAGCTCCCAGTACTTTGCACTGTATTACAGTCCGCTCGAGCGGGACCTTGCGTCTTGCGCTCGAGCGGCCATCGAGTGCCTAATCGAGCGTGATTTTTGAGCATCCAGTACTTTTTGGTCCGCTCGAACGGTGGAGTTTACGCTCGAGCGTAGACCTTTGTTGCGTGTCTGCTCGAGCGGGACTCTGTTTTCCTGAAAATTCTGAAAATGTTTTCTGAATACATCTTTGCATCCTCATCCCATCCTAGGCATTCTTAGGCCTAGTTTAGGACATCTTAACGAGGATATAGATGTAGAACACACCGAGGCAATTAGGGATTAAATTATTATTATCTCTCCCAACTGTGTAGCTTAGTGTGTGTTCACTCTATACTGTCTAGGGTTGGCATTTTGAAGAGACACTCTAACCTACTGTAGCCCAGAACTCTGTGAGTAACAAGATATGTTCAAAATGATTATCTTCTGAACAACTGAACTGTACTGTTTTCTGAACTGTTTACTGTTTACCGAATGAATGTATGTCCTATATTCTGAACTGTACTGTGGCATCCTTAGCACCTACTGTTTACTGTTACTGTTACAGAGATCTCTGTCGATTCCCTTGTTGGAACCAGTACTGTTTACTGATTGATGGCTATCACTTACTGTTCGGTCTTTTAAGACCTACTGTTTACTGTTATGCTAATGGATGTACCACATATGACTGAATAACTGTTCTGACTGAAAGACTGAAATACTGTTTAATGAACTGTTTTCATTACTTTAAGGACATTCATTCTTAACCCCTTTACGCATTGTGTTATTCACTAGGCTTTAGCTTACTGCTCATATATATATGTAGGTGTACAGGCACCGGACCAATGCTAGAAGCATCAGGGTAAACTCCAGTTTTGTCAGCCAACCAATGTGCCCCATAGGGGTAGGTTCCTGAACCTGTAGCATACAAAATAGAAGACTACCATGATCCTTACAGGAGAAACCTACCAAGCCCGTTACAATTTCCTTATAGGAATGACAGAAACATAGCATCATTAACCGCACAAAAAAACCACCTACACAGCCCGTAGGGGTAGGCAAAATATATAAAAGAACTATGTACACACAACAAAAAAGACGATTGTTTTCCTCTTTCATGTAACACAGCAAGGCGCTTGGAGCTGCCATCACCTCGTTACACATACACTCTTCACATGGCCACCTAAACGAACACAAGAAGCAACCAACATCCCTCCCAACCGTACCATATACCTGTTCAACATAGAATAGAAAGGAATTTCCATAACAATATAACGAATCATAGAGAAGAAGAAACAACAAGCACTCAGTATAGGACCTCCCCACACTCGACCCACAGTAAAGGAGAACTCTCCACTCCATGTAAGGTCTCCCGTCACTCGGCCCACACATCTCATGCTCACTCATTCCAGCCAGCGGAACTGTGTACTTGAGAATTCCATTTACCTGCACAAAATATATATAATATACAGTAAATGTTAGGATAAAATATATATACTTCCTCCCCCCACTCAACCCACATATACGGTAGCAAATATACTGGCTCACATCACTCAACCCTCCCTTCATTGTCTCAAGATTTTGTAAAACTGTGGGATCCATAACAAACTGATAGAATCTGAGAACATACCATCTGCAAAACAACACCCTCATTAGAAAACCCTCAATATCTCCTCACCATCACTCAACCCTCAATGTAGGTAAACTCACACCACTCAAACTCCTTTCAATAGCAGCAGCTTGGGACTGCAACAAGATTTTAGGAGGCAAGTTCCATTGCACCAAATACCAATTGTCACCTGCAAAAGTTTTCACATTTTCCATAGAAAGGAGTCTGCCCCTAACCATTTGGATGATAGAGTTAGTAACAACCTCTTCAGGTTTGAAAACCTTACTAAAGATTCTACTATTTCTCTTCATCCAAATGTGGTAGATAGTGCAGAGAAAAGATAGTTTCAACATCACAGTTTTCAAAGAATTGCCATTGATGGATTTAGTAGCAAACTCAACAATTTCCAACCAGGGTAAAGAAGGCCAATTGGAATTACATTTAGCTTGGATAGCAGCCCAGATCCTAGAGGAGTATGTACACCCAAAAAACAGATGGGAATGGTTCTCCTCAGGAGCAAGACACAAAGGGCAGCTAGGGCTAGTATAAGAGGGCCAAGTGATGTGAGCCATATAGTGAGGTTTTTAAATCTAATCATTATATTTGTTTGGTTCTAATGTGTGTTGTTGCAGATTTACAGGCCATTCCAGTGGAGTAAAGAGTATAGCAATAGGAGGGTTGAGTGCAGTGAGTTTATAAATCCTGTGAGGAGTGTTGTAAGGTGTGGGTTGAGTGAAATAGCCCTATAATATTTTTTAATACTGCTGCAGGTACATATGCTGGTACAATTTTTAGGGATATCCATTGTTGAGGGTTGAGTGATTGAGTGTATAAATTGTTAGTTAATTAGGGTTTCTTCTCTAACCTGCTGTTAATTGTTGAGTGTCCTTTATTTGTGGGTTGAGTGACCAAGGAATTTACATGAGTGAGAATTGTTGCGGGTTTTCTTTATTTTCATATTCTTATTCGTGATTATATATAGCTTCATCGCTGTTTACTAATCTGAATTGGATCAGGGTAATCAAGGTTCTTACACTTGCTTTGGTTGTCAGGTTTTATTAATCGATGGAGGTAGTGTTTGCTGCGTTGCTTGCTGTGTAGTTTGCAGTATCCGGTTTGAGACTCTCATGGTTGAGGCAGCATAGGTGCGCCAAACCTGGTGGAATCTAGTTGGAAATTCGTTGTTCTTATTATGATAGTTGGCTCTTTTGTTTATGTTTTGATTTACACAGTTTTGAATGGTATAGCTCTTTTATTATGGTAGTTGTCCTATCCCTACGGGCTGTGTAGGGTAAAGCTCTTTTCTTTTTTTTTTTCTCTCTTTTCTTTCTCTTTTGTTGGAACCGTTTGGCATTTTGGACATGTTGACTTTGCTAGGTTTCTTCTTGCCTTTGCTACAAAGTTGGTTCTCCCCTGTTCATCACCCCTATGTGCTGTATATGGCCGCTGAACAGGTTTTGGTTTTTTATGGTTGTTAGAGTGGATCACGCTGGTTCTGCTGTTGGTCGTTGCTATGTAGAAACTTTCTCTTCTAGTTTTGGTTTTGGGGTTCACTGGGCTGTTGCTGCTTTGCTGCTATGGTGCGTTTATCCTAGGGGGATTTTCAGTTCTAGTTTTGTCTTTATTTGTTTGTGCTTTTCGAGTTCGAGTTTGTTCTCAGCTCATTTGTTCTTTATCTGTTGGGCTGGTGCTTTTGTTAATAGTTTATAGTTCTTTGTTCCGCTTCTTCTTTTTTGTTTTGCTTGTCTCTATTTGTTTGTATAGTTGGCTAGATCCTGGGGCATGCCCCTTGTATTCCTGTATTTTCTTCTGTTTTATTTTATGACTTATTCACCCAAAAAAAAAAAAAAAAAAAATCTCTACAAAATATTTCTCTTTGTTCTTCCCTCCTATGTCACCATTGTAAAATCTAAGGATTTGGAGTGTGGATATAATATTAAGAAACTCTAATAACTTCTTAATGAAAAATGCTTCAGACCACTAATTCAATACCACTAATGCACCACTAATGATATGACACCATGTGGACTCCATCACTGGTGTGATAGTTTGGCCTTTGTTTTTTATTTTTATTTTTTTCTTCTTGCACTGCCAGCTCATTAGAGCTGACATTAGTACTACCACTTTAGAGCACTGAATCAGTGTTGGGTCTTAATTGACAAAGGGTTTTCCAAATGAGGCTTGCAATTCAAGTGTCCGATCCAGATCGTTTTCACATCAATATGGTTACCCGTGTTATTTTTATTCAACTATATATAGTGGGTGTTTGGAAAGTTACTATTTTAGTAGAATATTTTAATTTTTAGTTATTTTAGTAAATTAAAAATCTGTGTTTAAGAAGATAGATTTTTTTTTGTAATTGAATGTGATGTTTGTAAGAGAAAAAGTGAAATGATTATTAACTTTAACATTTTATCTTATTAATTATTTTAGCATATTTTGTCCTTTTGTAAATTTTAATCCAAAAAAAGGCTAAAATCCAACTTGCCAAACACCCCCATAAAGTGAACATGTTACTTGATGTCTAAACCTTCTTTTTATGCCATGTGTCCCATATTTCTTAGAGAAATATAAAATTTATTAAGGTGATAACAGGGACTTGAACCTAAAATCATTGGTTTAATAAACAATACTTCTACCACTAAAGCAATAGACACTATATTTTTAATTCAAAATCAAAATGTATATTTTATAGATTTAACATGACATTTATTGGGTGACACTCACCCACTAGTGTATATATATATATGAAGTGTTGTTCAGGACACCGAAACAAAAATAAAAAATAAAAGAAACCTTAATGTAGAGAGAGAGAGAGAGAGAGAACAAAGACGTTCAGTGAATAATTAATTAAACAAAAAGCATACACAATCATGAGACAAACAGGAGGATGGTTATAAGTTATTTATGCCATCTATTTCTAACTGTCGTGCTGCTGCTGCTCATCCTCCTATTGCAAATATTGAGTGGGTGAGCGAACGAGCGGATGTCATAATACTTTGGACTGTACCCAATGGATGATTCCCATTGAAATGCGAAACAACCTCAACCTCAACCTCATCTTCATCTTCATCTTCATCCTCATCAAGCAAGACTACCTCTCAACATATTCCATCGCCTTCCTCTTAACAGATTCAATCCTTTCTTCATCATCACCTACAGACTTTTCATACTCCAAATACTTTTTGAATAAGAACTGCATTTCCAACAAACCACACTTATTCACTCATTCATGTGACAAGGAAAGTCTCAAAAACTAAATCTTCAGCATGAGCACGAAAAAAAAAAAAAAACAAAACAAAAACAAACACAACCAACCAGTTAAGTTGCACACACCTTCATCCTTTTAGGTGGAAGGCTCAGACTTGTTGCCCTCTCAAATAATGCACGAATCACATCCACATCACCAAGTCGAATTTCCTGTTTGTTAATTTTTTTTTTTAAGACAAATTTTAATGCATAAAGCAAACTATATTTTTTTATCATTCATTGTTAAAAATAAACAACAGAAATAGAAGAAAAGGATTTTTACTTGATCAAGATAAATGCTCCACAAATCTGTTCTCTTTGGTACTCGCAAAGCATTCCCATCGCCCTCTATCAGGAACCCCACATTTGAACTCTAGAATAGCTGCTTGCGAGAGGAACTTAATGTGCTTATGCCGGGGAAGGCATACAACAGCTCGTTTTACAATAGACTGAACTTCATCCTGATTTTGATTCAAAAGCCACTGAATCCGCCTTAACCAAGCCTATAAAAAAAAAAAATTAATAAAAAACGTATAGTGAAGTCTAGTAGATTAATTTGATAGCTCCGCCGCTCGAGGAAAAAACAATAACAATACTCTAGTTTATTATATCATAAAAATACCTTGCATGAATGCTTTGAATGTCTTGCTCATTTTGCTGAGAAGCTCGTCAGCCAACTTGTGTTGCTCAGTCCTTTCATACATTCCCAACAGTGCCAGATGCACCTTTTTGGGATCACAATACTGCAATGCTCTTCCAAATATTTTTGAAACGGCGTCCTGTAGAGAAAAACTAAAGTAAGAAAATTCCTAGAAGCTATTGAAATGATACTGATGGTGAGAGTGTTTTTTGGAAACAAGGCAAAAGGATATACATGTATAGTATATATATTTTACCTCTGGAGGATATCCATATTCATTCTCTAAATTAAAATAAGCCACCCATACATTCAACTTCTCAGATTCTTCTCGGATGTTTATTGTCTTCAAAGCCCTAAAGAACACAACACAGACATAGAGTGAGAAGCAAAGTAGCACACATTATGAACATAAAAGCCAATTTGTGGATGTGCATTTATTTTATTTTTTTGATGCAACTAGCTACTGCTGACACAAAAAATGGCTCGTTGGTTCAACCACAGCATATTTGATGAAGGGAATATAAGGTAAAACCAAAAAATTTGAATGTAGAGAAAAATGAAACCAAAGAAGAAAGAAACAAAGAAAAAAAAAAAAGAACAAATCAATACAATAAGACATCACGTGACCAGAAAGCAGAAATGCAATTCAGGACCCACAATAATGTCAATTCTCTGCTTCAAGTCCAAGATCACTAATCAACTTTCACATCCTGTTCAGATATTCTCGCTTTTTCTTGACAAACAAAAGCTTACACACAAGACCATGCACTCATATGTGCCATGTGGCTATCCACTCAACAAATCAGTCTCATTATTTTGAAAATTTAAGGTTTAGCATTTACTTTTCAACTCAAATTAAACAAGCCTTTGTCTCAATTATCTTAGCTCAATTTGAATATTTTCTTTCTTCATACTACCGGAGAAATGCTTATTATAACATTGATAAAAGCAGGCAGTGGATTGGATCCCATTGTTAATAACTTTCAGTATTTCCTGTTAAAAAATAAATCATAATAAGGAGAATAATAACAATAAAAAGACACATTTAGGGACAAAATGTTTGCTTGAAGCAAGAATTTCAAATAAGATTTAAAAAATAAAATAAAAATACAAATGCAGAAAAAAAAAAAACACTCCATATGTCCTCTCAGCAATTGAGCGGGCTTTCTCAACATCAGCCAAAGAAAGCATAAATGCCATGTATTTTATCCAGACAAAGCTGCTATTTGGGGAAATTCTAACCACTTTCTCAAATTCATCAGCACTTCTTGGAATATCTTTCTCTAATAGCCTTTCTTCAGCAGCCCTAATTTCTCGTTCCCTGAGCAGAACAATTTCCATTCTTAACAGGAAAACTGAGACAGACAGCCTTTAATAAGAAAATCATGAAAATATGTGAATAAAAAACATTACCTCTCTTCATTGGCTTTCTTCTTTGCCTGGCTTTTATTCTTTTGATCTACAGCATCAGCATCATCAACGTGCTCTATATTTTGACAAGCAGCATTAACCATGTCTGATTTCTCTATATCATCGAGAGGGACCTCAAGTGGAAGAATAGAAGCCCTCGCTTCCACTTCAGCAGGAAGAGGATGCTGCCCATTTTCACATTCAAGGTCCAAATTCTGCATCCCCAATGAGCCTCTATCTGGCAACATTGTTAACTGAGTACCCACCATTTGATCTTTTTCCTCAATGGCATCATCATACTTCTGCTTTGAAGGAGCTTGAATGTCATAATTGCTCATAAAATATGAATTCTTCATCCTAAGAGAAACTCGTTGTCTATCCTCATCCACCTGATAATAGTTTGAAAAACAGAAGAAAATAAAAAATACAGCTTCTGTAGCCACAGAGAGTTACTCAAACTGGCAGAAGTTCCATAGCAGCTGTTCCTATTTTAGATAACATTTAGAGAAATTATTCATTTGAATCAATATACATGTTCTCCAGAGTCTAGAAAGAGGTTACAATAATCACCATTCAGCAATCATAACACAACAACGATACTGCTTGCAAAGCTTGACATGCAATTGTTTACCTTCAAAACCTTTGATGTAACTCTCTCCCCTGCTCTGTATTTAGTTTCAATATTGTCAACATGATCATCAGAAAGCTCGGAAATATGGCATAATCCAACCTAGGCAGAAGAAGAATGCAATTATAAACCCAAACTAATATACAGTCCGCTGCCAGAGCAGAATACCATGTGTTACATAACCTAAAAAGAGTTGGGGCACACCTACCCATAAAACACATCCTATATTCAAAGTTTGGTAAAATCAAACAAATGTGATGATTGTACAAACTGGCTTATTATTATAGTGACAGAAGTTGATGGGCCAGATGTTACAGTAAATAAACGGAGACCCAATTATTCTTGTTCAAAACTACAAATCTGGATATCATAAGAACGAACTTGTAGAGAAATACCAAATTACTTACTGTGTTTGTATGATCAATTGTGATAAACAAACCGTATGATTCAATGCGCTTAATCTGGCCAGAAACAATATCTCCAACATGGAGACTATTTAAACCATTTATGTCACTTTTTTGTGTTTTGCTTGCATTTGATGTCCTAAGGGTGACTTCAACTCGCTTAGACAAAGGCTCCACAGATGCCACCCTGCATGCAAAGTGTCTCAAAAGATTGCCTTAACAACTATCTATCAGAAAGTAGTACTACCAGAAATACTTACTTGCCAACAAGAAGTTTCCCAATAGGGAATTCTTTTTTGAGATTTTCAACATAGCCATCAGACAAGTTTGAGAGAAGGATTTCCGCATCAAGCCTCCGAGAAAGCATAATGAAGCATCCCTTTGGTGTGATGTTCTTAACATAGCCCTATTTAACCCAAAAAAGAAAAATAAAAAACTAAGGTGCTAAGCATGAATATTTGATGACATGACAAGCAACAAATGTCAACAGACAACAAAACACACTGCTCAGCCTAAATTAATTGAACTGATGCAAAACAATATTCTACATATATGACCAAAAAAACATACTGATCATATTCTGTCCAAGCAACAAATCAATTAGAATGGATGATTACTGTACATTGAAACTTAAATATCACATGGTCAGAACAAAAAGTAGATTCTGATGGAAGAAGAAACTGAGGATCAGTTCATTTATTTTAATAATCATGAATTAATCATACAGTCGAAAAAGATCTTGACAAAGTAAACATACCAATTTCCAATTCATACAACATTATCACCAAAGTCAAAGTGTGGTAATTTGCCAAACAATGTAATGTAGGACAGCTTTTTGGATTTTCAGAACAGAGGCTATTTAACAGCTAAACAGTGTAATTTAGGTTTTAATGATTAAATTGGAAGCTAATAGGTAGGAGAAGAAATTAGCGTTGATTTGGGTTTGATTGTAAAGGATTTTCAGGCTGAAAAGTGCACTTTTTGAGGGCTGTGAATAATATAACCGGAAAATAGTAACTTGGGTATGTACAAAAAAAAGAGGAAAAAGAAATAGAAGAAGAAAATAGGTGCTTCACCCTCGAAAGGGTTACGCCAATCACACACAAAAACACAGTCTTAAATTCTCAATATTTGAAACTCTATTGAATCATTGAGAGTACACATTATATTTATAGGCTAAAGACTTCCCCTACTCCCTACTCAAAACAAAGGATTAAGACTCAAATTTAGAAAAACTAAAACTACAAAAAATTCTAGACAAACTATTAACTATGACTTCTAATTCTACTCCAACTATGACATGAATTCAAAAATGGGAAACTTTGACCTTTTTTACCACTAGACTATTCTACACATAACAAAAAAAAACATATATATAATAGGGGTAGTTACAAGCCAATCCTGTGGACTGGACTTACTTATCAAAAAGTACACTCCAACTTTCAGTGATAAATTTATCACTTAAAAAATGTTTTTTTTTTAAAATGCAATTCAACTATTCCCACATCATTTCAATACAAAAACACAAATAAACTAGAATAAAAAACAAAATTCACAACAACACAGCCAAATTTGATTAAATTTATCAGTATCATTACTAGCACAAATTATCATTCCACAAACACAAAACACATCTAAAAAGTTTGAAAAATGTTCTCATTATCAAAACAAGAGGCAAATATGTTAAAAATAAATAAATAAATTCACTTGAGACTTGTGAGTAAATAAGTCTAGTCATATGGCCTGCTAATAATTATCCCCATATCATAATCCATTTAATAATTGGATCCAAAATACAAACCATGGACAACCCAAACAATATGAGCCTCTACTTATACAACAACTGTATCTCCTTGCACCTTTTTCTATTTGCAGCCCATCAAAAAATGAAAAAATATTCACCTTCCCAAATCCTAACTCACATACCTACCCTCTAACAGCTGTAACCACCATCTCTGACTGCCGTAGCTACCATCTCTAACCACAGCAACCACCAGCCCTCCCCAACCTCCACACCATTACATAGCCCCCATCCCCCTCAGCCCTCCCAAGCTCAGGGACCACCACATCGCAACCATCCCAACCCAACGACCCCACTATGCAACCTTCCCTATCCAAGTGGCCATCACTTCGTAGCCTCCCCCCACCCTTCCCCAACCTCAAATCTAGGGTTTTCTAAAAGGAAGGGAAGAGGATCTAGAGTTCTCAAAGAAGAAAAGGAGGAAGTCACTGTCATCAAGCTACCGAAGCTGAACAAATCGTCTCTTTGCAGCTTCATGGCATCGATTCAATGGTCAATGTTCGAATCAATATCGTTAAGTGGTTCATTTACCCTTGTGATTTCCGATATCCACTAGGGCTACAAAATGAACCAAACCACTCACGCTCAACTCGTGTTCAGCTCGTTAAATACTCGTTGAAATTGACTCATTAGTACTCATTATGTAAACAAGCTAAGCCTAAACATGTTTTAAAGCTCGTTAAGTTTTCAAGCTAAACTTCAACAACCTATTACTTCTTGACTTAGTAGGTTTGCAGCCCTAGAATCCACTCTCTTCTACTAAAATTTTCAATGGCACGTTGGAACTCCATGAGCGCACCATGACTTAACAATCACACAAATTAATAAAAACTAAAATTTAGTATTGACATATTCAACACAATGAAACTGAGATTCTCACCAAAATATGTACTAGCAAAATGGAAGGGAAAATACTGACAAACACTACAAGAATTTATGTTGTTTCTAACTAATAAATCAATGTAAATTTGAGGTAATAGAACAATGCATCCTAATTGAATTCACAAAAAATCATCAAAAAGACAAATAGGTGGGGAGGAGAGAATAAATGAAACCAAGGCCTAGGCTGATGGTAAGGGAAAGCCTTTCGCATACATATGTCCTAGGTTTTGAGCTTCGATCTTGCCCCCCTTCCACACCAATATTGTAATTAGATTCTTGGTCCTATCTCAATGAGTTCCCTGAAGGTTTTAATTAGATTCTTAGTATCTTAGTGGTTTTGATTTTAAACCGGGACCAAATTTTGTATCTCCAGATTTTGTAACTGCAGCTGTTTTAGCACCATTCAGCCCGTCTCCAGATTTTGTATCTCCAGATTTTGTAACTGCCGATCCATTTTCTGAAAGCTTTACATCCCTGTTCGTCTGAACAGCAGGGGTAGTAGGCTCCTTGACCAAATCAGAGGCAGCTTCTGAAGACTTCTGCTGTGATTTCAGTTCCCCATTTGCCCCTTCTTTGTTCTTTTCATCAGTTGGTTTTTCCTTCCCATACCTGCTTCTGGAAATGCTGTTGCTTGGCCTTCTTCTCCTGAATTGTCTTCTGGCGACCCTCGTAAAAACCAAAATCATCCAGGATGCATGTCTTACTTAAGTGATCCTTGAATATTTTGAGCAGTTGAAGCCCCTGCTCTAATTTAACCTCTTGAGTGTCCCTACTGTTAGGGGGTGAAGCAAGAAGCCATCAGCCAACACCACCTCGCCGCCGCCGCCATCCACTTCTCCACCACCACCTGCAGCCTCATCTCTGCCGCTGACATCTCTCTCGCCTCCACCACCCGTAGCGCCAGATCTGCACAGATCTGCTCTTCTCCCCTCGGCAAAACCATCTCTCCTTCTCTCAGCCTGAAAGACTCGCACGCAATGTCTGCTGAATCCGCCTCTGGAATTCCGAAAAGCCAAGTGGATCTACTTGACTTCGTAGACTGGTCCGGAACGTCTTACCAGTGTTTCTTTGGGATGATACAATTTCTGGTTATAGCTGCGTTCATAGAGAGAGACCCACAAGCTTGGCTTGTTCACTCTGCTGGAGAGTTGTTCAGCGTCGCCTATGCGGAATAGTGGTAGCATTCGCTGTACAGATATGGTGTATTGACAGAGGTGGGCCAGTGTTCGTGGCGGTGTATCAACCTGTTTAGACTTTGGTCGTCGCTATCATGGCCTCCCCTGCTCTTGGGGAGTTCTACTTGGAGGGATCATTGCGCGGATGTTGATCATAGCAGGGCTTACTTTGTCCTGTGGGGTAAAAACGAAGAAAGAAAGTTGCAATTCAAAAGGCACATATCACGGTTGGTTTTTTAAACATTCTGTGATACACCATTCCATTATATCCAATCCACCAACTTTTGTCCCCTGCTTTTCCTTTCTTTTTATTTTAATATTGTCCACCCACTCTTCTTTTATTTAAACACAAAATCACTCTTCTTTTATTGTCCAACCACTTCCCGTGGCCTTGTCCCCTTCTCTCCTGCTATCTCATTTAATTTCACTCTCAATTATGATTATTATTATTATTATTATTTTTTATTTAACAAAAAAAAAAAAAAAAAAAATTCATAACAACACACTTCCTGATGCCGTCCGGTTTGCACATAAACCTTGTTTTTTCTTCATCTGCGGCTCTACCCCGATCCCAATTTTACATCAAAAAAAAAAACAAAAAAAAAAAAAAACAAAAAAACAAAAAAAAAACAAAACAAAACAATCCAACCACCATACATTTTTCGGTTCACTTCTTCTCTTCGCCTCTTCAGCTGTTCTCTTCTTCTTGCCTTTGTCTTGGGCGGCCCTTGCCGGTTCTGCCCTCCGTGTTTCCCACGCCGCCGAGCACGTTCACTTCCCGTTGCTCCTCAACTGTCACATATGGCGGCCCTCCAAATCTGAGCATCACGGTGGCCTTCCGCTTCAGTTCCTTGTTTTCTGCCTTCAGCACACATATCTCTGCTCGGGCATCCGTATACATGCGCTGGAGCAGAGCCAGTTGGGCTTTTACCTGCTGCACCTCAGTTGTTCTACTCTGAAACCGGTGCGACAGGTTTGTTGACCGCCGTCATTGTCTCAACACAAGACCTCAATGTATAATAATTGGCCTCAATATCAGATTGAGCAGCCATTATCTGCTCAACTGCCACCATCGGATAGTTCAAAGGCGCAAAACCAGGGGGGCTTGGTTGAGGTTCAAGGGCTATATTCTGGGTTGTGACCTCGTTGAGGTCGGGAAAGAGAGTAAGACCACGGGACGAAGAGGCTATGTTCTGGGTAACGGGGCGGGAAGAAGAGGCCATTTTCTGGGCAATAGAGTTACAGAATCTCTCTCTCAAGAAAACGAAGAGTTTCTAAGAGTTTTTTCAGCTGGTTTGTTCTGTATCAGCTGCAGCCTCACCTTGGTTTAAATAGGCAAGGCAGACACGCGCCTTACGCGCCTCTCATCGCCAGACGACAAATCGGCGCGCCTTTTGATGGCTCGACTTTTGATGGCTGTCGGGCACACCTTTTGATGGCACGCCTTTTGATGGCACGCTTTTTGATGGCACGCCTTTTGATAAGATTGGGCACGCCTTTTGAGGGTCCGACAAGACTTGGTAAACTGTCCCGACTTTGATTCCGGTTAGCTTCTATATGGGTCCGACAAGACTCTGTAAACTGTCCCGACTTTGATTCCGGTTAGCTCCTATATGGGTCCGACAAGACTCTGTAAACTGTCCCGACATTGATTTCGGTTATCTGCTACAACGGTTCGACACAGCCATATAGTGTTTTCTACAACGGTACTTTGATTCCGGTTAGCTCCTATATGGGTCCGACAAGACTCTGTAAACTGTCCCGACATTGATTTCGGTTATCTGCTACAACGGTTCGACACAGCCATATAGTGTTTTCTACAACGGTCCGACATGACCCAGTAAACTGTTTATAGTGTCTTCTACAACGGTCCGACATGACCCAGTAAACTGTTTTCTACAACGGTCCGACATGACCCCATAAACTATCTTCTACAACGGTCCGACATGACCCCATAAACTGTCTTCTACAACGGTCTGACACGACCATACAGTGTCTCCTATCCATTTTTATTTTATTTGTCATTTTATTTTCCTGTTTTGTTACTCTCTCCAAACTCAAGTTGGTTGGTTCCTATCCCCCTTGAGTTTGAAGGGGGCTGTTAGAATATTTTATGTTAGTGTGTTAGGTGTTAGAATATTTTTATGTTAGGTAAGTGTGTTAGTAGTGTGTTAGTATATTCTCTTCCTCTCCTATATATAGGAGAGTCATTGTAGTCATTCTAAATCAATCAAGTATCAATTAATCAATAATACATACAATTTATTCTCTTTCTCTATTTCTCTATACATTAATTATTTCTACAATATATATCAGATAGAATGCAAAAGAAGAAGGAAAACAAAAGTTATTGGCAGAAACAAAGAGAATTGTCAGTGAAGCCTGAGCAGCACCAAATCCCTTTAGGCACAAGAGCCAATAAGCGAAGCTAAAGTATGCTTAGGTAAGTTAACTAGCATATGCATGCTACAATCGTAAACCTGTCCTAGAGATTTTCAAGTCTTTTGTGTACAAAGCAGGCTTTTACTATTTTGCTTCATTCTGGTGACCCCATGTACAAATGGATTTTAATAAAACTGTTCAACTTGTCCAGTGAAAAAATTTCTTTTAATGCACTATGGAAAAGCATAATAAACCAAGTCTCAAAACCAAAAATACCAAGCTTGAGCCCAAAAGAATGCACAAGCTGAAGCTTGGCCTCACGTGTAGCACTTGTGTCTTTTAAGGCTTTTGGTAAATGCCTTCATTCTATTTTGGGAACCTTTGGTGTGTTTGTTGGAAGTCCCACATCGGTTACAAGATATATTTTTAGGTGGACAAACTTCTATATGTTGTTGGAAGTCCCACATCGGTTAGAAGACACATTTTAAGGTGGACAAACTCCTATATATAGGTGCAAGTGCATAGGGTTAGCTTATCAACTTCTATGGTTCTTTCTTGGTTTAAAAGCCATTACGAACCAAGCTTGAGTTATAAATTTTAGTTGTGCCGAGCTGGATTTTGGCCATAATTCCATTGGGATTTCGGCCATAGTTCCTTCGCCAAAGTTGTATTATTTCTCGAGGGCTTTGTGTGTGTGGTGGAGATCGAGTTTCAACTCTTTTCATCTTCTCCGTTGAGCTTCGAATTTGAGGTAGGGATAACCTACTCCTCTTTATGAGCTTTGTCTTTAAATTTTAGCATTTTGATATGTTGGGGGTTGTTGGGTAATTTTGCGAAAGTTTAGGGGCTTTTGTGCAATTTTATAAAAGTTGGGGTTTTATTTATAATAAACCTATATGCATGTTTAGCATAGAGAAATGTTAGAATTGGGAATGTATGGGATTAAAGGGTGTAGTTGAATTATTTATCGCTCACCTAGTTGAAATGTTGATTTTATATTCATTTTGTGCATTTATTTTCTGTTTAGAAATAACTGCTTTGGGCTATCGGTGGAGGATAGTCTTGATTGTTGTAGACAATGCATGATGATTAGGCAAACTAAAACTAATCACTAGAATGTGTCATTGAGTATGACGTTTGAAAGAATACATTAACTTTATGTATTGACTGATGATGTGTATAATAATTGTTTATATGCATTGTGTTGTGTTGGAGGAGAGAGGTGATGTACTCCACGGTTTAAGGGAAGAGAGGTGATGGACCTCTAAACCGGGCGTTGTGTGGGAGGAGAGAGGGGATGGACTCCGTAGATACAGCTCATATGCTTATCTGTTGAAGTGTTGATATAACTCATATGCTTATCGTTGGAAGTGTTGATGTAGCTCATATGCTTATCTGTTGATGTATTGATATAGCTAGTATGCTTATCCATTGTGAAATGAGGAAATGTTTAATATGAGTTACTGTTTCATATCGGTTATTTGGTCAGGTTCTGGACTATGGTTATGAATTGAGAATTGAAAAGGAATGGAAAATGAAACTGTAATGTGTTATGAAAGAATGTAAAAGTGTTAACCATCTATCAAACTGTTAATCTTTTAATCATTGTTCATAGCTGGTTTAGTGTATTTCTACTGGGCTGTTAGCTCACCCTATACGGGAATATCATTTTCAGGTACAGGTAGCATGCCACCTCCAAGGATATAGCTTGGGAGGATAGAGGCGAATGGACCTTTTGATGTTTTGTTTCCCTTTTGATGTGTTACATGTGATTTCAAGCCAAGGGCTTTATATGTATTTGAGTTAGTACTCTACTCTGTGTAACCAAGTGTTGACTTGGAAAGCTGTAAGCCCGTAGGCATTTCCTTTTGTTGTTAACATGTAACACTGTTGTAAGAACTACTCTGATGAATAGAAATGGTTGGTTTATTTTATATCAATGCATGTCTAAAGTGATGGGTTTTATGTATTATTTTGGGGCGTGACATCACGCATGTTAATTGTACCTTTTTCCTATGCACAGGGTTCAACTGTTAATTCGAAACAACCCAAATCATATTTAGAATCTGAACATATAAGAACTAAGAAGTACTAGATCACATTCACTCCAAGCAACATTTAATAAATAACAGCACAAAATAAATGATCTCTGATTGCAATCAATGTTCTTGCAACTTGGTATATTCAAGGAGAAAGCTCAGAATTATCATAAGTACTAAACTTACAAAAGGTGGAGCCTTGTTATGGACAAGGTGAGGATTCAGAGTCAAACCAACAGCTCTAGTGAAGGGATCAATGAATAATATCCTAGCATTGACCTAATCCCAAGTAACAGATATTAGTAAAAATACAAAAATGAAAACTCATCAAAATTTGAGAAAGAATTAATGGCTTTAGAGACCACGACTGGAAAACTATCAATGGATTAAATTTTATATTTCTAGCACAAGAAACAAAAGCAAATAAAATTATAGAATCCCTGCAAAGAGCAATTTAAACAAATCTCAGTGAAGGTAAATCAGCAAGAGAACAAATCACTCCAATAAGGCCAATTCCCTCTTATGATGCTTTGCTCCATCGAAACTTCTATATTTATAAAGCACCAGTTATGATATGAAGCACAAACACTCCAACACAAGTGCCGTAGCAGTGTCGGACACGCCAGGGACAAGGCGGACACGTACGGGACACAGCAGCTGATGTGTCACCTTATTTAATTAATTTGTTTTTCAAGGCCAGGCTGAGGACACTTCGGGGACATGCCAAGTAGTTTTTTCCCCCTCTTCTTTACTGCTTTTGATGGATATTTTTATGGATTATCTATTAATTATTTAAATCTAGTTATATATATATATTGAATTACGGTTAGTTTTTGTTAATTTTGATTGTTTGTGGAGATTATTAATATTAATCTTCATAGCAAACAAAAATGTATAAAAAATAATATGTTTTTATTGTCGTATCCCTGCAATGCCCATGTCCTCATTTTTTTTAAATCACCATATCCCTTGCCAGTGTTTGTGTCCGTGTTTGTGCTTCTTCGGTTGGAGTCTAAGACTCTAATATTTACAATGGCTCTTGTATTTAATGAGTGAACATTTAGCTTCACCATAAAAAAATGGATTGTCGATGTACAATCATATAATTTACAAATTCATAAGTGTGTAATTAATTATCTCTTGAAGCCTTCCAATATAAGTATCTATGTGGTGCAAAGCACAAAATACTGTCACATCAAATAAACTACATATTATATCATTCACTATAGCATTCTCTTATTTCACCTATGTCCACAAATCTTATCTTTTCCTACACATGAAATTAAAACATTTTATTGCAGTAAGTTCAAGATTCATATGATGCAATTGAAGTATTGATTTTAACCTAAGTCTTGAGTTTCAAGGACATGTCACATAATTCACATTACAAAACTATCAAAACATAATTACATTCCAGCCTAACATGCTTTACTAGAAAAAGAAATTGTTGTCAACCGCTTGTACTAGGAATTACAGTAGTCTTTGTGCTGAACTTGTCACTCCAAAAAGATGATATCAATGTTTACCAGATGTCTAAAGTCTCATTATTGTTCTTGAACACTTTGCAAACTTGTCCCAAACTTCTAAATGGGGAAACTTCGAATCCAAAATAAATCTCAAGACCTAAACTTATGACAAAAAGTACACAACCATGAACACCTTAAGCCTTAAGCTCAGATACACCAAATGACAACAGCAATAAATGGCTTAGATAAAGGGGGGCAAAGAATCCTATTATAGATTTCTACACCAGAGATACCAAAAAAATGGGTGAGAAAGTGCCCAAACCTTCTTATTTTGATTGTAATCATCTTTCCAATTTGAAGTAGGGAATGCTTTTTGCAAGTGAAATATGTCAACCTGTAAAGATATGAAATGAAAGATCACGGTGGCAGACAGTTAAATTGAACAACTTTATAACCTGTTAAATCATGATCTTATTGCTGCAAAAATATGACAGACGCTGCAAACTCACAGTTCCTGTAAAGTACGTAAGGAATGATAGCATGATTCCGTTTTCAAGGGTTGATTGTACACGTGCATTAACCATCATGCCCGGAATGAGAAGATCAATTGAAATGCCTTTAAGCTCCTTGGTCTGTATAGAAGTACAAATTGAAGTGTTAAACACACAAAATAAATTGCTTGAGAACAGGACAATTAATAATAAAAGAATACTAATCAATGACAAGGCATACCACACATTTAGATACCATATCAGCATCAGAACTCAGATAAACTACTTTACGAGTTTTGTCGACGCTTTTGACAACCCCTTGTAAAAGTTGTCCAATATTGACCCTAATTTCCCTGCTTTCTGCCAGAGAAGGGTAAAAAAAATGAAAAAATAAAACATGTTACTAGATGAGCTGCAAATCACAAGCCACTAATGCAAACCATAAGAGAGTCCTCATAAACATATTACAAGTAGATTGCAACATAAGAGAGAATTCTGAGAGAGAAAATATAAAAATAAAAGGGAATAGTGTTTGATTTTTGCGAAACAAAGAATGGCCTGATCGTCATTGTGAAGCTTATACTTAATAATTTCAGGGGATATTTTTTCATAAGAAATGAAGACCTCATTGGAAAAAAAAAGAGATGCACAACAAATTTATATATACAATGAATTGTAGAGTCAAATGATCCATCTATGGAAACCAAGGTTTCAAATAATGGTTGCAGCTACCGTAACGGTTGTGATGGCAGTGACGTGGCAGAGTATAACGGCCGTAGTGATTATGGTTGCGGCAACCAGAACCATGAATTTATTTTTTTTCTTCATGCAATTGAAAGAAAACTGACCAATACACTTGTTTTATTTCAAAATCACATTTATTGAGATTTAAAATAGATTTTGATAAATTTTGTTTTTTTTAAAGCATTATACAATATATGCCATATTTTAATAATATTTTCCAATTACTATAAATACATTTTTTCAATAATCAATGATTTTATATATCACAAAATTACATTTGGTTAAAAAAAAAAAATCAATTTCACATTTAAATGTGTACAAAATTATATGTGGAATCTTGGATTAAAAAGAGAATGATTTGAAGACATCCATAAAATTATGCAAACATCCCACTTAATAATGTTCATAAACTAAACTCAATTCACTAAATAAATAAAAACAACGATCTAATCTAAAATTTTAAAAAAAAATTAAAAAAAAAGGCAATGTTCATAATCATACAATAAACAAAATACTAGCAGTGTTTTTATATTTATAATTTCATATTTAATGTAATTACATTAAATAAATTGTATAGGAAAAAAATTGGCTGATAAATGACAATCTATGTAAATAATAAATAAAAATAGAAACAGAATTGTAGATATTAATGACTGTTATAGATAGTGTATAACATCTCTATCATCTATCTAGAGAACATCACTCTAAAGCATATCAAAAGACAGCACTCTTCCAGATCATATCAAAAGACAGTCAATAAAGAGAAGGTTAAAAGAAATATCTAGAAGCTAAAGCTCCCTGATGAGGTGAGCCCATCAACGGCGATGGCATCCTATTGTCTCTCGTCTCCTCTCCTTTCCTTTCAGGCTTTGTCAATCTCACTCTATCTCCCACTGACCATGCAAGTCAATAGCCCACTTAGGGCCTCTAAGGTCATCTACAGGTTTGGAACCCTCTCCCTCTCTTGATCCGATGATTCTAAATTGTTCAAACCTTTCAAAGATAAAAATAAGGCTATAGATAATACATCTAAGATCTGAGGTTATGTCAATAATTTTTGGTTGAAGGGCTCTAAAACTTTGTTTTTCCAAACCAAGGATGTTTGAAGGGCCCTGAAAACTTTGTTTTTTTCCAAACCAAGCCTATTTAGAGGCTTACCTGCACCTTAATGGGACATTAAGACTGTTACTCTACCGTTACAGCAGTTACACATGCAATTTTCTGTCACAACCGCAAAAGTGGGCATAACGGGTGGCGCCTGAGACCGCAACCATTACATAGCACCGCTTTTTGAAACTTTGCCCATAACTAAGAGACAACAATATCAGAAGCTAAAGACATGCCACGAAGTATCAAATGGGAAATGTGGTTCAAGTACTACTAGGAACATGAGAAAGAGGGGTCCAGAGGTTTACGCTTGATCATGAAGAAGAAAAAAGTTCTAGGAGCGGAGTAAGATATTCACCTTTCAATCTCAATATTTTTCTTTTCTTTTTTTCTTTTCTTTTTTTTCTAAGTAACGACCTTTGTATATAAGGTATGAGGTTCAAAATTTTCAAAAAATTCAAAATGTATTATATTGGCTCAGCACAAAAATTGAGCTCTCCTACATTATCAACTAACTAGAGCAAAAGAGGATTCGAAAAAAAAAAAACAAAAAAAAAAAATCCTTCATACCAAAATGAGAACTATGCAATAAACAAATCTTTAATTTTTGCACCACCAACTCTGTATCCTCAAAAGTGCATCCATCTCTTTCTCTCCATGTGATGACCTAGTTTTTTTAAAAAAAATATAATAATAATAAATGAATTAATAATTAAATAATTAAATAAATAAATTTATTAAAAGATGGGATCAAGGTGGGGGCAATAGAATTTTTATTTGGGTGAAAGATAAAGTAAAAGGGAGTGGGTTATGCTTTCGGTGGTGGAATGCTCAAGTGGAACATTATGATAAAGAGAGAGAGAGTGTGTGACTTTGATCGTCTATGGCTAGGCAATATTCTCTCACAAATGGGAAGGGGAGTGAGACTTCTATCATCAGTTTAACACTTCAATCATGTGCGGAATTGCCAAGTTATGCCTCACACTTGAGGATTTCTTTTGTGAAGATACCAGAATGTGGTATCCTTGAATCTCTTAAAGGAAGTTCATCTGTTGAAGCTAAAGATCGTCAAGAGATGATTGTTTTGGCATTACACAAATACTTTGAAAAGGATAGATGTCTTGCCAGTGGTGATCTTTTCTGTATCTACATCAATTGGAATTGCAAGTCAGCTATGTGCATTCCTTGCAGCCTAAAGAAACAAAATACCAGTGACGAGATAATCTACTTCAAGGTCATGGCTATGGAGCCGTCTGATGAACCAGTTCTTAGAGTCAATCGGATGCAAACAGCACTCGTGCTTGGAGGGAGTGTTCTTCCTGCTGTTCCTCCAGATCTGTTAATTTCTAAGTCAAAAGATTTTGTGCCTTTACAACGGGACACAGTCTAGATTTTGGCCTCAATACTTACACCACCTTTATGCCCATCAGCACTTTCATCAAAGTTTAGAGTTGCTGTTCTGTTAAATGGTTTGCTTGGGTGTGGCAAAAGGACTGTGGTTAATATATTGCTAGCCGATTGGGCCTTCATATAGTAGAATATAGTTGTCATAATCTAGTGGGATCTGCTGAAAGAAAGACATCTATTGCATTAGTAGGAGCTGTCTATCAAAACTGATGAAGTTTCTAGTAAGAAACCCATACAGTTAAAGAGGAAAGCACCAGCAGAAATTACTTTTGGACTTGTGGAAGCTTCTGGTGAGGCTAATCTTTCGGTAAACCAAAATGAACCTTGGACAATTCTTGCCCACAAGAAGCCACAACAAGGGTGGATTGTATACAATCCCAAGACTATGAGAACTCCTCCTCTTACTGGTAATACAAAATTTATGAAGTTATTGTCATGGAATGTCAATGGGTTGAGAGCTTTACTGAAGCTGAAGGACTTCTCTGCTCTGCAACTTGCTCAAAGAGAAGATTTTGATGTGTTGTATTTGCAAGAGACCAAACTACAGGAGAAGGATGTTGAGGCAATCAAACAAAGTCTCCTAGATGGCTATGAGAATAGCTTCTGGACATGTAGTGCAACCAAACTTGGATATTCTGGTACTACAATTATCTCACGGGTTCTCCACGTTGAGGGGTAAGAGGGAGATTTAAATTTCAACAAAATGTTTAGTGGGTTTGACCCACGGGGTTCTTTTTGGGAGTCTTTAGAGTGGGATTTTGTCAAAGGGTTGTACATGAAAGTCGGAGGGCTTGTCGTGATCTTCGCAATGATGATCTCGGATCCATGATCGGGTGATATTTGCATTCTCGGATTAGCTCTTCTTGGCTTGAGGTAGGGATATCCTACTCCTCTTTATGAGCTTTGTCTTTAAAGTTTAGCATTTTGATATGTTGGGGGTTGTTGGGTAATTCTGAGAAAGTTTAGGCCTTTGTGTAATTTTACAAAAGTTGGGGTTTTAAATATATAAAACATATATGCATGTTTAGCATGAAGAAATGGAATTAATGTTGAAACATTGATGAAAATGGAACCTTAGGGTTGTAATGTTAATTATGGAAAAATGCCCTAATTACATTGGTTAATTAATTGGTATAATTAATTGTGAGAAATGAGGAATGGAAATGGGAATGTTAGAATTGGGAATGTATGGGATTAAAGGGTGTAGTTGAATTATTTATCGCTCACCTAGTTGAAATGTTGATTTTATATTCATTTTGTGCATTTATTTTCTGTTTAGAAATAACTGCTTTGGGCTATCGGTGGAGGATAGTCTTGATTGCTGTAGACAATGCATGATGATTAGGCAAACTAAAACTAATCACTAGAATGTGTCATTGAGTATGACGTTTGAAAGAATACATTAAACTTTATGTATTGACTGATGATGTGTATAATAATTGTTTATATGCATTGTGTTGTGTTGGAGGAGAGAGGTGATGTACTCCACGGTTTAAGGGAAGAGAGGTGATGGACCTCTAAACCGGGTGTTGTGTGGGAGAAGAGAGGGGATGGACTCCGTAGATACAGCTCATATGCTTATCTGTTGAAGTGTTGATATAGCTCATATGCTTATCGTTGGAAGTGTGATATAGTTCTATTACTTATCCATTGATGTGTTGATATAGCTAGTATGCTTATCTATTGTGAAATGGGAAAATGTTTAATATGAGTTGCTGTCTCATATAGATTGTTTGGTCAGGTTCTGAGCCATAATTATGAATTGAGAATTGAAAGAAAATGGAAAATGAAATGTACCATGGACTTGAATGTCATGAAACTGTAAAGTGTTATGAAAGAATGTAAAAGTGTTAACCATCTATCAAACTGTTAATCTTTTAGTCATTGTTCATAGCTGGTTTAGTGTATTTCTACTGGGCTGTTAGCTCACCCTATACGGGAACATCATTTTCAGGTACAGGTAGCATGCCACCTCCAAGGACATAGCTTGGGAGGCTAGAGGCGGACAGACTTTTTGTTGCATTTCTTTCTTTTGATGTATTACATGTAGATTCAAGCCAAGGGCTTAATGTGTAATGAGCGAGACTCTATTTGTGTAACCAAGCAATGTCTTGGA
Organism: Camellia japonica; assembly: GCA_030407325.1. Classification (NCBI taxonomy): domain Eukaryota; kingdom Viridiplantae; phylum Streptophyta; class Magnoliopsida; order Ericales; family Theaceae; genus Camellia; species Camellia japonica. The sequence continues at coordinate 110,759,993 of JAPPVO010000031.1, forward strand.
AAGATGAAAGCCTATATGGCATTTAATGTTATTAAGATGTAATACTTTATGTAATGACTCTGATGAATAGAAGGATGTTGATCTTTTATATATCAATGCATGTCAATATTGTGGGTTTAATGTTATTATTTTGAGGGCGTGACACTCCACAACCACCACGTGATACAATCATCCATGCTTTTTTTGGTAAAATATCCCAACCTTAATGGGATGAGTTGGGGAATGGGTAGGTAGAATCTGATTAGGTTCAGGAGGGGCTGGGTGGGAAAAGGCAACTAACTCAAGCATATAAATTCTCATAAATATAATTATATTTTAGAGCAAATTACAAATATACCTCCTAAGATTTGCTTAAAATATGGATTATCCCTTGTAGTTTGGAAAATTACAAATACCTTCTTGTCAGAATTTTTTATTTAACAGAATTAACTAAAAAAATAAAATTTTTGACTACTCTTCTATAGAATAATAAAATTACATGAATTATTAATTGAAATAAATTTCTGACATCATTAAAAACTGTTAATTCATTTGATGATATATTAACAAAAGAGACTATTTGTTATGAAATTAAAAACTTCAAGAGGTGGTATGTAATTTTTAGAATTTGTATTTTAAATTAACCTCAGGGGGTGTATTTGTAATTTATCCTATATTTTAATATATATCCACGGGAGCTTCTATTTGCACCCTAAAATGTAGGTTGAGGACCCCATTACTTTGAGCACCCCAATAATAAATTTGAAATTTTATTTATTTGTTTGGACACTCTAAATAATACCTATCCTAATCTTAAAAGCTCTAAAACCCTATACAAATCTACTTTGTACACCCTATTACCAATAAACAGAGGAACAAAAACCACATTTGGAGTCTCTGGAATTCCAAGCGACGAAAAGGGATTCTGAGTTCATCCGAGACGAAGAGGGTCTCTCTCTACTCCTCTATGCAATCCGTCTATCAAAGCAAACTACTACTCCTACATCAACCAACGGTAGGGCTGTGCAAAATATCGCCCAATCCGTTAAAATTGCACCGATCGCATCGATCCACATTATCCGCTAACCGCGGTTTAAACTTTAAAATTTATAATCCGCCTTCGAAACCGCTCTGCTCCGCTATAGTTAATACATATATATTTTTTAACCTATAATAAAATATCAAAGTAAAAATGAGTGTGAAAGATATTTAATATGTGAAATTTATTACAAATTAGTAGTTATATATATGAAAAATATTATGTAAAATTAGTTTGTGTCATATATATGAAAAATATTATGCAAATTAGTATTATATATTATGCAAAAACTTGATAATTGGCTAAAATATTCTTCAATCTACCAATCCATCCAAAACCACTCAAACCGCAATTTACCAATCTATCAATCTGCCAATCCGCCATTCGGTTTATAATTTTACTCTCAAGCTGCCCGAACCGCACCGCGCACACCCCTAACCAGCGGCTACCTAGTCCCAGTTGTTTCAAATGGATACTCAGTGCGGAACAAAATATATTTGTCCGCATACTTAATTCCAAACATATGAAGTTTATTCGGATACTCAAGCCCAAACCACAGAAAATTGATTCCGATTGTTTCATATGGATACTCAGTGCCGAACAAAATATATTTATCCGGATACTTAATTCCAAACACGTGAAGTTTATTCCGGCCAGTTGTTTCATATGGATACTCAGTGCCGAACAAAATATTTTGTCCGGATACTTAATTCCAAACATGTGAAGTTTGTTCGGATGCTCAGTGTCAAATCAATTCGGAAAACTAACCTACGAAAAATGATGAACAACAATTAAAAACTTAATTTCTCTATAGAAAATTGCTTGGAAACGTCTTCTTTATTGTCCATTATTGATTTCAATATGAAATAGAATACAAGAATGATGGATTAAAGTAAATAGGGTTGGGTTAGGGTTGGGTATGAAGATGCAAAGTGATGAAAGTAGGAAAAGAATAGAGAAAATGAATATTGGGGCTGATGATGAATGGGGTTTTCAAAACACTTTTATTTACACTTTTTCCAAAGTCAAGTACTTTTTGGTCATTTTAAATAGGGACTTAATAGTAATAAAAAAATATATCATTAAATTGGGGCGCCTAATCTACTTTTTGGGGTGCAAATAGAAGCTCCCATATATCCACAAGTAGGAACACTTCTATGAAAGAAGTGTCGTGTCAGACACTGACACTCTGCTAACACTCCTAATTTATTGTTTCCTCTTCTTTCTCATATAAGCAATGACAATGATTGGTATGTATATACCCTGTCTTCTTTAGGTTATCAATAGAAGGAATAGTCATCTATTGTTTCCTCTTTCTAACGTAAGCAGCACAACACTAATAAAGTGATTAGTGAGCCTATATCCTTTCTTCTTTAGTTTATCAATAGTAAGAAAAGAGTCTAACGCAATCATCCATACAAAGAATGCCACCTTTGTTGGCGCTCCCAACTCCCAAATCACTTCAAAAGGAAATAAGATCCTCACCCTACCAAATGTTAGAGAATAATAGGACTTTACCATGAAAATCCCATTCCCATGATTCCACCAATCTTACTCCTATGAACAGTAATTCTGTATAGAAGCTCAAAGAAATAACTTATAGCCTCCAATTACTAGTCCTAAAGCAATCTAATGAGAGATATTCCCAAACCATTCCTGAGTCTCATGTAATCTGCTATCAAAGTTTCCTAGTTCACAACAACACTATGAAGATCCAAGGTCACTATGACCATCACCACAAAGCTCACGTGCTTGACAAAGTCAGACCATCCTCTATCGTCACCCTTCTCCATAGATTGTCTTTCTATTCTCCGAATATCCAAAGTCATTTACCCAACAAGGCTAGATTAAAAAGGCAAAAATGATGAAAGCCCCCTATCCACAAAGTAGGCAAGCACGCTAGGGAACCCTTAATAAGAGTGATTCTAATCTCTTATATATAGATATTGCCTTTTCCATCCAGCTAGCTTGATGCAGAGTATAAAATGCTCAAGGAAGAGTAAATTTAAAGAAGTGATGATATTTGAAAATTAGGATGATTTCAAAAAAAAATCGATACATAATCATGTCTCTAGTATTATTAGTCTTATTTTATGACTAGTTTTAATTTACTAGGATTTTAAGGTAGCGGTATTTTGGTAATTTTCATATTTGCTAACATGGGTTGTAGGGGTTGGCATGTGGGTCAAGTTACTGAATTGAATTTTATTCATATTTTCTTATTTGGTCTTAAATTGGTTTCGGAAGTAAAAGAATTTTTAGTAGTTCACTTCTCTTGTTATAGTTGGAATAGGAAGTCTTTAAAGTCTATATGAAGTCATGTAATTCTTCTAATTCAATAGATTTGATATTTAAGAAAATTTTCAAAGCTTTTGAAGCTTCTTTACGGATTGTGTGATGCAATCAAATGCTAGGTGTAATGCCTAAAAGATTCTAAGAGTGATTCCGCAACCTATCTTCTTCTTCTCCTTTCCCTCTTGTATTTTCTGCACTTTAACAGCCCCTAAACAGTGCCAAATCTCATCTTTTCATGCTTAAACTCTTAACCATATATTATCCTAAACAAGCCCTACTTGTTATTGCAATTTCAGCCATCTATTCAATTAAAATCAACTCTTAATTTTCAAGAAATAATAACTTAACAATGATGTTGATATTTCATAATCATATATACATTTACAAGTAACAATGACCCAATAATAACGAACTTGTAGAACCGTTAGGTTTAACTAACCTCATCCATGTAATATTAAAATATATTTATTTCAATAAAATAGCAATAGATGAATTCATATTGGAAATTACTTTAACCTTAAACATTTTTAGAATATACATTCTGTTTTTTTTTTTTTTAAGGAAAAAAAAAAAGAGAGAAAAATGTTTAAAACATGTTGGGTCTGACTAAATCTGATTGGATCCTATTAAAAACTCCCTCATCTAAAAAAAAAAAAAAATCATGTATATATATTGGTTATTTCGCAAAACCCTATTAGAAGTTGTATTATGTCATTTTAACTAAAAAAATGAAGAAAAAAATTAAAATATGTCAAACATGATAGCTTCAAGAATTGCATGAATTGTAAAAAGTGAATCGAATTGTAAATCGATTGTGAATTGCGCGATTCACTAGAGACTCACTTCCAAAATAGATTCACCCATAGATTCGTATCGATTTTGTAAAAATTGTGAATCGAATCGTGAATTGTAAGATCCTGATAACAAAGCTCTGGATCGTTGGCTTCTCAACTGTGAGGTGGTTAGGGAGCTTTGGGATTTGTTGTTAGGACATTTTTGGGGTTCTTTGAGTTATCCCTGCTTGATTAAGAGAGTTGTTGGAAAGTTGGGAATGCTGCAAATGGAGGAGAACAAAGAGAGCTTGATTGAAAGCTTCTCCCTGCATTTGTGGTTTTATGAAAAGAAAGAAATGGGGTGCATTTTTTTATGATAACAGTGTTAGCAACTTATGTTCAAGGATTTGTTCTCTTTGCAGAGTTTTTTCTTCCTTGGTGTAAAAGATTTTTGTCAATCCTCGTCTACTGTAGATTTCATCAGGAGCTCAATGGCATCAAGCCTTCTTTGATACTCTTGAATACAGGTTGCGTACCCTGCCTTTCTTTGTTGTTTTTTCTAATACATATTTACTTATCAAAAAAGATGTAACAAAGATTAATTAAAGACAAAAAGTGACTAGAATGGAATGCTAGGATGACTAGTGATTACCAGCTTGACTGTTTTTCGACATAAACCCAGTAAATGAAGGCAACCCAATGAAGTAATATAGCCGTGGTCTCAATGCTCTTCACATATGCAGTGATAACCTGTAAATCACACAATTAGAAAAAGAAAAGAAAAAATCATACCAGAACATAAGCATGAGAGATAAACAAAAGATATGTTTCAGAGGAGTGTTCAACTCAAACACAATTTCGCAAGAAACAGACTCCACATCAAACCAAAAAGAGTACCTTACCTAGCCTCTTTTGTCATATAGGCAAATAAGGGAATAAAATTTTTATTTTACAACTTCAAAGCTAGATAATAAAGAGCTAAAAGAGCACATAATAATTAATAATGTAGCAATAATACTTGAGTCTTATTTTTTCATGGGTAATTGAAAAGGGAGGATTTAATTTGAGTATTGGCATACCTCTGCTATAGAGGACTAGGCAGTGTTTTTAAAGGCTCAAGGCGCACCAAGTCGCTAAAGGTCTCTTAGGAGCAAGGCGCAAGGTGAGGTGCAGGCTTTATTGAAGCAAGGCACGCAGTCTTAGTAAAAATTAAATAAATTAACATAGACTAATGACTCATACTAGTACTAAGACAAATTATTAAAAAAAATAAAAAAATAAAAAAAATAAAAAATAAATAAAAGAAGAAGAAGAAAGTAACCAAGGCAAATTATCGAATAATTCTCAAACCATAGAATAAAAAAAGAAGACATGTGCTTGCTTAAACAAATAGTTGTTATTCTCGTTTTTGCATTATTCCATGTAACAGAGAAGCAAAAAAAAAAAAGACAGGAAAAAAAACCCAACCCAGCAATAGACAGAAAAGAAGAGAAAGAAGAACCCTGCCCAGCAAAGAAGCAGTCGAAGAAGCTGGAAAAAGAAAAAAACATAGAGCAAAGAGGAAGAAGAAGAAGAAGAAGAAGAAGAAGAGAGAGAGAGAGAGAGAGAGAGAGAGAGAGAGTCGAAGTCGAAAAAGAAAAAAACAGAGAGCAACAAAGTAGAAGGGAAGGGAGGAGGAGGAGGAGGTGGAGAGAAAAAATAAGTCACCTAGCAACCAGCGAAGAAAAAGAACAAGGGAAAAAAAAAAAAAAAGTCGAATCGAATTGAATCGAATCACCTAACAGCAACTAACGAAGAAGAAGAACTAACCTCAAGATTTCGAAGTCGAAGTCAAGAGAAACGAGCCCAGAGGAAGAGACGACACAGATTTCTTCAATAGATTAGGGATTTAAGCTGTTGACTGCTTTGAGTTGAGTTATATTGTATGAGTTGTAATCCTATGGGTTGGAGCCTTTTGAACACAGATCAGAGCCGTTAGATCAGCATCAGAAACAAAAACAAAAACAAAAAGCCCTCTTAGGCTCGCACCTTGTGCCTTTCACCGCCTGGCCAAGGCGCGTAAACTCATTTAACGTGCCTCGCCTTGGATCCCTTCAAGACACTAGTTGCGCCCTACGCCTAAGTGCGCCTTTCACAACACTAGGACTAGGGTTACCACAATTCTCACTAGTCATCATCATTCCTGAGTGGGGGAACCACAATACTGTTAGGCACATCCTTCATGTGAGCTCACCTATTATGTGATGCAAGATTCTTCCCTAATTGTTTAATCCAGCACCTGGGGATTTTGATGACATGTATTCCTCTGTTACAACCTTAAGTTGAGTCCAAGGACAAGGCCTTGTTACTTAGTCCAAAAGGTAGCCCTCTCTGGGAGTGCTCCCTTAGTTGTACGGTCAAGCTCTTCCACACTAACCACTCTGTGCTTAGCCAATATGATAATCTTAGTGGTCTGATCCAGTTACAGATGCTCGGCCATTGCCTATCTTGGCCCAAATAGTAGCTAGACCAACTCTAACATTCTCGATGCACAACCCTAATTCCAATATACGGTATCTAGCCCTAGCCCTAGCCCTAGCCCAAAGCTCAGCTCGGTCCAAGGGTGCTAGACTAGGTTTGGCCCATCTCATGTACTTGGCCTATGCCCTTATCTAACCACATACGCAAGCTAGTTGGGCTTGACCCATGTGACGAGTTCGGCCCAATCTAGGCCTTGCCTCGGTCATATTAACCACCTTCATTTGCCCCTTAGCTTTCACTTGTACTTAGCAGTGTTTTAAAAGGCTCTAGGCGCACCAATAATAATAATAAGAATAATAATAAAATGAAATAAAATTAATAAAAATGCAAGGAAAGAATATATATACATGATGAGGTTCGGTGGTGGGAAGAAGATAATTAAAGAAAGAGCATGATGGACATAGAGAGCATCTTGTGGAGGGAGTTTCACTCAGCAAAAGAATAGGAAAAAAAATGTGGGTGGGTACTCATGTGTTATGCTTTTCTTTTTTTATTAAGAGAGAGAGAGTGTTGTGCATTATTTTATTATGGAAGATAGCAACTCTAAATCAGCAGCATCCAAGAAGCTCTCAAGAATAGTGATTGGTCAACACGCAAAGCTGCTTCTTTATCATTAGGTGAAATCGCTTCAAGTGGGGGATCTATCTTTAGTTTTTTTTTCAAGGCTTCCTGCATCCGTTGTCTTGAATCATGTCGGTTTGACAAGGTGAAACCAGTTAGGGACACAGTTCTGCAGGCTTTACATCTTTGGAGAAGGCTTCCAGGGCCTGATACACCTGAACCTTCTGAAGCTGGCTCTTCTATTAAAGAAAATTTTTGTGGAGGTGATAATGGTAGTGCAAATGGGTCTGGATGGAAGGATGCCTTGCTTACAAAAGTGGGTACCAACTCAATTAAGAAAAGGCTTCCTCTCTTTGTGAGAAAAACAAGCCAAAGCTATGTGGATAATCCACAACATTCTAAAGCAAATGATTGGCATATAGAAATTGCAGTTCCAAAAACTCTCAATGTTCCTTTAGCAGATGTTCAAAATGACGAATCTGAGGGTAGTTCTGTTACTAAGACATTTGAAAGAGTGAGTACTGATATCACAATTGGTCAAGACATTGGATATGAATATGTATCAATGGATGACAGACAAGATTGTTCTTCTGTGTCGAACATTATTACCGATAACTTTGAAACCAAATTTGTGATGAAGGAAGTTGGTTTGGTGAAGCAAATGGCAACAAATCAGAGGTTTGCAGCTGAAGAAATTAGTAGTGAAGAACAAAGGTACTCAGTTAAGATGCAGGATCGCAGGAGTCTTGATTCCACAGTCTCAGAATCAAATTCGCAGGCCATGCATCAATGTTGTTCACAAACAGTGAATGGCTTCCATTCGAAAGCAGCTTTTGGAGATTGAAAATAAACAGTCAAACTTAATGGATCTGTTAAAGTTACCAAAGTGACGAGTTTGGTGAGAGTAATATTTTGCTCGGTGGAGATCAGAATTTGGCAAAATCGAAAATTTGGATTTTTGGCTTGCTTAATCTTCTTGGCTTGAGGTAGGGATAACCTACTCCTCTTTATGAGTTTTGTCTTTAAAGTTTAGCATTTTGATATGTTGGGGGTTGTTGGGTAATTTTAAGAAAGTTTAGGCCTTTGTGTAATTGTACAAAAGTTGGGGTTTTAAATATATAAAACATATATGCATGTTTAGCATGAAGAAATGGAATTAATGTTGAAACATTGATGAAAATGGAACCTTAGGGTTGTAATGTTAATATGGAAAAATGCCCTAATTACATTGGTTAATTAATTGGTATAATTAATTGTGAGAAATGAGGAATTGAAATGGGAATGTTAGAATTGGGAATGTATGGGATTAAAGGGTGTAGTTGAATTATTTATCGCTCACTTAGTTGAAATGTTGATTTTATATTCATTTTGTGCATTTATTTTCTGTTTAGAAATAACTGCTTTGGGCTATCGGTGGAGGATAGTCTTGATTGTTGTAGACAATGCATGATGATTAGGCAAACTAAAACTAATCACTAGAATGTGTCATTGAGTATGACGTTTGAAAGAATACATTAAACTTTATGTATTGACTGATGATGTGTAAATAATTGTTTATATGCATTGTGTTGTGTTGGAGGAGAGAGGTGATGTACTCCACGGTTTAGGGGAAGAGAGGTGATGGACCTCTAAACCGGGTGTTGTGTGGGAGAAGAGAGGGGATGGACTCCGTAGATACAGCTCATATGCTTATCTGTTGAAGTGTTGATATAGCTCATATGCTTATCGTTGGAAGTGTGATATAGTTCATATGCTTATCTGTTGATGTGTTGATATAGCTAGTATGCTTATCTATTGTGAAATGGGAAAATGTTTAATATGAGTTGCTGTCTCATATAGATTGTTTGGTCAGGTTCTGAGCCATAATTATGAATTGAGAATTGAAAGAAAATGGAAAATGAAATGTACCATGGACTTGAATGTCATGAAACTGTAAAGTGTTATGAAAGAATGTAAAAGTGTTAACCATCTATCAAACTGTTAATCTTTTAGTCATTGTTCATAGCTGGTTTAGTGTATTTCTACTGGGCTGTTAGCTCACCCTATACGGGAATATCATTTTCAGGTACAGGTAGCATGCCACCTCCAGGGACATAGCTTGGGAGGTTAGAGGCGGACAGACTTTTTGTTGCATTTCCTTCTTTTGATGTATTACATGTAGATTCAAGCCAAGGGCTTAATGTGTAATGAGCGAGACTCTATTTGTGTAACCAAGCAATGTCTTGGAAAGATGAAAGCCTATATGGCATTTTATGTAATGACTCTGATGAATAGAAGGATGTTGATCTTTTATATGTCAATATTATGGGTTTAATGTTATTATTTTGAGGGCGTGACAGAGGCGACAAGGTCTCCTATAGCCTAAGCACAAGGCACGAGGCAAGGTGCGCGCCTCACCAAAGCGAAGCGCAAGTAGTAGAAGAAAAGCAAAATTATAAAATAGGCAAACTTTTCAACATAACTAATATATACAGAATTTCAAAAATCATAACCATTTCCAATAATCTTTAAACATAACATTCAATAATCTAAAAACTAGAAATATAATATCCAACGAAAGATATAAAGCATAACATTCAATCTTTTATCACTTTTCGCTCTCTTTTGATTTTATATTGAAGAGTTTGAACCCACAAAAAAAGCACTTAATCAACAATTGGAGTAGAAAAATAGGTATGAGCTCACGTCTTGCGCCTCAAAAAAAAGCCCACACCTCGCGCCTCAAAAAAAAAGCCCTCACCTCAGCACCTAAGCTGCACCTTGCATATTATTGCACCTCGCCTTGACCTGTTAGAAGCGCAAGGTTGCTCCTCATTGCAACTCGCGCTGTGATGACTCAAAAAAAAATATATATATATATATGTATATTCGGTGGATAATAATGAAACACTAGTGGACTATAGGGCTGTCAATTCTTTTAATTTGAGTGAGATGCTTCTTTTTGTAAAGGGAAGCACACAATGATAAAAAGAAAAAGAGGAGGTGCAGAGTGGATGTGCAATTCGGTGGAAAATAAATAATAAAGATAGATGGAGGATATAGGGGTTCCTATTCACGAAACAGTATTACTTTAACCCCGAAGGAGGGCATGATACCTAAAAGATAGTTGATAGCATTCAAGACCGTGGGATTAACCAGGTTTATATAATTGGAGGATTTTGGAATCAGATCTGGTTGCTTTTACTCGATCCAAGAACATCAAGATTCAAGAAAACAGAGCTGGGTTGTTCGATTTAGATGGGTTTGAAGGTGCTGTACCTGTACTGATGTCATTGTTCTGGATTGTCATTCGTCAACTCGCCGAAATTGAAGCAATGGCTACTTCGAAGAGAGTGATTACAAGGGAGGAGTGGAAGAAAAAGCTTAATGATGTGAAAATTAGGTAAGAAGATCTGAATAAATTGGTGATGAACTTTCTTGTCACCGAGGGTTATGTTGATGTCGCTGAAAAGTTTAGAACGGAATCTGGAACTGAACCAGACATAGATCTTGCTACAATAACGGATCGCATGGCAGTTAAAAAGGCAGTTTTGGCATATGAGAAGGCAACAGAGATCTTACTTCGCAGTGACGAAGAGATTGACCGACCAGAGTTGCTTTCGTTGGTTCAGATTCACCATGCACAGGTGCACTAACTGTTAATATGTTGATACATTGCCATTGTATATAGGTAGTAGATCTTCTCCTTATTTCAGTACAATGAATGTAGTGAATGGTTCTAATGATTGTCAATCTGGAATAAATGTTTCATTCCTCTGTAGTGCCTACTGCTAGTAAGTTCAGGTGATTGTAATTCAGAAAGGGAACTTGAGCCTAAAGAGTTGATGAAATTCTTTGTAAGTTGAAGGAGTCAATGAAATCTGATATTAGACAGGCTTCTGTGTGGAGTACTTCAGGCATGATACTTCTTAAAACTGGCCGTTTGCAGAATACTATATCATTGTTGTCTTCTTTGTTGACTATTGTCCCTGACAATGTGGATTGCCTTGGAAATCTTGGGAATGACACTATGAAAGTGGTATCTCCTTTAACCTGTTCTTGAGACCAAAATAAAGAGCTTGAACATTTTTGATCGGTGGAGATCAAAATCCGGCAAAATCGAAAATTTGGATTTGTGCGTGTTTCCTCGTCAAGCTTGAGGTAGGGATACCCTACTCCTCTTTATGAGCTTTGTCGTTAAAGTTTAGCATTTTGATATGTTGGGGGTTGTCGGGTAATTTTGATAAAGTTGGGCCTTAGTGTAGTTTTACAAAAGTTGGGATTTTAAATATATAAAACCTATATGCATGTTTAGCATGAAGAAATGGAATTAATGTTGAAACATTGATGAAAATGAAACCTTAGGGTTATAATGTTAATTATGGAAGATGCCCTAATTACATTAGTTAATTAATTGGTATAATTAATTGTGAGAAATGAGGAATTGAATTGGGAATGTTGAGATTGGGAATGTATGGGATTAAAGGGTGTAGTTGAATTATTTATCGCTCACCTAGTTGAAATGTTGATTTTATATTCATTTTGTGCATTTATTTTCTGTTTAGAAATAACTGCTTTGGGCTATCGATGGAGGATAGCCTTGATTGTTGTAGACAATGCATGATGATTAGGCAAACTAAAACTAATCACTAGAATGTGTCATTGAGTATGACGTTTGAAAAAATACATTAACTTTATGTATTGACTGATGATGTGTATAATAATTGTTTATATGCATTGTGTTGTGTTGGAGGAGAGAGGTGATGTACTCCACGGTTTAGGGAAAGAGAGGTGATGGACCTCTAAACCGGGTGTTGTGTGGGAGAAGAGAGGGGATGGACTCCGTAGATACAGCTCATATGCTTATCTGTTGAAGTGTTGATATAGCTCATATGCTTATCGTTGGAAGTGTGATATAGTTCTTATACTTATCTGTTGATGTGTTGATATAGCTAGTATGCTTATCTATTGTGAAATGGGAAAATGTTTAATATGAGTTGCTGTCTCATATAGATTGTTTGGTCAGGTTCTGAGCCATAATTATGAATTGAGAATTGAAAGAAAATGGAAAATGAAATGTACCATGGACTTGAATGTCATGAAACTGTAAAGTGTTATGAAAGAATGTAAAAGTGTTAACCATCTATCAAACTGTTAATCTTTTAGTCATTGTTCATAGCTGGTTTAGTGTATTTCTACTGGGCTGTTAGCTCACCCTATACGGGAATATCATTTTCAGGTACAGGTAGCGTGCCACCTCCAAGGATATAGCTTGGTAGGCTAGAGGCGGACAGACTTTTTGTTGCATTTCTTTCTTTTTGATGTATTACATGTAGATTCAAGCCAAGGGCTTAATGTGTAATGAGCGAGACTCTATTTGTGTAACCAAGCAATGTCTTGGAAAGATGAAAACCTATATGGCATTTAATGTTATTAAGATGTAATACTTTATGTAATGACTCTGATGAATAGAAGGATGTTGATCTTTTATATATCAATGCATGTCAATATTGTGGGTTTAATGTTATTATTTTGAGGGCGTGACACGCGCGCCTTTTAAAACACCGGTACTTAGTGAAGTGGAAGCTTACTTCAGGGGCAATCTCCTTGTGATACCTCCTTAGCTCAGTCATCCCCCTGGTCAGACACAAATATCCGTTTGTGTACTGCTTGTGCACACGTGGCGCTTTTCAATTGGCGAAGCCAACCTGTCCTTAACCGCTTGATTTGCTCAATGTGACACGATCCGTTGTATTTTTTCATCTTCCCCAACAAGTAATTATAGTACTAAACAACACCCTTTGGTTTCCCAATACACTTGGATGTCGCTTCTAGTTCAAAAGCTATGAGTACTACATCTGCCTTCCAATAAGGTCTTCCCCTTCCTAATGATCTAGAGTGCTCTCTCGCAGATTCTGTTTACTCCAATTCCATCATTCCCCTCCAACGAGCCTGTTCCAACCCCAACTTTGAGCCCATCTGTTGTAAGTCGTCCTTCCTCACTAGCTTTGATTCCTAGTCCCACTTAGTTCCTTTGATTTCCAATACTGTTCTGGTTTCTCCCGATGTCCGCCATTGATTCTAGTGACTATTGCCATGATTTCCCCGCCGTTTATTATTTCCATGCTTTGTGAGGTTTCAACGCCATGGACAAGTTTCGGAGTAAGGTGGATACTCCCGCTGCTATGGTGCGATTCCATCATGAGTACAGTGTTGCCAATGACGTCACATTATCATTGGCAAAGATGGATGCTAAACAGATGGGGACCAAATCAACAGTCGCCTTCCCCATAGCATCCATTGTTGAAGGCGGCCTTAGATTCTTATTAGACGCTTCGTTGCATCAACTTTTCCATCAAGTCATGCTTACCTCGATGCAAGTCTCTATTAATGTCATTAGGATAGTCTGTGGAATCTCAACCCTTAATCACAAGCTCAGACTTAACCTTGAAATCTGGGACATCTTTCATTGCAATGGTTTATTCCACAACAAGGATTATAGCACATATTACTTGTGTGTTTAGTCGGCCGAGTTACATATTACTTGTGTGTTTAGTCGGCCGAGTTACATATTACTTGTGTGTCTGGTTGGCCGAGTTGCACCTAGTTACCAAGCTCTTTGATAAAGGACAAGCACAATGATGACTTCCTTCAAGTTAGGAGAAATTGGGAGTTTTCAGCCGATACTACGAACCAAACAGAGAGGCTACCACAAATCGATAGCCATCCAAGTCTTGGACTAACCTCTCCTTTAATCTCAAATTCTTGATTATTTTGCCTAAGTCACTCGTTTGGTTCCCCTTTCAGGTCCTAGTTGACACAAGAGGCAGCCGACAACGGAGAACGTAGAAGCAATCAAAGCCACATTTCAATACAAAAAACGTTCAGCTCTAGAGTTGCTCGGTTACATACAAATCTACAGGTTTACTATCACAAAGAAAGTTAAAGTACTGATTATCTTCGAGAGTCTCCTGAGCATAAAGACGAGCATCAACTCAATTAGACTACAAGTGCCTCTTCTTTTGTTCCAACCCGTTCTTCGAGCCAAGCTCCCAATAGCACTGTCTAGGGAGATAACCATGTTGAAGCAAAGAGTGATGCTTGATTTGGAGACCAAAGTGCTCAATTCCACATCTACACAAGGAACAGCTCCCTTGCCTTTCCTTAGACTAGGTAGTATGAGAGGCTTGTTTAGAAATTTGTCTGAGGGAGAAGAACGTTTATTTTATTCTGAGGTTGAACTGAACAAGTCCCCCCCCCCCTCCCTCCCTCCCTCCCTCCCCCCAAACCGAGAGGTACTGGAAGAGGCATAAGGAGACTAGCAAAGTACTAGTTGATGCCACATTGAAGAGCAAGGAACGAAAGAGTTGCTCGAGCTGTGGGAACAGCCTTTGATGCATACTGGCCGACTAATCAATACCACTAACTCCGTTGTAAATTCGCGAGAGATGGCTTTCGATCTGTCGAAGATCTTCTTCTTCCACTTGACATGGCCAACCACAACATTCCTTCAAGAAACCACATAATGAAGGGAATAGCCCAAATGCTAACTGTGGAAATGTTTTTTGTACATATTTAAGTCTTTCCTCTCCCTTGTTAGCAACTAATTGACTGTCTTCTTCAATGTGTACAAGGGATGCATATCATTGATGATTTGACTACTTTAGAGGATTCCAAGAGGACCCCCGCATCTTGGCCTAAGACTTCTATTGCGTCAGATGAGAAGGCAAAGCTAGAAGCTGTGGAGCTAAGCAAGAAATTAGAGGAGAGGGCGGCCAAGCTAGAGGGTGTGGTGGCAATCAAACTCTAGGTGCGATCTCAAAGGCTTGTAAAAGTGATTCCAATAACCAGATTTATTTAAAGCACTTTAACCCTCAACATCTCACATCACAAGTGCAACCCTATAAAAATAAACATGTATTCCTATTTTTTGGATATTGTTCACAAGGTAGGAACAAGCCTAAACCAATCTCCAAAACTCGTATTTTTCAATCTCAAAACCCAACCCGTTGTTTCACTTTCAAAACCCTAAAATCCTCGTATCTTTTCACTCATCTAGCCTTTTAAAACTAACTGAAAGAGTCACATGCACTTTTTTTGTTGCTATATATTTGAGAACAAGAGTCACTCCTCTTAGTAGAGTGCAATTTGCACTGATTCTACATCACAAAAAAGCAAGGACATATGCCTAAGTGGGTACAAGATACAGGTGGTTTGCCTTTGTCTATCCTAACACCTCATTAATAGTGGGACCTCAACTACTAGGACCACCAAATCACCAATACACAGATTTCAGGTGTTTACAAAGCACATCACATGATGCCTTTATCTTGGTATAGAGTCATCTCCTTTTGGAGATCTATCTCTTTCGCTCTCTAAGTCAAGCAAAAGCGCAAGTCCCTCGAGGGAGAGTGGAGCGAGCATCTTAATCAACCTTTAATTCTAGCCACCAAGTCACATGACCTGAGAGGTATTGCATAGGGTCATGGGGTCACACTCAACTGCCCTATAATCGTGGAACAAACTCTACCAGAGAGGTCCCTAGGCTAGTGTAAGAGCATTGGATGCCATTGGGGGAAAAGGGGGGACGCAGCATAGGTGAAACTAAGGTTCTGAAAAGCGGTTGCGGTCACCGTAACGGTGGCGGTGACGCGGTTACGATTGCGGGGTGTAAAGGCCGTAGTGTAACGGTTGCAGTAACCGGAATCATGAATTTTTTTATTTTTCGCACAATTTGAAAAGAACTTACTGATACGCATATTTTTTTTCTATGATCATATTTATTGGGTTAAAAATAAATATTGATCAATTTTTGTAAATTTTTAAGTATGATCCAATATATTTCATATTTTTAAATCATTATAAACTGAGTTTTTTACATTTTATTTTAATAATTAATGACTTTATATTTTATAAAAAATTAATCACTAACTATTATATATAAGATAAATAATGACAAAAGTAAGAGAATAAATAAGAGCCTAAATATATATATACATATATAAGACTAAATATAAGACTATTATATATAAGACTAAATATATATATATATACATATTTTAACCAAGCCAAATAGATAATGATCACACTTATTATTATTATTTTCAAACAATACATAGATAGGCACACACAAATAAAATGGTTTAGTGATAGCAGCTGAATAGAATAGTATATAGTTTCAACAAATCAATAACATGTTCTTCATCTTCCCTCCTCTCTCTCTCTATCTCTTGCTCCTCTATTTTCTCTCTTTATCTTCCCTCTTCTCTCTATACCTCTTCCCCCATTTTTAGCTTTTTTTTGTGTGTTTTTTCGAAAGAAACAGTTTGGAACTGTTACGTAACGGTGCGTAACAGGCCGTTATGACTGTTACGCACCGTTACGACCGCTACGGCAGCCGCTACGGCAGCAGACACACCGATCATCAAACCCCGTGAATCTCAATCACACTGCAAAAGCGGCCGTAACGGGTGGCGGTAACCGCCAAAACCATTACGTACGGCGTTATGTAACGGTGCGGCCGCTTTTTAAAACCTTGGGTGAAACACACTATAGTAAAAAATCACTCCACCACCAAACAAAGGCATCGAGCATGGCATCGAGAGCAGAGAGGGCGACGCGCAAGAGAGGAGCATATTGAGCACGTTTACATAAGCATATTAGAAGTACCTTACTAATTGTCTGTAAGCCCTAGACTTAAGGTTAAGACATCGTTAGTCTTAAGTGACATGTCTCGACTCACAAAATATCAAATTTCAATATCACATCACAAAATATTTTATTACACCTCTTCCTTTCACTAGTAACATTTATCATTATTAAAATTAATATTCATTTGTTATAGGATTGTGGTCAAAAAAGTTGAATGAAAGGAACCAAAAAATAAGAAGAAAGTATCATATTATATCAGAGTCATTTTCTTGCAAAAAGAAAAATTAAATCTTCAATGAAACATTTGAAAAATGCATACCATTCCTTCTTGAATAACATCCAAGGTTAAGGTCCTATGCAACAAAGAAGACGCAAAGAAAGCCAGATCTTTCGTTTCCCCTTCTCTTTCTTATCATCACCCAATTGCAGTACAATGCAAGAAACCAGTTGCCCAACATGATAAATGCTAGAAAGAAATTAGTCTCCACATCCTGATATAATAGAAAAAAAACCTTCTTAGACTGAAATTATGAAAACAAACAATTTTAAGCACACATAAATGTAAGGAAGGAGGGGGAAAATCTAAATGAGAAAAATTAGTTCAAAAGCAGTAGAATAATAATGCACAAAGACAGAAATAAAATGTCAAGGGAAGAACTATTTGGATATTCTTATAGAAGAAGCAAGTCACCACCTTCACTTTATTATCTGAAATAGGATCAAATGCTTCACTTGCACGAACTAATCCACGCAAGCCCCCTGGAAGACTAATTACGATATCTTTCTCATTTACTTCAGCAATGACTCCCCAAAGCTTCATTCCAGGAGAAATATTCTAGGAATGCACAAAGAAAGCATAACTTTAAATTAGACAGCAAATTAATGTGGAAAAAAAATATATCCAAAATTAAGATGCTAAATTATTAACAGATGGCATCTATGAAGTTAACTTCAAAGTGTAGACAGGACAAGGTCTATACAAGTAGGGTTGGAGAAAGTATGATCAGGAAGAAAACAAGTGGGCATAGCAAAAGTAGTCACAAGACTCACAGCTGACACGTTTAGCAGACCTTAGACAGTCAAATTGATCCAACAACTTCCATCAGGGTAGTCCATTAACTTCACATGAAATCAGGGGCAAGTTAAAGGAAGAAATACAAAATCTAACCACCTGGCTCAGATTTGTAAATTTTATTTTCCCATTTTAGCTCAAGTAGAACTTAATTTTAGAAATTAAGCTCTCCTTGTATTCAGTATTTTATGGTCATGGTTCATTCACCCTTAAAATTTTACATGGATTAAGTTTGATCAAGTCATACGGATGTACATGTCTATGTATATAACATTCCCCCCTTCTTTCTTTTTTCTTTTTTTGGGTCAATTGATAGAGAGAATTTTTCAATATGAAGTGAACATCAGGGGCAAACATAGTCCAACAACTATAGAATAGAAGCCCCACAACAAAAGGTGATCTTATTGGCAAACCTAGGTAGTTTTCCAGAAATGCCATCACCAAAAAGAGTTATTTCTTGACTTAGTTTTCAAACCAGGAGTCCCGTGCCAGTTCCGTCAGTTTCCACAACTTACATTGGTCCCTCCCGAGCTATTTGAGGTGTTCCCCGGGAAGTCTCGTTACTGTTACCTTAGTTTTCAATCCGGGAGTCCCGTGCTGGTTCCATAAGTTTCCACAGCTTACATACATTGGTCCCTGTCGAGGTGTTTGAGGTGTTCCTTCTCGTGACTGTTACACAATTTTGGCCACCGATGGCCAATTTTCAAACCTAAGTGTGAAAAAAAATGTATTTTTTGACTTAGTTTTCAAACCGGGAGTCCCGTGCTAGTTCCGTAAGTTTCCACAGCTTACATTGGTCCCCTGTCGAGGTGTTTAAGGTGTTCCCTAGGCCTTCTCATGACTGTTACACAATTTTGGCCACCGATGGCCAATTTTCAAGCTTAAGTGTGAAAAAATGCATTTTTTAACTTAATTTTCAAACCGGGAGTCCCGTGCTAGTTCTGTAAGTTTTCACAACTTACATTGGTCCCTCCCAAAGTGTTTGATGTGTTCCCGGGGCCTTCTCGTGACTGTAACACGATTTTGTTTCCTGATGGCCTATTCTTACATTGGTCCCTCCCAAAGCTAGTTCTTTTTCAAAACTTACATTGGTCCCTCTCGAGGTGTTGAAGGTGGTGTTCCCCGGGCCTTCTCGTGACTGTTACACGATTTTGGCCCCCTGATGGCCTATTTTCAAGCTGAAGTGTGAAAAAAGTGACTTTTTCGACTTAGTTTTCAAACCGGAAGTCCTGTGCTAGGTCCACAAGTTTTCAAAACTTACGTTGTCCCTCCTGAGGTGTTGGTGGTGTTCCCTAGGCCTTCTCATGATTATTACACAATTTTGGCCGCCGATGGCCTATTTTCAAGCATAAACGTGAAAAAACTGAATTTTTTGACTTAGTTTTCAAACCAGGAGTCTCATGCTAGTTCTGCAAGTTTTCACAACTTACATTGGTCCCTCCCGAGGTGTTCCCTAGGCCTTCACGTGACTGTTACACTATTTTGTCCCCCGAATGCCTATTTTCTAGCTTAAGTGTGAGAAAAGCGACTTTTTCGACTTAGTTTTCAAATCGGAAGTCCCGTACTAGTTCCGTAAGTTTCCACAACTTACGTTAGTCCCTCCTGAGGTGTTGGAGGTGTTCCCCAGTCCTTCTTGTGAGTATTACACGATTTTTGCCTCCAATGGCCTATTTTCAAGCTTATGTGTTTGAAAAGTGCATTTTTTGACTTAGTTTTCAAACTGGGAGTCCCGAGTTACTTCCGTAACTTTCCACAACTTCAATTGGTCCTTCCCAAGGTGTTTGAGGTGTTCCCCGAGACTTCTCGTAACTATTTCACGATTTTGGCCTCCGATGGCTTATTTTAAAGCTTAAGTGTGAAAAAAGTGCTTTTTTCAACTCAGTATTCAAACCGGAATTCCCGTGCTAGTTCCGCAAGTTTCCACAACTTACATTGGTCTCTTCTTCCGAGGTGTTTGAGATAATCCCTGGGCATTCTCGTGACTGTTACACGATTATGGCCCCCGATGGCCTGTTTTCAAGCTTAAATGTGAAAAAAGTACCTTTTTCGACTCAGTATTCAAATCGGAAGTCCCGTGCTAGTTCTGTAAGTTTCCACAACTTATATTGGTCTCTGTCGAGATGTTTGAGGTTTTTCCCGGGTATTCTTGTGAATGTACACAATTTTGGCCCCCGATGGCCTATTTTCAAGCTTTACTGTGAAAAAAGTGTCTTTTTCGACTTAGTTTTCAAGTCGGGAGTCCCGTGCGAGTTTTTTATGTTTCCAAAGCTTTACATTGGTCCCTCCCGAAATGTTCGATGTGTTCCCTGGTCCTTCTTGTGACTGTTACACGATTTTGGCCGCCAATGGCCTTTTTTAAAGCTTAAGTGTGAGAAAAGTTTCTTTTTGTACTTAGTTTTCAAACCGAGAGTCTCATGCCAGTTCCGCAAGTTTCAACAACTTACATTGGTGCCTCCCGAGTTGTTTGATGTGTTCACTGGGCCTTGTCGTGACTGTTACACGATTTTGGCCCCCGATGGCCTATTTTCAAACTTAAGTGTGAAAAAAGTAACTTTTTCGACTTATTTTTCAAACCGGAAGTCCCGTGCTAGTTCCTTAAGTTTCCACAACTTACATTGATCTCTCCCGAGGTGTTTGATGTGTACCATGGGCCTTCTCGTCACGATTTTGGCCCCTGATGGACTATTTTCAAGTTTAAGTGTGAGAAAGTGTCTTTTTGGACTTAGTTTTCAAACCGGGAGTCCCGTGCTAGTTCTGTAAACCGGGAGTCCCGTGATAGTTCTTTAAGTTTCGACAACTTACATTGGTCCCTCTTGAGGTGTTTGAGGTGTTCCTCGGGCCTTCTCGTGACTATTACACGATTTTGGCCCCCGATGGCCTATTTTCAAGCTCAAGGGTGAAAAAAATGCATTTTTTGACTTAGTTTTGAAGTCGGGAGTCCCGCCGTAAGTTTCCATTACTTACATTGGTCCCTCCCCAGGTGTTTGATGTGTTCCTTGGGCTTTCTCGTAACTGTTACAAGATTTTGGCCCCTGATGGCTTATTTTTAAACTTAGGCCTCGTTTGGGAACAGGCTATTTTAGTAACTTTTTGGCTTTTTACGAAAAGATGTGCAGAAAAGTAGAGAGGTGATGTGACTAGTTTTAGTTGGCTTTTTGGCTAAAATAGCCAGTCCCCAAACAAGGCCTTAAGTGTGAAAAAAGTGGCTTTTGGACTTATTTTTCAAACTGGGAGTTCCAGGCTAGTTTCGTAACTTTCCACCACTTACATTAGTCTCTCCCGAGGTGTTTGAGGTGTTCCCCGAGCCTTCTCGTGATTGTTACTCGATTTTGGCCACCGATGGCCTATTTATAAGCTTAAGTGTGAAAAAAGTGTGTGTTTTGGCTTAGTTTTCAAACCGGGAGTCCCGTGGCAGTTCCGTAAGTTTTCACAACTTACATTGGTCCCTCCCAACATGTTTGAGGTGTTCCACAGGACTTCTCGTGACTATTAATCGATTTCGTCCCCCGATGGCCTATTTTCTAGGTAAAGTGTTAAAAAAGTGCCTTTTTCGACTTAGTTTTCAATTCGGGAGTCCCGTGCTTGTTCTGTAAGTTTCCAAAACTTACATTAGTCCCTCTCGAGGTGTCTGAGGTGTTCCCCAGGCCATCTCATGACTGTTACACAATTTTGGCTCCTGATGGCCTATTTTCAAGCTTAAGTATGAAAAAAGTACATTTTTTGACATAGTTTTCAAACCGGGAGTCCCGTGCTAATTCTGTAAGTTTCCACAACTTACATTGATCCCTTCCGAAGTGTTTGTGGTGTTCCCCTGGCCTTCTTATGATTGTTACACGATTTTGGCTCCTGATGGCCTATTTTCAAGCTTAAGTGTCAAAAAAGTGTATTTTTTGACATAGATTTCAAATCAAGTGTCCCGATCCCTTCCGAGGTGTTTGTGGTGTTCCCCTGGCCTTCTTATGATTGTTACACGATTTTGGCCCCTGATGGCCTATTTTCAAGCTTAAGTGTCAAAAAAGTGTATTTTTTGACATAGATTTCAAACCGAGTGTCCCGTGCTAGTTCTGTAAGTTTGCACAACTTATATTGATCCCTCCCGAGGTGTTTGAGGTGTTCTCCGGGCCTTCTCGTGATTGTTACTCGATTTTGGCCCCTGAAGGCCTATTTTCAAGCTTAAGTGTGAAAAAATGGCCTTTTTCAACTCAGTTTTCAAACCAAAAGTCTCGTGCTAGCTCTGTATATTTTCAAAACATACATTGGTCCCGCCCGAGGTGTTTGATGTGCTCCTGGGGCCTTCTCGTGACTGTTACACTATTTTGGCCCCCGATGGCCTATTTTCAAGCTTAAGTGTGAGAAAAGTGTCTTTTTGTACTTAGTTTTCAAATCGGGAGACCCGTGCTAGTTTCGTAATTTTTCACAACTTACATTGGTTCCTCCCGAGGTGTTTGAGTTGTTCCCCGGTCCTTCTCGTGATTGTTACCCGATTTTGGCACCTGATGGCCTATTTTTAAGTTTAAGTGTTAGAAAAGTGCCTTTTTGGACATAGTTTTCAAAACGAGAGTCCCATGCTAGTTCTGTAATTTCCACAACTTACATTGGTCCCTCTCGAGGTGTTTGAAGTATTTCCCCTGACCTTCTCGTGACTATTACACGATTTTGGATCCCGATGGTCTATTTTGAAGCTTCAGTGTGAGAAAAGTGTCTTTTTGACTTAGTTTTCAAACCGGGTGTCCCCTGCTAGTTCTGTAAGTTCCCACAACTTATATTGGTCTCTTTTGAGGTGTTTGAGGTGTTCCCCGGGCCTTCTCGTGACTGTTACACAATTTTGGCCCACCATGACCTATTTTCAGGATTAAGTGTGAAAAAAATTCCCTTTTCGACTTATTTTTCAAACCGAGAGTCCCGTACTAGTTCTATAAGTTTTCACAACTTGCATTCCCTCTCGAGGTGTCTAAGGTGTTCCCCAGGCCTTCTCGTGACTGTTACATGATTTTGGCCCTAATGGCCTATTTTCAAGCTTAAGTGTGCAAAAAGTGTCTTTTTCGACATAGTCTTCAAACCGGAAGTCCCATGCTAATTCCGTAAGTTTCCACAACTTACATTAGTCCCTCCCGAAGTGTTTAACGTGTTCCCTGGGCCTTCTCATGACTTTAACACAATTTTGGCCCCAATGGCCTATTTTCAAGCTTAAGTTAAAAGATGTGCCTTTTTGGATTTAGTTTTCAAACCGGGAGTCCTGTGCTACTTCCGTAAGTTTTCACAACTTACATTGGTCTCTCCCGAGCTGTTTGAGGTCTTCCTCGGGCCTTCTCGTGACTCTTACACGATTTTGGGCCTCGATAGCCTATTTTCAACCATAACTGTGAGAAAAGTGCATTTTTTAACTTAGTTTTTAAACCGGGAGTCCCGTGCCTGTTCCGTACATTTCCACAACTTAAATTGGTCCCTTCCGAGGTGTTTGAGGTGTTCCCCAGGCCTTCTCCTAACTATTACACGATATTGGCCCCCGATGGCCTTTTTCGACCTAGTGTGAAAAAAGTGTGAAAAAAGTGCCTTTTTCAACCTAGTTTTCAAACTGGGACTCTCATGCTAGTTCTGTAAGTTTCCACAACTTACATCTCGAGGTGTTTGGGGTGTTTTGCGGGGGTTCTAGTGACAGTTACACAATTTTGGCCCCCGATGGCCTGTTTCAACCTTAATTGTGAAAAAAATGCATTTTTTGACTTAGTTTACAAGCCGGAAGTCCTGTGCTAGTTCTGTAAGTTTTCACAACTTACATTGGTTCTTCTTGAGGTTTTTGAGGTGTTCCGCTGGGGTTCTCGTGATTGTTACACAATTTTGGGCCCCCGATGGCCTATTTTCAAGCTTCAGTGCGAAAAAAGTGCATTTTTTTACTTAGTTTTCAAGCAGGGAGTCCCGTGCTAATTTCGTAAATTTTCACTACTTGTATTGGTTCCTCCCGAGGTGTTTGATGTGTCCCATGGGCCTTCTCGTGACTGTTGCCCGATTTTGGCCTCCGATGGCCTATTGTCAAGCTTAAGTGTGAATAAAGTGCCTTTTTAGACTTTGTTTTCCAACTGAGAGTCCCGTGTTAGTTTCGTAGGTTTCCAAAACTTACATTGCTCCCTCTCGAAGTCCGGGCCTTCTCGTGACTTTTACCCGATTTTGGCCCCCGATGGCATATTTTCAACCTTAAATGTGAAAAAAGGGCATTTTTTGACTTTAGTTTTCAAACCGGTAGTCCCGTGCCAGTTCCGTAAGTTTCCACAACTTACATACTTAAGGTGTTTGAGGTGTTCCGCAGGCCTTCTCGTGACTGTTACACCCATTTTGGCCGCCAATGGCCTATTTTAAAGATTAAGTGTGAAAAAAATGTATTTTTTCACTTAATTTTCAAACCGGGAATCCCATGCCTGTTCTGTAAGTTTCTACAACTTACATTGGTCACGTATTTTTCGGCAAACTTGCCGAAAGATTTTACTTGCCACAGTAGCAACAGAGCCTTCTGTCAAAAATAAGTGTCACTCGCAGCCCAATTACTGACTTTTTTTTTTGTTCTCATTATAAAATTCTTGCCAATTTATGAGGTATACAACTTTGCTGGATGTATACTACCATATACATTGAATGAGACCAGGCTGCAAAACTTGCTGCACCATTTGTATACTAAACAAAATCAAATATCACATCATTTTGTATACTATTAATATAATGCATAATATGGCCCTCTCACAGAGAGAGAGAGAGAGGGAGAGAGAGAGAGAGCAGCCAACCTGCTATAGTCGACAACTGAATTCCATCTCATCTTCTTTCCACTAAACTTTGGATTTTTGCACATACGGATGCTTAAGGATGTAACCTCCACAAGTTCATCTTCCTGAATGTACTCTATGCAGTCGTCCAGGCTATAATCCAATGAGGAATCAAGAACCACTGCATCCATCAAGGTGAGAAATTTCTCGTTATCAAGTCTAAGAAAGCAAAGCTTACTGCTCCAAAAATTACTTTTTAAATGCACATTTCGCTTCTGTTTCTTGGGCTTCTGAATAAAGTGCAAGGTCAATAGCACCTTTCTCAAAAAAGTTGAATTTCAGCTTACTCTAAACTGTTTTCAAGTTTGACAAATGCCTCATTAAAAGCTTTTGCTTCAATAAGCTATATGGCACTGCACATTTGGGAACCCCAGATGGGGTTAAAGAGTGGAAACCAACCAGAGTCTAACCAATTTAGGATAATATATAATTAAACCTAAGGGAGGCTCAATAACAATTTTATGACTAACACCATTGTCATGAATACTAACAATTACAATCAATTCATTTTTTCATATTTCTGTTTTCCTTTTACACGTTTTTCTATACCTATAATTACTAGTCACTACCTATGTTACGTGGATTCGAGTACGGGTGTTGAGGTCGGGTATGTGTCCAAGTGTATGATTCATCTAACTCAAATTACCAGGATGTGTTTGGATCTTGAATTTCTGAAGGAAAAAAAAAAAAAGAAGGAAAGGGAAAAAAATAAATGCAGAAGCATTTTTTTATTTTTTTTCCTTTTTTTTTCTTCCTCCACAAATATAAGATCCAAACATAACATAAAGAGATTTCTGAATTTGATGATGAAAAGAGCAAAATTATAAGCTTAGATTGTATATAAACTAAAGAAGCCACATGAAGTGATTTGCCAGTAATTTGATTGAGCAACATTTATTTCAAAACAAAAATTGAGCAGTGTATTTGAGCAATTCGTCACCTGTTTGCTCTTTGTTGTTGGAATGAATATTTGTTGCAGCCTTTTTCTTGCACACATTTAAGGATAAGTCACCAGGCCGCTGATGAATGCCTATTATTTGGCCTTTATAAACGTCGACTCCAGGACCAACAAACATTTGCCCCCTATCTTGTGAACTAGATAGAGCATATGATGTTGTGGTTCCATCTTCAAATGCAACCTAAAATCAATCCACTTTGTAAACTTTAGTATAACCACTGCTGGTGAACATACCGTCCTTAATGTAATAAATTCATTCCAAATGAAGACCATTTTTGTTAATGAGCAAGTCTGAAAGTATAATAAGAGGTCATCTTCCAATAGAAATAACTATAAAGCCACTGCAAGACTTAATCTTTAGCTAACAGCAGATCCCTCAGATAATGCATTAAAGAGATTTATGAAGGCAGAAAAATGTACCCGTAAACTACTATTATATTAGTCATAACAGGTAAAATTCTACTATATAAATATATATTTATGTCAATAGTGCTTTTAATATACGCAATATGTTTATAACTTAAATTATTTATCAAAATAATAAAATTGAACTAAAACAGGGATAATATGGAGGCCATGTAACTACCACTTTCATGATTATGACAACACTGGCCAGGGCTTTCATCATCATAACCCGTGAAAGCTTGAAAAATTAAATTCAATTGAAGCGAGAAATTTACCAGTGATCCCTGATCACGGGTGGTAATGTCACCAGCCGTAGCTATCAAATATTGTATTTAGAATTGCTGTTCCCCGAGAAGCAGTTAAAATTGCATTCCGCAAACCAAGGAGCCCACGAGTGGGTATCTTATATTTAAGGAAAGTTGTTCCTTCCAACCTAGTGGACAAGTGAAATTAAGATTGTCAGAAAGATGCGAAAAAGAATAACAATAATAAAAAATTAAATTAAATTAAAGAGTAATAAAGAAAGGGCATACCCGAAAAGAACTTCAAACAACTCAATTAGATTTAACATTGTAAGAATGATAAAGACAATTATTGATGCAATTTCTATAAAAGGGTGCAGAACCTTAAATTTAACTCAAGAAAAGTTAATATTGAATGCATTTGGAAGTCAAGGAAACATCACTGATTCTTTACATTTATGTTTGTATTATAAAATTCATTTGAAAGTTGGAACAAAAAAGATCCACATAAATGCACATTGGCAACAAGAGCATTTCACATACCCTAGCCCTTGCATATCAAACATCTGCCCATGCCTTTTACCAAGAAGTTCAACAACAGGTCCCATGTGTTGTTCTGGCACCTCCACAGTGGCAATCTGTTCAAAACACACGCTAAGTTAGTCCTTTCATCACTAAAGCCTTGAGAGCAAAGTTGATGACATCACAAAGGCCAGCATACAAGATTTTGCTAGGATTGGAAGATCATGTCCTCTTCAGCTAGTGTAATCAAAATTGTTGCTTCAATCGGTTGATTATACAAGAATAATCATATGTGTGCAGAGCAATTGATACGTTCAGCCATTAATAGGCCATTAGATGATACCCGATTACTAAAAAAAAAAGGCAATTAGATGGGCCTTCAGAGGTATATAAACAATACTGATGAATGTTCTGACTTGAAGGTGCCAACCAAGTACTCTCTTACTAGTTATACTGGACACTTAAGATCAATCCTGCTGCCTCCATCTAGGTTTTGAAAGAACAGAGAGAAAAGAGATAAGAGAGAACTCTCCGGCCTGTTCCCTAACATTGAACATAACCATTTGAAGTATTCTATAAACTCTTTAAAGAGGAAAGGAGGGAAACGAAAAGCAACATGAACACACAAGCATGCCGTTAGAATAACATTAAAGCATATCAGTATAAAGTTTGGGAGCATACACATCTCTGTCCTTTTCTATATTATTACAAAAGAGAAAATAGAAGAAAAATCACCTCATAAGGTTCCAGCAACTTGTCATCCACCCTTTTATTGATCACTTTTGGTGGGCCCACCATGAATTCATAACCTTCCCTTCGCCTGATAAGCAACGTTATTATACAAAATATGCGAGTTCAGAACAATACAAATAAGAGTCACAGCATAGCTTATACTTAAAACTTACATGTTCTCTATCAATATGGTAATATGCAAAGTACCCCTTCCACTAATAATGAATGTATCTGCAGTTTCACCATCTTCAACTTTCATGGCCAAATTTCTCTCAAGCTCACAATAGAGACGATCTCTTAAGTTTCTACTAGTAACATACTTTCCCTGAGAGCAAACATTGAAAATAGCAAACTGTCAATGCCAGACCACAATGAGGAAATGCTTATTAACTGCAAATGTTGATAATACAACCTAAGTAAGGCACATGAAGCAGTTAGGTTCTTATTGCCACAGAGAGAAATAGAAGAGTTAAAAATTGAGAAAAATGAAGTAAAACATGATTAAAACACACATAAGGAATGGGAACCACCAAACCAGGAAGAAATAAGAAATTATATTAAAAGTTTAAAAGAACCTACTGAAAAGGTTTGATAAATAAAATGGAACACACAAGAACTATAATGATTAGTCCAACTAAGGGAACAATTAAAGAATCTTGTAAAAAATGTCATGTATCATCTTCTCAAAAAAGGCTTCAAGACCATAGAGAAAAAGAAAAACCCACTAACTACATTTCCCATAATTTTTTCCTCATCTTTTCCTAGCAGGTCTTTTTTTTTTTTCTTCTCAAAAGTTCCCAATGAATTTTCCTGAAGGTTCTAGACATTTCTAAAATGTTTCCAGTGGTTTCCCCTAAAATTTTTAGGATGTTCCATTACATACAAAGGTGAAATAGTAAGAGAGTTTTGTACAGTCCTATGTAAAATTACATCAAGCTGTGTTTGGATCAAGCATTTGAGGGAGAACTGGTGAAGGGAAAGGAAAAAATAAGGGAAAGTGAATAATATAAACTAAATTTCTGGATTTGCTGTTTCTAGATGAGTCCCATAACTCTGTTTTGCTGGTTTTGCACCATATGCATTTCTGGATTGCATCAATATTTATTATGTAATTGTCAACTAACATCATAGTAGATGAGTGGCCCTCATGTTCTTTTTACAGTCATATTTTTTTTATTGTATATTTGATTTATTTTATGGATCCATTGTATTTTGCTTGATAATTCTAAATTTGTTAAGATTCTTTCTACTTTTCTCGAACCTCGATTGCAGTGTATTACCCTACATGGAGTCAACACATCATGACCAATCATACCAATTTGCTCCTAGACAAAGACCAAGAGAGAGGCTTTGAACCATGATGGCTGTAGCATGTTTCAGCTCTAGCCTTGGCATGAATTGGAAAATTTGTTTTCTTGTGTCTATGCTGTCTAATTTTCCAAAATCTCAATCAAAGTACTGCTTTGAACTGCTGTAGCATTTGTTAAACGGATACGCATTAACAAGAAGTGCCCTTCTATCCAGAAAAAACTTTGTTCTCTATTAGTCACTAATAGATTTAGTTACTTTAAAAATTAAGAAATCATGAGGCTTGAGCTTCACTCATGCAGAGATTCCAATAGCACAATTCAAGCATTCACGCTTTGTTATTCTTAGGACACTGATGCACACTGAAAAGTTCAGATCTAATATAAATTTTATGAATTTGTAAAGTTGAAAAAAAAATGCAATAGCAGGTTTTGAGGATGAAACAGTATATGATGTATCAAGAATATCTTATATTGTTCATAACATGCAACAATACGCGTAAGGTACTGTTGCAAATTCTCTGGGCTTGTCGCATCATTATCAAGTAACATTACAAAAGATCCATCCAGAAACAGATGAACACGAGAATTTCAGATTTCCCAACTTGTTTTTGACATGACCCATGAATTAGGAAGAAATCACATGAACACGAGAATCATGCAGAAAAGACTTACTATTATCAATGGCTACAAACTTCGAGAATAAAATTGTTTTGATGATTCAATCAGTACTAAATTGTGAAACTAGGGAACAAATTTTCAAAGTCACAGTTTAATAACATACCTCTCCTCTTAAAAAAAAAAAAAAAAAAAACAAACAAACAAACAAACATACCTCACGGCCAACAAAAGGTGAAGTATTGATAGAAAAAGCCATTTTCACTGTAGGTTCTTCCACCTTAATGGCAGGTAGTGGCTTCCCAGAAATTTTGTCAGCAATTGTCTCACCAATCTAAGAAAAATAAATCAGTTACCACAATTTCAACAAAGAAAATGATTGATACAAATATCATCTTACAAGTACTGTTAGAGAGAAAGAAAAAAGAAAAATGCAAAAAAGTTTTTTTCTACCTGAATATCATCAATACACAAACAGCACAATATCACCAGCCTCCACAGCCTGTGCAGCAACCCTACTAAATTTCTCATACACAAAAGTTCACTAACTCTTACATATCTGCATGTCTCATCCGTTGTGCATACCTTCAAAGATTCAAATTATTAAAATTATTAGATTTTTTTCTATGTCCACAGGAAAAAACCATAAATTATGGCAGAGGCATTTGCTTACTTAAACATGGATTAAATATCCAAAAAAAAAAGATCACAAAAAGAACTTCACTCTATACCATAAGAAAACATAGAAATTCTAGAGAAAATCTTCAGATTATAGAATGAAACTCATCTGAGCATGATATTTCTTATCACAATCTCCAAAGAGTAGCTTACCTTGCCATGGATCCTTCATCATTTCACAAGTCACAAATTCAAGAATAGCACATACAACTTAAACATCATAAGAGTCTTGGAAGAGACACACACTACGTATGCATGTGTGTACTATGTATATTTGTAATGCAAAATCATACGTTGATATAACATGCATGAGAATCCGTGCAAAATAGTTTCATAGAGCATATCAGGTCAGGCAAGAGAAACATATGATATCATCCATTTTGGTTTCATAATATGAAACTATGACCTAATATCGAATAGAGAGATGGGTAAGACAAGAACTGGACCTCCTGTTGCAACAAAGATAATTAGTCATCATCAACTTACACTTACTGCACCAAAAATTGGAAGTGCTCACTCATCACACCACTATGAAATACACCCCATTTATGTAACGTTAGTCCTGAATAGGACGAATTCCTAATTAGTATTTAACACATATGTTTGCCATTTCTTTTTTTATTTAAATAAACATAAATTTTATATAGGATCTTTTCAATTGTTTGAGCCTTTGTATATCATTAATAAGGTCTCTCACTTATAGACCATTACTCCACCTAGCACAGCCCACCTTGCACAACCCGGCCACATAACATGGCAAAAGTCCAGATAGGAACTTCAAGTGAAAGCCAAACAAGATAACAAGAGTGCGATTTCTTTAAGAGACATCATTTCAAGAAATTCAAATTAATTGATAACAGTAATCTCATATAACAGTGATGATGATCAATGATTGTCATATTAAAGTAATCAGAATACACAACACAGTCAGCCCTTAATATGATAATTCTAAAAATTGAACAAATGCCATAAGGAACAGATGTTAGCTCCAAAGCATACTCACCTGCACATCAATCCTCTCCGCAAAACACCAGCATGCAAGCGCCCAATGGCTATCCGTCCTTTATGTTCCTCGTACTCAATATTTGTCACCTAGAAGTATGTCTAGCAGCAATCAACTATAGCATAATAATATGATATTGAAATTTGACAAGATAATACAAAAGAAAGGTTCCTTCACAAGTAAATATCTAACATGGCTCTTTTTGCAAATTACATGACCAGATACCATGGAGCTATAATATATCATGTCAAATAAGAACTCGAATTCACATATGTAATTTCTCCTATTGCAGGATTATCTCTATCTTTCAAAATAGGGAAATGTGGCCATAAACCCCTCCTAACTTCCTTTTCTTGTTAAAATGACAAAAAAAAATGATTGATGTTGGCCCTCCAGTACTACTAAATCAATGACAGCCTAAGTTTTCTAATCCAAGATTAAATAGTCTGAGAATTCAACAAGACCAGCCTTAAGACAACCAACTTTATTTTGTTCATGTTGTATCTCAAGGGGGAATAATGAAGGAGAATTTTCCTCTTCCTGGTAGATAAAATCCAGAATGAGACACAAGGAGAAATCCCGGGCAAAAATTACATAAGAGGGAAAAATGCCAAACTATACATCAATCCATAAGCTAAATTCTTCCGGCAAATCAATCAAGAAACAAAAGAAAGAGATTCCTAATAGTATTTATCCAAAAAAAAAAAAAAAAAGAGAGAGATTCCTAATAGTAATCCAAAAAAGGGCTCAATATCAAATGTTTCGACTCCAAAATAAAAACTACACCTCCATTAAAGATTCTCCTGTCGTGCTCCTAGATGCATCACCAAAAACAAATCACTGAAGAAGCTCTTAAATACTTAACACTGATAATTAAACAGCCAAGACATAGATAAAAGATACTTGCAAACTGCCTTCAGACACAAAGAAAGAAAGAAAAAAATATATATATATTCAATGAAAAGGAAACCACAGTGTAATCAATTTCAGAGTTGGGAATTTACGAGATTACCAGAATGTTCTACGAGAATTTCACACAAATTCTACAGATACAAGTTGAGAATTCAAACAACTAAATTTGGCACAATTAATATGTATATATGTAAATATATAGCACATATTATGTATGTAAAATTACTAACCTTGTCAATTGTGGCAAAAATGGACATGTTCTTGAAATCCCTGGACCTGAGCCGTGACCTCCCAATCCCCAGCCGCCGAATCAGCGCAGACGACATCATCAGGAAGAAGCGATTTCCTCTCAACCAAACTGGCCCGGCGGTTTAAGGAGGAGGAGGAGGAGGAGGGGTTCTGACGGTACTGCTCATCATCATCAAAGTCATTTTCTCTGGTGATTTTTTTCCAGTGGTGGCGGCGTCGTTTTGCCAACTGCGAAAGCTCTTTCTTCGCGGTGGATCCCGAACCCACTTCCGCAAATTTCCTTAGCAGGTCATCTGATGAAGCCTTCGTTAAATTGTTGCTGGTGCACTCCCACTGTCCATTCTATATATATAGAGAGAGAGAAACCCTAACCAAAACTTTTCAGAGAGCGATAGTGGGTTCGGGATGTGAGCTTAATCGCAATGAGGAGAGAGGAGGATAAAAAGATGTAAGAGGAACATTTGTCTCCGTTGCAATTTTGTGAGAGAAATGTACCGTTGGGTGGGGGCGGTGGTGAATATAGCCATTGTTGGGTAGTAACCAAACACACCCCTCAAAATTTTAATAAAAATTCTAATAACCAAATTCTTTTAAAATTGTAATTCTAATAAAAAAAATTCAAAATTTTTTTCAAATATGTAATCAAACATACAATTCAAAATTTAATTCAAATTTTTTTTCAAAACTCATAACGAAACTCTTTTTAAAATTTTATTTAAAGAAAAATTTTAAAAAATATTTTTTTATTTTATGTTTTAAAATAATGATTTTATTTTTTAAAATTTTTTTTTTTTTTTAATTTCAAAAAAATTTGGATGGCCATATATATCTAAACCATAACAAATTATTTGGCCAATATTTAAAAAAAATAACAAAAATATTTTTCAATAAAATAAAAAAATAAAAAATATATATTTTGATTAAAAAATTTTGAATTGAGTTTTGAGTTATATGTTTGGTTATGAGTTTTAAAAATAGTTTTTGAATTGAGCTTGGAGTTATGTGTTTGCTTATGATTTGAGTGTGGAGTTGTGTTTTGAATTTAAAAAATTTACAAAAATGAAATAAAATATTTAAAATGAAAAATAAATTTTTCTTAAACGTTTTTAAATATTTAAAAGAAATAAATTCGAAAAATTTCAAAATACAACTCAAAATTCAAAAACTTAAAGCTCAAAATACAACTTAAAACTCTTTTCAAAACTCAAAATTCTTTTCAAAATTCAAAATTCAAAAACTCAAAAATATTTTCAAAACTCATAACCAAATAAATTTTTATTTTTTTAAAATTAAACTCACAACTCCACACTTAAAATCACAATTCCACACTTAAATTATAATTATAAAATTAAACTAAACGGATTTTACCCTTAACTCTTACACTCACTAATATGCCTTGCACATACTCTCTCTCTCTCTCTCTCTCTCTCTCTCTCTCTCATACAGAGATGAAATTAGGATTTTATTACTATAGGGGTTAAAAGATAAATAATATTTTTTTACCGTATAGACAAATACACATATATGTACAATATGATATATAAATTATATATATACACATAAAAAAATTTAAACATTATATAAACAATCTCTAATAGAATGAATAAATTTTTTTCTGGAAAAATAACAGAGAACAAAAGATGAGAAAAGAATGAAGTATATATCTTTTATACTAAGATGCTATTTTATTTATAAAATAATACATACATATATATATATATATATTTAGAAGTACTATGGGAAATAAAATTTTCACAGAAATAGAGGGGTCATGATTCCCTCATAATCTTCTCCTAGTTCTATCCCAGCACACATACACTCACCTCATTCTTTTAATAATAAAAAAATTATTTTTATATTTTTAAATTTATTTTATTTTATTAAAATATATTTAATATTTAATATACAAATTCTATTTTTATAAAATTGATATTGTTTTAAAAATATATTTAAAATTTTAAAATGCAACTAATATTTCACATATTTAACAAAAATTTAAATTAATAATCTAAAATATATAAAAATTTATAGAATTAAAATAATTTGTATGACTTAAGTCAATATAAATAATAAATTACTTTTCTAATTAATATATATATATATTAGTAGGAGAAAACGTTTAGAATAATACAAATATAAATAAAAATATATTAATTCAAACCACGCAAATAATAACTCAAACCAAAATAATAATGTAATAAAAAAAATAGTGGCCATGTTTGATCCCACACACAAAGTAAGACTTGCACCCACACAAACTAAACTTACACTTTACATAGACTAGTCTTGTATCCCTACACATGTTAGACTTACACCCCACACCCTACATAGATTAAACTCGTGCCCTACATAGATTAGACTTGCATCCCTATACAGATTCAACTTGCACCCCTCACAAATTAAACTTGCACTTCACACTAACTAAACTTTCACCTCCACACATATTCAACATACACGTCAACACAGACTAGACTTGCACTACTACACAGATTTGACTTGCACACCTTACGCATACTGAATATGCATCCCTACATAGACTAATGTCACAGCCCGAACCCGCCCCTACAAGTTCGGGCATGACCCATGCAGAAACGGATGTTAAACCTGGTATAGATATATATATAGGGGCCTGAACGGAAGCATTATACACAAGGGACAATAACCAAACTTCCATTGAGCTACTATTAACTTGCCAGGATCATGCACATCAAAACAAAACCATCATAT
Source organism: Camellia japonica (assembly GCA_030407325.1). Lineage (NCBI taxonomy): Eukaryota > Viridiplantae > Streptophyta > Magnoliopsida > Ericales > Theaceae > Camellia > Camellia japonica. Next base: position 110,795,027 of record JAPPVO010000031.1, read on the forward strand.
ACAGGACTATACAATTAAGTACCGGTAACGTATGTACATGCAAACCTTGCCCCAGGGGGAGGCATACAACAAAAATATTAATTACAGACGACCTAAAACAGGTACTTAGAATACAAGCCAAAACTTGACAAGAGTCTACAAAGATCGGACGGGTCTTCTTATGTGCCTGATCAAAAGGAAACGAGCTTCAGGAGTTAAGACTGGTTCCCGGGTTGATGACCTACAGAAACAGACAATATGAGGAGTGAATGAAGCTCAGTGAATAATAGTACCAAGATAATTCGATGCGTAAATGAAATCATAACTCATAACCATGTATATGTAATTGTGGAGTTCATGGAACTAGTCCAATACTACCGAATGTCCCTCGACCCAGAATGTTACAGTATGGCACTCGGCCCAGAATGTTACAGAATGTTACAGAACGTTACAGAATGTCACAGAATGGCCCTCGGCCCAGAATGTTACAGAATGTTACATAATGTCACAGAATGACCCTCGGCCCAGAATGTTACATAACGTTGCAGAATGTTCACAAATTCTTTCCACATTTCATCTCACTCATATCACATGTTATTCAAACTCAAGTATGGAAGGAATATACGGAAAGCATACGGAAATAGAACTTAAATAATCATCAACAGAAAATGAATACATATTCTTTGCACTATTACTCACAGTGTGGTGGCGGAATGCGGCTTCCTCCCGGAGTGTGTCCTACACATACATAGAACTCACAAGTTAGTTCCAAATTTCCTTACATTCGTATTCACATTTCAGTCCATAACTTCTAGGAAATAAAGACACATTGTGACAATTTTAAATGGTCATTTTACACATCTTAGAGGGTCAAACAGGTCAAAAGAAGCATCCCAACATTTTGGTCTTGGGCCGCACGTGCGGCTGTGAGCCCCGCACGTGCGGCAGTGATGCCCCGCACGTGCGGTTTTAGCAGTGTGCATCGCCCAAAATTGCCCAAAATGCCGCACGTACGGCAATGATCCCCGCACGTGCGGCGAATTTGCCAAAAACCTGTTCGAAAATCTTCAAAAATGGGACTTTTTGGTAGTATCAAGAAGCTTCAAAATGGGTTTTTAAATGCTCAAATTAGACTTCAAATATCATGTAATTTAGGAGGAGAAAACATAAATTAATCAATTATAAACTAAATTCTATACATATAATTTACGTCCAAAGAGTTCATAACACATATATATCCAAGTGCCACTCAAGTCCATAAACATGGTGATTTGCTTACAATAAGATCATTCAAAACCAATAGGTAGCATAATCTTGCATAGGGAAGAAACAGAAATAGAGCTCTAACTCAATGTAACACCAACACATCTCAATTACATCCATATACTTCCCACATCAAAGAAGTTATACACATATACCAAAATTCTTATCAACACAATTAATTTACATACCTTAAGTTCAAGTCTTCTAATCCTCAACCCTCTTGAAGAATTCTCTTTACCCTACCTCTCAACCCTCTCTTCTAATCTCAACTTTCTCTAGTCTAAGTGTTGTGTGAAATATAAACCACAAGACATAGATATTTATATCTATAAAATGAATAAGGTGAGAAAAAGACAAATTTCAATCGTTTAATCATCCGAAATTAAAATTTCACAGATAAGCTTAATATTACCTAAAAATTATGCTGAATTCAAATATAACATCAATTTCGAATTATTATGTCTCTAAAGCTCTCAATTTCTATTCTGAATGGTTTAAGAGTAATAGATATCTTTCCTAACCAACAGATAGAATCTCAACATTTCCCTTTAAGCATTTCAAGCACCATTTCAAGTACCAAAATAAGAGACTAAAGCTAGCAGAAACACACACGAGGGTCGGGCTATTACAACTAAGGTCTCGTTTGGCAAGTGGTGATTTTAGTCAAAAAGTCACTAAAAAAATCAAAAAGCCAACAACTTATACCAAAAAGTCAAAGATTCCATTTTTCCCTCTATTTATTGCACATCTTTTCGTAAAAAAATCAAAAACTCATTCCAAACATACTAGTTTTTTTTTATATCATATTTTAGACAAAAAGTCAAAAATTACTAAAAAAACATGTTCCCAAACGAGGCTTAAACATGCGCCCCATACAGATTAGATTTGCACCCTTACACAAATTCAACTTGCAACATTCATAGATTTAATTGCACCCTACACAGACTAACACTCCCATATAGATTTGACTTGCACGCCAACACAGACTAGACTTGCACAACTACAAAGATTTGACTTGCACGCCACATAGACTAAACTTGCACCCTCACATAGATTCGACTTGCATGCTAACATAGACTAGACTTGCACCACTACATAGGTTTAACTTGGACACCACACATACTAAACTTGCACCTACACATAATGAACATGTACCCCCACACATAATGGACTTGCACCCTACAAAGTACTTTAAAAAATATATATACATCTGAGTTATTTATAAATGAAAAAGATATTACAAAAATATTTCTAATATTTTATATTATTTTTTAAAAATTAATTTTTAAATAAAAAATATTATTTTATCTGCGAAGAAAAAAGATAGAGACTAATAAAAATATTAACTCAAATTATACAATTAATATAAAAATATTATTCAAACATACAAATATTATTTTCGTTAAAAACAAAAATAGAATCATATGAAAATGAAAACGATATTTTTTTTATCAAGCTACTTTTAATTTTTTTTAAAAAAAAAAGAAAAGACAAAATTTAAAAATTTAACCAAACAGTTTACGTTTCAAACTTAAAACTAGTTACAAAAATTAGTTTTAAAAAAATTAATCGCACAGCATATTTCAATTTTATAAATAGTTATAAAAATAGTAAAAATTAGTCATAGGAAAAAACAAATTCACATAATATTGTAGACACCCCATTTTGACCGGCTTTAAGACTTGGGCGCTTTCTTTTGATTACCTGATGATGACAATCAGAATGTGTTTCTTAAAAAATTATTAGTAAGAGAGCTTGGAATTTGAGCTTTATTCCTAACCCTAAGCCTATATCGGCCAAGTGTTTAAGCCCTGTGGGACACCCAGAGTGAAATGGGACCAAACTGGAGCGAAGCAAGACCGAACCGGAGCAAAAAGGGACAAAATCCACCCTAGCTGGTCAACCGGTAGCACCATCGCGGGCACGACCAATGTGATCGTGGGTGCAACTTGTCTTACTGCGGTCGCGACCTATTCACATTAGGCGAGTTTTTTTTACTGTGTGGGGGCACTTTGTGATGTTATTTCTTACATATTTTTGCACCAAATGCATGCTTACTCGTCCTCCATTGACTAGTGCTTGAGCCAACGAGGATAATGCTCCATTTTAGTGCCCCATTAGCTCCATTATCTTCTCTAAATGATCCATTTTGTCTTCCACCATTGCTCCACTAGCATTGCTTATATAATGAGAGCTATAGTCTAGTTTGAGGAGATGAATTAGAAGAGAATGTAGAGAGAATACTAAATTTGAGTTAGAATTTGAGAGAAAAAAAAGCCTTGAAATCAAGAGAGTTGTCTTTCCAAATTAGTGAAATTATAAAGCCTCTATACATCTCATATTTCCTTGCAAACACCACTCAAGAACCAAGTCCTAAAGCTTTGACCAAAGTGAGAGTAGTCTTGCTAAGTTAAAGAAGATTAAACAGTGATCATATACTTGTCCAAAACATTATTCTAAGCTCAAATTCCAAGCTCTTGAATTGAGGATTAAGATCAAAATTCACAACATTGAGGGTGATCAAGATGAAGTTTGGAAATCGAGCAGTTCAATTTTTCTCTGGAAGGGTGAATTTCAAGTCTTTCATTTTCTTATATTTTCTATTTCATAATTATTTTCTTACTTTAGATTTCATAGTATTTTGTTATAATCTAATTGGAAGTGGTTAGTTTAGTTCATATTTATTTTCTTACTTTATATTTTAAAGCGTTTTGTTGTAATCCAAGTGGTTAGTTTAGCTCATATTTATTTTATTACTTTTTATTTCATAGTGTTTTGTTGTAATCCATGTAGTTAGTTTAGCTCATATTATTTTCTTGCTTTTGTTTCATGTTGTTTTGTTGTAATCTAACTGGAAGCGGTTAGTTTTCAATTTTTTTATTTTCTTGCACTTTCAATCTTATAGTCGTTTCTTGTTTTAAGTTATATATTAGTTTTGTTGTAAGCTAACCGGAAGTGGTTAGTTGAGTCGCCTACATATTTCTTATTTGTTTTTTTCTCGGTGTTGCAACAAGACAGGTTTTGCTAGGCCTGGGCCAGACGGTTAACTTCTTTTTGATAAAACGGCGTAATCTTCCGATGTTGACCAATTTTCAGTGGTTTCCAAGGCGCATGAAACTTCTATTTTGTTTTTTTTCTATTTGAGTGTTTTGTGAGGTTTTATTTTGTTGTAATATTTTCCGCCTCCCTCTCTAATTTGGTTTGTAATTATTCTTTCAAGTGTTATAATAATTCTCCGCCCCGTTTCTTTCTATTCTATTCTTTTACTTGCTTTCCTTATTTGTGCATAAGCATCATATATTTTTTTTTAATCATATTCATGCTTTGCATCCATGTTTCATTCACCTTAATTCAGCTAAGTTTGCATTTGTGATTTTAATCAATTCCTATGTGATTATGTGCGCTATCTCGTATTGTTGACATGATTCACATGTCATATCTTAGAAGTTAAATCTTTAGTTGCATTTCATGAGTGAATTGCATTAGAATTGTGTATATAAGATCATGCATAGTTTTCTAACGTTATATGTAAGTTTTTCATGCTTTAGCATCCCGCTTGTGTGTGTTTTGTTTACTATGTTTAAGCATCTTACCATATGGCTACTTGCTTACTTGATATAATTGTATGAATGCCGATGGATGAGGTTATGTCACTTAATTTGGAATGATGTTGATTTTCATGGTTGTAAACTCAATTTCTTTTAGTTGTACATCTTCAAAACTCTTTCAAAACATATGAAATCACGTTGTTCCAAAATGAATGGTATAGTCTATACTTGTATGCTTTACATAGTAACTTTTAAGATTTATTTAATAATCAGAATATAAACATATAAAGTTAATAAAACTCATATTATCGTTTAGTAGAGGCCGATCTTTAATCGGGTAAGCGGGGGTGCTCAATTAATAACCTTCCTCTCTTATACCTAAGGTTCTGAGCGAAGCATCTTTGGTTACGAGGAACAATGACCTTGGCACGAGTCACTGGTTTTTAATTTTCCCAAATGACTCTAAGATCTGGTGATGCAGTCTATTTCTGGCAATGGTTGCAATAAAATGGATTTCTGTAAAAGTTGTCAAATTGGACTCTCATCTATTTTCACATTGCACTTGTAAGACTAGATCAAATAAAGAGGCCTGAACTGTTTAACGCCCATGGGTACCCCTCGGGCATTGACAATTTTTGGTGACTCCGTTGAGGATATTAAGAAACCTTGACATGACCTCTATGATATAAATTTTATTTTCAATTATATATTCATTGCATTGCATGCAATGGTGAACTTAAAGTTTCCTGTGTTGCCTAGATTTTGGTGGGAGTGCAGGCAAACTTTTCGTGACACTATACCTATCTCTACGTTACTTTAGAGCCCTTGTGTTATAACTTTTTGAGATCTGTCAAAAAGGTAGTTCTGCTATCTAAGGTTCTCAGACTTCGATAAGAGGCTATATTGACTCTTCTGATTTCCTGGGATCTTCATTGGTTATTACCCAAAGGACTCTTTCGTAGCGTCACCTTGACATTAACCCCCTAGAGTAGAGCCAACCTTATGCATATAGTGAGCTATAGTACCTTCCAAAATTAGGACAGGATGCTCTCCCATTTCTAGGATTTATGATATCGCTTGTTTGAATAGTGAAGCCTTAGATCAATTTAAAGCTATGAGAGGGTAACTTTAGCCCCCATAGGGGTGTTTGTTATCTTTCCTGCTATATGTTATGTGCAATGTGTGAGGATTCTCAGATTCAGATGAATGGTCCAGGTATTTCAGTTTGTGGGGTTTGAGTTCAGTTTTTCAGTGTGATTTAGCAGTAATCAATTGAACCGGCATGCTGCTGAAATTTGATTAGGGGTTCTGTTTTATTTTTGCAAGGTAGTTGGCCACCATAGTTTCAGAACAGTCAAATATACCCAAGTTATGTGGACTCGTGTTGGTAGACTTTGTAAGACTACATATTTGGTTTAAAGACAGCATGTGTTTTTCTTTGCCACCGATCACACGAAGCAGAAGAACAAAAGCCGCATCAACTGTTTAGAGTACCCCTTCTTCACCAGCTAGATCATCCCCACTTAGTTTATCGGCATCATTGATGGCTCAAGTTCTGGAAAATATAGTGGACATATGTTGTTGGCCCTTCAACGAAGTTTGGATGTTATGGCCATTACAGTGGCTACCCACGGTGATGCTTTGTCTGAATTGTGATTGCCATCTAGGGCATCTTCTACTCAACCACCTCCAGTTGCTCATCCAATCCCACCTCCACTAGTTGAGGAAGTTCCTAAACCTAACTTACCAATAGACTTGAGGGTTCCTGCGCAATCATCAAGATGACTTTTTCCCCTTCCACAACCAATGAGAGGGCTTTTTTCCCTGGAAAAAAATGAGTTTGATTCGATTATATTGAAACTGGCCAAGTTGGAGAAAATATTTAAAAGGTCGCAGGGAATTAACTCTATCCTAGACATTGAAAATAGGTATACAACAGTCAAATTGCCGAAACGGTTTAAAATGCCACACATTGACAGGTTTGATGGAGCTAGTGACCCTATGGTCCACATTCGCCTCTTCTTGGATGTCCTTAAACCCATGGGCCTAACTCAACCACAAAAACTTTCCTTGTTTGGAAGAACTTTATCTGGTGTAGTTGCCATCTGGTATGCTAAATTAGATGACTCAGTGAAATAATGTTGGGAAGAATTGGCTAAGGCTTTTGTTACCCAATATGCTTACTGTGACACCCCAATTTATACTCTAAGGGTTAGGATAACGTCACTAAAGAGTCCTTTGGTTAATAGCCAAGTAAGATCCTAGGAAGGTCGGAAAAGTCAATATGGTCTCCCTTCTAAGTCCAACCACCTTAGATAGCAAGCTATCTTTTTGACAGATCTTAAGAGGTATTAACAGAAGGTCTCATAAGTAATGCGGAGATAGGCATAGGATTACAAAAATAAATACTAATTATAGTGTTTCAAATCTTAAATTATAAAACGAGTTCCATTACTATTACAATTCAAAAAAATAAAAATAAATACACAAATAGACTCATAAGCAAAATAGTTTCTAACTTTCTCTAAAACAAATACAAATCTTTAGATGTCTCTGGCTCTTTGTCGGCCACGTATGTTTCTTCGATACCTGGCATGAAACGTCATGAGCTTCGAATGAACAGTAAACACACACACACCCTGTCTCTTTTTTCCAATCTAATACACAATTGCAATTACAACAATAGGGGAAAGAAACATTATATTCAAGTAAATAACAAAGGTTACAAGTTTAGTTGTTAGTAGTCTAGAAATCCCCTAAAGAGATTTCATTCTCCAAACCACAAGAATTGGACACGGATTATTCGGTATGCCCCCTCTTTTGCAGACCTTATCCCGAATGCCTACCAACGGTTACATACTGCGTAGCGCCAACCAAGGACCTCAAAAGAGATGGTAAAATAAGGGCCTTGCCCATTCCCTCTTCACACCAAAACCACCTAGGGTCTGAATACAACCGTTTCGTTCAAGGGTTCTGAAACAATCACTTACGCAAGACTTTAGCTCTCAAAGGGAACACATTGCGTCAACCAATTAATAACTTAGTAACTTGTACAAAAGTTTGTGAACCCATTACCACCCATTAAGTTTCCTATTTGATAATTTAAGTCATAGTTAGAACATGCTTTTGAAACAACATCTATTGCATAAATATGAACAACTTCATAGCACAAATGGAAGGTAATAAAGTTAAAACACATGAGATTAACATATCAAAATATGCACAAGTATTTCTACGCATATTCATGAAGTTAAGGGAATAATATCATACAAGAATGTAAATTTCCAAGTTTGCGTTGTCATATAAATTGTAAACAAAAAGGCATTTTCAGATTTTTCCTAAACTTGGATTTCCTATGGTTTGTAGAGACTTTTTTTCTACTTTTCAGAACATCTTTTAGAAGTTTCATGGCTTTCTTAGATTTTTAGTTATTCAGGAAACACTCCAGCGCTGTCCAGATTCATTGATCATTAAGAAAATTGGATTTTTTTTCAAACCGCTCACTCTTTTTCAATGAAACCAATTTTTATTGAAAGCTAACTCTTTAAGGAAGTTTTTGACATAAAACTCAAGCTAATTTTTATACATTTTTCTAGAATATTTGGAATTTAGCTGTAAAAACTGATTTTTCATGCATAATACTCAAAATAAGAAGATTGGTGAGAAAAGAGGACAACTAAGGGAAATTTTTCACTTCTCTTGTGATGAAATCATATTAAATAATGTACCAATAACTCAGATTTTTAGAATGATGATGTGCCTTTGGAAATAATGTGAGATATGGAAAGAAGAAGATGGTTTTGCATCTATTAAGAGAAAATTCAAGTAGAAGAAGGATCAAAGCTCAACTCATCAATTGTGAACACATGAACACCATTACAACACATCTGAAAATATTATTTTAAACTTCTAATAACATGTATTTGAAAAAGGAAATAGAAGAAGAGATGGTGATGTGGCTTACTTGAAGCTAGGTTTCACTTTCTCTCATTTCCTCCACCAAGCTCGCTCTCTCTCTCTCTTTCTCTCCTCTTAGCCGTGTGGTGTGCTTTGAGTATGTGTGTGTGTGTGTGCGTGTCTCTCTTTTTTTTTTTTTGCAAAAATACTGAGTGAGATGTGGTTTTATAATAAAATTGGTGTAAAAGGTCCAAATTGCCCATTGGTTGGAAATGGATTGGATATTTTGGACTTAGTTTGAATTCAATGGAATAGTGGATTCATCCCAATAAGTTGGAATGTTTTGGTATTTTTTGGGCTATTACAGGTACTACTCCTATCTATTCACGAATAGTCTTGCCACACATCCACCTTAACATCCTTATCTCAGCGACACTCATCTTATCTACATGTATTTTCTTAATTACCCAATATTCCGTCACATACATCACTAGTCTAAATGACCTAACATTTAATCGATTCAAAGTAGGATTCATTTTCATAAGGGATCCGAGCAACTTTTTTACGTATTGGCTGTCGGTTACCTAACATACAACCCTTTTCCTTTACTCGGGCTTGGGACCGGCGAAATTGTTAACACTTTACAACTAACTAAATAAAATTACTTACAATTAAGTATTAAATTAAATGATTGTAAAAATAAAAATAGTGCCATAAACATAAATTATTTTTGAACTATTGATTTTATTTATTTTTTTAAAGACATTTTTTAGACAACATATTACATTAACAAAATAAAAAATCTTTATAATTAAATATTAAATAAAATGATTATAAAAATAAATACAACCACTACTTGTATATTTTTTATTTTACATACTAATGTAATGAAATAAAAATTTAAAAATAAATTATAAAGAAAAAAAATCAATGTAGGATTTTTTCTTTAGTCTTGGATTACTTGAGTGTTTTTTTTTTTTTTGAAAGGAAGCTATTCAGAATATTATAAAAGTGTGTAACGGACCGTTATGACCGTTACAGCATCGCTACGGCCGTTATGTAATACCTAAACGACAGTTACACATGTGAATTTCTGTCATACTGGTATAACAACCGTAACAGGTGGCGGTAACTAGCACAATCGTTACGTAACAACGTTACGCAACGGTTTTGCAATGGCTTTTTAAAACCTTAGCCCACGTATATTTTGACTTGGTTGTCGGCTCAATTCTTCGTCGTGTAAAGCATCACCCTTTCTTGAAGGAAAATAATGTGTAAATCGAAAAGTTAAATCCATTTTATAGGCCAGTGATATATTTACACTATAGTAATTGTGCTTTGATAATATGAGACCCTTAAAGTCGGAATGTTGATGCCAAGTGTGTATTTGATTCGTTAACTTTGAGAAAATGATTAATTATTAAAATATATGAATTTTAGAAAGAAAAAAAAAATGTATTTAGCTTAATTATGAGATGATATAACTTAAACCTATTTGGGAAAGTGATTTTTTTTTTTCTTTTTTTTTGACGTTTTTGACAAAATATATAAAAAAGTAAAAAGATAATGTATTCCAAATAAGTTAATAAGTCAACTTTTTTCATAGTTATCAAAATAGATCTTAGTTAAAAAGATGGCATGATTGGTTGTCAGCTCAATTCTTCATTGTTCAAAGTATAATCCTTTATTCTTAAAGGAAAACGATTTATAAACGGTCTAGTGATGTGTGTGCATTGTAATAATGGTGTTTTAATAATATGAGCTAATATTTTTAATGATATGAGTCACTCAATACTGAAAGTTGACACCACGTGTGTTTCGACTTGATTGTTGACTCAATCCATCGGCATTGTATAGCACATGACCATTTTCAAACAACTGCAGCTCAAATCGGAACATATATTTGCTCAAATATTTGGGGGAAAAAAATTCAAGTATGAACAGACATAGAAGTCTTCAGCAAAACTAAGATTTTGATGTACGAAGTACAAATTCAAGTTGAAATTGAAACACTATCCTTGTGTTGGGGCCAAAAGCTGCTCACACTAACTTTATATAGAGGTAGCAAGAGTAACCACATGTATATTTTTCACTATGCTTTCGAAACAACGCAATTTGTCTAAATGCATTATTGAAAATGTGGCTCAAATCTTCCTAACAAAAATTGTTATCAAAAGGCATATTTTCAAGTTGGCAATATAGTTTAGGGTGATGCTTAGCCACACTAACGGTCTTGTAATGTATAGTGTCAGTGCTAGCAACAAAAGTGTAAGCTAACTAATGATGCTTGATAAAATTAGAAATTGAAAATTATGTATTGAATGTTGAATTTTTTAAATTAAAAATTTATTTGATAAAAATTGAAGTACTTAATTAAAATAAATTATTCCATATACTATTACAAAACTCTATTCTGGACCATCATCACCTAGTCTGTCCTTCCGCCTAACCAACCAATACCTTGAGTCCACGTAACCATCTTTACCTGTATACAAAACCATCATTATAACCACCAAAAAAAAATACACAATCCACACAAATTCATACAAATCAAATTACTTACAATAATCAAACCCACACTACACAAAGAGAAAAGGTAAGGAAAAGTGTGAGAAAATGATAGTAGTCGACTGTGGTGGTTTGTGTTTGATTTATGGTAATAGTAGTCCATGATGAGATGTTCAACGATTGAGGATGGTGATAGTGGTTTGGAGGAGATTCGATGATTAATCATTGATTTGGTTGATCTAGTTTAGTAATGGTTGTTGGTAATGAGCTAATAGCGGTCGCAAACATAAGTTGATCTCCAGGGAGAGAAAAAAAGACAAGCAAGAAGAGAGAGGAGAGGGAGAAATGGTGGTGAACTATGGTATAGAGATAAAATCATATGGTAATTTAACTCTAGATTGTGAGGGCACAATTTTTTATTTTTATTTTTTTTTTTTGGGGGTTCTGTGTGTTCAAGTTGGCAATATAGTTTAGGGTGATCTTAAGAGACAAACTAACAATAAAGGTTAGTTTAATTATGTGAAGGGTATTTGTGTTAAACACAAATATTAAGGAGGTCAATGTAAATTATACATATTTTTAAATAAAACTTGACATAACTGGGTGAATACACAAAACATATTTTAAAAAATAAAATTTTGTGAAATGGAAAAAGCAAGATGGAGGGTGTTGAAAAAGAAAAAAAAGATAAATTGCTAACTAGTCTCTCCAACTTTATTTTAATTTTCAACGTAACCCTTGAATTTTTAAGTAGGCTGGGCTTGCCTCTAGTCCACCATCTGGATTGGAGGGTCTAGTCTGGCCCATTGGACTCACTTTTGAATTTTTTTTCAATAATCTAAACTGTTCACATTTTAGGATTTGTTGAGTACATTATCCCTGTAAAACATCACGTCAATTGGATAATAGATAATATATATTCGGATCACTTTTTTATAAACCGTTCATTTTTTTTTTTCTTCAGAAAAAGTGATCCGAATGCATAATATCCGTTATCTAATCAACATGATTTTTATAGGAATAATGTACTCAACAAATCCTAAAATGTAAACGGTTCTGATTATCGAAAAGGGACCCAAAAATAAGCCCAATGAGTCGAGCTGGACCGAACTATCTCAGATCTAGACTGGAGATTGTCCGGACCCTTTTAATTATTCTACTTAAGCTTTCTAACTTTCTCTAGGTTTAACGTAACAGTTGAATTTTTAATGTTTTTATCTAAACATTTCTAATAATAAAAGTACCCTTCATTGACTTAATTATAGGGTAAAAATAATGTCTCAAATGACAAAAGTACTTAAGAAGTCCCAAAAGTACTTAAGAAGTACTTAAGAAGTCCCAAATGTCTCTAATAATAAAAGTACCCTACGTTGACTTAAGAAATAATCTACTAAGACCATCTCCAACGCTGTACCAAATCTGATATCAAATTTGAATTTTGATGAAAATGACACTGTTCATGGCTCCAACGCTTCACCAAAGCTGGCACCAAAATGAGATTTCACCAAATCTTTCATCAGATCGACGAGGAAGAAATAAATTCACCAAAACACTGTTACGGACCGTTGGAGGGGGACCCGGGTCGACCAACCGGTTGCCCACCCGGTTGACCAACCGGTCAACCTGTAAAAGTTCAAACAGTTCAGCAAAAAATTCAAAAAAATAAAAAATAAAAAAAATAAAAATTTTTTTGCCTAACCGGTCGACCGGCCGGTCGACCACCCGGTCGTCCCGAAAAAAGTTCAAAAGTTCAAAAAAAAGTTCAAAAAGTTCAAAAAATTCAAAAAAAAATAAAAATTGGCAAACCTGGTTCGACCGGTTCCGGTCGACCACCCGGTTGTCCGCGGACAAATTTGATGAATGGTGAACCGTTGGACATCTGTTATCAAATTTGATGAAAATGGATGTTTTTTGACTCAGATTTGGTGAAAAATTTGAGTAAGCGTTGGAGATGCTCTAATAAAAGTAAAAATAGTTGTTCAAATGAGATTTCCTAATAAACGTCTTAAACTAATTATAGGGTACTTCTTAATCTGTCTAATTTTAAGATTTAAAACTAATCGAATAATAGTTTAAAAAGAGAATTACATTAACAGTTCCTATAATTTGGGACTTTTGTCATTTTGATATCTAACTTTTTAATTATGATACATTTAATTTTGAATTTTGTTCCAGATAAGGATAATAAAAAATCAGTCAATTTCAATGGCAAAATCGTTATATAACTTATTTTGTGTTAACTAACACAATATTGTTTAAAATGTAATGATTTTTTGTTAATGAATAATGCTGAAATTTTCTTGGTTATAAAGTTCTGTTTGATTTGGTTTGGTTTGGTTTTGTTTTCAGAATCTATATTTTTTTTTAAAAAAAGTTTCTAAGAAACTAAAAATTAAATTGGTGAAAAAAATTTAAAAACACATAATTTTTATATAATTTTATCTTTTGGGAAGGTAGAAATAATTTTCTAAAATCATTTTTTTTGTATTTATTTTCGTCAAATTAGTTTTTATTTTTGTAAAAGTCAAACTTATCAACTTTGATGTCATTGTTAAACTAACCTATTAAGTCAAAAAATTTAAAACTAAAAACATTTCATATTTTAAATATATCAATTACACATTAAAAACCAAATAATCATCCATTACATGATAACCATTCAAAAATATTTGTTAACAACAAATATAATCAACTATTACATGAGAACATTATTTAAAAAATAAGGGTGTGTTCGGTTTGTATTTGAAGAGTAGTTTTTAAGATAAAAAAAAGTATAAAAACTTAAGGGGTTGTTTAGAATATTTTAAATAAGTGTACTTTTTGACTTTTTATGAAATATAGATTGGGTTTGAAGTGATGTGGTAGAGAGGTGATGCGACTTAAATAAGATGATATGACTTAAATAAGATAGTGACTTTTTGACTTTTTATGAAGATGCCAAACTTAGCTTTAATTTGCCTTTTTCCAAATATACTCTCTAAAATAACCCCCTCCTCCCCCTCTCCCCCCCAAAAAAAAAAGTGGTCTTACAATACATGGGCCACTTTTGTGGAAATACTTGTTTGGGTTGTTTTTTATAAATAAATTTTAAAGAAAATTTTCTAAAATTTCGTTTGGTTTAATAATTGTGGAAAAAAAAAAATTCAAAATCATTTTCTATCTCTTATACATCAATTAATCACTTTTTCTCTCTTACCTCTCTTTCTCAATCACTTTTTCTTTCACACACATCTACTCAACTACAACAAAATATCAAATCATCCCAAACTTTTACACTCCCAAACTATTTCCAAAATATATAACCAAACAAACCAAAAAAAAAATTTAAACTCTTTTCCCAAGATTTTTTTTGACAATTATGTATAATAATGTCAAAAAATAATTACATACAGAAATGGCAACTCTATTGTTCATTTTTTGCATTTTTGTAGATTTTTTTTTTATTTAATTCGGGGTGTTTGTATTTTTTTTTCTCAAAAAAACCAACTAAACGGATTTTTGAGAATTTTTTTTGAAAATGTGTTCGCAAACACGTTTCAAAAGTTGTCCTGAAAAAAGTCAACCAAAGACCTTTTTAAGAATTTTTTTAAAAAAATCTATTTAATTTGATTACTCTCCGAAATGTGTTTGTGGAGCATATTTCAAATATTTTTTTTTTTTTCAAAGGCAAACCAAACAAGGCTTAAGCCTGTTAAAAAATTACATATGTACATATATATATATATGATTTTCTACTATATATATGATTTTCTCCTATTGTATGTAGATAGAAAGTGGCTGTGGGGAGAGGAAATTGGGTACGTGTATTTTATAGTATACTCTCTGTGTCTCTCTGCAGAAATCGAAGAGAGTGGAGAGCTCTCTCTCTCCGTATTCGCAAATACGAGCTCACCCTTCCTTGTATTCTCTCTCTCTCTCTCTCTCTCTCTCTCTCTATATATATATATGTATGTATATCTATCTTATGTATATATGCACATTTGTGCTAGTCCGTATACAGAGGATCGATCTCTCTCTCTTTTTTTGTTTCTAAATATTTTTTATTGATTGTAATTTTGATCTTTTCGATGAAAACAGGAGTCTTCTAATGCGATTTGACGTCCAAGATCGTTCAAAAGGGGGTTCATTTTGAAACGGTTTGTTTGTCGTCTTAATGAACAGGTCAGCGTAATTTTGGGGGGTCCTAATGTGTTTTGTATGGATGATTGAAATTAGTGATTTGGATTTCTGTTGATGGGTTTGAACAATTTTGGTTAACGTGTTTTACAATTTGGGGGTTTTGTCAGAATTGTGTTGTATATTTCTTTTGAGCATAAATATGATTGAAGGGTTTGTTTAGTTAGGTTTAATTGAAGCTTGGGAAGATTGATAATGTATTTTGGCATTGTTTGGGGGTAGGCATTCCAATAGTATAGACTACTGCTTTTGACAGTAAATTTAGTTCACCTTTTGCTCTTAAAGCAATATAATTACTTCCCAATCTTAACAGAAGAGTACATCTGGCAGCTTTTTGAGTATAAATTGAATGTAATTGTGATACTGTGTTATCACTGACATGTCGTATTTAGGAGTGATAAACGAAACAACATTTGTTCAAGCTTGGTTCCTTATATTTTCAAGCCTACCTCAAACAAGATTTTGTCGAGCCGAGCTCAAATAGTTTTGTATTTTTATATAATTTTAGGCTTGTTGAACTGAGCCAAACGAGTAATTGATTGTTCAAACTTGATTTGAAAATTTTAACGAACTCTACAATATGTTTAAGTCTGGCTTGTTTACTTAACGAACTGAGTTCGAACGAGCTTTTAACGAGTCGAACTCGAGCTATTTGGTTCGTTTATCACCCCTAGTGATATTACCATCTGATTATCCAATAATAAACTTGGTAGGGATGCTGCAAATTCATAAAGCTGTAGAAGAAAAATTCAAGTTTAATAAAACTTGTTTTTGGAAATATTTTTTTTAAAAATATTTTGTGGCTGTGTTTGTCTGCTGTGTTCTTCACTTTTAAGAGTCATAAAATCGGAACGGTCTCAAGGCTAGATGAAGTATATATCCATTTTAGCTTAATATGAGAAAGTTAGGTGGGTACCTTTACAATGGCTTTGCTGTCGTGGTATTCTAGCTTACAACTTCATAGAGAAGTTTAGGTATTGTAATTTGAATGGTAAACCAAGAGACTTAGTTTTGATTCTTTAAACCTATATGAGAGTTTTTCTTCGTCTTCTTTTTTGCTTCCTTTGTCTTCTCCCTATAGGAAAAGTAGTGTCTCCAAGATAGAATATCTGGAAGAAGATAGTAAAGCTCCCGTCACTCATGTTCCCTTAAACCCATGTCCACATCGTGACTATGTCTACACATGTTGGACACGGCACCTATTTTGGTGTCCATGATTCCTAGGTCTTGTTTATGGTGTAACAATTGGTTTTCATTCCAGTTTATGGTGGGAATTTTAGGTTTTGTAGATTGTGTAAATGACCATAGTGACCCAATTTTATCTAGTGTATGCCCAATAGATAGGGGCCATATGGCACATTTTATAACAAATTGTGAAGAGCTCTAAGATCGAAAATTTAGTTTGTGAAATATTAGATAAAAGCATGTATGAAAGGCTATATAAGAGTTACCTATGGGAGGTTATGTCGAAGAGTTTCTGCAATCATGGTTCACTTATTGTCTATTATTTACATGGTCAGTTTTGAGGTTCTGGCAGTTTATATGACACCATAAGTGTATTAGTTTCACTATTTTTTGAACCACCACCAGATTAAAATACATTTGAGAACCATACAAATTTGTACAATTAAGTCTTAGAAATTAGAATAGTCCGTCCCTCAGCGTAGTCACTTCCATTCTCATTCTAATTTTCAGACATTGTCTCATGCTCAACATACCTTCACATTGTAGAATTTCAAGTTGATTTTTTTTAGTGGACGAGTAGCAATTTCATTTCCAGTTTGAAGATTTTCAAGTATATTTTGTGCAGGAGAGGTGAAAAAATGGAGCATGATGAGACTGGATGCCAACCTCCTCCCGAAGGTCCTATTTTGTGCATCAACAACTGTGGCTTCTTTGGAAGTGCAGCAACCATGAACATGTGTTCCAAGTGTCACAAGGACTTGACATTGAAACAAGAACAGGCTAAACTTGCTGCATCATCCATTAACAACATAGTTAACGGATCAGGTGGATTCAGTGTGGGCGTGCAAGTGGATTCATTGGAACCAAAGACTATTTCTTTGCCACCAACTCCGGCATCTGGCTCTGAGGAGACCAGTGAGCCAAAGCCGAAGAAGGGTCCTAATAGGTGCACCACTTGCAAGAAACGGGTTGGCTTAACCGGGTTCAAATGTCGTTGTGGTGACCTCTTTTGTGGATCGCATCGCTACTCGGACAAACACGACTGCCCTTTTGATTACCGCACCACTGCACAGGATGCTATAGCAAAAGCCAATCCTGTTGTAAAGGCAGAAAAGCTCGATAAAATCTAGAGCTGATGGGGATGATGAAGGTTTGATATGCATATATATATATATGATGCCTCCTGCTATTTTTCCTGGGACTTGCTGTTTCGACAACTCTGCAGGATAAAGAACCCTATGGCTTTATGATTACTGAGATTTTTTGTTGGCTTCAAGTGTCTTTTGTGATGGTTTGCTGGACATAATTTGTGGTTGGGTTGAAATGGTGTTTCTCTCTTGTGGTTCATGTCAAATGGGTATTGTGCAATTTCTTGATAATATGGAGTACATCCATGGCATTCTTGTGACTTGTAAATCTTGATTCTGGTTTTTGAGAATATCTTCACTACCGGTCCTGTTTGGTGTAACTTTATATTACTTACAAGTGTTTGATACAACTATTATTTATACTTTACCGGGGTAGAAATAGTTTAAGTAAACTAAAAAAATTTGATTATCTAAAAATTCGATTATTATTATTGTTATTATTATTATTATTTATTAAGAAGACTGTATTTATGAATTATATCTTTGTATATTATCTCATATGTCACTATTATATTAGTTTAATAAATTTTATTATTCATATATATATGTATATATATATATTATCAAGTAACACTTTTACCTAATAAACAAAATGTGACATGGAAGTAATTTCAAAATTATGGTAACCACGTGGCCTCTTTATTTAGAAAAGTTATATATTACTTTCCTAGAAGGTGAATGCAAGAAAGACTTTTCATCCCAAGCCGGTTAGTTGTCAATTTTGAAAACCTTGGCTGCTAATGTATGTTCACACACACTTAATGTATGTTCACACACACTACATGTCACGATCCAAATTTGCCTCTATAGGTTTAACGTCATGACCAGTCAGTAATCTCAGATTATTTACGACCTCTATTAACAAAGTCAATCTTAACATAATTTATGGGACTTAGCGGAAGCAATTTAAGACATAAAGTTAATCCATTGAGCTGTGCATATATGAAAAGATCTTCATAGCATAATTATACATTCATTCTTTACATATGTGCATTCATTCATCACAATAGACTTTCAACATTTATTACACATTTCAAATATCAATAGCTTTAAAATCTAAAACAACCCCCAGTAGCAAAAACAAAAGTATAAAACAAAAGATCATAACAAAAAGGGGTTTTGACTTGCTTGGCTCCGCTCGAGCCATTGATTGCTTCATTTCGAAAGCTCAACAAAAGGTTGACAAAAGGATAGACTTTGGGGCTTTCTTTAACCTTGATGCTCGTCTAGCTCACCTACATATACATATAAATAGTGATTTAGGGCCCAGTGAGTAATAACAGAATAAAGAGGGCTATATGAATGAAGTTTGGTAACATTTCAAATAATAATTCCAATTCTATTTGAGTCTCGATATCAATAGCCATTTCGATCAATTTACGTGGTATATCCAATAGAGTAACGATGCATCAATGACAATGGGACCACAAGGGTCATTTGATGTTCCATATTCAATGTGACCGCGTGGATCTAACATCCGAGATCTCTGTGTTTCTATATTCAATGGGCTATTGTATTATATCCTCCAGGCAAGGGCTTATTAAACAATGGGCGATGGTATTGTTTCTGTAACGCCCTGAAATAATTACTATAAACCATCCACAATATTAATTACATAACAACACATGATGAAATAATTTTTTTTGGGTGGGTCATGATGAAATAATTATCTTCCATTAATCCTAATTACTTGTACAAAAGGGTAATATATTCAGGTATACATTCACAAGTCAACCCTAAATCTATAGCATATGTTACATGATAGAGAAATAGGATGAAAGTTAAACAAATAAGAAATGGCCTAAGGGCTTACAGATTTCCAAGATAGTGCTTGGTTACAATAAAATAGATTTAAATCCAATATAGTTAAAACCCTAAGCTTGTACAAAAGAAATACAACAAAATAACCAAAATAAAGCTCTTGCTTCCAAGTCTTCCCAAGCTATTCCCTTGGCGAAGGCATATAATCAGTACCTGAAAATGATTTTCTCACATAGGGTGAGCCAAAACCCAGTAGAAATAATTCAACACAGTATATAAGTCTTAACAAAGATATAAGATGAATGCATATGCAATGCTCGTGCCAAAATATTTTACAGCTCCTTCCAAAACCATACAATGCTAGATTTATATCATAGTTCATAACTCATTTCCTTCACAATAGAAAACAAGGCAATGAATCACGCTCTAGGAGTTTCAAAACAAATACAACATTTCACAGAAATTTCGTCCGCGGGAAATCGTAAACCGGCACCCATGTAAACATAGGCTATACAAGCACTATTATTGCAATTTCATGGATATTTTGCATGCGGGATCGGCACCCATGTATACGCGTGGTTTTTAGGACTTTCACCATGAACACTTAGGCTAACTTATTTCAATGAGTCAACATATACTTCCTAGATTCACCATTTTTCCCAAAACGATAAAAATTTTCAATGTATAAATATGAAATAATGCCTGATGCAAATGGATGAGAAAATAGTTTCAATTCTCCTAATTCTCATGCAATTTCTACAACAATCATAGTTATCCTGCACCGATAGCCCAAAATAGATATTTCTAAACAGATACACAATTCTCAATAAAGATAAACTTTTCAAATTTTCAAGATGTGAGTGGCAATACATATCAAACTCCACAATCCTCATTAATATCAACCCAATTCTACTTTTTCAACATCAATTTCACTATTTATATAAAACCAACATTTGAGATTTTTAGGGCAAAAACCCTTTTTTCTTCCAAAACCAATCCCAAGTATCAAAATCAACAATTTCCTTACAACTCAACTTTATTTTCAACACCACAATCATTTTCAAGAATCCATTTGAAAACTCCTATTTTGATCTTTAACCCAAAACCCTAGGTTTGTTTAAAAAATCCCCAAAATCACAATATTGTTTAGAAATACCAAATAATAAGTTAAAACTCGTAGAAAGTGCGAAGAATCCATACCTCAAGTTTAGAAGGCGAAAGAGAGAGAGAGAGTGTGTAGGAAACTCAAAGATGCCGAAAGTCAACTTTGTTCCGATTAGAACGAAGCCCTTGTCAAGCTTTACCGTTTTAACAAAGGAACACGGGTGAAAAGATTGACGGATCTAGGCGGATTTGAGTGAAATAGATGAGTTTTAGAGAGACAGAGTGGGAGAAAATAGGGTTTTGAAAAGTTTAGAGAGAGAGAGATGAAAAAGTGACTCAGAAGTGGCTCTTTACGAACTGATATACGCACAAATCATTAGAGCGCAAAAAGTGTTGCTTTAGTGACCAGACATAATAAGTTGCACCGCTCAAGCGCAAAAAGCTTCGCTCAAGCGAAGATTATCAACTCCCATAAGTTTTACAGACAGAAGACCACCGCTTGAGCTCAAGAAAGGCCACTCGAGCCAATACCTCTCGAGTGCAAGAAGCTTTTCTCGAGCAAAGGATACCACCTCCCAGTAGTTTTGCAGACCTGCAAAAGTACTAAGAGTTCATAAAGATCACTCGAGTGCAAGAAGTGTCGCTCGAGCGAAGCAACAAAATTCTAGGCAATGACAATTTGAAAAACATGCTACCATCTTGTTCCAAATGTAACCAACACATTCCAATAGCCAAACTCAAAGAGAAATAAAGGAAAATAAGATAAAAATAAATATATAAGGAAATAAATCTCAGATCCAAAACATCAAATGGGTCGGGTCTAAATCATAATCGCTATAACCTCCCCCCTTGAGGAATTCCGTCCCCTAAATTTTAAACCAAACATTAAAACCACGTTTAAACCAATTACAACAATCATAGTAATTCAAATTCATCACCATAACCCATCCACCGGTCATCTATTCTCATCAACATGATAAATGAGTTTTCAATATTGAATATACAATTCACATTTCCAAAACATATATAATGTTTATATTACATTAACATAACAAAGTTTTCAACACATGTTCAAACATCAACAAATAGGTTTGGATATTTCTCACGGACTTCTGCCTCAAGCTTCCAAGTGGCCTCCTTAACCCCGTGGTGTCGCCACAACACTTTTTACCAAAGGAATTTTCTTGCCTCGCAAAACTTGGTCTCGAGTATCTAAAACTCTAACCGGTCTCTCCTCATATGAGGCATCCTCGTCTACCTCTAACTCTGTCTAATCCAACACATGTGATGAATCCGACTCATACTTCCAGAGCATACAGATATGAAACACGTCATGAACCCTGGAAAGTTGTGGTGGCAAGGCCAAACGATAAGCTACCTCCCTAATCTGCTCTAGGATCTAAAAAGGCCCAATGAATCTAGGAGATAACTTCAAGCTCTTCCCAAACCTCATCAAACCCTATCTAAGTGACGTGATCTCTCACCTCAAAGGATAATAGTCTCCTCTTACGGTCGGCATAGCTCTTTTAACGACTCTGAGCCATAACCAACCTCTTATAGATAAGTGCAACTTTCTCTACCCGAACTAACTCTAGACTTATCATAGGTGCATCACCCACCTCGGCCTAACACACAGGAGATCTACACGGTCGGCTGTATAAGGCCTCAAACGGTGCCATACCAATACTCGACTGTAAGCTATTGTTATAGGCAAACTCCACTAAAGGCAAGTGCCTTTCCTATGACCTCTTAAAGTCAAGAACACAACCTCGAAGCATATTCAAGGATCTGAATAGTACGCTTTGACTGCCTGTCAGTCTGAGGATGATATGTGGTACTAAAAGTAACCTAGTGCCCAAGGCATTCTACAGGTTCTGCCACCACCAAGCCGTGAAACGCAAATCTCTATCCGTGACAATCGTCACCAGGACCCCATGAAGCTGAATAATGTCCTCGACATACAAGTTGGTGAGGAAATCTACCGAGTCACTCGTGCACATAGGTACGAAGTGAGCTGACTTAGTCAATCGATTAACTACAACCCATATGGCATCATTGCCTCGTTGAGTCCTCGGAAGACCCACAACAAAATCTATCGTGACATGCTCCTACTTCCACTCGTCTATAGGCAAGGGTTGCAACAAACCGGCTGGCCTCTGATGTTCGGCTTTCACTTATTGACAAGTAAGGCACCTCGACACAAACATGACTATATCTTTCTTCATCCCCTTCCACCAAAACTGGGGACTAAGGTCGTGATACATCTTTATGCCTCCTGGGTGCACTACAAGGCGTGAATGGTGAAACTCTTGGAGTACCTCCTCTTGGCAAGACTCCGACACGAAAAGACGGTCAAGATATCTAACACTCGAGTCAGAATACAAGTTCAAGCCCTTCTCTACCTTCCTACTAGATATCTTCTCCCGGAGGGTTTCTACCTCAAGGTCACCCCTCTATGCTTCTATAACTCGTCTCACAAGTGTAGCTTGCATAACTACCAAAAAGAAAGTTACCGACTCAATGGACTCGCCAAGATGCAAGTCAAACTCGCTAATAACACTCAACATCTCCCATTCCCGGATGGCTATACTCGCTACACTGCTAAAGGACTTTCTACGCAAGGCATCAGCCACTACATTGGCTTTTCACGGATGATAATGCAACTCAAAATCGTAATCCTCCATATACTCCATCCACCTCCTTTGCCTCAAATTCAAATCATTCTGTGAGAATAAATACTTCAAACTCTTATGATAAAAGAAACACCTCAAACTTCTCACCATAAAGGTAATGCCTCCAAATTTTCATAAAAAAGATCACGGCTGCTAGTTCTAAGTCATGGGTAGGATAGTTCTTCGCATGTGTTTTCAATTAACGTGAGCCATAAGCTACTACCTTCTCCTCTTACATCAAAACACAACCTAAACCTTCCCGTGAAACATCATAATACACAGAATAGCCCAAACCCCTCTCTGGAATAATCAACACTGAAGCAATGGTAAGCCTAACCTTAAGTTCTTGGAATGACTTCTCACACGTCTCATTCGACACAAACTTCATTCCCTTCCTCATCAGTCTAGTCAACGGTGATGCTAAATAGAGAAATCTTTCACAAAACGACGGTAATACCCCACTAGCCCCAAGAAACTACGAATCTCAAAGGCATTCTTAGGTTGTTCCCAATCTTGCACTACCTCAATCTTAGAGGAATCTACAGTCACCCCTTCCTCAGATACCATATGGCCTAAGAACTTCACTTATTTCAACCAGAATTCACACTTCCTGAACTTAGCATACAACTTGTGGGCTCTAAGAAACTCAAGCACAACTCACAAGTATTCCTTGTGCTCCTCCTTAGTGGGTGAGTAAATCAAGATGTCATCAACAAAGACAATTACAAAGCGGTCTAAGAACTCACGGAAGTTTTGATTCATCAAATCCATAAACATGGTCAGTGCATTAGTTAACCCAAAAGGCATTACTAGGAACTCGTAATGGCCATACCGCGTACGGAATGCCGTTTCT
This sequence comes from Camellia japonica, assembly GCA_030407325.1. Taxonomy (NCBI): domain Eukaryota; kingdom Viridiplantae; phylum Streptophyta; class Magnoliopsida; order Ericales; family Theaceae; genus Camellia; species Camellia japonica. The sequence continues at coordinate 110,819,121 of JAPPVO010000031.1, forward strand.
GGATATCCTCCTCCTTCACTCTCAATTGGTAATAACTCGATCTCAGGTCTATCTTAAAAAAACAACAAGACCCCTTCAACTGGTCAAACAAATCATCTATACGAGGCATTGGGTACTTGTTCTTAACAGTTACCCGGTTCAACCTTTGGTAGTCAATAAAAAGTCGTAATGTGCCATCATTCTTCTTGGCAAAGAGAGCTGGTGCTCCCCAAGGCGAAGTACTAGGGCTGATAAAACCCTTATCTTGAACCTTCAAATCACTCAACTCGGCAGAAGCAAATCTATACGGTGTCATGGAAATTGGTGCCGTACCAAGCACTAAGTCAATATAGAACTCTATCTTACGGTGAGGTGGCAAACTAGTGAGGTCCTCGAGAAAGAACTCTGGGTATTCACAAACTACCGACAACTTAACTCGGACCACATTACTCTTAACATCCAAAAATGTAGCAAGAAGGAGACTAAACTCGCCCCAACCACGCGGATCACACATTGGCAACAAGACTCTATCAACTTGATCTCCCAAGAAATAAAAACAATCACCACCCAAGGTACATACAGTAACCTTATGATAGTAGGAATCTATAACAGCTTGATAGGATGACAACCAATCCATACCCAGTATAACATCAAAACTCGACATATCAATCAATGCAAATGAAAAAGGAAGTCGGCGACCGACAACTTCTATATCACAACCCTAACACCCCTGGTCCAAAATAACCTTACCACCAACATGTGACTCTACCCTAAGTGTAAGCTAAGCTGCTTGAGCTTCAGAAACTAATTTCTTAACTTCTCCCTAGCAGTGGGAGGCAAAAACTTGTCTCGGAAGACGTTGACAAAGGCCTTCCAAGTCACCCCAATGCGCCTACACGCATACTTTCACCATTGACCCACATCTCCCTTCAACTGAAGGACGCCAAGGTCACCCTCAACCTATCATCTTCGATGCCAAGCATCTCAAACGTCTTCACCATCCATTCTAACCACTCATCTGCCTTCAGTGGCTCCTTCGAATCACCCAAAAACTCACCCGGATTAGACCGGAAAAACTCCCTCTTCAAGAATGACGGCCCCACTTCAACAACTTAGGCCTAGACTTGATTCTTAGCCCTGAGAATGTCCATGGATTCCCGCAAAGCTCCGGCCATTTCACGGGCCAAAGCGCCTATGGCCTGCTAACCTACTAGGTCGGCTACATTGGCCTGACCCCTTCTTCATGCCCCGGAATTTCATCCAGTAACAGCACCTCCTACCGTCTAGGACTGCCATGCCTATGACCACCATGTCCATGTCCTGACATCCTAATAAAGGTAATTCACTCTACATAAGTAATTCACTCTACAAATATGATGGACAACAGTAATTCACTCTACATAAGCACATATTCACATAAACACATACAAATTTTCTTTCTAAATAATGATCCTTTCGCGATGTTGCCAGAGTTCCAGTTAGAAATAGCAGTGATCAAGTGCTCTTCTAACAGAACTTCTAGAAACTTGTTAACCCAATCAATATCTTAGAAATTAAATCTCATACGCATATAATCACACAAGCATGTTATATGAATGAAGTTCGGTAACATTTCAAATAGCAATTCCAATTCTATTCGAGTCTCAATAGCAATAGCCATTTCAATCAATTTACGTAGTACATCCAATAGAGTAACAATGCATCAATGACAATGGGACCACACGGGTTAATCAATGGGACCACAAGGGTCATTCCATATTCCATATTCAATGTGACCACATGGGTCAAACATCAGATATCCTTGTGTTTCTATATTCAATGGGCCATTGTATTATATCCCCCAAGTAAGGGCCTATTAAACAATGGGCCATGGTATTGTTTTTCTAACATCCCGAAATAATTACTATAAACCATCCACAATATTAATTACATAACAACACATGATGAAATAATTATTTTCCAATAATCCCAATTACTTGTACAGAAGGGTAACATATGCAGGTATACATTCACAAGTCTAACCCTGAATCTATAGCATATGTTAAATGATAGAGAAATAGGATGAAAGTTAAACAAACAAGAAATGCTCTAAGGGCTTACAGATTTCCAAGATAGTGTTTGGTTACAATAAAATAGATTTAAATCCAGTATAGTTGAAGCCTTAGGCTTCTATAAAAAAATACAACAAAACAACCAAAATGAAGCTCTTGCTTCCAAGTCCTCCTAAGCTATTGTCTTGACGGAGGCATATCAATAGTACCTAAAAATGGTTTTCCCACCTAGGGTGAGCCAAAACCTAGTAGAAATAATCCAACACAGTATATGAATCTTAACAAAGATATAAGATGAGTGCATATACAATGCTCGTGCCAAAACATTTTATACCTTTTTCCAAAACCATGCAATGCCAGATTTATATCATAGTTCATAACTCATTTCTTTCACAATAGAAAACAGGGCAGTAAATCACGCTTTAAGAGTCTCAAAATAAATACAACCTTTCATGGAAATTTCGTCCACAGGAAACTATAAGCCGGCACCTATGTAAACGCAGGCTATACAAGCACTGTTATTGCCATTTTACGGATATTTCATCCACGGGATCGACACCTATGTATACACGTGATTTTTAGGATTTTCACCATAGATACTTAGGCCAACTTTTTTCAACCAGTCAACATATACTTCCCAGATTCACCCCTTTTCCCAAAACAATAAACATTTCTAATCAATAAATATGAAATAATGTCTGATACAAATGGATGAGAAAATAGTTTCAATTCTCCTAATTCTCATGCAATTTCTACAACAATCATACCTATCCTCCACTGATAGCCTAAAACAGATATTTCTAAATAGATGCACAATTTTCAATAAAGATAAACTTTCCAAATTTTCAATATGTGAGTGACAATACATATCAAACTCCACCATCCTCATCAATATCAACCCAATTCCACTTTTTCAACATCAATTTCACTATTTATATAAAACCAACATTTTGATAGTCCATTTTTCTTCCAAAACCAATCCCAACTATCAAAACCAACCATTTCTTCGCAACTCAACTTTATTTTCAACACCACAATCATTTTCAAGAATTCATTTGAAACCCCATCTTTTGATTTGTAACCCAAAACCCTAGGTTTGTTTAAAAAATACCCAAAACCACAATATTGTTTAGAAATAGCAAATAACTAAGTTAAAACTCATAAAAAGTGTGAAGAATTCCCACCTCAAGTTTAGAAGGGGAGAGAGAGAGAGAGAGAGAGTAGAAAACTCAAAGATGCCGAAAGTCAACTTTGCTCCAATTAGAAACGAAACCCTCGCTGAGCGCTACCTTTTTAACAAAGGAGAGAGAGAGAGATGAAAAAGTGATTTAGAAGTAGCTCTTTACGAACTGATATAAGCACAGATTGCTCAAGCATAAGAAGTGTCACTTGAGTGACCAGGCACAATAAGTTACACAGCTCGAGCGCAAGAAGCTTTGCTTGAGCGAATAAGCTTTGCTCGAGCGAAGAATACCAACTCTCAGAAGTTTTACAGATAGAAGACCACCGCTCGAGCTCAAGAAGGACCGTTTGAGCCAACACCGCTTGAGCGAAGAATACCACCTCCCAGCAATTTTGCAGACTTGCAAAAGTATTGAGAGTTCACAAAGACCACTCGATCGCAAGAAGTGTCGCTCAAGCGAAGGAACAAAATTCTGGGCAACGATAGTTTGAAAAAACAAGCTACCAATCTGTTCCAATCGCAACCAACACATCCCAATAGCCAAACTCAAAAAGAAGTAAGGGAAAATAAGGCAAAAACAACTGTATAAGGAAATAAATATCGGATCCAACACATCAAATGGGTTGGGTCTAAACTACAATCGCTATAGTTTCTCCAAAGCAAAGGCTTCATTAAAGGATGCCATGATTACAATTTCAAAACGAAACTTTATGCATTATGAGAAAATAACATTTCAATAAACCATTTAATCAATCATATATCGATTTCGAGAGCAATAACAATTTCAAAAATAAAGATTACTTGAACATATCTTTATAAAGTTACTACTCATAGTGGGTTAAATCATCACTAGGCCTCGAACAGCCACCTATACAAAATACATAACATAAACACATTGAGGTTCCATTTTGATTTATCATGTAATCTCGATTCAATTCTCTTCTTAAATGTCTCTACATCAATTTCTTATTATTGATGCCTTAATCAATGTCTAAGAATGCTCTAATAAGCACGAGGATGCAATGATGCACTTATGAAAGCTTTTCAAAAATTGCTGGAAACAGTGTGTTCGCTCGAGCGCACACTTGGTCGCTCAAGCGGTGTGACCTGTTTGCAAAAGTAATGGATGCTTGAATTTTAGGCTCGAGCCAACTTTCTGGGCGCTCGAGCCAAGACTCAAAATGTAAGGTGGTTGCTCGAGCGGTCTTTTGGTCGCTCGAGCCATCTACCAATGTCTGTAAAAATATTGGATGCTCGCGAAGTTCGCTTGAGCAAACTGGGCGAATTATGAGTTTTCCAGATTGTTCTTTGAAGTTCAAAATTCCAAAAACATAGAAAACATTGTAAAACATGAAAACATAATTAATTTGAAACTAATTGTCCAAAATCATGGTCCAGTTCTCAAATT